>CM038475.1:8504877-9104877 GCA_021464305.1 Kandelia obovata
CACGTGGTTAACTTTAATTACTCCAATGAGTAAGATCATTTGACTTTGGTATGTGCATTGAAGATTCATTGAAAATTGGCAAAATGAATAGTGATAAGGTGCACATGTGGGATTTGATTATTAAAAAAAAAAAAAAAAAAAGCTTTGCTGTTTGGTACATAGGAAAATGGGTCGGAGATAGGACGGCAGGGCGAGGCTTGTTTGTGAGAATGACAATTTTCTGGTGTACATGGAATGATTTAATTTTAAGAGATGCCTTTTTGAGGTGGAATCAGCATATTTCCAAACATGGAAGCACCTAGAAAGGGCTATTTTTATGCTGGCAATTGTGACTGCTGTACTGATATATTTGATAGTTCCTAAGAAGTTATTGGTCATCACCTACCTGAATAAAAACAGTATAAAAAAAATAAAAAGTGATAAATAAATAGTAATAATTGCATAAAAAAATATTTTAAACAGTAATTATCTAAAGTGGATAAAAAAAAAAAAGTTTGGTCATATACAATATTACTTGATCAAAAATTCAAGAATGAAAACTGAATATTAAGGGCTAACTTGTAGATGTAAATGACATTAAATTGGTTTCCATATCTGAAGTTCAATTTCAGCATTTAATTTGAATTTTAAACACACACACACACAGCAGAATAAAAACTCTTTTTTTTTTTCTTGAGAATTGAGAAAGTTGTCTTTTGAATTATATATATATATATATATATATATATATATATATATCACATATTCCAACCTGATGTGCGCAAAATAAAATAAATAAATAAAAAGGTTTCACATAAAATATGGACATAATGTATGTAAAACTTTATCCCATATTTGAAAGGCAGCAAGTAATGACCCTACCCATGTCTAAAGAGTCCGACATTTGTATTCTGTAGTTAACGCCTCCACCACGGAAACTGCATTATAAACGCCAATGCAAAGATTGGTGGAAAGTTTGTCTCTTTGTTTTGGCCATTTAAGTGCTCATCACTTTTCGCTATAGGAGGACTTGGAGCATAGAATAACACTAATGGTTTGAGGGCCTTTCTAGTCACTTTTCCATTCAATTGTGCTTTTATTATTGCAACAACAGAGAGGATGGGAGGGGTGGGGGGAAAGAACTATCAAACAAAACAAGGGGGCTATTCATATCTATCCTCTAGTATCCCACTTTTGCCTTATGATCGTAGTGCCTTCTTCTCTTTTTACACCCCTCTAATATCTATCGTTCATAGTTCATACTTTAATCCCAAATGGGAACTATTCTAAATTGAAAAGATAAAAAGAGGGAATATAATAGTGATTTGATAATTGTGTATCACAAATGGCACGCATGGGCATTGGCTAGCAGCTGTCAAATTGCTCTCCCATTATGTGGCTGACAACCCCAATTCCACAATGAAGTGAGTTTGATTAATTGAATTACAAAGGGGAAGTGGGATAGATGGAGTAGCAAATGAATCAAAGATGCATTGCTCGGTAGGAATTGTTCTCCATAAATGATAATTTTAAATTTAATTAATGTCCATAACATTCATGGCAATTTCACTTCATTAATTGGGTTATTGCATTCATGACATAACTACACATACCTCTGGAAGCCTTTTTAGTAAATGGATCGTGACAAACCAACTTATGTTTCTAGAGTCAGAAGGTTAGACAAAAAAAAAAAAAAAAAAAAAAAAAAGGGAACATCATGGATTATCTTGTAAATCATTTCGATTGTTTGTAGTTTGCCTTGCCTTTTTCTTAATCAGAACCCACTAAAATGCGTCCACAAGCAGGCCAAAGAAGTACGCAGAAAACCCACATGAATGATCAACATAAACAGCTATATTGTTGTATGATAAGTAAGTGACCAGTCAGCTTTGGACACAAGAAATATTGGCATTTGAAAGAAAAAGCTTACTTGAAAGTCAGACCAACTGACCAGAGATAGGCATGCTTTAAAAGAATTACACCTTTTTTTTTTTTTTTTTTTTAGCTATATGTTGTCTATTGATAGCCGGCTTTTTTTATATTTATCTTGTACGAAAGTTGGTTTAACAACTAATAAAGGATGATAATGCTTGGCCTAATAAATATAATAAGTTGACACTGCAACACTAATCTGAAATTCCAGATGTTGAGTAGGTAGCTTTCCAATTGTTATACTTAAAAATAATAATAATAAAAAAAGAAGATTCTAACTATTTGAGACAACTGAAAATCATGCATAGTTGGTTAGTGATGCAATGCAATAACCGGGTCTGTTGATAATTTAGCATGAAAAAAACGGGGTCTTTTTTTTTTTTTTGGGAAAAAGCTGTAGAGTATATTGTTCATGGCTTCCTCGTAAATCAGAAGACACCCAAAGCAATATATACGAAGCCACCACCTGAAGTGGCAGCAAAGTCCCCAAATGACGCACCCAAATACGGAGTCTGTTAGGCTGATGAACAAATCAATACATACATTGATTAACATAAAGCGTTCTTTTAATGGGGAGAAGAGAAACTTATAAAAAAAAAAAAAAAAGAGGAAAATTTAAGAGCAGTGGAGGATAATTGGCGGCATGGCTACAATTCTTTTAGTTATTGGTACTCTCTTGATGACACTGTATATAAACAAGCATAGATTACACATGGATAATGTGGGTCATTAACTAAGCCACAGAGAGGTATGCTTCATACTTCTCTTTGGCTAGTCAAAGGCTATATGTGGATAAAAAAATGAAGTCCCATTAATGCTAACACCATCAATGCCTTGATGGCAAGAAGAACGTGTACACATACAGGGCCAATTTCGATCATTCAGTGGGAAAATCTCTACCCAAGGTCTAGTCCATCGTGCATATTACGAAATTCCATTGTCAAAATAAGTAAAAAAAAATAATAATAATAATAAAAGAATCTCTCAAATTTTCTTAATTATATATAATAATGATAAATATCATTATTCTTTTTAATGACCAAGCAGATATATTCAAATGCCCTATGGTCGGTTAGCATGCCACGCCGATAGGATGGAGGAATATTCTCATTCAAGTTGTTAACTTATGGAAAATATATATGCGTCTAAACATATATATACATACATGCGTGACATTGTTTTTTTTTTTTTTTATTCCACAACATAAGCACAGAAGCAGCCAGTATAATAATAATAATAATTATTATTATTATTATTTTTTGCCAAAAAAAAAAGGCTCGTGTAGGTTGATGATGATCTGAGTACCATTACTAGCTACAACCCATTTTTGGGTATTTCTCCTTTTTGTCGCTTAACTTCACAAAGAGTTATGGACAAAATATATATAATTTTTAATTTATTTCACTTAAAAAATGGATAAGTTAACTTAATAATATATATATATATATATAGAAAAAAAATGTTGTGTAGTTTAAAATAATAAATTTATTATATTTTCAAAATAAGTAAATATATTAGGTATTATATATGTACAAATGCACACAAAGACACATGTATATATATATAAACATCTATCTTCTTTTCCAACGAGAAAGACCTTTGATATTCCAACCATTTATTCCCCACTGGCCATCGGCATCATCTCTGCACTGCACGACATTACTTGTTAATAGAGGTTCATTCTTGGGTCAACTTGTCCAAGCATATGATGGAGGCACATTCAATCCAAACGAGATCAATCCCATGTCAATCATCTACATTGGGACTACACCCTTTTTAAATCTTTTTGCTGATTGGCTACACTCGACCCCTCTAAAATTTTCCTGGGGCTGTGGACGAAAAAACAATTTCTAGCCTCTCCTTTACATCTCAATCCCTACGCATTCAATATTATATAAATCCACTTAGCTTGGGGGCCAAGCCATAGAAGTTGGAAAATTAGTGGCAATAATATAAAATGTAAGGGACTGCCTTCTGTCTTCCTTTTTTTTTTTTTTTTTTTATTATGCATCTAAATACCTAAATTTATTTTTTATCAGAGTAAATATTAATATAAAAATAAAAATAAAAATAATAAAAACAACTAAATTATGATATAGAACAGTAATTACCCTAATATTATATCGTCGTCCGTTTTGTTCATAATATGCAACCCTACAACATTTGGGTATATACATGGGAAAATTTTAAAATTAATTGAAGCTTCAATTTCTTCTTCTTTTTTTTTTTTAAAAAAAAAAAATTTCCCGTAATTTGGAAAAATACGGCGGTATGTATCTTACAGTTCCGTTAACAAGAATTGTATCAAATGCGCATCGTAAGATAGACTGAATTGCTGTACTAGAAATTGAGGAAGCAAATTTCTTGGTCAGTAAAAATCATCAACCACCCTGACACCCTACAAAATCAAACATAAATTTTAGTCCTACATAATGATTTGACAAATGTTCAAATCTACAATCGGTGGTTGCAAACTTCAATCTTGAGTGGGGAACAACTGAGACAGTTTAATGCGCTGCAATTAGTAAGGCAAAGCCAAGACCACTCAATGCATTGGAGTGGATGCTTTACAAAACATTGAAAGAGACTCTCACCACTGAATCAAGTGAGCTAAAGAAGAAGAAAAAATGCAGTGTAATGGCACTGGCACAGTTTTTTTTTTTTTTTTTTCTTGGCTCCTTTTCTGGTGGGTCTATCAAAACACAATCACCCCTCAACACTTAACCCCCCCCCCCTCCAACAACAGACTATAAGCAAAGCATGCTCCATTTGTATATGATATGTGAGACTACATTGAATAAAATATGCCCAAAAGCACTTTAACATTAGTCCATGATTTAGAATGTTCAACCAATAGTTGGGTGTGAAATCAAGTGTGAGAGAAGAAATTAATTTTCATATGCATACAAATGTCTCTGTTCAGACAGTAACACAATTATTCTAGTGTTGCAATACACGAAGGATTCATGATACAATCTTTAACAAAAAAAACAGTATGTGCACTACAATGATGAGATCACATGCCATTATACATTTTGTGTCCAAAATAACTGTTTGCACAAAATAGTACAGGAATACATGAATTGATGGGTCAACGGAGGGCATTTATATATGTACAGTTTTTGAAATAAGATGCATACCCGGTGAAAATTCACTCCTTTTTACACAAGTTGATGGACATGCTTGGATACAATACAGGATGGAGAAAGTGGCATGTAATGTTGCTTTTCTTTCGTTTGTTGTTGTTTATGAGATGCCCCTAATGACATACATGGATGCACAGTTGTCGTGATCAACATGCAATCATGACGTGATTATATCATCATCGTGTGGTATGGACATCTTGATGAATGCAAGCACCCATGCAATCTTTTATTGATCATTAGTGAGTTTTTAAGCAGAAAAGAAGGAAGCATGTGAGAGTTGAGACATGAAAGAATTAAAAAGCTTTATCGATTGTCTCACTTACTATCTTTTTTTATAAAAAAAAAAATAATTAAAATTTCAAAAATCTCACATTTCTCTAATCAATAATTAAAATTTGAGATTTTAAAATAAAAAATTTAAATCTTAATTATTGAGATTTACGCTTTTAAAAAAAAAAAATTCAGTAATTTCTGACTCATCATGTTAAATTTATCTGTATTTTTTAAAATAAAAAATAAAAAATTCGAGGTGCGAAGTCTCGCTGGGGAAGTGGACACTCTAAAGGACTCCAAGACATTGAAGTCCATTGGCAATGTTGGGTCATTTGCAATTTGTTAGGTCAAGTTTGGACTTGTAAAGAAACAAAAGCCGACTGCCGTACTGTTGGGTCACACTTGGGTTAAAGCCCATTTGGTTGGCAATTATATTGACACAACGGAGAGCTCTGGGTGTTTTGGGAGCACAACGTTCACAAATGGACTCAATCGGCTGGCCCAACTCTTGCTGAAATCTCTCATGAGTGTTAACTCTTTACGACATTTCTGTTTCACTCCAAATGGAAGGAACCATTTATAGAGAAAAAAAATCCAGAGCCATCAAAGCACTTCCTCCTTTTAGAAAATTGGAAGAGCGCTTGTTGACTTGCATCAAGGTTGCTGCATATGAATAAACTAACCATAAACAGCCACATAAGACAACAATAAAGTGTTGAATTTAATTTAATTTTAACGGATTCTTTATCCTATTTATTATTTGCTTAAGCAGCAACACATTGTTATCATTACGAAGAAATATAAGAAAACATATTTTTATTTGTTCCAAAAAAAAAAAAAGCTTATATCAGAAATGAGATGAATGGAATAAAATAGATTAATTGAATATATATCCCTATCAGATTGTTAAAAAAAAAAAAAAAAAAAAAAAAGTTCTCATTGAAGGTTGACCAAGTCTAGCATGCCACATTAATATAAATCGAATTGTTACAAAATAATAATAATAATAATAATAATAATAATAAATGAGGATCAAATATCAGAAATTTTAGAATATAACTCAATTACCATTATTTTTCTATTTTTTCCTTTCTTTTTCTTTTTTTTTTTTTTTAAAAAAAAAGAGTCAACTCGTCCTCTCTATTTTAAAAATTCCAAACATGTACTAGAGCGCAAGATGCTCTCAGCTCACCTGGCGACCTCTTAACGGTAGCGGTTGCTCTCGCTAGTCCGGACAAGAAAATATGTCACTGTTGTGGGTTCAATGGCAACGAATACAAATTGGAGAAGTAGGTCAAACACAAACATAATTGTCGATGCCACGTTAAAATGGATTCAATTTTAATGGTTTATTGTATTATTAATTATTTTTTTGAGCAACACATTATCATTACCGTAGAATATATACTTTTCTATTTTGTTGGAAGAAGCAACCCATATATATATATATATATATATATATATATACATATATTCAGTAGAAAAAAATAGTCTACTCACACTCCAATGTAAAATCACCTTTGTGAATGAAACTATATGACATGAATGTGTATTGTCAATTTTAGAATGTGATAAAATGATATTCTAGCAGCCAAAAACTCTCTGGCGCAAGGCTCCTCCCTAAAATCCAAGTCATTTTGTCTTTTAATTTATTTTTATTTTTAAATCTCTTTTAATAATTGCCACATGATTTAGTTAAAAAATAAAAAATAAAATCGTATACTTAATTTATATATATATATATATATATATATATATATATATCCCTAACGTTACCTTGATTGGAATTTAATTAACACCATTACACATGGGTCAACTCGTTTTTTCTATTTTTTAAAAAAATCTCAACATGTACATCCAATCATTTTTATTTTTTTATTTTTTTGTTTTGGACGAAGCCAACTTGCCCTTTCTAGTTTAAAAATCCCACTTCTAATTTTCTTTTATTTAAAATTTCTGCCAACCTCATCTCATTCATATAAATGCTCACGCATTTGTGGATTTTTTTACTTACTTATTTGACAATCGTTTCTATATTTTTTTTTTTAAAAAACCTCAACAGATCTACCAAAAGAAGATGGACAAACTGCCTAGCCCAATGGTTCTCGTTGATTCTCTATTGTATAATTCCGGTTTGACTGATTTCTTAATGTAAAAAGAAAGAAAAATAAATAAATAAATAAATCTCACCTACCATTTCTGTCAAGGTTGGCCAACACCAAAGGATCCAATTGATCAGTTAAAAGAAGTATGATGATCACATTACAAAATTATCAAAATTCAGTTGCCAAATCGTCACCATTCTTCACTTTAGTTTGGAGACTGACAGAACCGTATCTTCTTTTTTTTTTTTTATCTTCTTTAACTTTTTATTCTCTCTCTCTCTCTCTCTCTCTGTTTTTTTTTTTTTAATTATATAATTTTCAAAAATGAAATTTGAACTAAAATATTGAATTTGACAGGTCAAAGGAGTTCATTCTAAGATGCCGGCGTGCTGAATTCTCTTCTTGTTTGTTTGTGCATTGTGCCGCTGTCAGTCCAAGTCCAAGCTACCTAACAACCCCTTGACAAATATTTAATGTTTGCAACTGGTAGCCGGTGAGAATTTAAATGCCTCTCAGGCAACTCTCAACCCAAATCTCAAAACCAAACTCGTATTAATTCCAACATAGAGGGAGAGGGGGTGGGGGAACAGGCAGTTGATCCTGGCACCATGTCTGACGTAGCCAAGGAAGCATGGAGAAAGTATCTGATTCAACTCCAAGTCCATCCTCTTAGGACCAAGGTTTCACCTTTTTGCCTTTTTGCCTTTTTTTGTTTTTTTGGTTGTGCCGTGGCGATTGTGATTGTTTCCTTGAGTATTGTCTTCTGGGTGTCTCAGGCAATTACAGCTGGGGTCTTGGCTGGGTTCAGCGATGCTGTTGCTCAAAAGATTTCTGGGATCAAGAAGCTTCAGTTGAGAAGATTGCTTCTTATCATGGTATTTTATGAGATTTTGATTAGCAAGTTCAAGTTCTTTGATCAGTTGGATCTGGTCTGATTTTTTTAGGACGTGTAGAGTAGAAAAGAACATAAATTTATGTCATAATCAATGACATAGCGGCCGGGCCGGCCTTGACTGATTTAAAACATTGAATTGTGCCCAGGTATGAAGAGCCTATGATCAAGCTGTTAAATTCTCATTGAGCAAACCGAAATTTTGCTTGCCCATATGCATGCATTCTTTTACAAAGTCATTAAAGGTATCATTTTCTATTTTGTAACTGGACAAAAATTCCTTGCAGCTTTATGGCTTTGCATATGGAGGGCCCTTCGGGCACTTCCTTCACAAATTGATGGATATTATCTTCAAGAAAAAGAAGGACAATATAACAATTGCAAAGAAGGTAGGTATCTTGTGTGGATTTAGATATTTTTGTGATTAATTATAGGCATTTTGGTTTTTCTTGATAAGGGATTTCTTGTTCCATTCCTCTGATTAGGTTTTGTTGGAACAATTGACTTCTTCTCCCTGGAACAACCTGTTTTTTATGATGTACTATGGCTTGGTAGTAGAAGGTATGTGCATTCATTAAGTAATGGCCACAAATCATGTGTATTCTACCTATTAGGTTTTTAGCTGTTGTAAGCTTGGAGAATGTGCCTCTCATTTGACACAGAAGATGGCCTTTTTAAACAAGGGGATGTATAATGTTCTGTTTAGTCTCCAATTTGTATTGTCTTCGATGGGTTTACTTTTGTTAATTCTCTGTTGTTGTTAGATATACATTGCTAGTGAATTGCAATGCATAGCATATGCCTATAATTAAGAATATGGTTTCTGTTTGGAGTCTCTACTACCCTTGTGATATTTGCAAAAAGGAGCAGTAATATCAGGTAACAGATCACTAAGATTAATCTCTGAATCACACTTTTCATGAGTAAGATAATGTGCTTTTAGCTTCTTTAAATTCAATTGTCTATTGTTCTTCTTCAAATCAATTCCATGTTTGTTTGAAAAAAAAATTAGTAAGATTTTGTGACTTAGGAGATTTCCTGCTCAAGAAAATGACACAGAGCTACTTAAACATCTAACATGTTCATATTACCTTATTACTTTGTACAGTGGCTCACGCATTTGTGGATTTTTGTCTTTTTTATTTGACAATCTCCTTTCACTATCTATGACTTCCTATTGTGAGAAAATACTTACAAAGTAATCTTCCTGTCTTTTCATATTTTAGATGTTTTAAATTACCATTGTGTGTTGTTAGCTAAATCATTGCAAGCTTTCTTTTTGTGTATTTTGATGGGTCACCATGAAATCATATATTAAGTGAAGAACATAGTGTTGAATGCCAAGAAATTAGTCAGTCATTTGTGTGATCTAAACATTTGTGTGTGTTTTGCAGGAAGACAATGGGATTTAGTCAAGAGTAAAGTTAAAAAGGATTATCCCACAGTCCAACTGACAGCATGGAAGGTACAAAGACTGACCTTTCTTGTTTCGCAAAATTTCCCACTTTTCATTTTGGAACACTGATGCAAGACAACAAATAGTTTGTATTCCAACATGGTGACACATAATTTTTTATGCTTGTGACTGCAGTTCTGGCCAATAGTTGCTTGGGTGAATTACCAGTATGTTCCTTTGCAGTTTCGAGTAGTATTCCACAGCTTTGTTGCTTCATGCTGGTTCGTCCTCTATCCTTAAGCTTTAAACTCTCAGCTTTTGAAAATATTTCATTTCAATTCCTCCTGACTAATGTACCTGTGAATGGCAATGTAGTATTGGTAGTTAATAACTTTGTATTGGGAAAAGGGTAGAAAGGTTTCCAGCTTTATATTTTGGGTGACCTACATTGGCCTCCAGTGCATTGTTACTAGGGCTTGATGAGTGATATAGGTTTTTCATTATTATGCATAAATTATTCAAGAGCCAATTCATTCATTCCACTTAATGGAAGGCCTACTCTTGGGTGGCAGCTAGCCACCTACCAGTTGGGTCCAGGTCATTTATGAATGTCTTCTTGTGCATATGCCATTCATCAAACTGCAACTCTTTGTTTTTTTAGCTCTCTTCATTTTATCAGAAGTACAAATTTCTCTCTTTTCTCTACTGGAAACACAAATAGTTTTTTTTTTTTCCTAATTTTACTCTTAACTACAAAATCCATATTATTCATGGCAACCCATGAAAACAGTTACCCAGCAACATATGCACCTCATTGTAACTATGTGCCTCTAAAATTTCAATGTTGACCTTCTCTAACCAGCTAAAAATAATAGACTGACTTAGGCCCTGAGTGAGCTGACCTTCAATACGATCCTTTTGCTAAATATAAAAACGTATTGCAAGTAAGTCTTAGAGTCTTTTGGTGGAGACAAGGCATTATAGGTTCTGGGGTTTTGTTGTTTCATTCATTGAAGTATATGTTTTATATTATGCACAACTGCTTTTGCAGCTTCGCCCCTTAATTGCATTTTTCTGCTAGTTCTCTGCCAGATGAGATTATAATGTTATGTCTGTTCTGTTTTTGACTCTAGGGGCATTTTTCTGAATCTGAAAGCAAGATCAGCCACAATTAAGCAGGCATAGAGTGGAGCAATCCAAGCTTATTAACTCCCTTGTGTGTGGGAAAAATAAAAAAAAAATAAAATAAAAAAAAAAAAAATATATATATATATATATATATATATATATATTAAAAAAAGAAAAAAAAAAAGAAAAAGAAAGGTTCCTCTTATGAATGATATGTTTGTATTAGTGTTGAGGAACTTTTTTTTTTTTTCAGTGTCTTAAGACTTGGTGATTGTATGGATTCCATTCAAACAATTAAAACTGAGTGTAGATGAAAGGTCAAACTTTCGTAGATTTCATTGTAGTTATTTGTCTGCTTTACAATTTTTCGCATCAAAGTCATCTTTTTTATTTTTATTTATTTATTTATTTATTTGGATAATCCTCTAGACATTTATCTAGCTTTAATTTGATCTTTTACTTGGCTCATTCAAAAATAGATAGATTGGATTGGGTCTTTTTTATTTTTTATGTGGGTTTTGCATATTAAAAAAAAAATACATAATTTTTTTATTTTTTAAAATTTACATATCAATTTATTTTAGATCTCTCTTATTTATTTACTAACCTTTGGGGGGGGGCCTACCAAACTTTTCCTCGAATTTTGGGGCTAAAAATGTGAGGGCTTTTTCGCCATTTGACAATCGAGCCAGGGCAGTACGAGGGAAATTCGAGAAAACCAAGGGGCAATTGAGAGAGACCGCAATATAAATAAAAACTGCACGGTTCTCCTCTGCAGTTCCCCCCCATCCTCTATTAATATACTCTCTTAACTCTTCTCTCTCTCTCTCTCTCTCTCTATATATATATATATGAGCATGCCTTAAGTTTCGCCGGCACGCGACGGAGGTGACGGCGGCGCCTCTTGAGCATAGTTCCATTCAATATCATAGAGAAGCGTTTATCTGATTCATCTTAGAAGAGCCTTTTGGATCTGAGTTTAGTTTTTTCAAATCTGAAATTACCTTCATCTATCTATTTTCTCTTCGCTGTTATTTATAAAAAAAAAAAGGACAAAAAAAAGGAGAAGAAAATTTGTCTCTGTCACGCTTTTACCCTTCTAACTTTCCAATATTTACTATTTTATCCGCTTTTCCCCGTCTACCTCCCCTCTCTCTCTCTCTTACTTTTTTAGCCGAACGTTTTCGCAGGCTGATCATAAAGATGATTTGGACGCTTTTGCCATTAGATTAACTTGCTATTTTCGCTTCTGTTTTATCTCGTTTGTCCTCTGTTTTTAACTTTTCTTTTTTCTTTTTTAATAAATTTTCGGCAGCCCTGACGGGGCATGTTTGAGGGGGAAAGATGTGGCGTACGATTCCAACACCTGGCGCGTCGAGGAAGCGCAAAGAGAGGGAATCTTTTCTACATCCATTAAAACCATCGGCTTCGGCTCAACTCGCGGCTAATCCGGCTTCCAAAATGGAGGAGCCCGTCTGTCCGAATCGGCTGCTGGCCGGCTACATGGCTTACGAGTTCCTTACAAAGGGCACCCTTTCCGGGCAGAAGTTCTACCCGGATCGAGCGGAGGCCCTGCCTGTGTGGGGCGGCGTTTCCGGGGAGCCCAGGGGAGGGAAGCCGGAAGCGGAGACGGGATCCAGGAAACAGCACAAAAGCTATGCTGAGGTGGCAAGCGTATTGAAGACGGACGGGGCCCACATTCCAGGGATTGTTAACCCCACCCAGCTCGCTGCGTGGATCCAGAGGTAAGAAGTGAGGAAGGCAGAGTCCACTGTATACGTGGCGCATTCTGATTGGGTGCTCTCCCTCACTGTTGGGGGGGTGGTGGTGGGGGCGCTAAATTTCCATCTCAGAAAACTGAAATGGAAGCCAAATTTCTACATAATGCATGTCAGGCCACTGCGACCCATTATATGTGTATTTTCTTCCTTTTTTTTTTTAAAAAAAAAAAAACCTTTTGTTATATAGCTCTGTAAAAATTGATGTGCTTTTTTATTTTTTTTGTTTTATTTTTCTGGGTTTGATGTGGGGTTAATGGATACTGCTGCATGCATGCAAGTGGGATAGTGCCTTCTACTTTTTGGAGTTATAGTGGTACGTAGATAACCAAGTGGAGTCATATGAAGCTGATAATTATACAAGACAATTACTTAAATGAACCAAAGTTTTTGTGATATTTATTTGGGGAAAGGATGAAAAACGGAAGCTGAGAGATAGCCTGTGGGTGAAGAGTCCCCCACGCCTTGGGCATTCATGCATGGATGTTTATGTTATAGGGATAAATATAATTTCATACATAGATCGCAGACGCTGCCTAACTTTGCAAATTACGTTGTTTCTTGTCACTGGCTATAAAACTGAGTAACGTATAGGAAATGAGAAGATTGGGGTATTTTTATTTGGGGTTTCCGATCCTTTTCCTTCTTTTCTCCACTTCTTTGCTTGGTGGTGTGTGTGGGTGCATTATTAGCTCTTTGGGGATTACAGGCGATAATTAATTTTGAAAGACTCCAGACCCAAATGGGAAAAATTCCTACTGGTTCTTGTTATGTAACGTGCCAATAGTTGATCCATTTGCGCTCATCATGAACAAGCTAGACATGATTGTTTGCTTCATCGTATTTATCCAAAAAAGGGTTCTGCTTCAATCATACAATGGGGTTTGGAATGCATTTCAATTTTCATTACTGATATTTAAATTTGGATATATATTGTTTTAAATCAAAGACATTACTCAAGTAGTTTTTTCGGACACTCTTCGGCACGTGTCATATACAGCAGGACAATTTTTGATTAAAACAAAAAAAAAAAAAAAAAGGGGGTTTTGATACTTCTAATTAGTGTGTTACATACATAAAATTAGCTTCTTAACGATAACTATCTTGCACACAACCATTTTTCAGCTTAAGTATAATAAAAGTTGAACAGTAAGAAAAATTACACTTACTATAAATTTTAACGGATATATTTTATTTTAACTCTTCTTTCTCAAGTTAATAATTAGACTGGCGCAATAATAAAACAGATTTGTAATAAAGGGTTCCTTACATATATACTGTCTCTTATACACATCTAGATGTGTATAAGAGACAGTATATATATATATTCTTCCCTTTTACAAGACTCTATTTTCCCTTTTTAAGGTTGGTAATTTATCACGGGAATGGTCATTTTATCTGAAAGCTGCCATGTGATAATGGCGTAAATTGTGTATAGAAATCTGCACTTTTGTTCCATATCTACATGAACATAGTAGATGTCATATGCCATTAAGAGCGCAAAATAGATGATTGCGGGTTTCTTTTTAAGGCTTTGAGAAGACAAATTGAGCTACTTTTTAAATTGACTGCCACGTCTCCTAACTATACATTCCAAATTGAGTTAATTATCGCAAGGTTGAAGGGACCAAGCACCCGTTCTGTTCTGGAAAGCCAGTTAGAGTTGTGATAACAGATACTTGCCAGGGAGGTACATTCATGTCCCGATTCTGCCCATTTTGATCTGAGTGGCACTGCTTTTGGTGCCATGGCAATTTCCGGTGAAGAAAAACAAACTTCGAGATGCTGGGGTTTTAGAAATTCTCTGTGCAAGGTTTGTATGGGAATAGGCATACACCGAATAAGATCATTTTTCTTTTTTAATAAGATTCCCTGTGAATATTCTGGAGAAACCTTTTTTTTTTTCAAGTTGACGAGGGGTCAAACCCGTGCTAACTATGTTGCCTTGGTGGTAGAGTTTGAAGGGGAAATGGTGGTCTTGTTCAACAAAAATAAGCATATTTTAAAAAATTTTGTATCTCCAGTAGGAACGTGAGGCTTTGTTTGCTTTTTAATAAAATTATATTTATTATATATTTTTTATAATATAGAAATTTTAAAAAGTCTTATGCATGGGAGAATTAGGGGACCATTGACAAGTTGTTGGGATTATGGAAGACAGTGCTGAGCAAAGCAGGAGAGATTTACCACTTTGACAAAAATGTGCTCTCTGTACATTGGAAGTCGAAGGAGGATGAGATCGAGAGTTCTGAATATGGGAATGCCAAGACTATTGAAATTTGAACGAGAACTAGGAGGAGGATGTTAAGACTTAATAGGGGGAGGGGGAGGAGGGGGGTTCCTTGCAGTCGGCAGTAGAAGAAGTTATTCTATGCTCATTATAGAAACTATTTGAAGTCACATTCTCACTCTTATATTTGCTACTGAATCAGAGTCTCATTGATGTTCAATTTTCATCAAGTTGGCAAAAAGGCAAAACAAGAGAGAACCTTTTGTTGGACGAGCTGGTCTGAGGATGGTGCATTATTGTTGTTCTTTGTTTCCTACATCGTAAGGCCTTTTCTTCCAAACCATATTTCAGAACCCAATTCAGCGTTTTATTTTCAAGTCTCAGGTGGTTAATTTCAATTCAATGCAAGTCAAGTGTTTTTATTTACTACCATTTTGAGCAGTTAGATGCGCAAGGAACACGATGGCATAGAAACCACCTCCCCACCTCCTCCGATTACAACAGTTAAGCTGAAAAAGACAAAACAAAAAAAGGTAAGTAAAAATATAACTCAATAAATAAATAAAGTGAATGCTTTCGAGCATTCAGAATTCAGGATCACGAATCAATCATCGGACAAGCGGCCCTCCCAAATGTTATGTGAATTAGCAACTCCACAGCTAAAGCAGACACTTCAACAATCTCTCTAATTGAGACTAAGCTCTGGCCCCGCCCCATTTTTAAACCCTGCATCCCCAACTATCAATTTTACTTAAAAGTTCAGCATTCAGCCATAAAACAACTGTTATTCTACAATTTCATGGGAGCGGCTGAATATAGTGTCTGCCTTTCACATGGCTTCAAGATGTTGAATGGTTAAATTGGTATCCAATTTCTCGGTCGGAACATTTGTTGAACAATTTCATCACCACAACAGCAAAGGGTATTCATTTTGGAAACCTGGATCGGTATGTATCAAGTAAAACATACTCCACCATAACAGTGTGATCATCGAATAATCGTCCATGCAGACAATGAGCTGCAGCGCATGCTGCTTCAGATCTTTTAAACTCCACAAAGACACATCCTGGCTCGAAAACATGTCCAAGGCTACGAACTTTCTCCTCATTGTCTTCCTTCTCAATAGGATCCAATACTTTCCCCTCATCTTCCTTCTCAGTAGGATCCGCTGTAGTCTGCACAGCCTCGTTCATTAAACCCCTACAATCTAGTTCCTCATTTTCTTGTTTCTCAATTTGATCTGATATTGTCCCTACAGCCTCATTCATTAAACCCCTAGAATACAGTTCCTTGTTGTCTTCTTTCTCAATAGGATCTAATACTATCCCCACACTATCATCTGGAAGAGCTTCCTTTAAATCTTCACTAGCTTTCTCCAAAGTTGACCTTTCTCCATCTGTCATTTTATTTTCTGGACTGGTTTCCTTCACATGCACGTTGTCAGTGACTTCATCACTGATACAGTTGGATTCATCTTTTGAGGTATTCTCCTGCTGAGGGAGCTCTTGTGAATCAGATATTGTCTTGCATGCTTGATCTTCAACGGCCATATCAGTGTCAACTTGCTTCAGTTGACATGACTCATCTTCCATTAGATCATCTGCAGGTTTATCATCAAGGGTGTTGTTGCCCTCAACAATTTTTTTGTCAAGGGACCCTGCTTTAGCATTCATTTCATCAGACCCCAAGTTCTGCTGAGTCCCAGAAGATACCTTATCATCATCAACTTTACATGCTTCTGGGATAGAGATGGGACTTGCAACATGCTTGACAACATTAACAGACGCAACAGTGCCAAACCTGCAGGGTGGATATATAAACGTGCATTTTAAGCTAAAACTAAGATTGCCTAAACAGGTATAATGCAGATAAAGCATTATTATTTTCTCCAACCTTAGACACTCTAACCGTACATCATCCAATACTTCTTCAATCTCTGTGTCAGAAAGCGATGGCAGTGCTTTGGGATCCAACTGATAACATCAGAAACATGGAAACACTATTAAAATAGAAACTGAGATTGACAGAAAATGAAGAGTCGTCTACTATGCGAAGGAATAAAAATAAAGCAATTGTCAAAATAGCAGTATGCCCAAGAAAAACCATACCAAATTTTTTAGCTTCAAGACTTCTGTAGGCTCTTCAAGAAGTGGCCTCGCATGATCAGGGATCCCATGTTCGTTTCTGCTACTTTCCTAGAATTTGCTTCTTTGATTAATGCACGCCTCCACCATATGGAAAATGTAATTTACAATGCTTTGCAGAAGAAAAATTAGGGTGGTCATCAAGTAACAAGTACCAAGGATGATACATTTGAAGTAGCTTGAAGTGCAGTTATTACTTGCCCTCCCAACTTCATACCATTCAGACCCACACAAGCTCTGAGAGTAACTGAATGGTCTGCATACTGATATCAGGAGTACAATAAGTTTCCAATTTGCAAGCTCAGAATGCATAAAGGATTAACTTACATCAGAGAAAAGGTAGAGACTAAAGCTGATATAACACCAAATGTTCATCAAGAATTCTAGGCTTTTGTACACAAAGGCCATCCCTCCCTTGTAGCAAATGTAAAGCAGTAGCAAGGTTTGAGCTCTATTACCTCTAGAAAAGCACAAGACTCATTAGGATCCTTGCTGCTTTCAAACTGGAATGCCTTCAAAGGTCCAAAAGCAGTAGCGATCTCCATAAACTAGGAAAGCAGCATAAAAATCCTAGTCACCTAAAGATACCTAAACTATTTGCAACTATTTAATAAAAAAAACAGTAAACAAAGAGAGAGAGAGAGAGAGGACATTTTCAAAGAATGGTGTCAACAAAGGATTTCAAACATCAAAAGGATTGTACCATTTCAGAAGAAAGTGCCTTCGAAATCCCACCGATGAAAATCTGTATGAACTCATAAAAAAGAGAAGATTAGCACAAGATTTCCACTGCTTAACAAAAGCAATGAGCATAACACTAATGATGAAAGAAGTATTGAAGGCTCAAACAAAATAAAAATAGAAAAGCTATCCATTGGAATATCCAAACTATATTTTTCCTCTAATTAGACATTTGTTTTGTTTGTATGAAACTTCACACCTCAAGTCTTGTTATGTTCCTGAATTTATGCTCAAGATCCTCCATAGACTAGCGAGATAAAGTTATTTTTACCATAAACAATACATTTACCAAAATAGCCCATAGCAAAGTAAATTTTCTGAAAGGACATTAACGTCCTGAATTTGGTGTCAATCTTGAGTTTCCCCATCACCTTACGTCTCTACATCTGGATCCCCAATCCCTTTGACTTGATCAGCATTCAAGCATCGAACCACAGAGATTTCACATAAAAACATTTATCTTGTCTAAAGCGTGTTTAATCTGAAGACAATCCTTAAAAGCAATACAGATGCCATTATTAACACAAATCACAGCCCTTGAAAGCAACCATGATATACAACCCAAACAAATTTCTGCAGTACCACTCACAATATGATGAATCTCACTAACTCATTATATCCTGTCAAAAAGCTGAATTATACAATTTACTGGGCATTTAATAATGTTCTTGCCAATACTTCAACAAACCTATTCCCAATGGAATAATGTATGAAATTGATTGCCACCAACAAAGACATTGGCTATTTGAACACCTATCTCACAATCAGATCATTGTGTTAACATAAATTTTGTCCTGAAAATTTTTCAGGAAGCAAAAAGACCCAAAGCAAACAGAAAAGATGAAAATGAAAGAGTAAATCCAAGCTTTTGGTTGAAGTCAAAGGATCTAGGATGGTGAGCCAATGGAATCACAAGGAACCAGAAAAAATTAATTAAAGAGAGTATGGGGCATACCTTCTGAGGTGAATCATTAACAACATCACTTATTAAATCAGCAGCAGCTACTGATTTTCCAGGTTCACCACTCTGCATGAAAATAGCAACTGTCTGAAAACCTGCTACATGGATGGTAACCACAATATACCTCATTAAATGCAAAGCAGTTCTACTCAGAAAAAATTAAATATATATATATTCTTCATAAAGAGACAAGCTAACAAAAGAAAATATAGTCAACGTTGTTGAACTTCAAAGTAAAAATTAGAGGCAATAAAAAAACGTGTTAAATATCCAAGGTTTTCTTATCATAACAATGGTTCAATTACATGGTGAAAGGGAAAAAATCCACAAAAATTTTTTATGTGTTGATGAAGCAGCACCAACCAGCAGACACAAACCATAACTAGTAAATAGAGAAACAAATAAATTCAATCATATAAATATATGACAGTGTCAAGTAATAAACAGAGAAAAATGCCAATAATAATCAAATAAGAATAAGCCCACAACCATAGTCAAACAAGCATCAACCATAAATCATCATAGCTTTGTCAAATCTCCATGCAAAATCAACCTCAAGTACACGTGATATAAACAGTATCCTAACTTGTGAAGAACTGACTCTGCTAATATTTATTCATATATATTTTCTGAAGTTGAAGTATGGTTGGAAAACAATCATCCTTCAAAGAATCAATTAGACAAAAATCTTTTCATAGTTTTTCTAAGTAACCTTCAAGTCCAGCTGAGGAAGGATGCAGGTACATTTAATTATTAAGACCATCAGAGCATTCAACAAACAAAGAAAAGATAATATCTTCCAACAGAAATCATAAAACTAAAATTGCTTCCTGCAGAGTTTTTTTTTTAATCTCTTAGTTGAACTCTTTGTGAAGGAACACATATTTTGTTGATCCCTAAGATGAGCTCTACATTCTCTCCTTTTTGTTTTTGTTAAGGTAAGAAACAATAAAGTACCAAGGGACACACAACTGTAAAAGATGGAAAAAAAGCTTAGTGGTTTAGGCATATATCTGAGCTCTTTTTTTCTTTACGATGATGTAATTTTGGTTTTAGTTACTATCACTGTGCAACATTCAAACAAGCAAATCTTGATTATCCAGTCAACATAACTATGGGGATGTTCAGACAGAAGATAGCTAGGAAAAGAACAAATATTCTCTAGAAACACATCCCAAAGCATTTTAGAAATTAACAGCTACAATAAAGAGGACATTCATAACATTTCATTAGACAAAATATTACTGTTTGAGCAGCCTAGTTCAGTTGGACCAAAACCAATGCCATAAAAAGGAGCTCCATGCACATCAAACTTGTCATTACACCTGGATTTCTTCTTATTTAGGAGACAGCTTCATCACCATCCAGTACGTGAATAACGACACACCCAATATAAATACCCTATTTAAGAGATTCCAACATGACAGTCAGAATAAGTCTCATGTAACTAGGCAAGAGAATTCCATGTGCAATATAAACTTAGTTGCAGCAACAATATCTAGTTTGTATGTGATACACAATCTGAATTGGATTTGGCAAAGCACATGCAATAAGAAGCCTTATAAAAACCCATATTGAAGTCAAGCTGAATCTCACCACAAAGGTCCTCCCTTAGATCCAAATGATTGGGTAATTATGATTCCAACAATATTTTAAACATTTTAAACAGACATACCAAAAAATACTAAATGCGACGACTGCATTGGAGATGGAGCTTTGTAATAGGAACTACCACATGCAATAGGAGCTGCACTTCATCTCAATCAATTGCATGAGAAAATTTTTCACATGTTTACCCAAAAGTTCTGCTCTTGATATTGAGGCTAAGAGCAAGACCTTACATAACTTAAAGAATACAATCCCAAATTGACTGAAAGGAATGAAGCTCTACCTAAACAATTACCACTTAGGTAAAAATCAAAATGAGAATTTATTGGAGTAACCAAAAGTACTAAAACCCATTTTTCTGAATAATTAGTTTCATTAAGTAACTCACCTTTTATTCAAAACTATGAAAAAGGAGCAAAGGTGATGCAGTGCACAAAAACCGTCCACTGCATGGTCTGGGAAGAGACTGAAGACAGGACTACCACCAAATAAGTTGAAACTGATCCCTCAACACTAATAAGGCATCACAACTCTTGATACAACAGAATTACCACCTGCCAGTTGAATTCAGCTCATTCTATCTTAAGAAATTTGAATGAAAAAAAAAAAAACACCCAAGTTGCTCAGTTATCCCAGGTTTGCAAAATTGACTACACGATATATGTGACATCCATATTCAAGAACAGGTTATTTAAACAAAACAGACCAGTTTTTGAGAACTTTATTCCCACATCAATCAAGCATCAAATCAATGGAACAATTCCATCAATCATCTAAACATATTGATATTTTATGGCACAGCAAAGAAATGAAGTTGACATGAAAGGTGATTTTGGAGAAAATAACTAAATAGTTTACAGCATTGGTACTCAATTGTGTGCCCTCAAAGACAAAACAGTTTCACATGTAAATCTCTATTGCTTCAGCAAAGCACAGTGCATTTCTACTGCCCAGTAGCCCTGCATATAAGATATAAACTATACAATTTTCACCACCCAAATTTCTACCACTTTTACTCACCTCAGTGAAGAACATGGCAGGAAGAATGCTTACCTAAATGTGAATTCCCAGCCTAATCACTACTTACGAATCTGAAGAAGCAAAAATAAGATATTTTACTTATTAAGACTTTAAATGTCCTTTATTTCTTTCCTACTCTATAGCCAGTTAGATTCAATAAGACCCCTTTCTAGGTCACAAATAAGGACATTCAATATAGAAATGTAAATTTTTATGTTTTCCTCTTCTCTACGTCTTTTGCATCTGTCTCCCCTCTATAATTCTATTAACTATGTCTGCCACTGTTTTCCCTACGCTTCTTCCTATGATCTTCTAATTTCCACCTTTTTGCTCTCTTGTTTCCCTTATTCCCTCAAATTTATTCTCTCTAACATCAGTTGCTCTAATATAGTGAAAGCAGCCCTTCTGGCCAATTACTCTGGAAGAAAATCCACAGATTATCCAAAGTCATCTGTGAGCCAAGTTCTCCAATATTTATAACACAAAGCACATGAACTCAAGGCTTTTGGCTCACCACCGCAATGTAACAATTTTAAAATCCAGCCTAGCATGAGATTTACTTTAAAATAACAGTTCCTGTCATAATAATTGATTCTGGTCACAATGATCCCTCACCTTCAAGAAAATTGATGAACATGGCATTTGAAAGGCCCTTCTTTCAGTGTTAGAAAATTAGCTGTGAATTTTGTGAAGGCTACTATACTAGGTGAAGCAAAACAGGGAGGTAAAAAACACAAACAAATTGAACACAAAGTTTTCAGATCATCCAGAAGAAAAAATGTGGCACATACCAAAGCAGCAGTTCCTTGTCTAGACAACCATTACATGTTTAAACTTGTGAAACTGCCTCACAATGAGCCTTGTCTAAAAAGCTATTACAAAAGTGCTAACCTTTTCAGGCTAAGCATTGCAGTTATCTCTCTCAAATGCAATTATGTGCTCAGCTTCTTGCCTGATTCTATCAGTTATCTCTTTAATTATCTAATTGGTGTATTCACTAACAGCCTGAATCTTTCTATATAGTATGGCTCTAAAATCCTTTCAAGCAAGGCCATCCAAGCACAATAAATTTAAAGATTTTTGTGAATACATAACAGGTGCATGCAACAAAGACAGATCATCAACAGAGAAATGAGAAAGTAAATGATTGGCAAGTTTAAATACATTCTGTACACCCAGAATTACAATAGTTTCTTAAATACCAAGAGCAAAGAGAATTCCATATCAACATAATTAAAAATTGAAAAGCAACTAAACAAATAAATGCAAGAAATCATCTAAACACAATCAGGAAAAGAGTAAACAGATGAGTATTCTTACAGCCATTTCAACAAAGTCTTTGGGGCGCCTGATTTTGATAATTGAACCCAAAAACATACTGCCATCAAAGGAAAGAGCAGCAGAAGCATCCTCGGGTGTAAGAAATTCCACAAGAGCTTGGCTTTTTTCTTTGTTTATCTGCAGTAACAAGATGGTAAGACACACCTAAAACCCAAATAAAAAAAATGAACTTGACAGGAATAGCATGAACATTATTCACTTACTAATCAGAAACTTACAATGCAATTAATGCATGGTTGGGTTCCTTGGATATGATTGGCACCAGAGGAAATCAAAAAATTATTAAGAAGCTCCACAACAGCTTTCTCAGAGGATGAAGCAGGTAAGTTTTCCATATAAAGCCGTCTCATAGGACGGGTTGCTTGCGTTAGCTGAATGGAGTCAATGGAAGTATTCTTACTGGCGGATAGTGCACTAGCTAGAATCCCAGAAGGGGACTTACCAGTAGTTGAAGCCACTGGAACAGCACTCACCAGCTCACTGATAACTGAAGACGCAATTTTGTTTAGGGATAGAAAATCAGAAGGAATTGAAGCAGGAAAGGTGCTATCTTTGCCTTCTGGTGCAATATCCCATTTAGCACTTCTCTTCTCAGGGGACCGTTTAATTGGAGAAGGAATCTTAACAGCAGCATCAGTTCTTCTCTTCCTTGGTGAATAGCCACCAAGCCCACTTGTGGAGCCACTATGTCTCCGATATTGGCTGCTTGAACCATTAAACATTCCTTTGCTTCTGTCAATATCAGAGTGCTGTCTTCCAGACCTACCTTTACTGAAATGTGAGGACACATCCGCATACTCTTTCCCACGATATGATCCGAGTTTGTATGTCTTTGGTGAAAGAGAAATAGACCTTCTATTTTTGTCCTCATGTTCTCGACTCCTTGACCGTCTTCTTTTCAGCCTCGTCTCTTCATAATGCAATTTTGATGGCTCCTTCCCTTCTTTTCTCTCTGAAGTCTCTAAATCATGTCCTTTTCCAAGATCATTTTTCTTCATAGCATTCATGTCCCTACTTTTCTCATCATCCCCATCTCGGTATTTTCTCTTGCTTTCTCTTTCAGATTTTTCTGTATTTCTACCCATATGTCCATCGCTTTCTAAACCTCTTGAGTGCTTCTTTGCAGCTTCATCTCTGTAATAATTGCCCAGCCGCTCATTGCTTACTCTCCTGCCATGGACTCTTTCATTGATCCTTCCTTTAGCATCAGTTCTCAAATCTTTTCCATTGCTCTTCAATTTGTTCTTTAAATCTCTAGTTTCTTTTTCCTTATGTTTAACTAAGTGGCCATCATTATAGGAAGCCTTTTCTTCTTTCTTTCTAGAACTCGCCTTCATATTTTCCTCTGACAAGTGCTGTTGGACACCATATGAAGAATCTTTACTTTGCCCTCTACCCCTTTCAGGTGCAGAGATTTTAGAAATTTTTCCAACGACAACATTTCCTGGAGTCTCCTCAAAACATCCCGCTTTCTCATTCACAGGAAGTTTCCTGTTTTTCCTTCTGGACATAATCTCATCAAAGCTGAATGGCCTTGTCCGTGCAGCAGTTCCTTCATCATCATCATTAACTCGAGAGATCACACTAGCTAATCTATACTTTTCTCTGTGCCGACTAGATCTGCTCATCTTGCCTAAAACAAACGAACTACCAAATAGATCCTGCAATGCTATTAGAATATAAATAATGTTCATGCAGCTGACAAGGAATTTATATTATGACATAATAGCTGAAAATCGTAGGCTGTTATCAGATTCCCCAAGCACATATCGCTATTTCAGAAAGTCAAAGCAAAACATCAAAAAAGTGTTACCTACCCAAAACACCAAAAATAAAATTGTCTCATTTCCTTCTCAGTAGGATTTTGAACAGATTCGAGAAAACAAATCCACTTTCCATAAATTCACACTCTTTAAACAGATTCGAGAAAACAAAACAGCAGCCCATTCTATTGGCACTGAGGCGAGAAACCAACAAAAGCAAACAAAACCAAAAAAAAAAAAAAAGAAAAAGGACTAAAAGGGAAGCACGCTATACACAGCATAACTATGCATCAGTCACTAGCACCACAAACCGACAAAGATGTTGCCGAAATTTCAATGGCAGAAACCTAAAGAGAAGAAACAAGAAAAAGAAAGAAAAAAATCCAAATAGAGAAATACTCACAGAACTGAAGATTCTTCGTCTCACGCAAACTCAAAAGAAACAATGAACGAATCCACAGCCAATTTCTCCACTCTTTTTCCACGCTTTCCCGAAAAAGCAAGCAAGCAAACAAACAATCTAAAACTTTAGGGAAAAATTTTAAATAAAAGAAAAAGAAAAAATAAAAAATAAAAAAAGGATATCAGTCAGATGAATCTTGCGTTCAAACAGCAGTGTTCTACTGCGAAAAGAAAAAAATATAGAAACACAACAAATGCATATACATCCAAATCCACCGAGGGAGAGGAAGAAGGTGAGTTAGGGTTTCGTTGTACCTAATAAAGCAAGCCTGTCACCAAAGCCAGGGTTTGGGAATGATGCTGAGACTGAAGCCTCGTAGGGCGTGGCGTGCCCTCCATTTCATTCGCTCTTTTCTCTTAATTTGTTCTTTCTTGAATATCGTATCCATAGGTTAAAGGTAATATATAAATAAATAATAATAATAGTATTATTATTATTGTTTTATATACACGATTATTATATATATATTATTAATAAAAATTTATATTATTAATTATAATTAATACACTGTTAATTAATTATAAGTAAAATATATAAATCACAAATATTTAATTATAATTTTGTTAATGTTAAATTGGAGTATAACATTTAAATTTAATAATATTTTTTTAATATAAAAAAAATAATTAAATAATTAATAATTTTATCTTACTCTATAATCAAATACCTATAATAATTTTTTGAAAAAAAATGTTCGAAAAAAAAAAAAGGCTGAGATATGAAATTTTTGACTAAAATTTCCCAGAATATTTCCCACCGTAACCCCCCCGAGAGCAAGGATTCATCATGGTTATGGAGGTGTGCCTGCAGGCAGCCCATTAACAAGGATGGCCAAGGTCGCAGTGGCTGCCTCTAGAAAAATGGAAGGCGACAATTTCCCACGTTCCCAAACAACTCTGTGAGCTCGACTTGGAAGAATATGCAAAGGAGTGAAAATTTATGATTGATTTCACACCAACATTAAGGTTTCTTCCTTCCTTCAGCTAGTTTATTGTTTAACTAAACCAAGTTGAAGATAACTATGGAGTGCCTTGACAGACACGTTAAGAATGACACCAAGTTTGGTCGCCACATTGTTCCTAGTCTTGACAGACATATTGGCAGCTTCAGAAATTCCCCTCCCACCCCTAGCAAGTCTTGCTGGTTTCATTACCATATCCATGCTTGTCTTTATAAGACTGGCTCTTTGGATAATGTTGTAGCAGCGAACTATTATCAGCAAATTCTGATGATTTTTCTTCTTCTTTTTTTTTTTTTTTTCTGTTGCTCCATTTGATGGTTTAAGCTCAGCAAAATGATAGTTATTTTCGAGACAAAACTTCGGAAAAGAATAATTGAAACAGGATCTGCACAAATCATAGGAGATTTGCCTAACAGAATCTTTCCCACCAAGCTTCTGTACAAGTGCTCTGAGGATTTAAGATCCAAATAAGAATAATACTACCTTAAAACCCCATTAAGATATAAATATAGAATTTAGGATAACTGACTCCGGATACAATGTGCGCCCTCACATTCCGATTGCTTCAGCATTTTCGGTTACGTGAATGAAAGACAACAGTATAATGCACCACATAGCTTAAATTACCTTTGTTTGAGATGTAAAACAGATGGAACTATCATTTTCTTTTTGCTAACTGAAATGATTTCTTCAGAAACTGCTCTGCTGCTTTATCTTTCCTGTGGCATAATACCCTCAAAATCGTGTTTGGGTCTGTTCTATTCCACCGTCCGGTTGTTGGTGGCATCGGTACCTTCTGCCCTGAACCCACAACTCCTATACCACTTGTTTCCCAAGTCAATGTGATGAAATCTTCCATTAGTTTTTCTGTACGTTCGCCCATCAATGCTACCACACCTTCAACTGGTTCAGCCTCCTTTTCCACCGTCTCCTCATTAATCAATCCTTCGCCGCAAGTGCAAAAGACTCGCTTCAAGCTGGCAAAATCTTCTTCAATTATTGGATGATCAGAACGGTAAAACACCCGGGAGCTACCACCAGCAAGCAAAACCATAAGGAAAGACTCAAAAGAGGCCTTCATTACTTCTTTCATTGCCAAAGACAGGGCTTTATCAGTGAGAATTGCACTCATGAGAGTGATATTCTGCTTCAGAGTCCTCAATGCAGGCCTGATCCTTGCATTTGCTACATCAGCAGCATAGAGACTCTCATAAAAGACAGAATTCGAGTCCAGGAAGATCAAACGATATGCAGCAACTTCTGATACATGTTGACAAGCTGAATGGATGGATGCATTTGCTAGTTCAAAATATGAAGAGGTATGAGTACGGTGCCTTCGGTAGCCAGTGTAACGAGCACCGAGTGAAGGAGTGGTTCTTGGGCCAAGGGCAAGGGTCTTGTCAAGAGAATGAAGGTGAGAGAGGAGATAGTGCAGAGTGTTGAGCCGGATGTGGAGTCTCTGTGTTCCACGGCTTGTTGATAGCTGAGGATTTTGAGTTTCATTTATTCCATGCCGGTGTAAATCTTCTGCAGTAAGAGAGCAAGGAGTAGCTTTCTTCCATAGTTTGATGAATTTTGAACCATGATTGCATCTGGTTAGGGGAGGGAGCATTGGGAGATAACTCTGCTTTGATCCTGCAAATAATATCAAAGGGAACATAAGGAAGATACAATAATCAAAGCAAAGTTCAGGATATCCCATTGTTGTCCAAAGTTTGTTAACATGTTCAATTCTTTTTAAGATGTACAACCAAAAAGTAATGCTGGAGATACTTTGTAACTTCTTCCATCAGTTTTAGCTGAAAATTTCCCATAGAAAGCCTTGCACCTTCTACAAGGATAGAGAACGCAGCATCTTATTAAAAAACACAGGTTAACACAGTTTTAGCTGGAAGTCATGTAATGATATACTTAAATTTCTTTCAGGAATTTTCTTTGACACGGGAAAACTTACTTTCCAGAAAACAAAAGCCTGGAAGATCGGTGAGAATAAAGAAGTCAATATCTCTTACCGCAAGCGGCTACAAAATTTGTGTAGTCTCGGAAGATACGCTCAAAACCCTCGGCTAGATCATAGGCAAGATCATCAGTTATTCCAATGGGAATTTCAAAGAATTCGTCCACAGCATCCTTTGCTACTTTCATTAGCTCCACGGCTGACTGTGCATACGGCTCACTTTTGGACTTTGGATTCCAAGTCTGCAACATACATTGCATTACTAGTCTTTGACACAAAATCATGATGCCTTTGTTCAGATGATTTAGATCTTAATGTTAGTTATGTAGAATTTCATCACAAGTTCAACATTATCTTACTTCAGATTCTTTCGCTTTAAGAAGACAGTCTCTTCCTCTCTTCAATCTTTCCTCGATCCATTGCTTCATCAGTTTCAGTGTCACTGAATCAACCTCATATGGGACCATCTCTCTTACAATTGTTTTGCCTCCATCTTCGCAATTTGCAGAGTCTTCAACCACCATTTGAACCAAAACCTTCTCAAGCTTTCCGGCCTTCTGTAATACTTCAACTGTCTCATTGTTGAGCATTTGCACTCCAGCTAGGTATTGCTGTAACACTGCACCATAGCATTGATGTAGCGTCACAGCCGCAACACTAGATGCAATTGGGTACCATTTCTTCAGTATAGGACTAAAACTCTCTCTCTCTCTCAAGGCCAAGTCCTCAGTTTCCTCGACTAATTGGAGAACAGCCTCGCTGGCCTCGTCCTTCACATCCACCTTTGTACTCTTATAGCTTCCAGTTTCTATTATCTACGATCAGCAAACAAGAATGCAGAATAATGTGGTGTGGTCAACATTGATCCATATTGGCATAAACAAAAGATAATATCTAAATAAACCAACCTTAGCAAATGCATTTTTGATTGAAACTCGAATGTAGTGATCCACACGATCCCTGGATGAGTCAATTATCTTTGTGTCTCCTCTTTCTTTCCCTGCCCCTTCAGTTATGGTAACATCCTCACCCAGAATCTTTGATGCCGATAATGCCAACGGCAAAAGATTTTCAATGAGGACAACATTTCCTCTCTGGAAATAGTCATGATAATGAAGCAGCCTCCTCTCTGCCCACCCTTGCATCGAAGCCAACATAGAAGACAGAAGCTTCACATAGATAGCCTCTCGGTCAGACTTCTTCGCATCGTTGGCCACCTCCGTGGAGAGCATGGCGTGTGTTGCATAAAGAAGATCGGGTTCCGCCTGTGCAGTGAGTACATATTGCTGGAAAAGTAACCAGGTGAAGCACAGATTGTGTATAGGCCGGCCGATTCCCAATGTAGACCACGTCTTCTTCATTAGCTCCAGAAGCTCATCAACCTCGTCCAGGACTAATGTCTCATCTCTGAAATCAAATATTGATTGGAGAAGAGAAATATAGATGTGGACGTTGAGTGGGAACCCATCAGCCCAATGGCACACATCAGTAGGTGTACTGTTGTCGCTTCGCCAGGATAAGGAAACAACACTGTTGCATAGAGTTCGCATGGTGTCAGAGTTCTTGCTCGTGTCGATGGGCTTGCCCTCACTTCCGCAGATGATATCACGGAGACGCACAGCATAAGAGTTAGATTTGTCCAGTGCTATTGAAGGATGGAGCAGTAGCCCTGCCTCAAGAACCTTGAGTTGACGCCTTTGCCAGAGATGGTACTCATTTGTATCATTAAATTCAGAGGGCTTTAGGTGGCGAAGCAGCTCCAGTGGAAGGATTATCGTATCTGCTCGCCTTCCCACCTGTGAAAGCAGTGATGAGCCAACAGAAAACAAGATTCATAAAAAAAAAAAAAAAAAAACACAAACAAACACACAAGTAGTTCCAACATTGCTTGCATTGATTTCTTCTTCGTTGTGTTTAGAAATCTTTTCATAGATGCCATTTTTTGCAACAAATTATCACCAAATGACTTCGACATCAGCTTATATATATATATATATATAGATATGTATATATTGGTATTTAACTAGCCAATTACAAAACACACACTGTCAAACATATCAAGACTGCATCCAAATCATATTGATTAAAATCAAGTCAGACATTAAACATTATCCATCCAACAAAATATTGTATAAAAAAAATAAAGATTTAAAATGTTGCTCTGAAAAAGAAAAAATTAATTTATGTTATAATACTTACTTGGCCCACAAGAGTTCTCATGAGCGTCTTCCGCAATCTATTGTCACTCTGCTCTGTCACCTTCATCTGCAACCTCATGATCTCTGCCGACGTTAGCGGCCGCCTTGGCCTTGATGGCGGCGGCACAGTTGAGAACCCAATTGCCGGACTCGTCCCCCCACTCTGATTCGGCGGCGCCACGGGTGATCCCGGAGCCGGGCCCCCGCCGCCTCCGCCTCTGTCGTTGCTGCTCCCAACGCTCGACATCCTTCTTGACGGCGACCTCTTAAGCATTTTAAGCCCCAGAGCCCGCTTTATTTTGCTAGTCGGCGACATCACCACGACAGGACCGCTGCCCGCTCGCCAGCTCGACGGCGACCCGCTTCCTCCACTCCCGCTCTCCGCTCCATCATGATGATTATGATTGTTATTGTGGTTAGAATAAAACGTGATAGCATTTCGGCCGCCACCAAAGCCAGGGGAGGAGCGGCACGAGGTGAAGAAGACCTCGTAGGCTGTCTCACGGATGTCGTCGCGGTCAAGGCCGTCGAGGTCGCCGAAAGGCCAGGAGAGGTCGGTCTCTGCTGCAGGGTCCACGGTGGGGCACGAGTTGAGGGGCCCAGAGAAGGATTCTCGGCCGCCACTGTGGGCCATGTTCTTACGTACAATTAATCTCCCTGGCAGAGAAAGCTGGGAGAGAATGTCAGCATTCCTTAAAGAGACATAGAGAGAAAGAGACAGGGAAACAGAGAGCGAGAGAGCGAGAGAGAGAGAGAGAATGTGTCTGTTTTGTTAGTTATCACAGCAGTTTTGACTCTTGAGAGAGAGAGAGAGAGAGAGAGAGAGAGTTGATGGCTAGGAGACAGCGCTGTTGTGCGAGGAAAACGAGGAAGAGATGGCGGGTAAGAGACGTTTATAACAAAATATTAGCAAATGCCAGGTATTCCAGCAATCCAGCTTCGCCTGTTTTGCTTTCCTTTCCTTTTGTTCTGCGCGTATCTTTCTTCTCTTCCCAGTTTAGATCTGTTTATTCCTGTACACACGAAAATATCAAACAATTAGGATCACGCTAAAATGGACTTGTCTAAATTTTTTTCCCACAGAATATCACACAGACAATTTTTTTTTTTTCCCGGATTGTTATCAACTGATACTTACGTTTGCAGCCTGTCGGTCGGTTACAATAAAATTCCTGACATATCTAGTTAGTCAGTACCATTATCTTCCTTGATGGGGTAGATGGCATGCTGTTGTAAATCAATTAGGATGGACGTTGAGAAGTTGCTGATGATGATTCAGTGACGTTGTTTTGTATAACTTTCCTGCTCAGTTTACTAATTACTGACTGACACGGATCAATGTGAATTTTACTGACACAGAGCAATGTGAATTTTAGTTCGGTATAGAACAGTATTGGCAATGAACCTGTCGATACAAATTGCAGTAACATCCCTGTCAAGCCTCCTCCATGCAATGTATACAGTCTTTGAGTGGTGACAGCAATGTAGTTTGAAACTGTTATATTACCATAGCTGAAGCTAGATCATGTCAGGGCAAATGGTAATTCAGTCCGGGGAACCAAACTACCAATCTAGGCCTTGTAATTTGCTGTCACATCAGCCTTGGCTAATGGATGCCACAAAAATAACACTTTCTAAAAGCTCTCCACAAAAGGTGTTGGCTGCTGAGAATATTTAGTGTACATAGATTTGATGAAATTCCATTTAGTTGCCTTACTTTTCGGTTCGCACATTTTAAAATATAATAATACAGTGGAATTGACACCTTTTTTGTTTATAAAAAATAAGCAAAATTTGTGGGCGTATTTGTGTTTTTCTTCTTCTTCTTCTTTTTTTTTTTTTCTATTTTGACAAAAGTAATTCGATTAGGATAAAATCAGCCAGATCACATCACTTCTGCCCCACCACCACTTCGTCAACTATAGATAGACAAGTTCGTTTTCCTTGGAAAGACGACGTTCTGTTATGAGAGGCCCAACAAGGCTCAAAATAGACAATACAAAACGAGTCGCTCGTTAAAACAGTTTTTCCCTGACGCAGCAACACCATTCCGTACCCAATACTGTGCCATGGTTTATTTGGGATTACCAATATATGCTCCCGCGATTTGAATCATCGGCATCTTCAGAGCAATTATTTTAAGAATGCGTTTTTAAGTGCAAGCTTCTCTCATGACAGGGAAGATCTTTCCACGGGTGGGAAACACACCACCAAATATTAATCCAGCAATGACCTGAAGGAAATCAGAACATTCCCACACAGCACAACTCACTAAAGGAACAAGACAATTGTCCAACTTCTGCAACCTGGAAGCAGAAAGTCAGGGGCTGTGGTAACCCTGGTAGCCCTGGTGGTAGACGCCCTTGAAGAAACATTCGATTAAAATAGAAAACAGATAAATGGACCATCTGCATAGAAGTAGCTCTTCAAAAAAATAGCCCACCATAAGTGTAACCAAAGGCATTGACTTCATGCAAAGATATATAGTCGCATATTTTAGTGCTCTAAAATTTTGGAAAGCCAGTTATCTACTCTAGTGAACGGTAAGAGAGCCTAATCAATTAGTTGTAACTTGATCTTGACACAAGCAACAGCCAACTGCTCAAGTCAACGTACCACAAGTTCTTTTGCCTCACAAAATCAGCCAGCCCACCAAAATTTGGAACGATTGGAGATTCATGATTCATAATGCCAAGAATCTGGAAGGAGAGGGTGTTGAATCGGCTGGCTGAGAAATGGCCTTTCAGGTTAACATACAATTTCAACTGACAAGTCCTCTTCAATTGCGTTCCATGCTGTAAACAAACCCACAAAGAACTCACACTCACTATGAAGCTCGGGTTCAGCCATTAGTGGACATTTGGCTCCACCTCAGAACTCAAGCGTCTCCTCCTGTACACACAAGGGCAAATACAGGGGGAAAATTATTATGCCATCCTCAAAGTGTCAACTACCGCTATGATTATTGCTATCCATCTACATAGTGATCAACCCAAAGGGCCCATAGCTCCACCACTGCTACCAGTAAAAATGAAAAAGAAAAGAAAAGAGGAAAAAAAAAACTTGAATAGGCCTATTGGTCATGTTAAATCAAGCATATCTAAATTCTAAATTTACTTTACCATCGAACTCCTCGTCAAAAAAGACAAAACAGCGAAGATTAGAAATATCAAAAACAAAGTACTCTGCTAAAATCAGACCAAAAACACATATCATACACACATTTTTCAGACTACTATAAAGAACGAAAAGCTCCAGATCAGCTAGCAGAAAATCATAAGCACACTCAACAAGTGAATAGTAAATGATAAGGGCAACTAGTATGTCTTAAACTACTTATTGTAAACTAGCAAAACAGATAGTGCAAACTACTGGGATTCAGACAATCCAACCAGTCCCAACCAGTTAACTGAGTCACTCTTGTTGCTGTTGTGACAAGAAATCTTCAAAGGAAATCATGAGCAAGGCAGGAGGTAATCATAAATCAGTGACCAAATTGCAGTGAGTATTGAAGCGCTCAAATCACTACTGTTGCACTTGTCGAGCCTAAGCATCACCATAGCCACCATATCCAACTTGCCCATGAGGACCATTAGCTTGATTTGTTCCATAGTTTCCAGAGGCTTGTGATGGGTCAGATCTCCATGCTGCATTTCCATACACTGGATTTCTGCTTGCATCACTGTAGCCGCTTCCCATGTACCCAGAACCACTCCCCTGTAATTCTCCTCCAGCTGGACCACCAGAATTACCATTTGAAGGACCTCCAGAGCGACTTCCACCAGCACCATAACCAGATGGATTACCATAAAAAGCATCATTAGCCCCATAGTTACCATATCCATAACCTTGACTCCCATACCCATTAGCTCCACTAGGAGATTGACCAGCAGTTGCAGAACGAGGACCACCACTACCAGTATTAGGAGCACCCCAAGAAGCCACACTCCCATAGCCCATGCTGCCATATCCAGATGGAGCTTGACTGCTCCATGAGTTTCTAGGGGCACCGGGTGGACCACTTGCATAAACAGTATTTGTAACATTTGGGCTACCATAGCCTGCACCTGCAGGGGCCCCATATCCAGCACTGGCCCCACCATAATTGTCATAACCGCCATAACCAGCACCACTATTGGCATGACCATAACCATAATCAGTTGCACCATATCCAGATGAACCGTAATGAGGATAACCACCTCCAGTGCTTTGAGGCTGCATATACCTATTTGAAACCATTCGACTATCATATGAACTTGCACCGCTACCAGAACCACCATAGCTTTGGTAACCGCCAGAACCAGCACTACCACTTCCACCAAATGAACCACCAGCAGAACGGGTTCCCCCGCCAGGATTAGCATCTTTCGGAAGTGCCTGTTTGACTTCAACTTGCTTACCATTCAAATCATGGAAGGTTTTGCGTAAAACCCGATCAACTGCCTCTTCAGTATCAAAGGAAATAAATCCAAATCCTCGAGGCCGCTGCGTGTTCTGATCATACATTATTACTACATCTGTGACAAGGCCATAAGCCTCAAAATATTGACGGAATCCATCTTCAGTTAGAGTGGGAGGCAACCCTCCAACAAATATCTTCTTGGTCCTGATATTTCCACCATTTCCAGTGTTTCTAGGAGCATTCAGGTTTCCAGTTCTGGCATTGGTTTGCTGTTCCTCCCTTGATAATGCCTTCTTTGCATCAACCTGCAAAATCAAACAAATGGTCAAGTAGCAGCAGAAGACAATTAACTCAGATTCAGGCTTATTATTATTATATCAAGGACTGCCGATACATCTTCATGATCAATTGCAAGCCTTCCATATTCATAAAAGTGAACATACCTAAACTCAACCAAACTAAACTGAAATCACACAATCAACTACATGGATATTTTGCGAGTGAAAATCACAAGCTATGCAGGCGATATCAATTTTTATATTAGTGCAGAGACTCTTGAAACTCAATTACTCTGCTACTCCAAAACAACGCACCACAAAAGGTTTATGAGTCACAATGCCAAACAATGCCCATGGAAAAATTCAAAGTAAATTAAGTGCATAGTTAGAAAAACTATCATATTCAAAGAAAGAATATCATGCGCACGGGTAGCATATTAAAAAAGAGGGATGACAACAGATAAAAATTGTGATAGATGGTTTTGCAAAACTGCATGGCAAAGCAATTAGATTTGCATAAAATCAAAACAAATAACCACTTTAGTCAATAGCATGAACTGAGCAACCACATAATCCCTACCTGCATTAAAGAAACAGTTTTCACATTCTACTGACATACCCTCGTGAGTAGTCACACAAATGCCTTTCAAGCCATTTCAAGGCAGCAAAAACAATGATTACCATTATTACAGACACTATTTAAAGCTCAAATGCCCGTTCTGAATTTGATATATGCCCAAAGGCTTGACCCATTTACCAAAGTTGGATTGTACGTGGATTCATTTGTTCAGTAATGTTACTCTTACATCAGACAATGTCTCATTCACCAAGCACTCAAAACCAGTTTACAATTAAGCAATGGCCATAATAAAAGAAGGCATTATCCAAAAAAAAAGCATATCACTAGCACTTTAAAGGAGAATTTCCTCCAGAAAATTCATTGCTAGACTAAAGAAACCATCAAATTGAAACTTCATACAAAGTCAACAAAATAGTAGTGAAAAGACTCTAAAGAAGCCAAGCACATTAAGCTTTATAATTAGCCAACATTCTTAGAATAAGAGGAGATCTTATGCAAGCAATCTGTGAAGTAAATATCCAACAAACAAGAAAACAAAATAAAAGTCCCTGCAATCTTTAAAAACAAGATAAGTCATCAAAAGTCCCCATAGCAAGAAGGATGCCACTCTTTACCACCACAAGCAAAAAAGCAAACACCTAGATATCATCAACCACAGGAATATACAAATTGAATCACGGAAGCAATGACGAGAGATAAATGACTGGCTACCAAGTTAATTCGTTGCAATGATATGAAGCTCATAATCGGAACTCGTCCACAACAATAAGAACACAAATTAAAAGCACCCACTAAAACTTACGTAAACGGAAAATGCATTAGAAACAACGAGATGAATCACTTATTCCCAGATAAAAATACCATTTAAAAGAAATCAAATGCACCCAAATATCATTTGCCAATTCCAGATATACCCAATAAAATAAATTAAAAATAAATGGAAGAAAAACCTCCCATAAAACCCGAAAAAAATAAAATTACTACCAACAACAACACAACAAATCACAAGCACGCAAATAGATCAATAAATAAAACTCAAGAAAAAAAAACACAGAGTAAGTAATAACCCTGCAAAATGGAAAAAGACCAAAGAAAAAGAAAAAAATTTCCACTCACCGTTCGACCATCAATGGTGTGGGCATCTTGAAGAACCTGATCGAGAATCGAAGGATCTGCAAAAACGACGAAGCCAAAGCCCCGGGGTCTGCCGGTGGTCCGGTCCCTCATAATCACAGCCTGCAAGACATCGCCGTATTGGGAGAAGTAATCTCTGAGATTGTCCTCAGTAGTCTCCCATGAAATCCCACCAATAAATAGCTTTCCCTGATCTGAATCCATAACCCCAACTTTCAATTTCCACTCCCTCTCCCTCTCTCTCTCTCTCTATATATATATTTTTTTTTTGCGGGTTTCTCTCTCTGTCCCGAAACTTGGGATTTTTGAGTTTTGGCCTTGGAGGGGCGACGACCAGAAGAAAGGGAGAGAGAGAGAGAGCGCGAGAGGGAAGTTTTGGGATAATGACAGGAAGTAAGTGATTTTTTGGACGGTGTGGATCTTATGAGATTTGGATAAACGGTCTGGATTTTAATACGGTGGAATCTTTCCAAGAGGTGGAAATGGATCGTTGATACCTAAATTTTTGTCTGGCGATTTTTTCTCCTTTTTTATCCAAAAAAAAAGTAAAAATAATATTAATCACATTATTTTTAATTAATATCAACCTTAATTTTCGTACCATAATATTTAATTAACAACTCTTCTCAAATTTAAATTGAAAATGATAGATTCAATTTTATCTTAAGTTTATTGACTAATTTATTAAATTAAGTTAATAGCTGAATATTAGTAAAAATATTAATTATTGAATAAAATAATAATCATCCTTAATAAGTTTAATTCACTCATAAAATGTCTCGTTATGAACAATTTAAATAGTAATATAATTATTACAATAAATAATAATAACTAATAACTATTTGATTCTTATATTTTATAATAATCAATGTGACCATAAAAATTTAGAAAGTAAATGTTTAGTATTCTATTTTAATTTTAGACTAAGTTATAATTGTTTATTTCATACTTCTCTATAAAATTAGAAAATCACTGAAAAAAAAGTAAAATCTAATAGTAAAAAGTGATACAAATGTCTCACATAAACTAACTTATGACATATAAATTATATCTAAAAAAGTAATGGTAAATTATATCAAACTTCTCATAAGTTATTGTTATAAAATGAGATTGTCTATAGATTTGCCATTGGAGTATAACAAATATCACTCAACATAGGGGTAGAAGCAATTTGTTGTCACTTAAAAATAAAAAATTAGTAACATATTTTGATTGAAAGAGATAATAACTAGAATTATTGTAATAAATTTTTAAATTTTGTCTTAAAATACTAACAAGATACTGTTATAATTTTGTAATATCATTAAAATCGTCGTAAGAAATAATTATATTATCCACATAGAACAATAAAAACACATAATTTATATTTGTAAGATGAACAAATAAAATATTATCATAAAAATTAGAGATAAAGTTAAACTAATAAATAACAAACTAAGTTCAAAGAGGTTATTTAAGGATACAGAGAGTCCTTTTAAAGTAATATACTAAAGGATGGTTATAACTAGTAATCTTGTGATGTTGGTTGTTTTAATTTTAAAAAATAAAAGGAAACAAGAAAAAAAAATAATTATGATACCATGACAGAATAAATTAAAAAAATTTAATTGATAAAATTTTTTAAAATAATAATAAATATATTTGACATAATATATAATTTTATAACATAATATTTGATTAATATCAACCCTAATTTTGATAATATAATATTTGACTAATAATATCATACTAATTACATTATACTATATGTGTTTAATGTATTTTAAAATAATAATGATAAGTTTTATAATTCAATAAATTATATATTTTTATATTTAATTTTATTAAATATTTTAATGAAAAATTAAAATTCATAAATTTTATAACCATCAAACTGGAGGGCAGATGTCTCTCTTCTTGTCCTTTAGGTGCTCTAACACAACTCGAGTTAGAGTACTTGAGACAGAGTTATGACAATAAACGTACACACTGCCAGCATCGTTACATGTACATGGCCTGCGCTAGACCAACTCCAATTTAATAGTGAACAAGGGTGTCATGTGAGAAAAATTAAATAAAAAGTAAAAAAAAAAAAAATAAAGGAAAAAACATAATTAAGTTAGAAGAAATAGTTAATTAACAACCAAGAAGTACAACGTTATAATTAAAATTCTTTCTCTGATTCTCTCACCTTAGCTCATTAAACATAATCCAAATAAGGACATTTTACCTTCCTTTCGTATTTTCCTCTTGTTCCACCGCACTTACTTTTCCCATCTCCCAAACAAAGTGTTAATGCCAACTGTACGAGTCCCAAGTCACAAAAAAAAAAATAAATAAAAGAATAAAAAATAAAACTACGACTGACACACAAAAAAAAACGCAGCTGCGGTTTGCAATTCTCCAACGTAAGATCGAAGAGCGAAGAGACAAAAGTGAAATATGTAGCTTTGCCTTATTTTATTTTATTTTATTGGGTATTTATTAAACTCGTGTAGTACCCACCAGTTCCGCCGTCATCATTATGAACCAACGTTCCCATTTTCAAACTCAAATGGAGCCAAAAGAATAATAATAATAATAATAATAATAATAATAATAATAATAATAATAATAATAAGGAGTCTTCAAATTGCTTCATTACACATGACAGCTTCACACCCCACCTTCCAGCCCAAACCCCACTTTCTGCCCCTTGAACTTTAGGCAATCTTCACTATGAATAAGACCCCTTTGGGCAAACGTTTCTCAAGCTAACTCATAGAACTGTAATGGGTTGCTTCTTTCTCGGCTGTTTTGGCTTTTCATCTTCAAAGCGAAGACGTCAGAAACCAGCCCGTAAACATCCACCTGGAGACCAAGTAAGCTTCTCTTCAAGATTCAGGAATCACATGCTACTCATTGTGGAGTTTTCCACTCCATAGCTTTATCTCACCATACGCAATTCGGCTTTTTTCTTTTTTAAAGTTCTCTTCTTTTCCTTTGGTGTGGAAGAAACTTGGTAGTTATGAACCTCTGGATTCTGTTTCTGCAAAGATTGACTTCATGGGAGAGCCCTTAAATTCAGCTTCAGAGCTCAGGTTATTCATTGATTGAGTTAAATGTCTAAGTTTTCCCCTTTTAAGTTCTGTCATGGATTGCAAATGTGTGTGTATCTGTCACAGCGGCCTTCCGGTGTTGACTTTGTTGGCAGGAAAAAGTCCAAGGAGCCATTGAACTACAAAATCAGAAAGAAAGTCAGCTTCAATTTGAATGTGCAGACCTATGAGCCAATTCCAGCAGAAGAAAGTGCGGACATTTTCTGGGCAAGTGATGAGGATGAAAAGAACAGAGAGGCTAAAAATGGACCTGCAAAAGAAGAGCAATCTTGTTCTATCTCTGATGGAGACTCGATCATGACAAAATTGGCATCTTATCCATCAAACTACAGATATCAAAGCTGTATCGACAGCTATGATGAAGAGGATGGAATAGCATACGAGGAAACTGATGTGGATGATGACAATGACAGTGAGGACTATTGGGAAGAAGATGATGGAAGTGATGTGATAATTGATGATTTGAGGATAAGCAAAGAAGAATTTTCAGAGCAATTCCAGTCTTCATCTCTGATTTCAAAAAGTGGGGATTCTTTAACCAAGTTGGAAGTGGAAGCATCCAAAAATCTGAAGTCCCTTGGTGAGTCAAATGAAAAAGGATTGAACTTTCTTGGGATAAATCGATATGCTCGAGATAGGAGTCAATATGTTCATTCTGTTCTGAACCCAGTAGAAAATCTCAGTCAATGGAAAGCAATCAAGGCAAGAGGGGTACCAGCAGTAAAACACCAGAGAAAGGAGAATGCAGCATTAGATCAACAACAAGAAAGATCGTTTGCTTCAACTAGAAGTTTCAGTCAATCCAAGCCTCCAATGACAGAAATTGCAGTAGATGCCAGCCTGTCAAGTTGGTTGGGTTCTTCCGATTGCTATGATTCCCAAATTAAATCCATTACCATGAGCAGCACCACAGTTGTTGAGACAATGCCATCAAAGAATAGCATTTCAGACGGGGCATGTTCAAGGAGAAAAAGAGAAGATATGCCCATCTTAGACATCACCAACTTGGAAGCCCAACAGCAAATTACACTGTTCTGAGTTTACTACTGTTGTTGGCAAAACCCCAGACAATAAAGAATGGATTCGAGCCAAAGAATATCTCAAAGAACAATACCCAAAGAGAAAACGGCTGTTCTTGGACAAGTTTCCTGGTTTGTGTCTGGACCATAAAGCAGCAGAAGTTGCCGGTGTTGTTATCCATTTGCAGAGGTGTGAACCAATGTGGTTGTTTTAGTCTATACTTCCAATGTTTTGGTCCAGTTTCCCAGTTGTCTTAAGAAAATTTACAATCTAGCTCTGGTGTTTCTTTCCTTCCTTTTTCCCACTTGACCTTCTTGTTTTTTCCTGCATTTGTCGTTCTTATCCATCAAGTCGCTAGCAGTTCAGCTCATCCTTCAACTCTCTTTCCACAGGAACATAATTCAAAGAAAAAATGACCTAAAAGGAAGTAATGGAAACCTGATGGGTATAATTGGTGCTGACACTGTGGCCCCCAAATGTGCATTAATGGAAAATTGATGGGTTATGCATATAGCAGTGTTTCTATCTTTATGAGTCAGGTCAAATGACAGAAACTACAAAGTGTTTACTAAGCTTAAAAATGTGGCACTGCTAAAAATGGCAAAAACTCTAAGGTAATTGCAGCTTTGCCAAATAAGCATATATAACAATCTCTTAATTTCTGTTCACCTCTTACACATCAACAGAAGTGGCACAGTCAAAAATGTTTAATTGCTGTTAAATATAATGTATGCTTGACAACAGTTCTATCTTTCTGGTTCAATTCCTGGGATAACATCAATGAACTTCCACGAAGCTATTCATAAGAAACTCACCGCAATATCCATTTGAGAATCAGTATTGAACTTCATTTGAAGAAGCAGCACCAAAGGATGCTAAGCATGGCAGATGTCCCCAGCCCTTTGGACCTCAGGTCCCTAAAACAATGAGATGAGACAAGCCTATTTACCAACAATAACCATAATTGTTGATGCCAAAAATGCCCATGTCCCCATCCAGCAGCAATCTACAAGTTGTACAATATGGAATCTACATTATAGAGCAGATGCAGGAATCCGTATCTTCTTCATCGGAATCACCAGCATCACTGACAGTACAAGCAAAAACAAGGGGAGTGAGGACAACATTAAAGTAACGCTAAATACAGGGACAGGCTATATTCTACTAAATTCACCACAAGTTTCTTTTGCATGCATCTGATATGAGAAGCAAGAGGACAAAGGGTCTTGCTACTATTTGGTGCATGTAAGGATATTACAGCCACAGGTTCAAGTTGTTAAATCTCCAGAACATAATTTGTTAAACAAGACAAAGGAGACCAAACTAGCATTGACATAAACACTAAAACTAACACATGGACTGTCAGCATTTGTTGAGAAGGTAGCTTATTGACAATCACCTATTACTATCCTCATTCTGAGTTTTGACCTTCCAGCCCCTGATTTCAGTCTCTTCAATCATATACAGACAGAACAGTATCAGGCGCTTACAGAGTAAAAGGCTGATAACAAAACCATTAACCAAAAAAGAGGATACCCAGAAAATTATCTTGCTTCTCAGTTAGATTAAAATGAATAAAAATCCATTAGGTGTCTTGAAACAATACTTTCTTTTTGAAAGGTGCCTGGGGCCAAAAACAAGCTGGTGGAAAAAATTAGATAATGCTGCTGCTTTATATGTTGTATATCACTCATAGCTTGTCAACATCAAGTAGATTGCCAATTATGAGATACACCAGACATGTAGGACAGGCAAAGACAATAAATGTTTATCTCGCTAATACCGCTTGTATATGCCATTTGAGAAAACGTTATGATCAAATACCATTTAATTTTATGCAACTAAAACACAACCTGCAAGAGGCAGTTGATGTTCAGCAACACTGTTGGAAAATCCAATGGTATGCTTTAACCCCACATATCATGAAGGAATGTCCATGCATAAGTAGTATGACAGAGACATTCTCAACCTTGACTGTAGATGGATAATAGTTTGTGCACATAGGGAAATTATCATAGCAGTGCAGGTGATGACGGTACAACAAATGTGTGTTTTTACCTATGCATCTAGGTATATATATGGATGGTGTCTGAACAAGCAAAATTTGGTGGGTGGGTAGAACAGTGATAGGGCAGTCACTAGTGTGGATCTAAAAGAATTTATAATACCCTATGCAAATGGCAACAGCATAGCAATGATAGTCAACTGTCAATTGCAGTAAAAAGGCTGAGAGTTAGTGAGCCTGAAGGTTGAAAAGTTCCAAGATTGGATCCTGGAGACACTGATGAGGAAGCTATGAGGACTAAGCAACCCGATAAGCATCCAAAGATATAACTATGTTTCACTGTGGCTCCAATAAAAGGTAAGTTGATGAGCACAGGATACCCAAAAGAGAATAACGAATCTTTCCCGATGGCTAATTATACAATAAACTAATTGTGAATCTTGCATTCCAACTTTCACAAGACCTAAAACTGACCCCACAGTATACTTATAGGTGATGCCAACTGTCAGGTGAAATGACATGGAGGCTTTGTAGTTTACTCTACCTAACATAGTGACATGTATTCATCCACATTGGTTACACATAGACAAGAATCCCAACAATTTATCCATCACCTAACTCACAACCTTCCAAACCAAATAACAAGAGTCAAAGGCTTCGAGTTGCACTTAAGATCCAATAACTGATATTTCCGTTTATGGAATGGAACACAGAGACGATGAACCTTATTAACTCAGATGGATCAAGCTCTACACTTGTATTGAGCTTATTCACATAAAAAAACCTTCAACTGAATCCACATCCAATTAGTGAAGATAAATTACTGAGATCACAAGCTCTCAAACCCAAAAGTCAGAACTCAACAACAATCAAGAATATCACATAACAACAGAAACTTTTTTTTTAAAAAAAAAAAAAAAAAACAGACCCAAAACAACGGAAATTCTCAAACTTGAAGCACAGACTCTAAATTTTTACCTTGGTTCGAATTCCAAAACCTCCACGAGCTTATTCCCATTCTTATCATTCCACTGAACTTTTCGTGGGACTTTTTCCGAGCTCCTTGACATCTCACTTCTGCTAGGGGGCAACAAGGAATTTGAATCACTATAATCTTCTCCACCATCCGTTTGATCCTCGGCTTTTGGACTTTCTAAAGTAATCGAAGGCTTTTTCTTGAACCCATTAACCTCCTTGCCATTCTTATCCATCGACATGAGCCAAGAGAATGCAACACTCAGAAACCTAATTCTATCAATCCAATTCCAATAAAAACAGAGCAAATAACTGATGACCAAGGAAAAAGTTAGAGAATTTCAGTCGTCTCACAAAAATCCCATTGACCCAAACCACTAAACATCACGAACTGAAAAAACCTAACCAGGAAAATTGAAAACTTCTACATATGGCTGAAAAACCCACAGAATTTGACGATCAGGCTACAAGGTTGATCAAGCGTTGAATTGAATCAAGAAAAGATAAAATCCAAAAACCTAACACGAAAACAGCTAAAAATTGAAGTCGTGGATGGTGGGGGTGGGGCAAATTGACTTCCGATCTTAGGCTCCAACTCTTCTGATCTGTAACAAAGTGACAGAAGGAATGGAGCTTTGAAAGGCCAAAGCTTTTAGCTAATCGTTAGATAAGTCAAAAAAAAAAAAGAAAGGAAAATTAAGGCAAAGAGAATGAGATTAGTTGTAGAGAAATGCATACATATCAAACAGACAAATAGGCGTAAGAAACCATTTTGATACATACATACATACATATATATATATAGAAAAAGGGACAAAAAGAAAGAAGAAACTGTGAGAGAAAATGCTGAGATTTGTTTTATTGGGCAATAAGAGAATGGAAATCCAACGGCTGGGATCGATTGGAAAGTGGGAACCAGAACTGGCGGTTGTCGGTTGGTCTCGTGAGACGGTTAATCTCGTTGTGACAGAGAGAATGGTGTAGACTGTTAATCTCTTTGGAAAGTGGGTAACTTTAGTAGTAGCAGCAGCAGCAGCTGTTGTTGTTCACTTGTGAAAAGCAGTTGGGAAACAAAGTTTTATCATACTTTTGGTGATGCCGTTGATGCTTTGCTGTGTTCTCAGACTTGTCTGTTGAGAGAAGCTGAGTCTCATTGGAAGAACGCTCAAATTCTAACGCGAACAAAGACTAATTCTTTTGCACTTCCCCGTTCCTTCGCTTAAGCGGCGGCGGTCTTTGAGAAAAAAGAAAACAAAAAAACAAAAATCCGAATTCTTGGTTGCTTTCATTCATATGGTACCCCCCCCCCTTCAAAAAAACCCCACCTCCAAAAAATAAATAAAAAATAAAAATCCCTGATTGTCTATGTCGATCTTTACTGGGTCTAAGCAGCTTGTTATTTATTCTCTGAAAAAAAAAAAAAAAAGTATACTGTTATTTATTTCCATGGTGTGGGAGAGAGCTTTGTGTCTCCTGTGTTGAGCCTCTTTAAGTTTATGAAGCAATCTTCTCTGTTGTTTATTCATATGGTAGCATTTGTGAAAAATCCAATTGGTTAAAATTTGGATCAATGCATATTTGTGCATGAATTCTTGCATCATTTGATCGGGGCATTTTGTACTGTTGTTGATTCGTTTTTTTTTTTTCTTTTCTATTTCTGGTTACACGGTGATAAAAAATTCTTGGCAAAATGACAGGTTTTTTTATTATTATTTGATGATGCTTTTGTTTTATTATTATTATTATTATTCTACGGAAAGAAGAAAATATTTGAATCCCATATATATTCTTTTGAATAAAAACTATGTACGTTATCAATGATTTGATAATTTTAATAATCATTTTTGGGAAAATTCTTTTTATCCACAGTAATCAAAATTTTTGTTCTAAATCGAGCAAAAATCTTGGAACAATTGCATATGAAATTGGACGGAACCTTCTTCAGGCAAATCCGTGTACATAAAAATAAGAATAAAAAAAATCCCACTTCTTAACAGCTAAAGAACATTATGCTCAGAATCTTCTATGACCAAACATCTGGACAAAGGTCGAAATTTTGAATTCTTTTCATCAAATGGCCTACTTGGTGTGTTCATATGCCTGAACTTTGCTAAACATCCCAGATCATGAGCATGAAAATTGGAATTGATTATCAATGAACTTTAATTTAATGATATTGAAGTTATTTTCATAATTGAAGGTCTCAAATTTTAGTCTCAATTGGTACTAATTACCCCCCCCCCCCCCCCCCCCCCCCAAAAAAAAAAAAAAAAGGTGGAATTGATTTGGCACCTCAATTCAATAGCCTTGGTAAAACCGTGGCTCATTTTTTATGTATATTGTGTAAATTCTACCACCAAGTCAATAAGGTAATCTTCTTAATTGGACGGTTAGGATTGTTCAACCAATGATCCAAAGTGTGAAACGAATGGTTGGCAAATGGATCCACCTCAAAGAAAGATCTAATGGGTACTATGTTCACCTCAAGGATTAAAGATTTGTAGTTAACATTTCATTATTCTCAATTAATAAGAAAAAAGGAAGATTCAATAGAATTCCAAATCTAGGTTTCCTCCCATGAAATTGGGGCCCTAAGTTATTAACAATAGTACTACCAATGCGGTCAGGTTCAAAGTACATCATATCATCTATGGTGATCATCATAAATATATTTGGAGGGCTCACCCCCACACCTATGTTAAATTTGAAACTTAAGAGTACATCTACGGCTAAACCACATTACGTAAATATGCCTCCAACGTAAAGTTATGGTATTAGAATTCAAAGTCTCAATTTTTGTGAGTGCTTCATGAAAATTTTTCAGCCAAATAGACGGCTTACAGGGTAAAAAGTAGTATCCTTGTCTGGAAATCTAAACTAAAAACCAAAGCCACTAGTATGTGTGGCTCTTAATGCCCCATGTAACTCTTCCTCACACCACCTCTCCAATAAGAAATAATAATAATAACAACAGAGGCCCAAGAAGTTAACACATAATATCATCCCTGCACAAACAAAGCACAGACATCACAAGTTCCTGCAAAAACAAAGAAACCTCTAAGCTCTAGGGAAAACTCGTAGAAATTTGTTTGCTGGGGTGTGTTGCGTTTTTTTTTTTTTTTTTTGATGGCTACTTCAATTTCTGCAGCTGGGTTTAAGGGAGGTTTTGACAATTCATTTAAGGGAAGTTGGGGTACTTCAATGGTTGGCGAGGACTACGCCATGTTGGTGAAGTCAGTGCCAAGTCGGGTGAGAGTTGCAAAGCCAGTGAGACTGCAGCCAATGATGAAGAATGTCAATGAAGGGAAAGGCCTTTTTGCCCCTATTGTTGTTGTCGCCAGAAATATAATTGGCAAGAAAAGCTTCAATCAGATTAGAGGCAAAGCAATTGCCTTGCACTCACAGGCATGATTCTTTTTTTTTTTTTTTTTTACTCCATCATATATTCTATTGTTTCTTTCATCAAATGCCTTTTTTTGGTTTTCTTAAAAATGGTGTCTTCTCTTATCAGCCTTTGATTTGGATGGATGGAGAATGAGATATTTATCACTTGGATACCAGGCCATTTTAAAGTTGAAACCCGGCAATTTTTTGTTTTTATGTTGTTTCTTCTGATTCCTTGCTTAGTAGTAGGAGAATGCTATTCCTATTAACAAATCTTAAAATGAAACTTACAATTACCTTTTTCAGTTAATCTAATAATAGATGAATTGATAATAGTATTATCAGGAAGTGAAATTAAGAAATTCCAGGAAGTAAAGAAACCCTTTAGCATCCGAAAAAATTTATGCTGATTTGCCTTATTTGGCGTTTATGGACTTGACAAACGTGGATCCCATCAGGTGATTACAGAATTCTGCAAATCAATAGGTGCAGATGCAAAACAAAGGCAAGGACTGATAAGGCTGGCCAAGAAGAATGGGGAAAGGCTTGGATTCCTTGCTTGATTTGGACACGCTAACAGAAAACTTCCATATGGTCATTTGACCATACAATGTGAGATCTTCCACCTTGATAGCCTAAAATCATGAGGTCTTTCAGATGCACATACTCCCTCTTACGAGTACCTTTAGAATCAGAATGTTTAAGAATGCCAATAGCATCATTCTGTTCCCCATTTTCATTATTCTCTTTATCTATGATACTCTTTCTAAATACTTGAAAACTTAACACCCAGATGCCATAAGTTGCTTTGCCCCTAACACACGCAAAAAAAACCAGCTTAAAAGTGCAGACACGTTACTTTCTACTGTAGTCAATTGGTTCCTGACACTTTCAGTCGTCCATGAAAATCAAGGTATCACACCCACTCAACAGAGCCAGAGAAAATATGTTTGCTCAAACTGTCCTAACATTACTGCTAGTAGAAAGGCATGTAGTGCTTGAATTCTTGGCAATAGAAATTGATTAACATAATAATGATACCAAAGACAAGCATACATGTTTTATCAGCATGCGTCCATAAAAAATATAACTGTGTCAATTTAATCATGGTGAATAAAGTATAACTGTGTCAATTTAATCATGGTGAATAAAGTGACTCGAAGCTACAAAAATGCCTCAAACTCAGAAAACCAAGATATAAGATCCACAATATCCTTTTCCTAGCATGGCACAGTTTCATCTAGTTTCAAATCGAAACCTACAAAAATCCTACAGCAAATGAGTGAGCGACTGACAATGCTCCAAAGGCAGAGGAGCAAATTGAGCAGAAAACTTCTAAACGATGGCATTAGCTGCACTTGCAATTCTTGGCCATAGATCAGCACACTCCTTACCAATTGGACCAGTAATAGCAGAACCTAAAAAGACAAATGGCAATAAGCAAACAATCAGGATATAATCCAGGTAAAGGATGAATTCTATTCAATCGCTGATCAAAACCACAGAAATTGTGCTGGTGGCCAAGCATATCTTTACCATCAGATAAATAACATCCAAACAATTTTATTTTGGAAATATTTAAAGAAAATAAAGTCTCGCACCAGCCCCAGTAGGCAAACACAGCATAGCTGCACCCAAAAGTGATGGAATTTAAATCCACCAATCAACAGAGGAGCTCTTCAGAAGCTGGGGAGGACCTTAAACATTAACGGGCATTAATATCTGACATTTCCTTGGGAATAAACAAGCATCATACAACATGGTCCCAATCAAGTTAATGACATTTCCTTGTGCATTAAAAAAATTAACATGTTAGTTTTACCTTTCATTTCTCCCTTCGGATTCACAATAACACCAGCATTATCTGCAAATAAGACCAATAGTCAGCAACTAAATCAGATAAATGGACAAAATTTACTACAATGTTACATGATCACAAAAATACATCAACGAAGTGCATGTGGATCTGAGCTGGCTCCCATAGGAATAGGAACCTGATCTTTATGAGCTCAAACTATCAAATCAACAAATATAGTTGCCCCTTGGCATCACAATGTAAATATTCAAATACATTAGCAAAACTATCACATTTTTGCAACAGAATCAAACTCAACGAAGACAAATGCCTAGACATTAAAATGTGTGAATCCAAATGAAAAAAATATGAGGCAATGAAGTTCTGCACATCTGCAATGATGGACACAGTCAATTTTGCAGACGCATAACTTTATCCACCACTGACACTTAGGCGGATACCTGTGAGATGGAAATTTAATCTAGGTAACTACAACCACTATGGAATTTAAAGTCTCTCAAAAGTGAACTATGTACACATCAGCATGTCCCCTAAACAGCAATTCTTCTGTCCCTTTGCCAAAATTAACCTTGACATTGTTAAAAGTAAACCAAAATTTGGTTCATTTTTCAGACAAAATTTTCTCAAAATTCTTCAATCAAGTTTAGTTAGAATCCAGCACAAATTTAGAACAAAAAAGCAACCAATGGTTAACACGGAAGAAATTAGATTTAGTGACACCAAGAAGTAAAACTGCAAATTGGAGGTTGGAAAGAGAAGCAGTGACCTTCGAAGTACATGTAGACACCATCCTTTCTGCGCCACGCTGCCTGACAATGACAGCAGGCATGACCTTCTTCCTGAGTTCAGGCTTTCCCTTTTTCACGGTAGCCATAACCATGTCCCCAACACAAGCGGACGGCAAGCGATTCAGGCGACCCTTAATACCCTTCACCGAAATGATGTATAAATTCTTAGCTCCGGTGTTATCAGCACAGTTCACCGTGGCCGCCACCGGCAGACCAAGTGACATCCTGAACTTGTTACCTGCCGTTCCTCCACGTCCTAGAAGAATCACCCGAACAACAAAAAAAAAAAATGTCTAAGCACATCCCAAAAAAAGCATTCATCAAGTTCAGACAGACAACCTTAAACAAAACAAATGATTCCTTTAAGATTAACTAAGCAACCCAAAAACACAAAACCGAAGACGAACTCAGACGGACAATCTTAAACAAAACAAACCATTCCTTTAAGATTAACTAAGCAACCCAAAAAAAAAAACAGAAAGAGAGAGAAAACGAACTAACCTCGCTTCGACATTTTCGATTTTCGATTGCTGAAGAGAAGAGACACAGAGAGAGAATAAAATTAGGGTTTTTTGAGGGTTTATAATTATATGGACGGCTCCAATTACAAATCTTGGGGTTTTTTTTTTTTTTAAATATTAGGGATTTTATGCTTCTTAGCGGAATTCCATTTCGGTCCCTGTTGTTTTGCTTATTTATTACAGTAGTGGTAGTACAAGAATCATTGGGCTCCCTGTTGTTACCATTGCTATTGGACCCCCTTCAAAAAGAGACCCCACGTATTTCAGGCAGCAAAGTGTTTTTATGCATCATCTGTTGATTCGGAATCTTACTACAGAATTTCGTTAGCTGTGGAGATAAATAGAGTAAATCCGTAGGATTTAGAAATGACGACAGGCTAGCCCTTTAAGAAACGCTTCAAATTCTAGGAGATGATATATAGAGTTATCCTGAACAGGAAAATTTACTCTATTATTTAGTTCACAGTCTCTACCTAATGGACCCCCAAAAAAAAAAAAACACAAAAATGAAGAAATGAAAGGCGAAATTAAATGGAGAACAGGTGAGGCCCAATATTTCAAATTCAATTGCATCATCATGCACAGTGGCTTTGACAATTGAAACAGTTTACAGTAGTTGCATTAAGTTAATTGACCAAATAAGAGCCAATGTGGCCAGTTTATTGACATGAACATGCTTATTCACGTGCCATTGATATTCCCTATAATAATAATAATTAAATAAAAAAAGAAGGGTGTTGCTTGTTTTGCCATTGATTGAAGGTGGACACAGGTTGGTAATGGTTAGCAACTCACCCATGTTAATGAGGAAAAGCTACATGCATTGAAGGATAAAGTTGGCTTATAAATTTGCCTTTTTGAAAGAAAAGCATCAAAGGGGTGTTGGTCAATATTTAGATGCCTTCGTATATGGTCATTTGCCTGTAGCCACAAACTATTGGAGAGTTCGATGATTCTGATGTTGTTGAGGACATCTGCACATATTGATGGCTTCTCAGCCCTCCAACATGGGATCTTACTGAAAAAATGACTACGGCAATCATATGTCCATTCTGTCTTCACTGCACGTTGCAATGAGGCACCCTGGCCTTTGCATATGCACACAAAGATCTGCAGCTTTTCATGTGTACCCAAAAGGTCCAAAGGGAACCTCGTGCATAATTTAAAGACAAAACATAGAGAATTATCCTCTTCCGTTCAGTTCCGCAGAAACAGTGATCAGGCTTTGTCTATGTATTTTAACACGAAAATATCCAGCAGGGTGAGTATCTGCACACACAAGTATGCATCTTTAATCTTTGCACAGATATTCCAAGGAAGAAACCTTTCAAAATAGATTCAGATTAATGTCATGGTCATGATGGCAAGAAGCACTGGGAATATAGTCCAATAATGGCAGGTGGATGGTATGAGCATGGCACAAGCAGGAAATCACCTTCAAAAATTGGCTGGGTTACAGTTAAACATCGTGCAAATTTGCCATTGAAATGTCAAAATAAATAAATGAATAAGAAATAAAGCAATCAACGTTTAGAAAGAATAAAAAAGTGTAATGAGTAAGCAGACTCCTAAATCAGTAAGTCTTAAGATCATGTGTAGAAGGAAAAAGTCAAGTAACTAAAGGGTAAAATGACCTCTAAATCATACAGTTTCCGCTTATAAATGCTACCTAAATTTACAATAGAGAATAGGGTGATAAGAAATGGTAAAGTTCCTCTTAGTGATGGAAAACTAAATTGTACAGTTTGCATCTATAATTCCAAAGAGTATTCCTTAATTTGCAATCATTATAGAATACAACACAATATGATGTGAGATGAACTGTGTAAGGAAAAGGCAAGCACTGAAATTGAAATATTTGCTCCCTCTTTTCTCTGCAGTTAAAAAACAACTTGAAAAGAGCAAGCACATATTACCAGGACCCCAAAAAAACATCAAGCTACATAATAAGTTGTATAGTCTACATATATAATTTCAGAAATTCTCCTGAATGTGTAGTCATGTACCTAGTGCATTTGCTGTCATGGGGCCAATTTGCGTGGATCTCACTGGAAGCCTGAGTTAGATTTCTGTCTGGAGGCTGGAGCCATCTTGGATCAGCTAGAGAAGTAGACCTTGCAGCTAAAGTAGTGGCCTTTGCAGTTATCAACAAACATACTGTTAAACTTAATACCACTTGTTTTAAGTAGCTAGGTTGCCTTAATGCATATCTTTGTATCCTGGTCCTAACTATTTTTAATGCTCTTTTTTAATATCTTGTTTCCCTAGTAGCAAATTTTAGATCTTTATCACAAGACGACCTTCATAGTGACATCATGGTGATTCCAGTCCTATCAAAACCAAATCAACAAGAGGATAGTTCAGTTCAAGTTATTAGTCAAATATTTGTAAGCTTGTTCATCAAAAGAAAATTTTATATTTAAAAAATAGGGTAGGTTACAAAAGCTTCTTATGTGAAGTCAAAGCATAACCAATCCCTGTTAGTAGCCAAAGCAAACAAGCCCAAGATACGAAGACAATATGTTGCAGCTAACTAAAAGACAAGTGATGAAACAAAGATTAACATATCTATCAGTGTACAAATCATATGATTTTGACTTACGAAGTGCTGTAATACAGTAAGAGAGTTATAACAACTACATAAACTTCAACCCAGGGTCCTGCTACTTTGACTCCTGTACATTTTGCGATTGCAAAGCAGGGTTCTGGCAATGAATAAATGCCACTGCAATTGAGAAAGACTGCAAAGCTGACAGTGTTGATTGAAAATGAACAAAATAATAGCCATCATAGATATTCACCATCCTCAGTGGGGCAACAACATCCTCTGAATTCTGAAAAGATGAAATTGGATTATTGTTATGTCATTAACTATTCAAGTAAGTTTGAGTTTGATTGAATGCTCAACTACAGAAGACTAGTTTAGCAGCAATTAAAATTCGTGACAGAATGATGTTGAGCCTCTCCCATAATTAGTAAAATGCTTAGAGGGTAGTATAAAAAGACATTGGGCACTAATGATTACAGAAGGAAACCATGCCACCAACATGAATTGGCAAAGGAACTACCAAATGACTAAAAAATTGAAGCTAGTAATTTTTTGTGGTGGAAACTTTTAACAAAAAGATTGGATAAACATGTCAGCTATGTGAAAGTCTTACGGAATTTCTGCTGGGTTTTAATAGCCTCATGAAGAGATTAGTCACTAAAATGTGAATTCATTAATTGAATGGTGCAGGGTGCAACTGAGGAGCCATTTGGATCATTTGCGTCCAATTCTCATAAGCAAGAAATAATTAAAGGATAAATATTGAGAGTAAATCTTATCAGTTTCCCAGGATTATATCCATATCACCGAGCAATATTTTCAGACCACTATAAAGAGACAATGGGAATAAATTGAATGATGTACCTGTACAAAAAATTCAGTAAGCTTGCACTCCTTTCTGGCATCTGCTTCGGATGAAAGCTCTTTCTTGCTTGATCTGCTTTTAAGTATTGTTAGTGGGCACCCCAAGTCCCAGCCACCACAGTCACAGCGGCCACCAGATCTCCATCTGTCAACAAGACTAGAAGGACCACCATTTCTGGTCATAGGGCCACCATGAATACCAGCTGGAACCACAACTTCCATGCTTGCTGAGCAATGATCAGCATCTTGATCACAAGTCAACAGTCCAGAGAATTCCATGGCCTCAGTTTTTTGCTTCAGGCCCACATTCTTGAGGAAATTCAAGCCCCAACCTCCGGATTTCTCCTGATGAATGCTGGGCAGATGTTCTTTCACAGCAATTGCAACCAATTCCAGATTTGGTGGAAGATGATCTTCCGATAGATAGGATTGATACGCTACATCAACAGGGTTATCCATACCATCAAATAGCTCCCTAGAACCATTTTCAAGTGTGGAACTTGACCCACCAAATCTTGATATGGTTCTCTTCTTCATTGACTGACTGATCCGGAACATGTCAGCCACTTTCTTTGGCAATCCCTTATTCTTCTTTAGGCCGTGGCTTGAAGTCTGTATCTCTCCTGTGAAGTTTCCATTACCGCCATACAAAATGAATTCTCTCTCCAGAATTTTAGAATTTTTGGGACAGAAGGTAAAAGAGGTTGATACCTTCATCTTACCAACAAGATTAGCATCACTTCCACAAATCTCATGTTCTTTTTGGCCACCCACATTTGAATGAAATAGGTATACACAGTCTAAAGCCTTATCATCAGTTGACTCAGCTTTGAGCATGTTGGCCACATAGACCACATTTTGACCATCCAGGGAGAAAACAAAATGTGGACTGCCACCCTTCCACGTGCACCGGAGCATTCCCTGAGTAATAGTCCCAAAGAGAGAAGAGCAAGAATGATTGGAAGAGGTAGAGGTTGTACTTGACAGAGAAAGAAATCTTTTGTGCAAAGTTTTTGGTCCACGATTCTGGCTCCCTGGATTTGGAGCTTCCCTGTGTAGCTTGTTTGATGAATAATCACTCTGCCCACCAGTATGGTTCATGAAATCATAACACATTGCTTGTCTATCATGGAATTTCACTTTTCTTAAATTACTTTCCCCATTAAATGTGCCATACTGCTTTAAGAGAGGGCTCTTCAGTATATTCACCATGCTCTTGTTAGCCATGATTGAACCTACAATCCAATGTCCTCCAGAGCTAATAATAACACTCTCAGTTCCAGCTGATAATGGACAGTTGAGTTCCATCCCAACCAAATTACATGTAGTTTCACTGCAAACTTGACATGGATCTGAGCCATCAGACAAAATGTTTATGCTCCCCAAATCCCAGTTCAACGAGAGGTTGCATGGAACTGTTTTTGAAGCACTGGTATGAATACTGTCCAGACAACGATGGAGATATTTCTCATCTGTGGTAACCATATGCTTTGGAATCCAACTGTTGAAGACACGAATTTTTCGAAAGAAAGAATCCTTGATATAACTTTTACTGCACGGTAATTGCTTGACTTCTAAAATCAAAGTCTGCTGTGAATTCACCCTTCTCTCCAACTTTTTTTATTTTGATTCAGAACCATCCAAAAAGTTATAACTGGATAATTCTGTGTCCTTGCTCAAGCTATGCAATGAACCCTCTCTATGCTCACCATCTTTCTGAGAATCAAAAACATTCTTCTCCATCTTGCTTCTTAACTCCAATAAAGCAAGCTAATGGCAGGCAAGTTCGTTTTCTATCTTCTGTATCCAACTAATAGATAGGAACTGACAGCCATCAAATTAGATAAGTCTTCCACCATCCAAGTCACTATCTAGAAGGGATCAGAAAAGGAAATGAAATGTCAATATCAGCCATAGCAAAAGAAGCGTGTATAACAAGACTGCAGATTCAAGTACTTAGCTCATGAGAATCTCAGCAAATATTACAACACTAAGCAAAGCAAACAAACAAAAGAAGAACAGTTTCATGAAAAAAAAAAAAACAGACGGATTGTGAAGACCTTGATTGATGGGGGCAGAACGTTGAGAAGCCAAACCATAATCATTGACAACTCATATAATGCTGGTAAATAAGTAAATATTGAAAACGTTTGAGAAAACAACAATATTAAAGTACTTTCCTTTGTTGAGATTTTCTTTTTGATTTTACTTTAACTTGTCATATTTGGAACCAAAAAAGTGAGACAATTAAAGATATACCATAAACTGAACAATTTTACTGTAACAGTAATCCATAAATTCATGCAAGCAAAATCTTTTTCCTCTCCGGTAGAAGTATAATACTGACATTGCTCGGTAAGGAAAAAAATTAAAAATTAAAACAGCAGAGAAACAGGCGCATTTTGCGGATGTTTAACAAAATTAAACCAAAATCATTCAGAAATGTTGGGTGTGAGAGAGAGAGTTCATAAATCACATACACATAAATTCAGCTACTATCAAATATTTCACTTCCCTCCATTTAATCAAATTCCTTTAACTGGCCCCGAAACTTTAGCGGAAGAAACTGAAACTTGAAAGCCAAACCCCATCAAAAAAATATATTTTCCTCTAGTACCCACCTGAGGAGGACAATCCGCCAACCATCAATATTAAACTCTGACAAATCAACCCACTAATAAAGCAATATCTATACTACAACGTAAACAGTCAACAAAGGTGACAACTTGACTAGCACTACCATACAAAAAATAGCAAGAAACCAGCTTTATCTCACCAGCAATGGACGATCCAAGAAAGAAAATCCACTCCAAAGTAATTATTAATTACCCACCAATTCACAGCTTATATTCATAAAAAAAAAAAAAAAGTTAACACACCATAAAAACACTGAGAAACAATTTTCTGCCATAATACTTGGTCCTAAGCACGATGTCCCCTTGACCCACAAAAATTAACAACCCGTTTTAGACAGTGTTCTAGTCTTCTAGAGAGAGAGAGAGAGAGAGAGAGAGAGAGAGAAACTTAACTGCAACAAAGTGCTGGGAAGGCTTAATGGTCTGCTATGTGTGTCATTGAAATGTGAACGTAAGCCACGTTTTGTTGTTGAATTTTTGCAGCGCCCTTTACCGAACCAAATCCAGGGTAACATGTAGGACCCATCTGGGACACATTTTTTTAGTTTCTCAGAAATGTTAAAGATGAGGACTTTTTTCTTTTTGGGCCAAGCACAGAAGATTTGATAAAGAAGGTTTTTTTTTAAAGAAGAATTGTGAAGAGGAAAAAGGGCAATAACGAGCTGTTACAAATATTCTACCCTGAAGGGCTATATGTCAACTCTGAAACTTCAAAAATACTCTTAGTATTTCTGTTGTCGTGATTGACGTTAAAAATTACAAATATTCATAACAATAATAATAAACTATAAATTTATATTTATTTATTTGTATAATCGATACAATAAAATACCATCATGTACCCATAATATATGTCTGCAAGATACTGGAATTCAAAACTTCAGCCTCTAGTTTCTGGAATTCTCGTTGGCCGGTGCAACTGTTGTTGGCTAGGACAACATATTAATTGTTGCCTATCCATCCCTTGTCTGCTTCTCTTTATGTTGGTTTTAGTTTGTTACTTCATTTACTGCTGTTGCCAGGGGATGTTGGTTTATCATTTTAGTTTTCTTAGTTTAAGCCATTTCATTATTGTAAGGCAGGGCGGCCAAATTCTGATTTGGGCTATTTAATTCCTTTGAATCCCTTGTGAACTATATATTTTCCTTTTCATTTACTTATTTATTTATTTCTAAATGGTTTAGGATGAGCAAAACGAGGATTTTATTATTACTATTTCTTTAATAATATTGAAAACCCCTCCGGTTGTTGTGTTGGAAATCTGGGTTTTCATGGTTTGTTTGAATTAAGTAATGGGTTGTTGTTGGGCTGACATGTTTGTAGTCATCACCTCGTCTAAGATTCTTCTTGTGGTGCATGAGAAGTTCTGAGAGCATCCAATGCACTGAAGAAGATGGTTATTGATTAATTATGTATCTATTACATTGGAAAGAGACACAGTAGACGTGGATCGAATTGAAGGCTAAGGAGATATTGTCTAAAACTACTTTTTTTTTTTCTTTCTTTTCTTTGGATCTACGTTTAAAAGTAGTTGAAACAGAACATTCACTTGTATTTAATATATATATGTGTGTGTGTGTGTGTGTGTGTATAGTCTTTTCTTCCAGGTCCCTCTGCCCTCATTTTCATAAGAAATATAAACAATGACTAAATGACATGCCTTCCATGAACTCGAAGCTAGAGTTTTTTAAAATGGAAATAAATTTTCTATAAATTTCACACTGCTTCAATGGCTGAACTTAAAATGGAAATGAAGATTTGTCACATCGTTACCAAACCACCACCTATTCCAAACTAAGCTCACCATCCAACTACATTTGCTTTTGGTACCATTCCTGCATTAAGGCAGGCAGTTCCCTTTTTAATTCCCAAAATAAAAGGTAAAAGTCCCAAAATTTTATAAATTGAGGGTATTTAGAAATTTTAATTTTTCTTAACATTCAAAATATTTATGTCATTTAGACAAATTCAGATGAACAAATAATTTTATTTTAAATTTATTTGGAATTTTCTTTTTTAACATTGCAAGCAATATCTAGCAACTTAAAATACTTGACTTACATTTTTGCAAGTGAAATTTGAATTGTATTTTTGCCCAAATACTGATCCCTTCTTTAGTGAAAAATTATCCAATATTTGTATGGTTGTGTAATTTAGTGTGCCCACATGTGGCCTGTCGACTGATGGCTTACACAAGCAGCATGTGCACTTCAGCTAAAAGTCTTGGAACGAAGATGTGGAGTAGGCACAAGCGCACCCCACCATACAGACGCATCTTCGAGTGTCAGATCAACAGACCATGCTCTATCGAACCGTTAAAAATGCATCAGCTTGGTGTGCGCGTTGCACTGAATCGCTTCCGTTGATGGTAGAAAAGCAGGACATGGCAAACAACAAGATCACATGTCTCAAACTGTAAGCTAACTTGGACTTTTGGAATTTGTACTTTTCTTGGTCTACAAATAATCATTCAATTTTCCATTGGGTTAAGAACCATTATTTTCTTTCTTTTTTTTTCAGGGGGAGAAACAGAGAGAAAAAAGAGTGACAAGGCAATGAGTTTAAATTTAAAATCAAGAAACGACAGTCAAAACACTGCTGCTTATCACCTTCTCCAAATTTGGAAAAGACGTGACAATTCGATTTCGGCGTAACAGAGCAAAAGGGTCTAATCGTTCACATTTTCGCTTCTATGCATAGGCTTGCCAGTTGCAACTTGCATGTGAGATTTCAAGTACAGTTTTCAAATTCCCAAAATTTCCGGGAATTTGAATATCCCAACATGGGACCGGCTGAATCCAGAAATATACGATGGTAGACTACTGGACTTGAAACAAATAAACACGGTTTAATTCCAGAATGAAAAAAAAAAAAGAAGAAGAAATAAAATATTGGAAGGAAAATGGATGGAAAACAACAGCCCATTTGAAAAATGAAAGCCCTTTTGTTGTTGTGCTGATAAAAACTAAAATGTATTTATATATATATATATATATATATAATCGATGGTTGCCTAACCTAACCTTTTGATTTTGAGGTTTGATTTGTCAAACTTTTGCTGCAATATCAGCTTAAAAAAAAAAAAAAAAAAGGTATTTGTTGTGAATAAGACTTCAACAACGTAGTAGCGTCTCGGAAATTTTGAGATGGGATACAAATGGATAAACGGCAAACTATTCTCTCCCCCATCCATTTAAATTTTGATTTTTTTCATCAATCCCACTTGCATCTACTGTCTTCCTAGCAGTTTCTGGTTGTGTTGATGGACCACACGCTATAGATAGATGCCAACTCTTGAAAAGACTCCTTGGCGTTGAAGATTATGCTGCGTGCTTGGTATTGTGCACTGGCCTGCTTCAAAATGGTGCTATCTCTCTCTCTCTCTCTCTCTCTCTCTCTCTCTCCATTGGGTCCAGCAACAGTAGGGGTCAAACAAAAAGGAAAATTCTACTTTAATGCGTTCTACAGACAGACACTGTGAATTGAGGTGAAATTAACTGATGTATTTATTCTATTTGTGTGCCTAGCAAAGGCACATGACATAGAACACTCGAGCAATAATGGGCCTAACAAAATAAAACTTTCTGATAGTCCATCAAGATGGGCTGGCAATAATTAGGCGAGAAGGGCTGAAAGAAAATAGCCCGGAGAGAATCATTGGCAGGCACAGGCGCAATTTGCTCTGTTATCGTTTTCTGGCTCTTCCATCACTCCATTTTAAAGGCTTTACTGATCTGAAACATGTCTCGTCACAATTCTAGAGAAACACGTTCACTGCAGAGTGGAGAAAGCAAGCCTTTCAATTGATATTAAATCAGTGTTTGCTGCTAAATGTTTACTACCACATAATTTGGTTTTTCCTCCTCCAGTTCATTGGCGAGTAAGATGCCACAGAATGGTACTGATTTTGGAACATCTCGGGGATGATAAAGAAAAGGGTCAAAGTATCTACAAAGTTACACTGTTACATAACTTTCTATAATGATCCTGACTGAGTGATGCATCTACTACTACATATTGTAATTCTATTGCAGCAAACAACCGCATACTTTATTTTAGCTAACCCAGATAATGTAACCTCCTGGGTGAAGTAGGGTCCAGCAAAATTAGGGAGATGATTGGTTCTGCATAGCTATAGTTAAATCCAGGATTAGATAGAATAGTTGCACTTGAAGGAGTTGAAACCACTGAACCCAGCAAAGATGTCTGCGGAATCAACCATATCATCCTCTTCTTTCACTGCTGCCTGCAAGCAATGCAAGGCAGATTCTCAATATCTACTACGTTGGATGCTAACAAGCTGTAAAAAACAACAGGCTATGAGTGTACAAGTGATGGCTTGAAAACTAAGCATCTTACTTCATCATCCTCATCTTCTTCATGATTGCTAGAAGCAGCCCGAGGGGTCTCACCAAAGTCATCATTCTTAGCAAATCTTCCCCTGACTCGTGGCCGGCTGTCTGCCAGCGTTTTGCGGCAGGCATACTGCAAATTTGCTTGAACCCGTTATTCAAATGAACAAGAAATGTTTTAGGCCACATGTAAAAACAGTTTCTATATGACATAGCTGATGTTAGGAGATATCCTGAGGGTGAGGAAGGAAGAGGAAAGGAGGGAAAGGACCTTGATTTTCTTGCTGAAGTTCCTTTCATTCCTTTTCTTCATGTACCTATGAATCTTCTCCTTCCTTTGCTCAACAGAGAGTTTGCCTACTTTGAAAGTTGAATCTTCCAAACTTGAAATATCAGAGGCTACAGGAGTAGAACTCCCTGCCCCTCCTATTAGTTGCCGTGTTTCATTGCTAAGTGCCTTCCAAATTGAAAACAAACAAGAAAATCACGACATACACAGAATGTTCTTTCACAGAATCATAGCTAAAGTAGACATGTTCTGCAATTTACGCAGCAAACATGCCATAGAATTGTGGTACCTGTAAATCTCCTTGGTTAAACACACGGGGGATCAAATCAGGGCAGTAAATTCCTCCATTATCAGCTCTATATTCTGATTCTTGTGGTTGCAATTCAGGGCCTGTAGGTATGCTGCCGGCAAAAATCCCAATACTGTCAGCAGATAATGCAGCAGTCATGGGGCCAGCAGGCGTGTATGCACTCATGGGAGGACCTAGGAATGTACAAGAAGGAGATGACGAGTTTAGAGGCAAATACGAAGGAACTGAAGATAAGCAATCTTCCTCGAAAACTGATGGCAATGGAGGGCCCATGAGTGGGACAACAGGGTCAGCGGGGTACTGCGGGAGGACATCAGCAGACACAACATCTGTTAGTGCAAGTTGAGGTTCTACTGAAGAGAAATCAAATTGGTCTTGTTGGGAATTAACAAATTGAGGGACAGGAAATGTTGGGGACGAAGAGAAGTCTATAGAAGCAGAGATTTCATTATCAAAATCATCTTGTGGATCAAAAATTACTGACAGATTGCTGCCGTTGGTGTTATTGCTGAAGTGGTTATTGTTAGCAGTTGTTATGGTAGTGTTGCTAGTAGTAGCGGTCGTGCTGGCTGCTGTAGCTGTAGTTGTGGGGGTCCCTGTGTTAGTATTACAATTGTTATCTTGACAGTGATTGAAATTGTCGAAATCAGGCGGAACTAAAATGCTAGTTGTGTGACAAAAATTCTCCTCGTAACAACAGTTTGAGCTGGAAGTGACTTCTGAGTTCTGCAGGGTCTCTTGGAAGAATTCAGGATCACAGAACTCTAAAATCTGAGTACTTATTGGACTCGAAACATCATCCTGTAAAAAAGTGAGCAACACTGTTAAGATCATGAATATAAAGTCCACTACTTGACTTAGTGTATGCAAAACCTGCATGATAGTAATTATATAACTGGGATCCACTTTTTGCCTCCAGGTGTGCGCAAAACATGAGTCCACATATAATCAGCTTAATGGGTTTGAATCAGATACTTAATTTACTAGCTGATTTGACGTGTCCTTAGCTGTTCACACGAGCACTGGTTCCTTAGAAACATCAAACTTGAAGGCTAATGTTCTCCATTCAACCTGATTTAGATGCTACTTCACTATTCTCTCTGTTCATTTCATTTACCAGTTTCTTTTCCAACATGGGAGATCAGCTGGAGTTGTAGCCTGGTTCATGGTGTGGGTCCAAGCACCAAACTTGTTTCTATATTTGTTTAAGGACACAAAAATTCTCCAAAGAAGGAGAAAAGATCATGGTATGGTTCATTCAATCTGTGAAGTTAATGAAAAACTTGCTTACATATTTAATTGCAAAGGCAAACAATAAAAAAAGATGGGAAAAAAAAAAAAACAAACTTAATAAGATATATTCCCTCTATGACTGAATACGATCCAAGAAGCCACAAGTATGCACAACAATAACCTCATAATCATATAGTTATCATCAAACGAATCGACATTTTCAAATAAAATGCACATGACATGCGCTTCATGCATTGAACGTAATTAAAGAAGTTTACTCAAAAAGATTAAGAACATTACAATGGAAACCTGTTCCGGTGGATGAACCATGTCTTGCAACATTGTGAATCAATTTGGGTTCTCGATTCACCGTTTGTCTTGTCTGAAACCTGAAGCTTTTCTTTCTTTCTTTCTTCCTCTCTCTCTCTCTCTCTCTCTCTCTCTCTCCTTGCAGCCTTAAAATGGCAACAGATAATATTTGAGGCAACAAATAACCCAATGTTCCATTATATTCAATTAATCAAAACCGAAAAAGAGAAACGAAGAAAGAGAGAGACAGAGAGAGAGATGATCAGCTAGGGAGAAAAAGAGTGCAATTTTTGGAGAAGACAACGCTGTAAGTTACATTAACTAAGAAAATGGAGGATATGGGGTGTCCTAAAGTTGGTTTAAATATATAGGGGCGATTTCTTGGGTGTCCGTACAGAGTGCCAGCCTGGCACTGGTCTTTGTGTCAACGCGATAAGCGCGGTGAACCGCCAGCCATTCCCCCACCCTCTTTGTTGCCTGCGTGGCAACATGACGCATGGCATTCTGGGTTACGTGGGGATGAATATGACGTGGCGACCGAACAGACATCCGAGGGGAAGGGACGGTCAAAGCAATAACAAGTGAAGCACTTTCTCAACCAAAAAAGATGTCTTCTTTAGTTCGTTGAAACTGTATGGATCACGACGATGGATTAGAATTTTTCCTTTGAAAACATGTGAAAGACAGCACAAATTCACTTAATTGGCGTTCTATGTGCACTGTCATTCTGATAGGGTACAAGGAACTTGTAAATAGTTACTGATAACTAACACGAGTAAATTGATTACAAGTGTGCTAGCACACCATGAACTTTAAGAAGAACTGAGTTGGTTTCCCAAAAATCAATTACTCCAGACAAAAGGAATTCCCAACAGTACAACCAGATTTCAGGTCGGGCGAATAAACTGGTTGTGAATAGTCTTGAGTTTGAATTCAAATTAGAACCAATTACAAATAAATGAATAGAGCAGTTATGATTTATGAGCAAGCCATTTGTTGTAAGTGCGGAACAAATATCAAGCAGACCAAAAGCTTAAATGGAAAAGATGGTTCCACTCATTTGGATTCCCAATTCAATGCTAGAGAGAGTGAAGATAGACCAACTTTAGAAAGAAAGCACCCATCAATGAAACTCTATTTACAAGGTTTCTTTGCATCAACACCTCCTTTCTTTTGTAAACTATTTTTTCACGCAAATAGCACAGGATCCCTCAGCTTTCATTGTCGCAGAGGACACATAAAATCCAGGAATTGCAGGCATATGCTCACTGAGCCTCATGCTGGTGTTTCCACATTCCTCAGCTTTTGCAAAGGCCATGTTTTTGTTCTGTTGGAGGCAATTTCTCTTGCCGCAGTCAATCCTTTTCACTTCATCTGATACGTGCAAAAATTCCCCTCTAGAGAGATTCCCATCTTTCCCAATTTGGCCAATTTTGATACGATTGAAGTGCAGGGTTCCCTTGTACTTGCTACCGAAGGTTATGCGCTACTCTAATAAACATGTTTCGTCCTCGTGAAGGATTAAACATATTCCTGATTCCAACCGGGGGGGGGGGAATAAAAGGAGTAATGCAATTGTGTTTGACGAACAAGTTATCACATCAAAAGCAACACTTATCTAATATTCCAAAAGCAGATTTGCTAGTGGCTAAGCACTGTCTTTCTGATCGCACACATTGTGACTTTACGTGCTTGGGCAAAGCTTGCTTATTGTGAGGACATTCAACCTCTGGCGACCAAGGCAAACGAGATTTTCCAGTTGTTTCACATTCGTTTTGTCTCTCCTTTCTGACAAATGTTTGAATTCTGAGGAATCAATTCACTTTTCTTTCTTTTTTTCCTTTCCCCAGGAATCTCATATTCGTATTAGAACATGACTGTGTATAGCTAATTAATTGAGAGGGGGGAATATATTTTCAATGACACGTTACAGAACCAAAATCTCATCTGCCTTCCCTTCCCTGCCTCGCCTTACATTGCACAACACGACAAAGTGCAACCATTGCATGTGCCCGTTTACCAGGTTCGTGTCTATGCCCCCACCCCAGGATGCTGATCTCCAGCTAAGGACGTGTGCTCGTACAAAAATTTCAAAAATACTCATAAAAAATTTAAAAAATTGAATTTCAATATCTTAATAAAAAAGTTGAAAAAATGTCTTCTACTCTGTGAGGTGTGAAGCAGCCTATCTGCTGTCCTATTCTATGTACGAAAAGAAATCGAACAAGAATTCAAGTTAGTAGATAACATAAAATTAGATTAAATAAATTATAATAAAATTAAGGCAGAAAAAAAAAAAAAGAAGAAAGAAAGAGAGACAACCGACCAGAATTAACTCTCTAACATTGGGCCACAACTGAGCCCAAAGATCATTAACGATGCAATTAAAGGGTTGGGCCTCCGGGCCATCCCCGAAAAAATCAAGGTGATTTTTATTGGCTGAGCGCTACAAGACCGTCAGCGGCAGCTCCCCTTGTTTTTCTTCTTCTTCTTCTTCTTTTGTACTGGGGGTTTCGCCGCTCTTGTACGGCAACAGCCAGCAGCTCCGCCGGCGAAACCCTAGGCACCGGCCGCCCTCTTTTCTCTCCGTTCACAATGCACTGCTCAAGTAACTCTCCTGCCCTCGCTCTACCTCTTAGGGTTTTACTGGCACATTTGTTCTTTTGTTTTTTGTTATTTTAATGATCTTGTGAATCTTTTTTACGTATAGTCTCTGGCGAGGTGCCGCAAGAGCCAGTTATCTCTAAGAAATCTGGTCTTCTTTACGAGAAGCGCCTAATCGAATGGCATATATCGGTAAGCCTCTCTCTCTCTCTCTCTCTCTATCTTTTGTGTTCCTTCATTCGTTGCGATCTTAGAGGTTCAGTTCTCTAATGTTTTTATTTTACTTCCTGTTTGGATTCTGAAAAAATTCTAGAGTTACAGGAAGCTGAAGATTTTTTATTTTTTGGTCTGTACTCGGCCAAGCTATTGGGATTAATTTAAGTACAGAAAAAAATCATGGTTTTGCATACTGTTCGCATGTATAATGAAATTTGAACAGTAGCTCTTTTTTGTTTTTCTCTTTTTGCCAAAGAAAAGGGAAAATTCTTGTCTAGACGGAAGAAAGATTGAGCTTAGAGAATTGAACTTGAGGGGGGAGGAGAGGAGCAAAGCTGACTTTGTATACTTTATGCGCGCGGTGGAGGAAGCTCAAAAACTGAGGAAACTTCAAAGAAAAAAAATATTCCTGGCATTAAATTTTGCCATTCCGGACAAACAAACAAGCTTTTGTATAGGTTAAGAGTATTGGGGTTTTCATCACGCCTGACTCTTTTAACAAGTTTCTTGTATAAATAGTGGAGGAACAATTGGTTTTTCAATCTGCCTATTGTCACAGTGGATCTCTCTCTCAGCCCCTGCCCCAATTTTAACAATTAATTTTAGTCTTCATTGACCTGTACAGTTCTTGGGATATTTTTCATTGTCCAGGATTGTGCAAAATGCCCTATTACTGGGGAGCCACTTACTGTGGATGACATTGTTCCAGTTAAGACAGGCAAGGTATGTTGGTTGATTTTCTTGGTTTTAATTTTTATTGAAAAACTTTATATGATTTTGTTCCTGCAACCATCTTATGCTTATTTGGTTTCTCTGTAGATTGTGAAGCCAAGAACTGTACAAACTGCTAGCATTCCTGGGATGCTTGGAATGTTCCAGAATGTATGTTTATCCTATCTGCTACCTTGTTTGTGCACTGTCTTGGTGTTTCCTCGCTTTATATCCATGAAAGTTGCAGATTAACAACTGTAGCTTACTTGTTCCAATTTTGTGCCATATTCTCCTTTTTTTTTCCCTCTCTTTTCAATTTGTTACAATGGCACAAAATGTTCCATAATCATTCTCCCATTAATACCTTAAAAGTGTTGGAAATCTTTTGGTTCTAGATGAAATTAGATAGGATATCTTGTCTTAGAGATGGATAACTGAGTTTTTGAAAAGCTTAATCAAGACTTGGACTTTTATGCAGTCAGCTTGGTATGCTTTGCAACTTTTGTGGAGTGTTCATCTGTGCATTTGGTTTATCTGTTGAGTCATTCTATTTCTGCCATTGTAGGAATGGGATGGTCTGATGCTATCCAATTTTGCGTTGGAGCAACAATTGCATACAGCAAGGCAAGAGCTAAGTCATGCATTATACCAGGTACTGGCCACTTAACAATCGTATTTCCATCCTAAATAACTGGAATTGTTGTTTGTTTGATACATTGATTCGTTCTTCTGCATCTTAATCTGGCAGCATGATGCTGCTTGCCGTGTAATTGCAAGACTTAAAAAAGAAAGGGACGAAGCAAGGTCATTGCTTGCACAAGCAGACAGACAGTTGCCCCAGTTAACTGCAACTGTAACACCTATTGCTTCCACCCTTAGCAATGGAAAAAGAGGTTCATCTACTTTTTCTTGCTTTTAAGTTTATTTACATTGGTTGGTCTATGCTCTTGAGTGTTATTAATGTCATTGTAGCTGCCGAAGATGATGAGCTGGGCCCATCTGGAAAGAGATTCCGTCCTGGCATCTCTGCTAGCATTATTACTGAGCTAACGGACTGTAATGCAGCACTGTCACAACAGCGGAAAAAGCGGCAGGTACTGTTCTTTCAGAATTACATGTTTCAAGATGAGTTAATGAATTCTAGAAGACTATATTTTTGTGGGACACAATCTTGTAATGGTTTTGGCTGATATGTTTGGATTTTGGAATGAGCTGCAAGTTTTAATCAATTTTTTGCTTTAATTCATATGAGTTTTATAGCTGAGGAATTGTTTATTGTTATCTTTCCTTCCCATTTGCATTAGATCCCATCGACTTTGACTACTGTCAATGCTCTAGAGAGGTATACCCAACTTTCCAGTCATCCACTTCAGAAAACAAACAAGCCAGGCATTCTATCTATGGATATCCATTATTCCAAGGTATGGTAACATGTTCAATTTTGAATCCTTTCAATGGCTTGATGTATTTGCTCTAGTTATTGGCAGATACAATGTTTTTTTAACTTTGGTCTCACGGTGTTCATGCTAGCAGCAGAGGCAATATATTGTTAAATTTGTTTGCAAGCTTTGTGTTGGAAGCTTGTATTATGTGCTTTGGTCATTGCGCCAACTCTCTCTAGGCTTTTACATTGGACTTCAGACATGTTCCCCTTGGGGTGCTGTTAGTGGATCTGTGTGCCCTTGGTGCTTCGGATGAATGTAGGATGTTGCTAAAATGATTGCAAACGACTGGATAAAGAGAAATGAGAAATATGAAGTTACAAAATGCAAAAATTTGTTTGTAGTCAAGCTTATTTTATACTTGCTGAGATTGTGTTTATAGGACATCTCATTCTCTCTGCTTACCCCTTCTTCCAAAATGGAAATTTCCCAGCATAGTTGTGTGAGTGAAGTTCTCAGAGCCCCTAAAGACTTCAAATCAATCTGGATTTCTTAATGGATGCCAAAGCTTTGGTTTTCTTGAGTTTGGAGCAAAGCAATCTGCCCCATGCAGCCTTTTTTTTTTTTTTTTTTGTAGTGAAGAACAAGTTTTCTTATTTTTTTCTTAGAATTTGTGGATTATGGCCTTCTTCTTGCTGATAAGTTGATGGGCCTGATTGTGTTGCTAACTTGCGATGCTGTATATTGCTCTTATCTCCCTCTTTCTTCAGGATATCATTGCTACTGGAGGGATTGATATGACTGCTGTAATCTTTGACCACACATCAGGAGCAATCCTATCTACCCTTAGTGGCCATTCAAAGAAGGTTTTCCTTCATTTTGTTTGTAACAAGAGCATTTTGTTCAAGTTAATATCATATTTGATCATATCATTTCACTTTTAGGTTACAAGTGTCAAGTTTGTTGGTGAAAGTGACTCTGTCTTAACCGGGTCAGCAGATAAGGCAAGCATTTTGTTTTTCCTGCTTCAGATGTGGTTTGCTCCCCCTGAATACAACTTTCTTTTATGTTTATTATCTTAAATTTTGTGATGCTTTATGGCATATTTTCTGTAAATATTGTTTGTTTTTAATGATGCAGACTGTTCGTGTATGGCAAGGATCTGAAGATGGTAGCTATGGTTGTAGACACGTCTTGAAGGATCATTCTGCTGAGGTAAATTATGAATGCCTTTTGAGCCACACAGTTCTTGTTCTGTAACTTATGTTTAATGGGAAGTTTGATTTGTGTCAGAACACTTCAGAATTTGCTTCATGTTTTTCAAGCACATAATAAATAGTTACACTCAGTGCTTTTTTTTTTTTTGGCCCCTTGGGAGTTGGTGGGAGGGGGAATAACTGTGAAGATCATCCTAATGTCTAAGTCTCTTTTGGCTTTTCATTTAAGGAAAATGTTTATTTGAAAAGCCTATCAAAGACCATATAAGAAGCTATTTGGTTCAATTTTAAGGGGGTACTAGTTTCTTGACCAGAGTCTGCCCCCTAAAATTTTTTTATGTAGTTACATGCTTTCTGGTTTCCTCTGCTGATCAGTAGTGTGGTTTTGATTTTGTGCAATCACAATGCCATAGGAATAACATGCTTCTAAATTTGTCAGGTTCAAGCTGTCACGGTCCACGCCACAAACAACTACTTTGTAACTGCTTCTCTTGATAATACATGGTGCTTCTATGATCTCTCGTCTGGTTTGTGCTTGACACAGGTTCCAATTCTCTCTTATCTCTTTCAGATCTTAATGTTTATTTTGTTGTCATTTATGTGTTCATTTATTCAGTGTTTGCTGATAGATGTAAAATTTCTTTAAGGTTCTTGAAATTAGTCTTGTGCAAATTAACAACCTCTTTGCTATCCTCCCTTTTGTGGTAGGGCTCTCACAGATAGATAGTACTTGTGAAGTTAAGAGTAATGATCTTCTAAGAGCTGTGCTCATTAGGAAGAACTGTGCTATATTTTTTTTTTTTATTATGGAGCATACTTCTGTATTCTGTTGCAGCTTCTGTTGTTTTTTATATATCATTCAATTGCTTATGGTTTTGATGTATTGTGTTTCTTCAGAAATCTCTTGACAAACTTGATTTAAAAGCTGTTCTATCAATATTTGATCTTGCAGGTTTCCGACACTTCAAAATCGGATACTTCCAAAACAGACGGCTACACATCAGCGGCCTTCCATCCTGATGGTCTCATCCTTGGGACGGGCACCTCAAATGCTGTTGTTAAGATTTGGGATGTAAAAAGCCAGGTAATGCTTCCATCAGCTCCACTTATGTATTGCTATCTCAGGTGAGTTGCAAAATATATGCAAGAAATGGGTGTACATGCTCTATTAAAACCTTTTCTTTGATTACTTAGTGATCCAAAAGAAATTTTCACTTATGTACTTTCATTTGTTGGTGTACAGTCAAATGTTGCAAGATTTGATGGACATGAGGGAGCAGTAACTGCCATATCGTTCTCAGAAAATGGTTACTTCCTGGCGGTGGGTTTCTCATTAAGAAATATGTGGTGGATTGTTGACCAGAGAAATTATATTCTGATTTATATGTTTCAACTGGACAGACTGCAGCGCATGACAGTGTCAAGCTGTGGGATCTTCGCAAATTGAAGAATTTCCGAACACTGAGTCTATATGATTTAGATACACCAACAAATTCTGGTATGGTACTTTGTTTAGTTGGGTTGCTTATGGGCCATGTGGAAATTGGGCCTGTTTCTTGCATGATAATGTTATTCCAAACCTTCACACTTTTTGTCATAGCTTTAGCCATAGAGTTCACATGTAAAAACTTTGAGCCTGGGCTATGCAAATTAGAAATTGATTGATATTAAAAAATAAAAAAAATCTAAGTTAATAAGGCCTTGCTTTTAACTGTTGCAGTGGAATTCGACCACAGTGGATGTTACCTTGGAATAGCAGGTTCAGATATAAGGTACAGTGCCCTATTGATCTTCGAATTGGCCTGGGAATGCGTATGGGCTGCTTATTGGCAGGGTGTTTTCATCTGTCCAAGAGCTACTTTATCAACATTTTTTGTCTTTGGGTCTCGGAAATTTCCACATGCTTGACAACTTCGACAAAATGTTGTGGGAAAGCTCGAAACAAATCTGCAGGATCTCTTTATAGCTTCACGTATAGTCTTTCACAGTTGATTTTGTGTGCTTGTATTTGTTGCAGGGTTTACCAAGTTGCCAGCGTTAAAGCAGAATGGAATTGCATCAAAACTCTTCCCGATCTGTCTGGCACAGGTTTTTTGTCCTCTCTGTCACATCTTGCCATTACATTTTTCAATTCATCTTGTGGATTAATTGCCTGATCTTATGGTTATCTTCCAAATTTAGGAAGAGCAACTTGCATAAAATTTGGTCCAGATGCAAAATACATAGCAGTAGGCTCAATGGATCGCAACCTCCGGATATTTGGGCTTCCTGGGGAAGAACCTCAATTGGAGTCATAGAGAGCTACTCCTGAATTCTGAATCTGTGCAGAATCATTAAAGTTGGGAGAGTTTGGAATGGACTCGTCACGGCCTATCCTTTTGTATTGTATTATCAGAATTTTGTAGGTAATGCATGAGATTTTTGACTTGTGGCAGTTTTTAAATGAGACTTACCTTTATGCACTTTAGTTACTCGACCAAGCTTTGGATCTGCTTAAGTTTATTTCCGAAGGAACGGAGAAGAAACCATTTAGCAGTGTATGCTGTGAACAATTTAAGTTGCATGTAGAGCAGTATTATATTGACATATTTCCATTCGCTAGCTAGTAGTTCAGCCACTGATTTGGCTTCTTCGTGACAACCATATGAATGTCACATAACGACTAACGACATTTTGGCTGTAGACTAACTGCCTATCCATCAGGTTCCTGCATGGAGATTGTGCTATGCACTTAAATGTACGGTATCAAGTAGAAAGACCAGATGTCAGGCCTTAACGACACCATGAGCGCAATCATTCAAACCTGATTATTCGGATCAACGAGTGGATTTGTGTCATTGTGATACAGCACGATAAAAGAATAAAGAATGAGAATAATTGAAGGGAAATGTGAGAGAAGATTCACAGCCTTCTGTTAAGTGCAGTACTTGGATGAATGCGTAAACCCCCAAAGCTGCACAAATAAGAGCATATGTTCAACTTCCAACAAAGCATGCGTGAATTTATCAAGAATACAAAAAGAAGGAAAAAAAAACAGAGAGAGAGAATCCAGCCGCACAGCTTCTGTGTTCACCCAATTATTGGAAAAGCAAACAACAACAATTAGCATAAACTCAGCCAACCCAGAAACACTTCTAAGGTTGATTAAGGCTAAAGTCCTTTGCAGCTTACTCATCCATTAATGTGAGCAGAGCAGAGCAATGGCATGTATTTGCTTGACTCTACTGCTTGCTAACAAGTTCTTAGGATCACCCATACACCAAGTTCTTAGCAAATCATGTTGATTCACAAATTCAGCATAAGAAAGCCTTCTCTTCTTCTGCTACTTAATAGTTTTTCTTTCTTTAAGTAGCTTAGAATTCTAGAATCAGCCCACACAATTAAAAACTGACACCCACTTGCTATTCCATGCCACACAACATATACTCCTTTATTGATCCCAAATGCAACAACAATAAAATTTACATACAAATGAAGCAGAAGAAACCTAAGTTAGATTACCTCAACATTTTTCAACTCAAACTCTGAGTCATGGGCCAGGCACAAGTTGCTGAATGTTTCACAAGGTCCACTAGTTCCATTTAACCTTTTACAAAGAGAGAAAAAATAAGACACCACATAAAATAGATAAAAAGTTTACCACAATACTTGCATCAGTTAAGAGAACTTCAAAGAGGGACTTGAAAAGTCAACTTACAAGTCTCCATCCAAGCGCAAAGCGAAATTGCCACCACCACCAAGTGCTAGCAAGTCATTCAAGCACATGTAATAGTACCTGTTGGCACCTGTCAACATAAAACAGCCCAGGAGACCCATTCAGAAATAAGCCTCTCAGGGCTTCTCAAGCACAAGTCAAAGATTTTCAACTTTTTCTGTCCAGCATCTGGTTATTAACTCTCATATATCAGAGTAAGTCCACATATTAATGTCATTTGTCCGAATCACAACAATGGGGTATGGTGTCATTTTTTCATTCTTTTTTGACGCTCAAAATGACCTTTAGTCTATGACAACAGAATCTGCAAATTGACAGATTATTTTCTCAACATAGGTTAGTTTCAGACAACTGACAAAATTAACATCCTTGTGTATTTGGAAAGAAGCTTACCGAGTTCTCTTTAAAAAAAATGGGCTTGCAAAACCAGCTTTGAGCGGACAACCTACCACCATCTAAAGTTATTTGAGTCCCAGAATATGAGGCCATTATCCTTTTGTAAACCAGCAGATATACATATATTTAGCTTGTTTCTTATGATTTGTGTAAAATTATGAGTACAATTTGACACTTACCGGTTGGTCTAAACAGCCTTGGTTCACCATAAATGGTTGTAAACACAAATGTTTGGTTTGTCCCCTGCAATCAAAATTAGAAAACGATAAAGAAGTGTTAAAGCAATCACTAGTTAAAGGAAGCAAAGCCACACCAAATGTTTCAAATGTACTTTAAAACACAAAAGGTAAATTTACCTGATATTTTCTCATGGCAGTAGGCCTCAATGGGCATTCTAGCAGCCCACCAAGAACAGCACCTTGTTTATCTCCAACAATCTAGAAATTGCACAAAAGAATTCTCATAGTTCCAAATAATAAAATGAGATTAAATCCATTTTAGATTATATAGGATTTGCCAGAATATAGACACTAACATACCAGCAAACATGGACCAGAAAGTTGAGCACTTTTGCGAATTAGAGTACGGAGTGATATACCATGCTTCAACGTACTGTCCTTCATTGAAAGAGTTGATACTGAATCAAGATTCAAATGCAACAAGAGAATTTCAACAACACCATAGGCTACAGATTTATTAGGAAAAATCACCTATACAAAAGGACCCACTTGCACCCCTTCACAATGTTAGGAAGGGAGGACTTGAAGAACTCCAACAACTCCTGGGAAATAAAAGTTGACTCGTCCATGAGATCAGACAAAGGCTTCCCCATTATCCGCTGATTGCTTGTTTCTCCAAACACATCACCATCACCACTCATTGTAGATGAAGCATCCTCACTGCTATGTGGAGTTCCAACTGTTTGCTTGTCCTCACAAACTGTCCTATGTCGTTTAATGTCTTCAGAAGATTTCATGAATTCTTCATCACATATTAAGTCACATTCATGATACCTACCTGAGTATTCATCTAACTGATCAAAATCTTTACTGCCCCACCATGTAGCAGAAAGCGATTGAGTCACTCTTACATCATGTTGCTGCTTGTTCGAGTTAGACCCAGAAGAGCCTAACGAAGGTACAACATGGGAAAAAAATGAAGAAAGCTGTCCTGTTTCTCCTTTAGAAGACGACCTAGCCTGCACATTCAGGTATATCACGTCAGTATCCTTTGACAAAGTTTTGATTTTTCTTTTTTCTAGCCAAAACAACAAAGAAAGCATTATCTACTCTTATATTTTCTCAGTTACCAAACACCATCGCTACATTCCATTGTCACGTATGTTTTCTCGGCAACCAAAGAAAACACACTATAAATCAACATATATGGAAAAAAAAATGGAACATACAGTCTCACCACCTGCATCATTATCATGTCAAGGAGTCATGAATCAAAAAAACACTTTCTTTGGAAACAAATTTAAACAATAAGAACCAAAATGGTTTCTTTGCTATTTATTGCCAACCCATATAATTTGAGATCCTGAAGCATCTGAACAACCCATATAAAGAAGAATCCATTAAACAAATCCAGCAGCAAAAAAATCCAGATCAAACATCCTTAGAAAACAAAAAACTCCCAAAAAAAAAAGAAAACAATAAAATCAATAAAGAAACTAAATTTACCTGAGAATTACTATCATGGGGTGAGGACGGTGCAGAATATGGTGAATCGGCGAAGAGACGAGAAAGTTGGTTGGAGACCTTTTCTCTCAATGTATGCATTCGTTTTCACACCTTGGAAATTTCCCTTTCAATTATTGTTCAAAGGTTCCTAAAAAGATGTAATCTTTTCAAGGTTGTTCTAGAGAGAGAGAGTGGCGCGGAATGCTAGTTTGGACAATACTATTAATATTAGATTTATTAATGGCAATAATAAGACCGAAAGCTGCTGAAAAGAAGGTTAGGTGTCTGTCTCGGAGACTAGTGACGCTGTGTTGGATTTTCGGACACTGATCACGTGACTGTCTTTTTCAGTTTTATAGTCCTAAGGATTTTATTTTTTTATAAATCATTTTTCTTTTCTTTGAAAAATACATGCAAAAAAAAATTACGCCCATAGATCTTAAAGGTTGGCAACTTGAGATGACTTAAATGTTAAATTTTTTTTACATAAATTTATAAAAATAGATTTTATTTTTTAATTTTAAGATTAAATTTATTTATATAAATAATATACTAAAATTTATAAAAATTAAAATTATTAATTTATTTAAAAAATTATTTAACTTAATAATTAATTTATCTTTTAATTTTTATTATAATTACGTACTTTCAAATAAAATTTTTGTGTAAATTAAAAAAAATTATTGATTATATATAATTGTATATTTTAAATTTTATATATTTATTAATATTTAAATTAAATGAGAACATAATATTTAATAAATACAAAACTTTAATCTGGATTACAAATTATTTATAAAAATATTTTAATATAAAAAAATTATAATATTATTTTATTTGACTTGATTATAATTTATTAATTATTATACACAAATAATAATAACAATCCTTTATATCATAATACGATAAATGTTAAATTATATTAATTATGTCATATTGATCTAAAATATTTATTTTTATATATTAAAATATTTATAATTTATTAAATAACATTCCTAATAAATATATTTTTATAATTAACATGATAATATCTTATTTTATTATTTTAAATTATTAATATGCACTTCATTATGTTAACAAAAAATATATCATATATGCTGAAATTATATAATCATCAATTATTATTAGTACAACAATATTTATTTTGAGAATATGTTTCAATGATAAATTTTTACATTAATTTACCAAGCATGAGATAGATTAGTAATATATAAATATTTTTTATTTTTAAATTTTTTATTTAATAATAAAATATTTTAATTCTTATTAAATTTGATACATTTTAGTATTTGTAAAAAAATATTACCATAAAATTATCACATAAATTTACAACAGTCAAGTAATAGTATTGATAATTTCAAATTTTAAAATAAAATTTTATAGTTATAATGTACAAATTATAACTTTAAATTATATTATAAATTTTATTTTTATAATGGATGAATGGATTATATACAATCTTTTATTATTCTACCCAAATTGCTCCATTTTTTAATATAAACAAATAATTAAAAATAAATTTTTACTATCAATATATTTAATAAAATTTAAATTTGAATATACCTTAATATTTTATTCATAATTTTTTAGTGATCCGTTACTCACATAATATTTTAAATACAAGATTGATATTCATTTAATATCATATATAAACAATAAAAGTATATGAAATTAATTTTTTTATATATTTTATTTTATTCTTAAAATATTATATAAAATTAAATTTATCATCTTTTTATATTAAAATAAAAAGTAAATATTTATTTATATTAAATTTTTTTATAATATTTTTTAATATAACTATTGTAAGATAATTCTCGTTCATTATAATTTATAACAAAATATACAGGATGTTTCTTTAGTTTGACATCAGACTGATTCACCTTTTACTTGGTCAGGACTAATTTATATATGTAAGATCGTTTTCACCGAGAAGAATATGTGACCCAAAAAAAGAAAAAAAAAAAAAAGAAGAAAAAGAAAAAGGGACAGAGTAAAAACTATAAATTATCCCACATAAAAAGAAAAAAACAATTTAACTAGAAATGGATAAAACGCCATAAGAGAGCTTCCGAAAGGCCATCAAAGTCTGATCCACAGAGTCAGTGGACTTAACCTTATCCTGCAATATAGCTCCACGAATCTCATTGGACGCAGTCTGCCCACATCAGCTTAGATAGCTCGCGCTCTCTCTCTCTCTCTCTCTCTCTCTCTCTCTCTCTCTCTCTCTCTCTCTCTCTCTCTACTCCCTCCCTCTCTCTAACTCTCAAGTTCCCACTCCGCCATTATACATCCCATAAACTGAAAAGACCACCAGCACAACCGCCTGTTCTGTCATCCCCAATAAAGTGACCCCATGGCTGCCACGGCTGTTGCGGCCTCATCTTTCTCCCCATCCATTCACGCCCTCAAGTGCACAAAGACCAGGCTTATCTGTACATCAGAATCTCTCCTCAAACTTCCACCATCAGCTCGCATGATGCTGGCCCCCATGTCTCTCTATTGTTCTGTGGAACAGGTTTCTCCACTTGTCTTCTCATGGCAGTTGCCAAGAGTACTATCGGCTTCTGTTGCTCAGGAGGAGGCAGCTGCCACTGCTCCTGTGGAAGAGAACCTGGATGAAGGAGAAGAGCAAGTGGCTGCAGAAGGAGAAGGAGAAGTAGAAGCAGCAGCAGAAGGGAGTACTAAGCTTTACTTTGGGAATTTGCCTTATAATGTCGATAGTGCACAACTTGCTGGAATCATTCAGGATTATGGCAGCCCAGAGCTGATTGAGGTAAATTGCTGCACGCGCCTTATATCCTCCTCCTATTAATTGGTTTTTCACTTTCTTATTAGGGTGGCCTAAAAGTCACCACTGAAGTGCTATGCTTTCACTTTCACCAAGGTTGTTGAGCACACATGGACCCTCTGCAACAGGTTTGAGTGAATTATTGGATTCATTTAGACAGCCTAATCAGCATGCACCCTTATTATTTTAATATAGATAAAAACAAACATACGATTGAGTTAGGATTTGAGTTTTGAGTTAAATCTTTTCTCGGTATTTACATGTCGCTCTATCGAAAAATCACATAGGAATGTGGTTCTCCGTTGGTGAAAGTAGTCTTGGTGTACGAGGCGTCATTCATGCAGATATGCATCTTTCCGCGTGTAATTTCCTGCAGGGAGGGCATGGAATATGTTAGGGTTTGAAATCATAATTTTCCTTTTTGAACAGCCTATGTTGAATCATAATTTAGCAGGCTGATAAGTGGGCAGAATTCAGCGCATAAGAAGCTAAACATTGCACATTTGTCAATCCCCCCTTCGCTATGAAAATTGTACTGCCAACATCCATGACCTTGGGAAGTGGAAGAGTAAATCTTCTTTGGTATGAGATCGATTTGCTTACTAGCCACTGTCATCGTTTTCCTTTATTTTTGTTCCAAAAACACCAGGACAAACCAGTTTCAAATAGGCCCTTATTATTCGCGTCATTGTTAGTTTGACATTGCAGCAGAATAGCAATATCAAATGTGCTAACTATTGTATTTCTCTAAATTATGCCATAAATTCTTACACTCTTTCATACATTTTTTCACCTGTGTTTTCTGAAGAGATTCTTTGACTGAACAATGAGAATGGTTGTAGGTTCTATATGACAGAGTAACTGGAAAAAGTAGAGGATTCGCATTTGTCACAATGAGTAGCATTGAAGACTGCAATGCTGTTATTGACAATCTTGATGGAAGTGTAAGAACCCCCTCACTCCCTTTCTCTCTGTGCATGTGCTTGTTGATGCACTTAAGTGCTTAATTGGCATAAAAAATTGCTCCCTCAAGCTTCAAAACTCAAACATTCTCTCTTTTCAGCAATACATGGGTCGCATCCTGAGGGTCAACTTCTCAGACAAACCAAAACCAAAAGAACCTTTATATCCAGAAACAGAACACAAGCTCTTTGTTGGAAATTTGTCATGGTCTGTAACATCTGAAAGCTTGACACAAGCTTTTCAAGAATATGGAATTGTGGTTGGAGCAAGAGTTGTGTACGATGGGGAGACAGGAAGGTCACGTGGTTATGGCTTCATATGCTACTCAACAAGATCGGAGATGGAAGCTGCCCTTGAATGCCTCAATGGAATGGTATAGTCCCATCTCCCTCTCCTCTCGATGCACTTCAATTTCTTTTACATATGTTACATACTACAAGGTGAAGTATTTTGCCTGCTACATTTATGTTAGGAACTAGAGGGACGATCAATGCGTGTAAGCTTGGCTCAAGGGAAAAAATCACAGTAAGATCAGTAATGATGTGAAGATTTGAGAAGGGGATGAAGATCAAGAACAGAGAGACCAAGGAAATGGAAAGAAACATTACTTGGGTAGTATACAATTGCAATCATTTGACAACATGAAAACTCCCTTTTCTCATTTCTGTCCGTCCAAGGCACAGGGTCTCCAATCGGTATCTCTGAGTGGATCTTCTTTGAGAAAAAGATTTTGCAGTTGCCGGTCAAGTTTGCTAAGCTTGTAATTCTGCTGGTTGATAATCTCAAAATTTGTGAGTCACATTTCATTTCTGTCAATGGTGGTTGGGAAGGAAGTTGTATTAGTTCATTTCACACCTAACATGTTCTTACCAGCCTTGACAGAGAATAAAACTTCATGTTTGCTATCAACTTCTTGCAGATGGAGCAATTGTTTATTTTTCTGATGCCTGGTTTCCTTTCCACTAGCTAGGTCTGGATTCAGCTAACAGTATCACCATGTTGCTAATGCTAAACTTCAATTGGCTGCACTGGTTTCAACTATCTGGTGACCTTCCAAACTACTATTTTTTGGAATCTAGAATTAGAAGATTCAATCACTTTAGCTGCTGGATGACACTATCTGTGTATCCATAAAGATGATTTTCTATGGATATAACAAAAAACTGAACAAAAACATGGCATGAAGGAATAATGGAAGTCACAGAAAATAAAATTTCTATCCTTTGTTTCTGGTTCTACAAACCCAGATGGTTGTATAATTTAGTCCAATCTGAGGGATTCATACCTATAATCTATAGAGAGCTACAGAGAAAACTGTATCCCCTAATTATAGTATCTAGTACTGAATTTACAGGCAGACCCATGTTTTTACCATTCAAGAAGATAGTAAAATTGCTGCATAAATCTGATGTCCGCAAGTGCAACTCGGCATGCGCTTCGTCGCCCTCCAAGTCCGCCGCCGTTCCGGGCGTCCCCAAGGGATACTTAACATCGGCGTCGCTCTCCTTGACAGCTCCATGCGGAGCATGCCATTGTACTCGCAGCTAAGTGCCTCCGCCGTCGGTTTCCTCCAATTGATGGGCGGAGATCCTCACCGCCACGCTAAAGACGTCGATGGTAATAGGAACAGCGAACATCCCAGCCATTTTCTTCATTCTCAGCCACCAAAGCCCCAGGTTAGGCGCACGAAGAGCGATTCCAGCTCCATGATGGCGTCATCAATGGTGGTGACCGCCACAAGGAGGGAGAAAACAAACAACAGAAAAGCGAGCTCGGTGATCGACGGCTCAGAAGTCGAGATAAAAAGCAACAAGCAGAAAGGGAGATCAAAGGCCAGTTCAACGATCAGCGACTCCGAGATTGTTAATCAAGGCATAAAATTTAAGCCTGATTTGCTTGTAAACGGGTCTGACATCGTCTCAAGTGCCAAATACGGGTCAGAATTCATGGATGCCCCGCCCGATAGGGCCACAACGAATGCTGAAAAGATGGATGGCGGGTTGAACAATAGGTCTCCGTATAAGAACTTGAAACATGGGACTGTAAAGAAGATGAATTATCCTACGATACCGCTTATAAGCGAATCGGAATTGGGACCCTCGGCGTCGGAGGTGGCGGCGGCGATGGCAAAGTATAAAAGATACAATAACCCAACGGAAAGGAACGAAATGAAAGGTGCATGGAGCTTGGACATGGAAGGTAGCATTGAAGGCCTCCAGTCTAAACTGGACAGATGGCGGGCGGAGCTCCCGCCGGTATATGACTGGAGCGAATTGACGAGTTATTCCGACGAAACCAAACATCCTCGCGGTAACAAAGGCGCCGCTGGGGTCCACAACCGCCAGCACAGCACCGACGGAAGTGGGTTGTGTTCGTGCTTTAGTGTCATATGCGGGGTAGAATGCTCCATTGTTTGTGGCGGATCCGCCGCAAGGGAAAATGGCAGGCGTGTCAAGCGGAGCCGTCGTCGGACTGCTTTTGAGTGATAGGATCGGGTTGTTCGGGCCACTAGTAGGTTTTTCTTTTTACTAAGTGGACCGGGGCAAAATGGAAACTTGGGTCGGATTGCGGGTGGTGTTGATGTGGTTTGACTTGACCAGACCAGACCATGCTTCCCTCCTCCTCCTCCTCTCTCTCTCTCTCTCTCTCTTTATACTTATTTTACTTAGGTTTACTGTTCTTTCTATTAAATTGTATTTAATTTATACTGTATAAAACAAAATTCTTCTCCATCAAAAACCCAAATGAAGGTGGAAATCTTCCCTAATGATTTATTAAGATTTTATGATATTAGTCCTAGTTAATGATCCTCTTTGTTCCACAAAGTTTGTTGCCTCAAGAAAATAAAAAAATAAAAAGGTTGGGTGTTGATCATCCTTTGTGTAGGATAATGAGTTACATTTTAATAAATCTCACAATATATATATATTGAGATTATAACTCAAAATTTTACAATTAAATTGTATTTTATTCCAACCCAACTCTTTGTGCCTGATGTTGTTGAAGTCATGTTGGCAAAATATGCTTCTTAAATTTCCCTATTATTTAGCAACTGTGGAGAGAGAAGGAATAGAAACCTCTGGCTAAAAATCTTCAATGTAGTTTGTTTCCAATACTTACTCACCTTGTGAAAAGGCAATGCTTTTTTTTTTTTTTTGGAGGGAATTTAAAAAAAAAACCCCAACATTGAGCACTAGGTTGACATTAAGTCAAAGCTTTCACATGGAAAATGCTGAAGATGTTGGATAAGATTTTGTCATAATCTCAAGAATTGGACAATGCTTAAATTTAATACCATCAATCTCAATTTCTACCACCTTATCTCAAATGTTTGGGAAGAGAGAGTATTGGGGCACAATGAGCGAAGAAAGGAATTTTGGAACAAACAAGAACTTGGGGTCTTGTGCACCACATTTTTCTTTATTTTGTTGGGATTTGATTTATTAAGGAAAAAAGATCATTAGAAAAATATTATCTTAATAGAACTCTGTTATTTAGTAAAAATTGTTGTTTTGCATGTTTCTAATAGTAAACTCCCTTTGATCTTAACTCTTTCCCTCCAAACCCCCCCCCAAAAGAAAAAAATCTATATAACTCTCAATTTTTTTCCTTAAAAGGAAAATACTTTCTTCCCCACTTAATCCAAATTTATTTACTCATTAAGAGCAATAATTTTGTGGACTCTATATGTAAAATTTATGCAAAATCCACAAAATTAATGTTACAAATGCTTTTAAATATTTTGAATTCAGGAAAAATAACACCTTTTTTTTTTTGTTTTCCAAGATAGTACTGAATGATCCTTCGTTTTTATTAATAATTATTCTTCTTAAAATTTAAATATTTTTTTGGTTTGCTAAACAATGGAATTGACTTGTACTGTTTATGGGAGGCAATTGATGTAAGGTGTGCTGAAGTGGTCCCAAATGAGATATAGCTTGTAATGATGCATATTTGGTTAGATTAAAATAACTTCTTGTGCTTTTCTTGGCATTTCATCTCACCTTGTTATCGCAGCTCCCACCTTCCACCGATGATGCATCTCTTTTTCAAGGTCTCAATTTTCCAAAACAAAGGGGTTTGTGCAGTTTGTCCTTAAAATAGTAGACAGCAGCTAGTATGAAAGGAAGGGCATGTAGAGAGGTGGCACTCTAATTTATGCTTTTGTTTGTTAAAAAGACTCAACATTTGGACTTTAACCTATGCTTTTATGCTAAAGGCAAGCAACACCTAGGCTGAAGCTCTTGCTAAAGTCTTGGTTAATTATCTTTTTAACTAGGAACAAATTGATACGGTCTAGATTGAGGAGTTTGCAACAGTTGGTGTGAAGTTTATCTGGAGGTGCTGTTTAAAGTTTCTTTCTTTCTTTCTTTCTTTATTTATTATTTTTTATACGGAAGTTGGTTTTGTTAGATCTTACAAAAAAAAAAAGTTCTAAATATCCACATATTGGGAAGATTTTAAAGAAGTTGGGAGTCGAGCCTCCTCCAAGAACACAAAGTCGTTGTAGCCTGGGTGGTTGTTTGTCTTTCTTTTGGAAACGTTAATGGAAGACAATGATAAAGTAAACAAGTAACTTTTGCAGTAGAAGATCAATTATTTTCTGTTCCTCTAAGATTAACAAATGCTTCAATTTATAAACGAAATTAAGGTCATATTATCACAAAGCTTCAAAACAGCATGGGGTTAACTCATAATATTAACAGATTAACTTTACTTAAAAAGAGAGAGAGAGAGAGAGAGAGAGAGAGAGAGAGAGAGAGAGAGAGTGAGTGAATTTTGCTACTTGCTAAAATGATTATTTCCCACAAATAAAGATTGATTTTTTTTAAAAAAAAATTATTGAGATTAAGATGGGGTGTAAAAAAAAAAAGAAAAAAGACTTAAAGAAGATCAGGACCTTTTCAATTGTTTTATCCTTTCAACTCTTTTTTGGGCGGCTAGCAGAGAGGGTGTATATTTCCACTTCTGGTGCCAACAGAGAGAAGATCGGATTCTAAAGAGACATGATGATCGTGTCAAGAAGAAATTGACTTGTGTGTTGTGGGCCTGTTGGTAAGAGTGCTTGGCGCACTAGGCAGACACATGGGCCCCATCGTAATCACTCCCTCCTACAACCTTCCCTACAGCCTTAACGAGTCTCTTCCTTCACAATTCCTCTCCCTCTAAAACTCACTTGTTTAAGCTCTCGTTGAATCTTGATATCAAGAACTTAACCTCTTCTGTTTTCTTTCTTGTTTTGATGATGGAAAGTGGCCTTGGTTTACATGGTGGGGGTGGTGGAAATGGCTCTTCTGGGGCCTCCACGAATGAGTCCAGAGTGTCAAAGGTGGAGGTGGTGGAGGTCGAGGCTAGCTCATATCCAACAGAGTCTGCGCTGGAGCTGGGCCTTGGGCTGAGTGTTGGTGGTGGAGGGAGGGGAAAGACAAGTGCATGGGGTGAGTGTGGTAGAATCTTGACTGCCAAGGACTTCCCTTCCTCTGTCTCTCAGCCTCACAGGGCTACCAGTAGCAATGCTACGGTTTCTGCCCCCATTGTTGGCGCTGTTTCTGGGACTAAGAGAGCTGCTGAGTCTGTTTCACATGAAGGTGGAGCCCCTGCTGCCGGCAGGTTAGATACTCATTTTTCTGGCATTCAAATTCTTTCAATTCTTGGTTTTCTCCAAGAAGAATTGTGCTATGTCCCCCCGATCCTTATAGAACGAAATTTAATTTTCTTTTTTTCTCTGTGCCGTAGAAAAGAAAATAAAGGCAGATGAGATAATAGCTTTTTGATATTTTCCCCTTTTCTTTTCCCGAATTCTTCTGTGTTATGTATCGTATTGACTTCAAACATTTGTGTTTCTTAAGTTGCTCTGAGTTGGGGTGATGTGGTTACTTGGGTCCAATGTGATGAATGCAATTGGTTCAAAAATCTGAATGTGTTATATTCTTTTTGTACTCTTCTTTAAACGAAATCTATGCATGACTTACTTCCTCTGCCACGTCCCCCACTGCCAAGAATTTGGTTCTTCATCTGTATTGAAATAAATTTCTGTTGATCGTGTATTTACATGGATGTTCTTTGCTAATCTTGGTCATAAACTCTATCTTGTATTGTCTCTTCCATTTCCCCTCCTTTTATCATTTGCTTGCTTGCTTCTAAATGTATATTTTAGGCTGCCATTTCTCTCTGTTTATCTTCGGCTTTTGTTATTAGTCTTCCCTGATTCAGCTTGTGCCCTTTCCATATTCCCCTTTTGTCACAACTCACTAGATTGCAATTATAAAAGATATTGCCACAAAAAAAAAATTATTTTCTATCAGTTATTTTCCTCAAATTTTGGTGGATTTCTTTTTTTCCTCTTTGTTTATCTGCTCGCCAGCTTTTGTGGAAAATGAAATATTAAGTATTCATCACCGTTCCTTATAGTTTGTATTTCCTCTCAGTGGTTTGAACTATTGTTTATTGTTAATTGACTTGTGGAAGCAGTCAGGTTGTGGGGTGGCCACCCATAAGGGCTTATAGGATGAACAGTTTGGTGAACCAAGCAAAGGTCCCAAGAGCTGAAGAGGAGAAGGCAGTTTGTGAAAATGGAAAATCCAAGGATGTCTTGAACACAAAAATTTGCAATGGTAACAAGTTTAACACCACTGGTAATGAGAAAGTGCCTCCTGGGTTGGTCAAAGTGAATATGGATGGAGTTCCAATTGGAAGGAAGGTGAATTTGAGTGCTCATGCTTGCTACAAGACATTAGCTCGAACATTGGAAAAAATGTTCTTCAGATCCACTCCCAGTGTCAACTCTGTTGGTCAGTTTTCTTTCTTTCTTGACTTTTATACAGACTTATTGAAATATAACCGACTCTTAGATTTTGTTTGTTCTTGACTAGCCAAGCATTTTTCCCCACTTTTTCTCTGTTTAGCAATTGCAATAGAAACAAATAGTTTGATGGTTATTGGTGAGTCTTAATATGATTACTTGCAAGATGAGCTACTTGCAAAAGTTAATGGTCCAATTATTAGAATTGTTTCCCTTTTGCATGCAGGATCACTAGGCGAGAAGCATCAGGGAGACCTTCCCTGTAAGCTTTTAGATGGATCATCTGAGTTTGTGCTCACTTATGAGGATAAAGAAGGAGATTTGATGCTTGTTGGAGACGTTCCATGGGGGTATGTGACCATCATTATCTTCAAATTACATATACTATACTAACATGGAAAAACGGGGGGGGGGGGAGGGGAAGCAAAATTGGGCATATGCAAACATGGTGGGGTGCTTTTGTTGTAGGATGAGTATCAACTCACCTTGCCCATTTAATTTTAAACTTATGTAAAGCTTTAACTGAGGTTGCCAAGCTTGCTCAATGGTGGACTGTATTTTCATCTGCAATTATGAGCCTTTCCTCTTATCTTGTTTTCTTAGGGGTGAAAATTTCTTATGTTAATTCATTGATTTCTGAAAAGTTTGGTTATTTGTTGGTTCTTTAGGATGTTCCTTAGCTCCATAAGAAGGCTTCGAATCATGAGGACCTGTGAAGCTAATGGCCTTGGTATGCATATTACTAGTGAAAATTTCCATTCATGTTATTTTTCACCCCAATTTTGCCTTCTGAGAACACTTAATCATTAAATTGCAGCTCCAAGATTTCAAGAAAGGAACGAGAGACAAAGAAGCAAGCCTATATAGCATCTCTGCTGTTCCATCTTTTGAACTTCAGTAAGAAGAAACATCACAGCTTGAAAACACAGATACAGTAGAGAAGTTGATGAGTCCAAAAGTTCTTATAAGATTTTTGTTTTAACTGCTCTTTAGTGTTTTTGTTGACCCTTCTTTTGTTCTTCTGGCTTTTATTGGTTTTTGTAGGCAATATTTGTTTTTAGCTTGCATCTGTTACCTGTTGCTGCCATCTAGGCTCTGCACACTTGACTGCCGCATTTTTCATACTGTATATATGTGAGTCCTTGATATCTAGAGTGGAGTTTGCTTCAATCTAGTTGACGTTGGTTTCCTTCCATGACTCTGCAGTGTTAGTTTTCTATGATCTTCGCTGTGTTGTTTGGTAATGTCTCTTTTATAAGAGCATAATTTATCTCAGCTTTCTTAAGCAGAGCTCGAGACTATGGAACTGACTGCATCTTTTATAGCTAGTTGAACTTCTTCAAGTAATTCTAACCTTCTTGTTTAAGATACTTGATGCATCAATTTGTGATGTTAATATCTGTAGCAACATTTCATATACATTCATCTCAGAGAATTCAGTCCAACCTGCCTTGGTTTTGAAAGATCTCGAAAGAGTGGCAGTAACAAAGGATAGGCTTACCTATACATTCATGGTTTAACTCAAGCTAACCAATGTCGTTTGATGTGAGGGAAAAAAAAACAAAAAAGAAAAGAAAAGCAATACTTTTTGACAAAACAGAAGAAACTTTTGGCCGTTGTTAGGGGGAGGTGAAGACTCCCATAGTTGGAGATTTTGGAGATATTCCTCCCCAAATTAATATTAATATTAGACTTGAAGGTCCAAGAATTTCAACTTATGTTCCATGAGATCATCTCGCCTTTGCTGAATAGAAAAGTAGAAGATGAAGATAATTTTTGTCCCACTGTCCACTGTTCCAGTCCTTATGCCAACAGGTGCAGTCAAGGCAAAAAATACTGCTCTGCAAATTGAGACAAACTAGATAGTGCTGGAAACCATGTAATGATTTTCCTGTTGACTGCAGATTACCAACAATGATCACACCCATTAGCATTATTGACCTAATTAGGGGGACAACTGGACTCTACTATTGGCAATGAAGCATTTCATACGAGTCATTGCTAATAGGAGTAAAATTCTCTTGCTGTTTCCCGCATCAACTTGCCATGTGTATTGAAACTGACAAGACCTCTTGTTCTTATTAAGACACACTGGTTGTGATGGTTTCTTGTTCTTTGTACTGTCCTTTAACCCTTTTTTCAATTAGGCCATCAAATTAGTTTCTGACCCACCATCCTTCACCTCCTCAAGTGAAAAACACCATTAATGAATCTAATGATAGCGTTGACAATCCCAACATCTGGAAAAGCTCTTTTCTTTCCGAGGACCTACTGATTCATATACAGTAAGCAACTTATGAATGATAGTTGGTAATTGACAGTTAAAAAATTTGATACTTCGGTAGTTAATAAGTATAATACTAATATTTATTTAGTAAAAGTAACTGAAGATGTTAAACAATAGTTTGCCTTAGTTTATACAAAAAAAAATAATCCTCTTGATAATTCTTAACAATTTCTCTCTTCCTTATTTCCATGTTTATTTGGAAATATGGAAAATTCTTAATCATGAATCGTTTTATTTAAGATTTTTTTTTTGTGGGATCAAAGAGTATTTTCTTTACACAACAACAACTACAAAGCTTTGTTTATGCAAAGATTGGTTCGAACAAGAACCAATCTCAATAATACCCACTTGAGTGCTGAGACCCACTTTTGTTTTGTTTTTTGTTTTTTTGTTTTCCCTGTTTGTTTGGGTGAATGAGTACTGACTTCTGAGCCATTTTAAATGAGTAACAGTGCATCAGATCACAGTTTCTGACACAAACTATGTTCCCAGAGTGCACATCATAGCATTCGCATACACAGCTCAGAAAGTAATTGGGGGTTTGGGGGTTGAGTCGATCATGTTCAGTTCAGGTCCTGTGTGCCCACTCCACCAACCAAGACACCTTCATTGAAGTACCTCTCAGTACAACCATAATAACCCATCGAGTGTCTCAGAAAATGGGTTGAATTTTTACCTTTAAAAGAAAGAAGTCTTGCTTTACTTCCTGTTCTGATGTTTCTCTTATGTACAGCTGCATAGCTTTCCTTTCCTGCAATGATGTATTTTCTTCAAATCCGCATAATATGCTATTTAACCTCTACAATGACAACCATAACGTTGAAGTTTATTCTCTTTGTTTTTAATTTTTCGCCTATTCTGACTCGAATTTTAATCTGTGATTATAAAAATTTCCACCTAAAAAATAAAAAAAAAAACTTCTAAAATAAAAGGGTAGCATAGCATCAATATCTAAGGAAAAAAATAATGAGAGTTAAAGAATTTTTTGTGTCGATCAACTGGAAGGAAAAACTTTTTTTTCTTTATAATATATCTTACAGGTCTATTACTTGTACGTAGATAGAAATAATTTTCAATAAAATTCATGCTAGCTAATCAAGTCAGTTGTAAGTTTCCAATTTGCCATCTTATAGTGAATATTTTTGGTAAATCAAAAGTTTATACAAGTTATTGCAACCATCTACAGCATTTTTTTTAGGGGGGGGGGATACATAAAAGAAAAGGTCTAATGCTTATTCATTGTATAGCCATGTCTTTTTGCAATTCCTTGTACAATTGTATTACCGCCACAGTAGCAATTATAGCACCTCAACAAGTCTATAGTATCCCCACAAACTTATTATACTAAAAGCTCAGGACCCATTACAACACCACCGGTTGTTTATTTTTGGTCACAAGATTTGAGTTATAGCATGGCAACAACAACCACGAAGCACACGGCCATCAACAGCCTACTGAAGAAACTCTCTTGGATCAGTGACATAACCAGTGAGAGCAGATGCAGCCGCAGTATAGGGAGAGGCTAGATATATCTGGCCTTCCTTGTGTCCCATCCGACCGGGGAAGTTCCTGTTGGTTGTTGAAACACACACCTGAAATGAAAAAAGCCACCACAGAAGTTAAAGATAATGTCTCAATTTCAAATGTTGTGGCGGTTTCTGTTTTCTAGTTGAAATTGCCAAGGGCCACTAGTAGCATGATCTGTTTAGTTCCGACATCCAAAGATTCAAAAGCCTAATCCATTGTATAACTAATGCAAGGAATTCACATGGAAAGCATGCCTTTCCCTTTTCAGAATGGTTATATATAATATGTACAGAAAACATAGTGATTATGTAATAGCAGAACCTGCAATAGATTTATCCATTACATTCGTTTGGTACACCAGTGGCATTGACAGCGAGTTATGAGATGAAAGATTATTGAGGCTAAGTGATAGACTCGACAGAGTGAGGTACTTCAGCTCCACTTGGAAGAAAGAAACTAAAATTCATTTGCAACCTTGAACATAATATGAATTGACCATGCAATTGATAGTGTGCATGTGATGACCACTCAAACTGGGCCATGGACGAGTTTTCTCACACATAGCTTGTGACCAAAGAATATAGATGGAGCTAAGAACATACTCTAGCAACGAGGAGAGTTATTTAAGATGAAATCTTGATGATGCATTGGCAAACATTCATTAGTATGTTGTTCACAGTTCAGTTAGCAAGGCAAGACACAAGATAGTCATCAAATCCAAGTGATAGACTCAAAACTACCTGTTTCAATCTGGTGTCGGAAGAGCAAAAATTGCTAATGACCTTATTCCTTTGACTACCAACTTACACAGATTTGTCCGAAGATCAATTGAATTCTTGGCTACTAGAACTGAGCCCAAGACAAATTCTCTAACAATATAACTGTGCCATATGGAACACAGCTAAGAATACACTTTCTTTTTCTTGGAGGATGAATAATTACCTTGGGTTCATTCATGCGTGCGTAAGTGTCTCTAGGGCCACCCAAACAAGCACCACAACTAGGGCTTGCAGGCGTATCGCAACCAGCCTCTTCAAAAATTTGTGAGCATGTCTTGCCACCAGAACCTGGTACTGGGAGACTATATACATCCATCCATACCTGTTAAATTGTAATTGTATTTTGAATAATAATGAATCCTCTTGGTCATTGTATTTGTATCTAACCATAAAAAATGCCACCAGAGGCACTAGTACAAAATCCAGCATTTCAAACCTTTTGCGTTGCAGGCACAAGGAAGGTGGGAACTTTGACTCTTTGACCCTGCATTTAAAGCAAAATTATAAACTAAGCTCATCAATATGGCAAAACAAATGTCAGAATGGATAATGGTGAAGGCAGTGATAAAAATCAATAGTCTCTCCAAAATTCTTCATCTTGTCCTTTGTTAAAACAAACTAGTGTTATCATATGTATGTAGTGCAGAAGGACTTTATATATCTTGTTATTTTTCACTTTTTCCCTCCCCTATAACAGAACATTTACTTTCTCCAGTGAGTGCAGAATTAAATGAATGAAAGTTCCACATATATTTATATAGATATACAGACCAGATATTCACAACCTTCACAGCTGACTTGCATAGAACCAGGCTTTTAACTAAAATTTACATGAAAATAAAAATACAGTCTAGTAGCAACAAAAATAAACACGGAACATAAAATGTGGTTCTTACTGAAGCTAGAAAAACTTTGGCTGCAGCCATGAAATCCTCTGTTTTCCCACCAGTACAAGATCCAATATATACTCTGTCAATTTTGACGTCTTTGCATTCTCTTGCTAAAGCACGCTTGTCAGGAGAATGTGGCTGCAAACAGGCATACAATATATCATTCCTTAGTTAAGCAAGTAGAGGAATCTTCCAAGAAAGGTAATAACAGTCCCATTGGAGGGAATCAATTGAGGTCCATATACATCACTCACCTTTGCAACCAATGGCTCCAATTTTGAGATATCAAATCTATACTCTGAAAGAAATCTAGAGGAAAAAAAATATAAAACTGTCATGAGAAATGAAATTCAAAAGCACTATCACCAAAACACCAAAAAATCCACCCTTTTTATCATGGTCCTAGAGGTACAAGGTATTTAAGGCATGCAAATATATTCTGATTTGATTTTTTTTCGTGGTTCACAACACATGGCAGTTTCCAAATTATTGAATGACAATGCCTAGGTCTAGTCATTTCAGATTTTTTCACTTAAACAGGTTGTCGAAATGATTGTTTTCCTGAATGAAACATTAAGAATCCGTTTCAAATACCAATCATCTTAGGTTGCAAAATATCCCTAAACTGATCTACAAAATAGAGACCTTTGGTTGACAATGTTAAGCCAAGAAAGCTCAAATATATCAGCTACAACGTCAATTACATTGACCTGTCAGTTTCAGCATTGTATAGCATTGTTTAATCTGACAGGTTCATAGATACTCTCAAAGTTTCTCTCAACTTTCATTCTTGAGAAGGTGAAAAGTTAAAAAGATAGATGAAACAACAGTATTGGGTCCAAAACATACTTGAGAAGTGAAAAGTTAAAATAACTAATAAGAAACTATTTTTTAGTGAAAATTTCAGCAAATAAAGGAAAGGGAAGCGTGTTCTACTGCATCTAAAAACTACCTTGCATTCTCATCACTATAAACTGGTTCATAGGGTACAGATGTCTTGTCCTGTGCACAACAAAAGATAAACAATGTGAACAATTACTGAGTGGCAATCTTTTCCATAAAGGCAAAATATCTTATGGTGATAACAAGTAACATCTATGTAAATTCCATCACACTGACCTCAAGGTACTTAAATGTAGTGCTATCAGCAGGGACAACACCATTCTTTCCTCCTGCTTCAACTACCATGTTGCACAGAGTCATCCGTTCTTCCATCTTTCACCAAAGACATTCAGGAAAATCAACAAAATATTCTATGAAGGCAGACATAATCAGAACAGAATGGTATTGACAGATGGTCGCAGCAAAAAACGCTGATTTCACTTACAGTTAAACTTTCAATGGTTGTACCAACAAACTCCATTGCCTTATAGGTTGCACCAGCCACAGATATCTCACCTATAATCTGCAAAAGAGAACCATTAGCCAAAACATAATGCAACTGAAAAACAAAAGATGGAGAACTGATATACTAAAGATATTTCAAGCCCAATTGCAAGAGAAAAAAAATGCCCAATATCCAGGAAAACTTACTTGCAAAATTAAATCCTTAGCTAGCAAATAATGAGGCATTTCACCATCCAATACAAATCTCAAAGTTGGGGGCACCTGAAATTTTATGTGGCAAGGAAATCTTAATTAAAGTTAACCAGCCAAGCATGGAATATCACAACCAACACACCTTCACAAACCTTGAGTAGAGACTTCCCAGTTCCTAACACAAACCCTGCATCAGTGTTGCCAACTCCAGTAGCAAATTGTCCAAATGCTCCAGCAGTACATGTGTGAGAGTCTGTACCTAAGAGGACCTAAGGACAACAATCACATTCAATTGCTGTACTGAAGCATAAAGGAAAGGCTTTGACACTTCCATGACCAGTAAAATAAGTTTACCTCTCCAGGCCTGCAATGACCTTCTTGGGCAAGCGCAACATGGCACACGCCCTTGTAGTCGGGATTAGCCTGCCAAAGTCATGGTGAAATGTATAGCTATTTAATGTTGGTCAAAGAGCAACAAATCTTAGTTGACCACATAATTATAAAATCATACCCTAAAGTTCCCAAGATCCTTTATATCATAAAAGTACTTTATGTTTTGCTCCATGCAGAAATCTCTCAGTATATCCACATTCCGATTGGCGCGCTCATCAGTAGTGAATATGTAATGGTCGGGTATAATTACAAGCTTCTCGCGGTCCCATACCTTAAATGTTTAGTGAGTCAACCAGTCAGTACTTTCAATCATAGGGAAATACAACACTCTAAATAAACATGCTTGGGCATGTTTATTATAATAAAACCTCATTGTGTCAAATGTTCATCCCGACACTAATTTAAAAGAATGCATTAAAAGAAAAGGAAAAAATGGGCAGCCTTATACCAACTGCATATGGATAAAAGTAAACACATCAAGGGGTAGTCAAATGGAAAATCTTCCAAACTATTAAGCATAAAGCATATTGGCCATCTTGCAACACATCCATGTCATGAAATGACTAATTTGGGAGCTCAAATGCTATGCAAGACAGTTTGTTCAGTCTAGAACATCCGATCTATTCACAATCCACTTGATTTTATCAGTCCAACTCCACCAAATGGTAATAAAGCCCAGATCATCAAAGCAGTAGCTAGCATTTAAACAATTTAGCTGCTGCAGATAAACTAAACAGAATTCAATACCTTCGCATTTTCTCCAAATTCTCTCTTGAAGATCCCGATGGAACCAGGGCCACAAACATCATGGGTCATCAACACATCAACATTAACCCAAACATTCTCACCTGGGCTCAACTGGGGCTTCTCAGAGGCCCTAGCGAAAATCTTTTCTGTCATTGTCATCGCAGTCTTGACCTGCAAATGCACCCAAAAAGTCATTAACACGAAATTTAACCGAACAAAAGGAAAGAAAAGTAAACGAACTATGCTTACGAATCCAACAGAGGATCAACAGTAGTAAAGATACAAAAACCCACAACACGATCTAATCAAAGACTCCAAAAAAATCAATGGCAATGATGAAACAGGCAAGACTAAAGCTCAAAATTAGACATAAAAAAAAAAAGATAAAAGCTTTGATACGGACTAAACCCTCTTGACCGAATTATTCACCAAAAATACAAGAAAACAAGATATTTAGTACCAACTAATTAAAGAAGAACTGACCGAGCCCGTGGTGGCAGGCTTGCGCTCTGATTGCTGGGGAGCCATGACCGAAACAATTTTCCGGGAAATTGATTTCTTGCATTTGGGAATGAGAAAAGGTGATGAAGAAAAAGCAGAACCACCCAGATCCTTCCGCATTAAATTCAGACAAGAAATCAAACGTTAAAATGAAAAATAAGTAAAACCCATCAAAGCAAACAAGAAGAGAAAGAGAAAGAGAAAGAGAAAGAGAAAGCAAGAACCGGGTAAAAAAAAAAAATCAAATGTAAGGAAATATCAGAATTAATGAAAAAAGAAACCACCTTGTTGGTAATGAAAGAGGTGGAGGTTGGTACAATGGTGGAAGCAGCCATTGCTCAGATCGAATCAGAGTTTGCAGAAGCTTTTTCCTTTTTCCCAAGTGGTGTTTGTTTGAGAATACGAATATGAGACTAGTATGATATTACATTAAAAAGTTTTAGCTGCGCGTTCGATTCTTGAGAAAACAAAGGCGGCGTCAAGAGGCATCATCCCCGGGTCCCACACGGGTCTCCTGTAACTATGTTCGTGTTGCCTTTTTTGCTTTTGTTTTTTCTGTGGCATTGACGAGTCTGGTTCGGGGCGGTGACTTTGGTTGGGCCCACCAATGCATTCTTATTATTACTTTTTTTTCTTTTTTTTTCCATATTCATCAACAAACCATATGATAGATATTTAGGTAAAATTTTTTTAATATAATTTCAAATATTTTATTATTTTTATTTAAATTTTATAATTTTATTTTAATTTAATATATTTTAAACCCAAAAAAAAAATTTGCCCAAAAAGGAATATATTGAATTAAAATAAAATCTTAAGTCTTAAAATTTAAGTAAAAATAATGTATTTATTCCCCGTCCGTTTGGGAAAAAGAAATATTTCTTCCATATCGGGTTTTTATTTTCCCGGAAGCCAAACAGATAACAATTTCTTTCTCGTTGGTGGCAGTGGTGGCAATTGGGGGTGGACGCAGTTAGAAATGGACTTGGTGGTGCAGGAAGTGGAGAAAGCGAAGAAAGAATGGGAGAATGCGTATAGCGAAACCAGAACCACCATCAAGGCGATCGAAGAGTACGGAAAGAAGCCATCAAGATCAGCATCAGCAGGAAAAGGAGGAGGAGGAGAGGAGGAAGCGAAAGAGAAGAATTCTCTTCCAAGATTGAATGGCTTGGCCCAAGACGGATTGGCCTTGCTCCAATCCTTGCAGTTTCAGCTCGATCTTCTCGCCCCTCAGCTGCCTACCCATGAAGAAGTCGGCTCCGCTCAGTCCTTGCTCCAATCCTGGAAGACCCAGTATCAGAAGTAAACCAAAGTTCACATCTTTACATTTTTTTTCTTTTATTTTTTATTTTCTTGCTTAATTGTGAAGAAAATTTAGTTATAATGGAATCTAGAACGAAAAATCTGAATGGGTTATTCTCTTTCTGTTTGTTGTTTTTTTTGGGGGGGGGCTTTCTAAAAGAAGAGGAGGAAGAATGCGTTTTTGGGTAATGTTTGTTTGTTTGTTTCTGATTTTGGTGTACTTAGCTTGAAGCTGAGTCTGAGGAATGCTAATTTGCAAGCAAAGGCTAATATGAGGAAGTCGGCTCAGGAAGAGGTACACGGAACTCTTTTTTATTCCCTCCTCATCATTTTGTATCTGGTTTATCTGGTGTTTCGATTAACTAATAATGATTATGTTTGATTTGAAACAATCTATGTTCCAAGTGTAGTCTGAATAGAATTATAATCATGCCAATAGGAGTTTCTGCCCATTTGAATGTATCATTTTTTGAATAAAATTTCATGTTTGACTTCCTATGGTTGTTTCATATCATAGAGAGAACTTCTTCTGGGCGGTGGCAAAGAGTCCACGATTCGCAGACGCAATTTGCAGTAAGTGCTCTTGCTCAGTCCTTATAATGATCTAATGATTCATGCATTCTTCCATACTCCCCTAACATTGACCTATATGTCTTTGCAAGTAAGAGCTTGAGTGGTAAAGGGATGGGTTGGCATTGGGGTTTTCATTTTAGGTTCAAGATATTCAATTGAAAAGTGAGAAAAATAGGAAATTATGCACCCTTTACTTTAGATTGGTTATTTGAGAACATACCAACAAAAATTATGCTACCCTACATGTTATATGCTATTCAGTTCATCATTTATTATACATGCTTCAGGACAAAGGCTGGGATGACGTCTGCTGCAGAAAGCATTACGGAAAGCCTTCGCCGAACTCGTCAGCTAATGGTTCAAGTAAGTTACCATAATCTTTCCCTCTTGCTTATTTGACATGTTTTATATTCTTATGTTGCATCTTTGATTTGCCTCATGTTGTTTCTTGTTATACCACTATTTGCAGGAGGTTGAAAGAAGTGCTAGCACACTCATGGCATTTGGTAGGTGTCTTTCTGGTCCTGTATGTTGGAAAAATTTTAGCTTTTTCTTCGTAAAGCATGTGAGCATGACTCTTGCTCAGGTCTGGCTTTGGCATTGTTTCACTTTTTTTTTTATCAGTACATGACTTCTGCATTCTTCCAATATCTTTCAATGGACATAAGGAAGTGACTCAGTTCTAGATGTTAGAGGTATGGGATTGTTGTGGAAATCTGGTGGGTCATATGAAACTAACTCCATGTTATTGTCTGCAACATTGAACTGAAAGTATATTAAAATATGCATTGCAACAAAATGGCCAATGATTCTTTGTTCTCAAAAAAGGCCAATGATTCTGTCTTTATTGCATGTACGCGAATGACAGTCCTAGTTTTGGTTTTTGTCTAGCTGACTTTGTATAATTCATTGCTTGTCTTTTTAGTTGAACCCCAACAATCTTTTGCTGCCAACTTCTATTGAATTTCTTCTTATTACTTTGTTGATCACCCTAATGAGAGTGAAAACCAGATAAATTATGATACTTAAGAGAGCTGATTTAAAAGAGATGTCTAGTCTTATACCATATTTTATGCTCATCTTCTGACAAACATTTTGTATAATTCATAGTAGGCTGATCTGTCTCACAGATTTAACATTTTTTTAGATATCCCCTGAGTTCATGCTCAAATGTTTTAAGATATGATGTACTGCATTCTCAGTTTGGTGGTTCAGAAAATATGCTTTAAAGAACATTTATCTAATGGTTTATGTGAATGATATATGTTGGTTTTCCATGCGTGCAACTATATCTTGCTTGTATAGTGAACGTTTTCCAATTGTTTGTCAAAAATGGTTGACAGGAAGATCTAACTTGACTGAGTTGGTTCTGCAGATGAATCAACAGGGGTCCTACAAAAGGCTGAAAGTGAATATAAGGGCCATCGCTCATTGTTGATGCGGACCCGAAATCTACTCTCCACAATGCAACGTCAGGATGTCATTGACAGGTATAGAGTCATGAGCTTATGTAATCATATTCCCAACTTATCTTCTACTTTTATGAGCGCTAATGCTAAATGGTATCCTCACAGGGTGATACTTGCCGTGGGATTTTTCTTATTCTCCTGTGCTGTTCTTTATGTTGTGTCAAAGCGAATTGGGCTACTTAAATTGCAAAGAAAGGTTACTGCTGCATTAAAGGCTGGTATGGCAGGACATGGAGAAATTAGACCCAAAGCTGTTGAAGATGGTGTTAATCATGCTCCGGTTTATGAAAATTTAGTGCCTAACGTGGAGTTACCATTGGAACAACCCATGCATGATGAACTTTAGGATGTTGGGATCCTTTTTTCCCCCTTTTCTCTTGAAGTATTTTTTAGGGCTCTTCAAATTTCTTCTACCTCTCCCTTCACAGGATGCTCATACTTTCAGAAGTCTGAAAATATGTCGTACAGAGGGCCATAATTTGTTTACCTCCTTTTTTTTTTACCCCAATTTTAGAATGAATTATAAATGATTTATGTGAACTGTGAATAATTCATATGAGTGAGTCTATTGGGCAAAGATTGGAAAAAGAAGTGACAAATAGAAAAGATAGAAGTTGGTTTCTACTGCTACTTTCTCCTTGTTGGAGTATTTACACCTAAGCATTGGAAGTGAAGAAACTACATGCAGAGCTCTGTATCTAAGAGACTAGAACAAGAAGAAACTGAAGAGCAAAGAATTAACAATCTCATGTAGTCAAATTGATTGTTTATATCATCCCAACAGAATAGTGATCAATCTTGATTCCCATTAAGCAAGCCCATTTCCAAGAGAGAATCATGATGAATGCCTGCTGAATTGTCCAGTAATGAGTGAGTGAGAATGACTATGCTAGCAGCCAAAAGTTTTTATGGGTTTTTGTGTTGAGAACATAGCCTGCATTTTGGCCCTTCTTCTGCACTCCCACGCAAGTGCACTTGCTGTTCTCTATCAAGTACTCTGCTGTATCTAATCCCCTTGTTCCTGTCCCTCCTGGCCTCCTACTGGCAGATAATACAGAATCAAGCAGAATAGAATTAGGGCAGTGCTAAATCCAAAAATATGAGAAAACTTGATCACACTGCCTTTTGCCACATTAGTAGTTGTGTTACTAATCAGGAAAAAGTACAGCTCTTGGAATTGCATGGCGGATAAGAAAGTCAATGTAGCATTCAATTAGGCAGTCTTGCTGCACTGCCCAGCAAGTTGTGAATTGTTTTTGTGAATGATCATGGATTAAGAGACCATGTTCAATGTTAGGAATATAATTATTGTTTCTGTCTCTCATCATATGAGCCAAGTATGTGCATTAAAATGCAATGTTTAACTTGGGAGACGGCTTCTAAACTCACCCTAATATTGCATTATAGAGACTTTGCCGCTGACCAATAATGAGAAGATCAACTCCCATAGATTTGCTATTGGAAAGGATAGCATTGGCCCTGCCCTTGGCTTCCATTGGCACCCTTTCTATGCGGAGGCGAGTGTTTGGCTGGGCAACCTCGCATAACTGTTTCATTTCCTCGAGAAAATCACTCTCTCCCATTCTGTTGCCATCGCTGCCTTCTTCGGCGGAGGTGGAAGACATACTCGGTCTTTTCAGGAATGAGAATGTATTTCGCCAGGTATTTGGATTGTCAATGTGAAAGAGTATTAGTTCATCCTTCTCAAGAACTACATGAGATAGTGCATATTGAAGCGCACCAGCCGACTCACGGCTCGGGTCTACAACCACCATTACCTTCCGTGCCGGCGGGGACTTATTTTCCATTGACTAAAGCACCACCACAAAAGGCCAACCAAGGGGTTTAAACTTCATTTGTGGAAAGGGTGGCCGTTGCGATTTAACAAAAGATCGTTGGCTCGCTCTCTGTGATTGAAAAAGAACAGCATGTTTGATATATGCTAAAATTTTGGGAGACAGGTTGGTGCTTGGTTGTGGCATGCTAAAATTAGAGGGGTGTGCCTTGTTTTGCGTAAGCATTCGCCGCCAGACATGGTCAATGCCAACAGAGATGTTCAAAAAGGATGCTCAATGCAGGTTGAGGCTCATTCTTCTGCCTGGAAGTGGTCATGAGACAATGAGCCTTACGGTTCCATTGGACTGCTTGTTCCGTGGAGCTCTCGTGCACAACCTCCAATCATTCTTTCAAAGTTAACCTTTCTCAACAATCAATGGAGGGCTGCAATTAATGGTGTCCTTGAAATTCTCCCCTTCAACATGTCTTAACAAAACTTTTCACCTCCATACCGAGCTTGTCATTCCGTGGCAAATCCAAAATCCGACTGCTAGTGACCCGCCCCTCTCCAGATGTTAAAGCTGTTAAATATCTAAACACGTTAATTGTCAATTACCAAAGCCATGACTTCTCAATTTTCTTCGAATTTCAAGTCATGCCCAAAAGCTAAAAACTGTTTAAAACGAACTAGAACAGAGCATTTCATTTTCCTGGTCTACGATCTAGCCTCAGCAATTATCAACTTAAAACAAGCATTCTTGCGAAATTCAACCAAAGGTCAGCAGCCACGTCCGTTTATAGTCACCAGACTCAGAAATTAGCCACTACCAGAAAATTTATTAGATAAGAAATGGAATATACACATGAACTGGCAATCTAAGCCAGCTAAGATATATGTGTCATTAAATGTTAAAAAGGAAACAGAAACCATGGAATCCAGAACCAATATCTGTATGTCCAACATTATCTGACTTGATTATAGCCTACCAAGAGTCATGTAGAATCTATATAACAGTTATTTTGTGTACATCATATAATCAAAATCAACCTACAGTCTGCTGATGCAAGAAATAGAATTGCCGTACAAAGTTTCATTAACTTGAAAATCAATATATACAAGTACAGAAAGACCATACAGGTCATACATACAAACCTACAAAACGTCTTCACAAGTAGCCCCGAAGTTATTATGTGTCCGCAGACTTTTATCCTGGAGATACAAAGAAGGATTATAATGTCAAAAAGGGTCAGTGAAAAATGCAATGGTGGCATTGGCATGTTACTTTTCAAAATTTTCAGTCCCAGTCTCTTGATTTTTCCCTTTCCTTTTCTTTTAGTTTTTCGAACATGCTAAACTTCAAAACTAAAGAAGAAAGGTACACCATAGCAGTGCAGTCTAGAAGATGAAAGCCATTTATGGTCCACTTATAAAAGAGAGACTCACAGCATTGACAATAAAGGCGGGAGGATTCAGCCAAATATACAGGGTATGAGGTCAAAATCTGTCATGAATCTGTTGACCCGATACCCACCTGCAAATAAAATATAGATCATGAGGACAAATAATCCTTTTGTTACGACATACAATAAAAAACAAGAAGACTGCAAAGCATTCTAATTCTATCTAATGCAAATGAGGTAACCCCACCCCACCCCCCACCCCAAACACCAAAGTAGCAAAAGTCTCCCTAGCACTCAAAATTGTTAGTTGGACATCAGAGCAATGCCATTTAAACAAGACCCCCATGCGGCAACTATTGGGTATCATCTGTGGATGTGGCCATTCCAAATAACAAAACCATGCACATGCAGTTGGATGAGAGTAATCTGAATAGAACATGGGGAGAATGACCCTTTCACTAAACACCAGCTTAACTTCCTAAAACTCAAACCTTTGTCAGATAATTGAGATGTGGATGAAACAATGTCTTGGGGTTTGGCCAGCCAAAATTCTCTAACACTTCTTATACATAAATACTACTCATATGCTCGATGTCCAAAAACTTGAAATTTTGCTAAATAATTGAGATTCACAATGTGTGAATGAAAAAAGTCTCGGGATTTAGAGCAGCCAAACATAGACATCTCTGACACTTTTTGAATAGAACTATTGCATGCTAAGTTCAAATGCTTGTACCTGAAATGTCCACAAAAAGACTGAATTACATAAATACCCCATGCAATTTCTAAACATACACATTATTTTGACACTATTCACTAGCATCATGTCACGAAATTAGGCTTTAAACATGCTTTAGACGTGCTAATCCGCGCGACACTTAAACAATCTTGCGAGAGAAGATACTAAGTAAGCCTTGAAGAGAGTTACAACCAACTCAAGAGAGAGAGAAAGTGAGAGACTTTGAGATAGAGAGAAGGATAATAGGCACAAATATAGCAATGTAGAGAACTTTGCTATTGAGAGGTGTAGAGGTGTGTTTACAAATGGAAGGAATGAGGGTATTTATAGTTACTTCCCCTCCTCAATGTGTGACTACAATTATTGATTCTAGAGAATTCTAAGGATAAGCATCTAGATATTTACAATGGAGCATTCTAGAGAGTGACACCTAAGTATTCTTCTAGAATTCTCATTGCCTTGGGTTGAGACACCAATTGGGCTAGCATGTAACAAGCAGGCTGGCAGCATACTTGAATCAGCCAGTGACACCCTCCCCAACTTGTTTTCGCGACGTCCTCGTCGCGCTTTCATCCTTGTAGCGGTGGATGAAATCCGCAAACTGCCAAAGCAGGTCCTCTTGTTCCTAACTAACCTCTTCGTCCGAAAAATCTTTCCATTTCACCAAGTACTCGGTGTAGTTAGGATCTCCCCTCCTTCGGGTCACTCGATCGGCAAGGATGGATTTCACCTCCTTGTCAAACTTGGTAATCTTAGCGGTTGGTGCGTGCGTGGACTTGCTTCGACCAGGATCCTTGTCATTCCCATGAAAAGGCTTTAGAAGACTTACATGGAAGACATTGTGGATCTTCAGCTTTGATGGGAGTTGGACTTGGTAGGCGGCCTTTCCTACATGCTTCATAATAGGAAATGAACCTTCGTACCTTCTCACTAAGTCCTTGTGCACGTTGCATTGAGACTTGAATTGGTTCGGCAACAACTTCACCATCACCAAGTCTCCTTTCGCATATGTTGTTGGGTGTTGCTTCTTGTGGACTTTGAAAGGTCTTTCACAATCTGAAAGCACCACAACAGGTTCTCTGGAGGTAGCTTGCTTCAATTCTGCAAGCCCCGAGGTTGCCATGTGATCAGGGGTCATAGCAGGAGGTTTGGCACCGAGTTCCAGCTTGATGTGGTGATCCACATCTTGTCTTGGAGGCAGCTTCTTTGGCAACTCGGGAGGCATCACGTCCTTGAACTTGGCAAGGACACCTTAGGCAGATTGTGGCAATGTAGGAGTAAGTGCTGCTACGTCTTTCCCGTCGCTGAGACCTCTTGTGGTAGGAACGTGACTGTCACCTAACTCAAGACCCCGTTTGAGGTGCAAGGCAGAAATCGTTGATGTTTCCGACTTCCCCTTGCTCTTCAAAGGGATCACTCGGATCTTGCACATGTCGAGAATCATAAGAGAACTTGAAGCAGGAATGGGAAAAGCAGAAGTTTTGCAGAAAAATACAAGACCTAGCACGACTTTTAAATCATCCATAGGAACGATAGAAAAGTCTAACTTACCCGTCAAATCTCCAATTTGGACAGCTACTCCTTGTGCCACACCTTGGACAGGTTTGGCCTCCGAATTGACAGCCTTGATGGTGTCATTCCCCTTTGCAAGTTTGAGGCCTAAACGTTTGGCATCTTGGACGTCCATGAAGTTGTGCGTTGCTCCCATGTCTAGCATTGCACATGCAGTTTTGCCTTTAATGGCAACGTCCGCGTACAACAGTCCCTTCTCCTTAGGAATTGTTGGAGAGAAAAGCTTGGACAGGTTGCCTAATTGTTATATGGCTCCCATGTCGAGTTGGGACTCCTCATTGGATTTTTCCTTGTTGAGTTCCGCGATCATTGCATTCATTACCCTACGGTTGGGGCAATCCTTCACCCAGTGTGGTCCGTCACAAATGAAACAGGGCTTCGGGGGATTACCTGTGTTACGTTTGCCCGAAGAGTTCTGCCCATGCTTGGGATTGTCACTTAAGGATTTCTAGTTTCCACCCTCTTTGCGGCTTGCATCCTGTTTCTGCCCGTTGTTCTCTTCATCACTTCTGTTGGAGTTTGGCCTTCTATTCTTGGAAGAGTAATCGATGAGCATTTCGGCAGCAGCAATGGCAGCATATAAAGTCTGCACATCACGTCTGTCCAGCTCTACTCTTACCCAATCCTTCAAGTCGTCCTTGAAGTGGAAGAGAAGCTCCCTATCGGACATATCAATTTCAAGCATGATAGTAGTAAATTCCTTGATGTAATCGGAAATACTACCTGTTTGGCTTAGGCAACGTAACTTTCCTCTAACTTCGTTGTCCGTATTGTGAGGCTCCGATCCTCAAAGGTGCGACCGAGATATTCAATCATAGACCTGACAGCCCTTGTAATCTCAGCATTCTCATGGATCAAGTTATCAACTTGATCACTAAGATCGCCTACAGCGGATCTTATGTTTGTGATACTCCTTTCCAAGCCAACAACACGAGACTCCATCGTTTCCTTTGCTAGAACTTTAGATTTGTTGCGCTTGGCTGGGACACCTTGTTCCTCTCGCCCACGAACTTGTTGCTCAAACTGTTGTTCCACAGCAGCAACTCCTTCCTAGGATTACCTTGCTCTGATACCACCTGTCACGGAGTTAGGCTTTGAACGTGCTTTAGACGTGCTAACCCGCGCGACACTTAGACAATCTTGCGAGAGAAGATGCTAAGTAAGCCTTGAAGAGAGTTACAACCAACTCAAGAGAGAGAGAAAGTGAGAGACTTTGAGATAGAGAGAAGGATAGTAGGTACAAGTATAGCAATGTAGAGAACTTTGCTATTGAGAGGTGTATAGGTGTTGAGGTGTGTTTACAAATGGGAGAAATGAGGGTATTTATAGTTGTTTTCCCTCCTCAATGTGTGACTACAATTATTGATTCTAGAGAATTCTATTTACCTTGGGTTGGGGTACCAATTAGACTAGAATACAACAAGCGGACTGACAGCATAGTTGAATCAGGCCGTAACAATCAGCTCTCAACAAATTAGAGAAAAAATATTAAACCATGGCAGGAATTCTAAATAGAATATTATGTAAATTGAAGTGCATTGAATTGCGGCAAGAGTAGAATATATTTTAAGTAGAATATATAAAATATTATTATTATTTTTTTTTATCAAGGGAAAGGACTGAACTTTCTTTGGCGATAAAGACACGCATGAAACACGGATTAATGGTGTCTAATTCGTATCAGCTACTTAATTATAAGGCTTTTGAATTGATATGACGGCCTGCGTCACTGCGGGACTGTCCGAGCAAAAGGCGCAATATTCTGTGCCTGAAATTTAAGGTAATTTATTTGTCTTCTACTCTCAAAAAACAATCGAAAGAAGACTGTGGAAAGTTCAAACTAAATTTCATCTTCCTGTCTCCTCCCAACATAGGAAAAGCTTAAGTTTTGTCCCCTTTTACCCAAATAACTTACATGTAAGGTGACATAGCCTTTTTCTTTTTTTTCTTTTTTTGTTTTTAACATCAAGTGCCTTACGTTGTTTCTCCTCCTAATTTTGGTTTGTTTTTTTTTCAGAGATGTAATGCGTTTTTTCATTTGTTCAATTGTTGTAGCTGTGTAGGAGCCATCCAAGACTGTCACATACCACTTGTAAAAACATATCTCAATACTTGATAATCTCAATAATTTAATGGTTCCAATACCCCCAAAAAAGGCCTGTTTTAGATAAAGTTTAATGGGACTAGATGGATCAGTCGCCTTAAAAAGTAAGCAAATCCAGCAATATGGTAAAACCTCATTGGAGAACTAGTTTCTTTTCAAGCTAAACAGCTCGTCTACTCAGCTATATTTTATTTTATTTGCCAAAGCATAGATTATGCTATAGGGCTATTCATTCTTTTGGTATCTATATGTATGCACGCGGCAAAAGGCTATGGAATAACTCTCTCTCTCTCTCTCTCTCTCTCTCTTTGCCTTTAGCATCAGCATAAATATAATCTAATTAAACATGATCATTATTAGGACATGTCACCCAAGGCATTGACAATTTTTTAGATGCCCCAAATGCCCTCGGTGCCCCATGCCTCGAGCTTGTGTGTCAATGGCTTTGCCCACCTAAACACATATAATTAGATCAATATATATATATATATATATTAAACCATGAGCAACTTCTACGGGCAAATGAATGACAAAAGGGTAGGGAAAATAACTCACCACTCGGACTAATAAATTTTAACTTAGTGGTATAGGACTTGAACACAAGTTGAAGATTTCGAATTCGAATTATAATCACAACCAATTTTATTTTTTTATAAAAAAAAAAAATTACCACCCAAATCCGTACTTGTTTTTATAGAAAGAATTAAACCCTTAAGATCTAGAATTAAGAGGTTTAACTGATGAGAATGAGAGATTATAGATCTCATATGTAATGAACATTTTGTCAATAGGAGACGAAGTCCACTAATATCAGCACAGATACACCAATCAAGCTTCAGGCCTCACAAAATCATTAACACATGAAATATTTAGCAAATATAGGTATGTCCTTGGCTATATCGGCAGACTAAATCTTGCATAAATTAATCTGCTTAATGGAAAGTTTTGCGAGATCCACAATCTTATAAAATACAACGTTAATCAGTGAGTATATATATATATATATATGATTTTATCATTCTTTCTAGGGGTAACTCCGAAGTAGGATTTATTCTTTGAAGGAGAGAGGTGGCAATTGTCCAAATTGTCTTAACCTCCAACTACTATTAGCAAAGAACTAAGCAAGAGTAGGTTGCTAGATTATCCTCGGTTGCATCTACAGATATTTGTCATGCTTAACTTCTTTTAAATACATAATTGATGTTTAAGAATCAAAGGTATGGTATGAGAAGCAAATATAGGAATGATTTGATGGTGACATTAAATCGAGTAATGGGAGCTTCTGTGCATATATAAATACGGAACACATATACTAACCCCATATGCACAGAATTTCGGAAGACAGAAACTTTTAATCTGTCAAGACACCAAGACAACAACAAAGCCTTTTTCATGTCTTATGGAGTAATGGCAGGGCCCTTGGGTTGGGGTGGTCTGGTGGAAGGAGGTTGGAGGAAGGGTCCTTGGACTGCTGAAGAAGACAGGTTGCTCGTTGAATATGTGAAGGTGCATGGGGAAGGAAGATGGAATGCTGTGGCCAGGCTTGCAGGTACGCAAATTCAATATACAAAAGGTAACGGAGAGTTGGTATTTAACTCATCAGGTTGAATCTTGAATGTGCAAGAAAATTTGACAGGGAGATATACATGGTTGTCCCATAAACATGTGCAAGTAATTGTCCCACAATCATTGACCATATGGCTAAAATTTAATGACTACTTCATTTATGGTTCCACCAATTGGTGGTGCATGTTGGTTTTCCTAATGTGCCAGATAAAGAATTTTTTCCATTTTATGGCATTGCCAAACAATTGCTGATGTCCTTAGTGCACAGGACTGAAGAGGAATGGAAAGAGTTGCAGATTGAGGTGGGTAAATTATCTGAGGCCAGACTTAAAGAAGGGCCAAATAACCCCAAATGAAGAAAGCATCATTATAGAGTTGCATGCTAGGTTAGGCAACAGGTAATAACCTGGATATCAGAGTCCCAAAAAATCATCACATGAGTGCTATTGATTAGTGTCTTTATGCAGAATATTTACGGATGAATTTGATGATTCAGGTGGTCCACAATTGCAAGAAGCTTGCCAGGAAGAACTGACAATGAGATCAAGAACTACTGGAGGACCCATTTCAAGAGAAAGGCCAAAGTCTCTCCAGATAACTCGGATAAGACACAAACTCGTTTCCTGAAAAAGCAACAATTTCACCAACAACAGCAGCAGCAGCAGCATCAATATTATCGACAACAACTACTGCAACCGAATCAATTGGACATGAAAAAGATCGTGTTCCTGCTAGAGGAAAATGAAAATAAAGAGCATTTCTTGCAATACAATATGTTCAATGTCAATGGATCGGTACCTGAGGCCAGCTCGGACGAGGGCCTTCTCTGGGATGGCATGTGGAACCTGGACGATGTCCATGGCAATTTTGGTGTGGCATGCGCTACATCTGAAGCTGATATGCAAAATCTATTGGCACCCTTTTGCTTTTCCTGAGCGCTTTAACATTTTCTTAAGCATTTGTCATTGCTGGTAGGTACTAGCTAGTCATCTTGAGTGCTTTAACATATTGGTTTAATGAGGTCATGTAATCTTGGCTGTGTTTAAAATCGTCCAAGACCATGTACCCCGTCAGCCTTAACGAAGTTCAGCAGTTGTGCAAGAGATAAAAGAAGTAAACTCGATGTCTTAATCTTGGCCTGGAAGTTGGCAATAAAAAAATAAAACAAAAAGAGGAAGAATGCATGCGATGTGGAACATGTTGATAATGGAGTGCTCTCAATGATATTTGATATTCGTCTCTACATATTTTATAAAAAGAGCAAACGAAATATGCCAATGCTAAATTGAAGAACCAAATTGTGCTTTTTTTAACCAGATTCTCACTGTAAATTACTAGCTTTGCACTTTTTATAAGCTACTTTCTTATTTACTTTTTTGTTTTCCGTTAATTACAAAGAGAGAGAAAACTCAGCAAGAAATTCATTACCCTTCTTAGTTTCGATGAATGAGAAGACGTAGGCTTTTGTTGGCAATATGTGAGTTGAGGGGTTCAAGCCACACAATCCAATTTGTCAAGAGCCTGTCTGGTGCACGCAGATGGCATGCACTAATCTGATGGTTGAGACTTGGTTCCAGTCTGTATTTACAGGAATCGACTTGCTGAATGGTGAAATTTATCCAAGCACAGATCAACAAATAGCGGCGGCTACTCGGGCATTTAATATTTGATGCTAGAATTGTTTCAAATTGTTCTTTGCTTCTCCTGGCTCCCTACATCTTTTGGAATTCATGTCCAGACCCACATACTTTGCTCCTTCTCAGGTGGGTTGCATATTGCCTAAACTGGGTTGCAATCTTGGTTTAACTACTCCTGTCATCAAGCTTCCGTCTCAATATGGAAAAGCAGTCGGCTCAGACTTGTCAGCATCATTAACAAGGTTTTCAAGCATGGGAAATCCATACCAGTCACCATTAGTTAAAATACAATCATAGCTAAAGCAATAGAATACAGAAACTAATTTCTAGGGAAGTTCACGTCTTAGTTTCACTTATGAGTGTTGTCAAGTTGTGAATAATCCAGTCCAGTAATAAGGAATAAACTTCGTAAAACAGACAGTAAACAACTTTTTATGTCATTTTACCTTCTTACAGATAGCTCTAGGGTCAGAGATGACCGATTTTCGGAAGCCCATGACATGGATACATCAGTAATTTGTAATGGATCACAATGGACCTTTCAGAGTTAAGATGGAAGCGACAAGTATTCCTGCTTTATTATCTTCCTCTGTAGGATTGCTGAAATCACTGGGCACAATTACACCTCTAGCCATTGGGACAGATCATAGAAACCATGGAAAGCATACTTGAAGCCAATAACAAAATCCAGAAACAAGGAACTTCTGTCTTAACTACAGCCCAAAACAGATGAACATACTGTTTCAAATAATGGTACTGCTGGGCCAATGGATTGCCTTTGAAACCTGTCTCAAGCAAATCAATCAAAAAAATTCAACCAGATATGAATGAGTTAAGATAACTGATACCAAGTCATGGCCCCTGTGCTCCCCAATGGCTGATCAAGCAACAGCACAAGAACAATAAGGGAGATCTGCATGATCCAATTGTTTCAATTCTCAGCTTCTTATTCAGCCAAAACTTACACTCGTGTGCTAAGGAATTTCTTTATCTTTGGGTATCAGATTCTCTTTCACGCCTGTAAACATAAAGAGAGCCAAACACTACTCTTCCGACCCTTCTGTTTCTCCTTGTCCTTTTACTCAGACCTCTCTTTCTTTCCTTCCCAAGATTGGGTTGGGACATGGGTACATGGTGAATCCATCCTAAAGGCAATAATGCGGCAAAGAACTGCACCGCAATTGCCAAAGGAAGGGCTGAGTAATCACTGGATGTTATTCTAACAAGAGAAGCTAATCCAACACCCAGTAGCCCACTAAGAATTGATGATAAACACAGAGCTGATGCCAGGAATGAGGTGAGAGATCCTTCACAACCTTGTGGGCATAAACTTGCAAATAGCACTGAAAATGGAAGAAGCTTAAACTGTGCAAGTGCTTCAGCTAAACCCGAAAAGCAAAAGGAAAAAGCCTCATTGGAAATTCCCAGTCTAAGGTTGATCTGCCTCACTAGCACAAAATCAAGAAGAAGGGATGAAGCATACAGAAACTGAATTGCACCAATCAATTTTCTCATGGGCATTTCTTTCCAGCAACGGTCATAAAGCACAGTCATGGAAAGAAGTATCAACTGGCCAATCACTCGTGACATTCCAATAACTGAAAGATCAAGATGTAGACATTGAGTTTGATAACAAAAGATAGAACCTGACAGAACTGGGACCATAGAAATAGAAGCTATAATCCAAAAAAGTGGCCGAGAGATGATATCATCATCTAATGCCATTTTGAGATCATTTATCTGCATTTTGATACTTTCCCAAACCGGTCTCTTCACAAGATTGTGATCTGATGGATGTGACAAACCAAGAGATTCCTCTTTGACTGTCCATGAAAGTGCAAGTTGAAGAGACAACAGCAATGCAAATGTTAGAAAGAGAGTTCTTGGTGCTGCTATTTGCAAGAAGTAACCACCAAATAAGTTGCCCAGGATTCCACCCACAGCTGAAGCCATGAATGCATAAGACTGGAGGCTACCTTTTCTGCGTTTCTGCCCATATTCTGCAACAAGAGCGTCATTTGCAACTTCTGTGACTGATGCTCCGAGATTACTCAGAAGAATACATGCCATTAAGGCTCGAAGTGCTTGGCGTGCAAAAGGGATCAATGCTAACTGCCCCCAAGAAATCACCTGCAGAAAGACTAAAAATTGACGTGTACCTGAGTCTTTATCCAAATCCATCTGCCACCATAAAGAACATGGCTGATATTAAAGCAGTTGTGGAGACTTAATGACCCTATCCAATAGAATGAAATCATATTCACTGATATGAAACATTTTAAATATTAATGCATGGAGATGAAGGGGGAGTTGTTGCGGAAAAAACCTCTTTGCCAAAAAGCAAGAAAAAACAACAAGGGGCAAGAGGGCAGAAAAGCAAAAAGATTTGAATACCAACACAAAGCAACCCAAAGTAATTTGAACCACCAAACGCAACATAGTAATAATTCATAAGAAGATTTCTCTATAACAGATTAATTTCTGGGAAAAAGAAAAAAGGCAATGAATCAATCTGGAAGAAGAAAACTAGGAATAACTTCAGTTAAACTAGACATATGGGATGAATTATGACTGACTGACCTCCAATAAGAATATAAGGGATTCTGTGAGCACCACCAATGTAAATAGCATCCGAGAGAATTCCATAAAGAGGCTTAGCCACCATGGGAAGATTACCAGAGTTCTGGACGAGCTGCAACATGGACGGATGCAAGTTGAGATTGTATGCCATGTGGAAGTTGAGAGCCAGCCATGGAAAGCACCTAAAGCCTTGGACCCAGTACCCAATTCCACACAAAACCAACATCTGATGGCTACCCACTTGGGCACAACTTCTCCTCTCTTCATAACCCCTGCTTCTCTTGCCTTTATTGGGAGAAACATGCAGTGGGGTTGTTATCATGGGACCAAAAAGATGGGTTTTGCATTTTGCGGGATTGTTAATGGTGTCTGGGTCTTGGTTTAGGAAAGACCGCAGCACTGGCTTCCAGCGGGAACAAGACAAATTGGGATGATGCAAAGTGAAGTTTCGGTTTTGCAGGATAACTGCCATGACTGGGCTTTGAGTAGCGATTAACGAGGGAATCATGGTACTTTAGAAAATACGGAATTAAGATTTCTATGCAGATATGGACCAAAGAGGATACAAATGCAGAAAGGTGGGCCGGGAACAAGATGCTAACTTAGGATGGCAGAACCCTTTTGCGGAATGCCCAAAGAAGAAGAAAGAATAAATCTTTATTAAGATAAGAGGAGGGAGAGAGAATTGAAGGGAGGGAGAGAAAAGGAGGATTCCAGGCTTTCATCCGGACTTCCATTCCAGGCAGCTCATAATTGTTTAGCTGTTTCGGTATGGAGCAGCTGATTTGAAGGGGCCTACCACCGCTTACTGACAAGCAGCCAGGAGGAGATTGGTAAAAGGTGGGTCCTTGAACCAACGGTGACAATCTAGGATTCGGAACAACACCTCTGTCCCTCCAGAGTCATGAGTACCCGTCCAAAATGTTGTTTGGGCCAAAACCAGTAACTCCTAGGACTTGGCATGAATTGTGTAGAAAGCTTCTGAGAGTGACTTTGCTGTCTCTCTCTTCCAAGTTTTTTCAAAAAGGAGTGTCTGGAACCCTTTGATAGTTGGAATAGAAAATTCAAAGACAAAATCACACGGGTTGAGTTGGAATAGAAAATTCACTCCCTCTCCAATTCCTACTCTAAATTTGTTATTTGGCTGTCAACTGGAATAGAAATTCCAATCTCATCTCTGATTGATTCCTAGGGCTAGGAGGATCGAATTGCAAACTTGTAACATGAGAACAATAATAATTATATTATTAGATGAATATTTACACCTTTTTCAAAAAAATATAATAAAATAATAATAATAATAATATATTATTATTATTATTATTATTATTATTATTGTAATTCCAAACAAGTTGCTGTTATCAATACAAAATTGTTTTGGTTCTTGCCAATTTGCTAATCTTTAAATTCTCAGTTGTCTTCCCGTACTCATTAATGACTATCTTTCTTTCTCCATCACATCCCTGACCATGCAACGTCACTCTCATATCAGCATCATTCATGACGATTGTTGACGCATTAGTAACGTTCAACGTGAAATAAGTGAGAAATTATGGGGGAGAAAGAAAAGTAAACAACGCACTGGATTCAACTTTGTCACTGAAAGTTATTTTACGCTAGAAATATGAGGAGTCAATCCAACTTGTTTGTCTCAGTAAACAATGCAGTGAATGCACCCTGTAGAAGAAAAGCAGAGAAGTCATAATCTATGCTACGTAGATGCCATGGAAGTTCTGGAATTACCAAGACAAGGCATTAGAATCAAGGTAAACACTGAAGATATTAGTGCATTGCAAACGACATCTCATCTTGTTGCTGCTTATTGCTGCTTAAGACTCATAACAGGCACAAGCAAGTGACATCCTTGAAACTAAAGGACTTATAATGCTATCATGCATTTACAGCCTAGCCTCTTGAAATCCATGCTTCAAACTCAATAATACCTTTGCTTGTCAATTATCGAACTAAACAACTCAATTATCATAAAAAAAAAAAAAAGAATCCTCATGGTTTGTCTAGGTGTTTGAGTCACCTTCAAGAAAAAGTTTTCTTTCTCCTGAGGGGAAAAAAAAAGGGGGGGGGGAAATTATTCATCTCCTAAAGCAAAATTTCCATTTCCAACCAAGACTGCCGGATAGGACAAAGGAAAATGGGTGCAGAAAGCCGTTCATTTACAATCTCTAGGAAAAATTCTAGTTTTCATCAATGTACATGCATCATCTTCCCACTTCGTTACACCATAAAATATTCATTTCCTAGTCCTATCCAATGAACAGAAATATGAATGCTAATTGAACTCACATGACACAATTGAACTATATGAATGAGGATTCACTAAATCTAACACTACCTAGAATCAACACTCAAGCTTCATGTGGACAAACTCTTAATAAGGAATCCAAAAAAGTATTCATGACTTGGTACTGTACAGAAAATGCGAACAGAGTATCCAGAAAATAAGAGGGGAAAATTACGATCTGAGAACCATTGGTTCTGTAAAGGAATTGGGTCTCATACAATGAACTCCCAGAAGATGTCAGAGCCCTGGAAGACTATGGTACTCTTTGGGCCCATGACCTGCTACAATCTACAACAGCTTGTAGTAACAGCTCCGTCCAGAGAAAAGTATTTGATACACTTTGCCACAGGGACACTTGACGTTGTTGATAAAGCATTCCCCAGCGCTCTCCACGCTCACACCTCTTCAAAATCAGTCACAGAATCATCCCGCAACGAATTCAGAATAAAGGGCATTCTAATTTGAAACCAATTCCACTAAACGTGAGATGTCAAAGAGAGAAATTCACCAAAAATAAAATAAAATGAATGAAGAAAATAAAAATAAAATAAAATAATCGCTTAGCAGAATGAAACCCAAGAACAGAGTCTCTTAATTGCGTTATACTTTTGTTGTCATTAATGAAGCAAAATGAATGAAGCATTATACTTTTGTTGTCATGACAGTTTTCTCTTCAATTGCTTCTTTTTCTTCTTCTTCACTCATCACTTCATTAGCCATGCATTCAACCCACCATTGGCTCATCCGATTCATGAAATCCTTCATCTTCTTTAGCCGCTGTCATAATCAATCGATCCAAACCTCAAATAAAATTAGGACCAGAAGTTCACAATAATCTGAAGAAAGATCCCTAAATTCCCAAAAGAACCAAAAATTCTTCTAAAGGCAACATTTTGAGATCAGAAGTGGTTAAATCAACGAACTAAGAATAATAACCCGATAGTTGGAACCCTCGTGGTCATTGCAAATGGATGATCGGGAAAAGCTCTTGCTGGAAAACGAATTTGACACCGTCCTTAACGGCGGCGGTTGAGGCAGAGACAAGCTTCTTTTGGATGCAGAAGTACTTACTCCGTTGGTTCCTGCAATCTTGGCGCTTTTTGGCGGACCACGTTTGCTGCAACGCCGGTGACGGAGTCGAATCCTACCACAGTTGGGCTAGTGGGATCAGAAGCGCAGCGGCGGAGGGCAGGGTAGGTGTTATCGTGGGCGGAGTTGGACGATCCGGACGAGTTGAAAGGGAGGAGAATCCTGGAGAACCCGCGAAGAGAAGGGGAGGTGGTGGTTTCAGATGGGACGGCGAAGAGTTTCTTGGGTTTCTTTGAGTGCTGCTCTTGTGGGTCCATTGCAGGAGTGGTGGGGACCGGAGAACGACGTTTATTGGAGGAGAAAGGATTCATGGTGGTGGCGGTGGAAGAGAAGAGCTTGGGCAGCCACAGAGGGTGGCGGCCTCCCTTTCCCCGTGGAGTCAAGAAAAGGGCGGCAGCTGGATGGCGGTTACAGTAGTTAGGCTGTTAGTTTGCGATAATTTAATAAATTGGTGTGGCGGGAAAATTAGAAACGCATGGTCGAATCAATCGATGCTGTTGTCATCTGCTGCAAAGATTCTCTTTCTCACATTCTACAAGACCCACCAGGCCCGTCTAGCTCAGTCGGTAGAGCGCAAGGCTCTTAACCTTGTGGTCGTGGGTTCGAGCCCCACGGTGGGCGTTTTTATATTTCCGTTCAATCTTGTAGTTTTTTTTCATGCACATAAGATAACAATTCACTGCCATAAATGCTGTTACTATCCACAATGTCCACAATACTTACTAAGGCAAGAAATTGGGAGTCATGGACACCCCCACAATACAAATACCACAAGATAGCTATTCCTCTATATGACTCTAAAACAGCAGGATGATCAATCTTCTCTGAGATTCTGCTTGTTCTGAAGACCCTTGAGACAAATCAAACTCAAATCTAGGTCCAAACTCCAGAATGCAATTGATGATGCAGGAGGATTGTTTCTTTTTTTAACAGTTTCTAACAACTGTTATCCCAGCTTCTTGGACTTCACCATTATCATCTAGGCAGACAGGCAGTTCCTGGATAAAGCTCAGTCTACAATACTGTGCAGCAATCTCCCACTGATTATCATGGAATCAAGTGGAAGTTTGTCTCTAACAGTGAATGAACTTCGGCCAAGGAAGACACCTTGAAGTCTGGTTTCAGGTCCAACAAGGCAAAATCAGAAGAATCATATCTCCCTCTTTCATCAAGCAAGCACGTAAATGCTCCTGCTCGTTTTCCACAAGCTACCTGTAATAGTCATATCATGAATTATGCTCCTCACGTCCATGAGTGATCATCTTTGGAACCCTCCAATTAGAAAATTGAAACCTCAACACTCTTTAATATAAACATAAAATACAAGCATAAAAATCAAACGAAAAGGAATTCTCATCAAAGTATCCAGAAATTAAGATATTCAGTGAAGAGACATCACACTCACATCATCTTTAAGGCTGTCACCGACCATCAAAACCTCATTGGGCTGAACTTCCCAAGTCGAACATATATGCAGCAAAGGAGCGGGATCTGGTTTGTAAGGACGAAACTCTCTGCTTAATGCTGGACAAAACACAATCTGCAGCAATAACAAGAACGAAAGAAGAATACTAAAATACCTTTCATTTCAGGTACAACAGTTCTAGAAGGAAAGGTCGACGAAATATATTAATTCTGAACATGCATTATGCTAGAAACTTACCCCAAGCCGTTGATGAAAAAGATCAACTGATTCCTTGACATTTCGAGTGATCAACCCCCTTCTGGAAATGAGCAAAGACAGAAGAGAGCAAAACTAACTGATGGATAACATTTCAAAGTTCAGGACTAGCAAGCAATTAAACCTGAAATTTTCATTTTTCTATTCTAGCATAATTAAGTCCAACTCAACAGGACTTAAGGCACCTCCAAGAATAATAATAATAATGTAAACTGTAAGCCTGCCAGTCCACTAATCTTATCAGCTCATAATAATATTTATGAATTCAATTTACCCAAGCAAACCAATATAGACCCCAATAAAAAAGAAAGAAAAGAAAAACATTAAAGAAAAGCAATTCTAAATTAATATTTGACCTTATTTTCCTCGAATCAAGAAACCCACATAGCTCAGTTACACCTGCACCAAAATTCGCAACAATTCGAATCAGACCCCCCCCCCGACAATCACAAAACAATTCACACATAAACACGACGTCGTATCGCTCACCGGGCATGATTTGCAGGCGATCAAGCCCCTGGCGCTCGAAATCGACGATAATCTCGCACGCCTTTCGCCTCCTGTCAGGGCTCCAGGTCTCAATGTGGTGCAAAATATCGATCCCAGAAGGGTTCTCGGTCTTAATTCGGCGGTACTCTTCCTCGCCGAGCACGGCCCCGTACATTGCGGCGAAGTCGATGACGGGGACCGTCAGGGTCCCGTCCATGTCGAATACGACGCCCCGCAAGGGGTACTTTGCGGCGGCGCTGGCGACGGACATGAGGGCGGAGCGGGGAGTGCAAAATTGAGACTTTGGGTGGATCGAGAAGAAGGCTTTGGAGAGGAGCAAAGGCATGGCGTGGAAGCGCAGAGAAGGACGGAGTCGATATTTAATGAGCTTGGATGCGGACGTATCAGAGTGGCTGCTGTACTGGCGTTGGCCAGTAATTTCAGATTATTAATTTATTAAATTTGTCTTTATTTTTGTTTTTTCACATTCGACTTACAATTATATTCATAGGCAGACAATATATTATGTAATTAATGACTGATGTAGTAAGATAAATATGATATAATATAAGGAAAAATATTTCCCAATTTAACTTCTTGAAAGATGAGTTCAATTGCTTCAATATTAAATATGATAAAAAATTAAAAATAAAAAAAAATTGCTCTATAAAATATTTGTGTTATAATTAAAAAAAAAAACAAAAGAAGATATAATTAGTACAAAAAAAAAAAGAGAGAACAAACCTGAAAATTGAAATTTGTTATAGCTGACATAATAATACTAATAATAATTATTAAGATAAAAAAGAATAAAAAGAAATCATATATTATAGTGTTTTGGTATGTGATGTGAACGATATCTTTACAAAGGAAGGTTTTAAACTTGAGCAAATAAAAGTCCTTAGATTAAAAAAAAAAAAATAGATAGAATGAAAACCCATAGAAATTCCAAATTTAAGATGATTGAGTTTTGTTTGTTTGTTTTTTTTTTTTTTTTGTAGTATAGAAAACTAAGTGCTCCAAATAGTACTATTTAACAGCTGGATGATCAGGTGAGGGAGAAAATGGACCCAAAGAAATAACATTAATTGTTATTGTAATAGTTGCATGCTCGAATATTTTGCTGTGGTAAAATGAAATTCGCATATGGTTGAGAGAAAAGGCCTGTGACTCCAATGACTGTGTCAATTTTTCACGTGACAACAAAAGGCTGAATAAAAAACTTTCAAAGGTTTAAATATTTATCCTAACATTTTTATTTTCTTCAAATTCTATCCACAGTAATTATTTAATTTATTATTACTTAAAAATAAAGATTTTGATTAGTATAGATCTATATAAATGTAGATTATTTTGATTGGTTCACTTTTTTTTTTTTAATTGAAGAATCTAATATAATTGTTTTTCCAACCATATAGTAATAATTTTTAAATATTAAAAAATAATACTTTTAATTCATATATCAGATAACAGTTGACAATTATTCAATGATATTTTTTATTTTTTCATTCTCATGGGCACCAGGATGGTCATTATAATATCATTGAACATGATTCTCCCATGAATAAAATTGTTTAATTTTTAGCTTTCATTTCTCCATGCGAGTGATATTATTTATCAATATGCAAACCTAAACCTTTGATCCTGGAATTGGGATGCTAGCAAGTAGCAACGTATCATAGTCCAAACATGGGTGTTTATAAATCTTTAATATCATCTTCATTCACCCAATTTTCTTGCCCAACAGTTAGAATACATTATAGCTCCACCATATGTGCTGTGCTTGCGATTAGGACCCACAATGTGGACAATTTCATGTAGGCTAAAAGTCCTTTATCTCGGATGTGGATGTGGTGGGACGGCACAATTGTAGTCGATGGTGTTGGGGAAAGCCCGTTAGGACTTCTGTCTATGTGGTCAATGTGCAAAAGAAGAAGCGGGGGCTTTATAGCTCGTTTTAGCTACTGGAATTGATAAGAAAACAGAGAGGATGATAACAGGAGAAAGAGCGGAAAATTTTTGGCCAACTCATTTAATGTTGTAGCTGAAATGGAATTTAATTTTCAGATCAACTCATTTCTTTGTCCCCTCTAATGTTGCCACAGATATCAAGAGAATCCTTGGTTGCAGAACCAAGCTAACATTTCTGGGCAGAGGCTTTTTGTTGCTGCCGGAAGTTTATAAATGGCACTTACTGTCTGCCAGATGTCCTGGTTGGTGCTTATTTTATATGTAAGATACTGAAGCCCTCTCAGTGACCTTTGGCTTTCCAGGTTTAGTTTTCTAACTCACAAGGCTTTTGATACTTGTGCATACTCTTGTTCTGATGACATGCCAGATAATGTCAGTCCATTTATGTGTCATTGGCTACTGAGCTACATTCTTGGGCTTCATCGCCATGCTGTTGGTTTGAGACCTTACAGTGGTCCCTTCTTAGAAAATATTGAAGGATAGCATTGTCTCTAGGCTTCTCTGAGAGCACATTTTGTTGAGGCCAAACTGACCAGTGTCCTTTAGTTCAATTCAGTCTAATTGTTTTTGCAGCAGGATGTGAATTTATTTAGCTGAGTATCGGATGGTAAAACCTCAAGATTAGTCTTACTATTGAGTCTCTTAGGTGGTGTCTTCGATGCGCTAATCTTTTCCATTGAGTAAAATTTTCTTTTCGGCTACCTTATTGTTCACCTAATGAAAGTTTCCTGTGGCTTCAATGGCACAACCATCAGCAAAAGAACGTCACCCCCATGCAATTGAAGAAATTACAGTGGATTTGTTCCGACGAATCTCTCACCTGAAATTTTTATTTCTGTATATCTATCAAGTGATTCTGATCAAATAGAGCGTTTAATCTCTTGATTTATTTGGAAATTCAGGAGCTTGATGTGCTGCTTTCATGTTTTCTGCAGCCAAAGTCATTTTCGCATGGCTATTTGGCGGGAATAATAAGCTGCTAGACTTTATCCGTTACACCAAACCTGTTTCGATAATGTACAAAAATTTAGGCTGGATTGTTACACCTTATGTGCTTGTGTTGCTTAATGGCTGGCCATGATCTTGCGTTCTCTATAATTCTCAATGCATGTGATTAAACTTGAGATTGGTCTAGTAAACCTCCAAGGACACATACTTCTGTCAGATTTTGACGAGTATTCCACTAGAAGTCATGCTGTTTTTGGCATGTCATTTGTAGCTTTTTAATCCACAGGGTTGACAAGTATTCTAACCTCCTTAAAATAAGTTCTCTTAACCAGCGGGAATTCTCTATTGCTTCTCTACTTTTGTAATTGATATAGCATGAGTCTCTTTTATGTGCGACCAACTGTGTTTGCATGAACAGTCCTCTGCTGGAGGCAGCAGGACGCATGATCCTATCACCCTCTGTGGACCTACTTCAGGTGCTCAGAAATGCTGTTAATGAAGTAGATATTCTTTACAATTTCCCTCTACTCTTCTGTCCTCACGGTGTCTACATTTTGATTGATGTCCTGCAATTCGACTCAAAAAGATAATAGTTTTTGTTTCGTTGAGAACCCTCTTTTTAACGTTAATTCTGCTGCTTCTTTTCATGTGCTTCGTTATGGGCCAGTTACACCAGAAAAGATGGAAAGTTACTTTCCACTGCCAAATCATCTGCTGTTATGTTATATCATATTGTGTGCATTGCAATGACAAAGATATGGCAATATGCCTATTTGTTATAACCAAAAAAAAAAAAAAAAAAAGAAGAAGAAGAAGAATTTAAAATCTTTGTTTTTGATCAGATGTCTAATTCTCAAATGCCCAACAAGCTGTAGCTTGATGTTCAGCCATTTTATCTCTCTCAGGTTCACCTCGATTCGAAAGAGATGGCGGACAAGGGAAAAGCCGTGTATAATTCGAAGAGGAAAAGAAAGGCAGAATAATCCTTTGAAGTTTTTCCTTTTGCAGCCAACTTACGAATCGTATTTTTGTGAGTAGTTTAGGCTTTTCACACTGTTCGTTGACCTGAAAAGGTTGTTTGCAGAAATATTCTTGCTGTACATGCTACAGAAATGAATGAATTTATGGTAGACACAGCAACATCCAAGCTCGTGGAAACAATCTCTTTATTCGCTTTCTCATCCGTTTTTCTTTCCAGTGCTCTTCTTTCTCAACGTGTAAGACTTAGTCTAAACTTTCCATTCCAATGATTGACCTAAGCAAATATGACTCGTCAATGTGCAAAGAAGATACATGTAGAATCTTGGAAGTCGGCATTTGCAGCTTTCACGTGAAATCCAAATTGCAGCTTTTGACAATTTTGTTTTTTCTTTTGTCCTTTGGTAAGTGGATTTTGAATATTCCCAGTGAGATTGTTCATCTTTGCCCGGCTGGCTTGGTGAGGAGTTGACAGCTTTTGATTCAAACCAGGAATGAAAACATGTTCATACCTGGCGAACCTGTCTTGCGGATGATTGGAGATTAAGTTTGTGACGGACGCAACTCATTGACCTGGACAATAAGGATCCTGGTAAATCAACGGTGGATATGCAAACAAAAGCCCGTTGGATGATAGTACACGTCTTTGAACGAAGACAATGACGCGGAGCCATCGAAACATCAGTAGGGTTTTATTTTAATTTAATTACCAATTAAATTACTAGCGTCTCTCTGATGTACAATTTGCATAACATGTTTGACGTTTCAAAGGTCAGCCCTTGAACGCAACATGCAATCGTACATCTTCATTAGCTAAGATATTATTAGCACATGGTCTTGATTTGACCTCGAGTAACCAAATGCAAATTGTTAATGTGGATTGTTTGACCGAAGTTGCCAAGAAGAAGAATAACAGAAAAAAAAAAAAAAACAAAACAAAATTGAGAATTGGATAATTTAAGAATCAAGATCCACTATATGTGAATGCAATAACAATTCAAAAAGAAAGAAAAATGCGTTAGGCGGGCATTTATTGCTTTTCGTGGGGTTAATTGGGTGTGATCAGGGGGGCAGAGGAGTAGAAGTTTGAATGGTTAATTGTCTGCATACGGAGGCCATTGCCCATTATTAGTCAATAACGTAATGGCCACTGGTTTTACAGAACAAAATAGGTGTCAAGAAAATTATTACCTTGACTAGTACGTAGCTTCTGCATTTAAATTTAATTTTCATTTAAACGAACAATTGATATATATATATATATATGTGGATAAACAAATCAATTGATTCAATATCAAATAAACAAATAAGAGTTGGCTAGAAAAAATATATATGAAATTTAAAAGTTATTATTATTATTATTTGAAGTTTCCTTTTTTTATTATTATTTTTTATTTTCGAAAGGAACAACTAATGTCACATTCTAACTAAGGATTATGATCAAATTAAAGGCTTTAAGATGATGAAATTAAAGCTTGATTGGTGACACCTAAGCTTGATAAAAAAAGAGCAAACCTTGGTTTTGTGAAAGTTACGATCAGATATCAGTTTAATTGAAAAAAAAAAAAAAATTAGGATAATTTTATATAAATTATTTCGGCGGCTGTAGAGCGGCGGTGGGCCTAGTTGATGACTTGGTACAACGATTAAATGATCCCTATGGCGTGTTCACTCACACCATCAATTTCCTTACAAGTATAACACAGAATCAAAACCCATTCTCCTCTCCCCCCCCTCTCTCTCTATATATATATATAGACCACCCTTGCTTATCGCGTTGTATCGAATTCAAGTTGCGGCCGTCCAAATTTCGCGAAAAGTCAAATATAAACAGTTGGATCGCACGTAAAGGCCATGGCTTCCATGACCTGCGTGGCAGACGAGCTCGCCCAGTTCTTGGGTCCTAACGTCACCAACTCCGCCGGAGTTGCTGACTTCATCTGCTCCCGTTTCACCGCCACAGCCAACAACTTCACCGCCACCCAATTCGCCGTCGACAACACCTTCCTCCTCTTCTCTGCCTACCTCGTCTTTTCCATGCAGCTTGGCTTTGCCATGCTCTGCGCTGGTTCCGTCCGGGCTAAGAACACCATGAACATTATGTTGACCAACGTCCTTGACGCCGCTGCTGGCGGCCTCTTCTATTACCTTTTTGGTTTCGCATTCGCCTTCGGTACCCCTTCAAACGGCTTCATCGGCCGTCACAACTTCGCTCTTAAGTCCATCCCATCATCCAACTTCGACTACAGCTATTTCCTTTACCAGTGGGCTTTTGCCATAGCGGCGGCTGGGATCACTAGCGGCTCTATTGCCGAAAGAACCCAGTTCGTCGCTTATTTGATTTACTCTTCATTTTTGACCGGTTTTGTCTACCCGGTTGTGTCTCATTGGTTCTGGTCAGGCGACGGTTGGGCAAGTGCCACGAAATCAGATTTGAATCTCTTGTTCGGAACCGGAGTCATCGACTTCGCCGGATCTGGAGTGGTGCACATGGTGGGTGGAATCGCCGGCCTATGGGGCGCTCTCATTGAAGGCCCGAGAATCGGCCGTTTTGATCATTCCGGTCGGCCTTTGGCTCTGCGTGGACACAGTGCCTCTCTTGTGGTTCTGGGCACTTTTATGCTTTGGTTTGGTTGGTACGGATTCAACCCTGGTTCGTTCACCAAAATCTTGAGCCCTTACCCTGCTGGCAACCACTACTACGGTCAATGGAGCGCAGTCGGTCGAACCGCTGTGACCACAACTCTGGCGGGTTGCACTGCGGCCTTGACCACCCTTTTCGGGAAAAGGATTCTGTCCGGTCATTGGAATGTAACGGACGTGTGTAACGGTTTGCTTGGCGGGTTTGCAGCCATCACGGCAGGGTGCTCGGTGGTGGAACCGTGGGCTGCAATAATATGTGGATTCGTTGCGGCTCTAGTCTTAATTGGCTTCAACAAGTTGGCCGAAAAGCTTCATTTCGACGACCCACTAGAGGCAGCGCAGCTCCACGGCGGGTGTGGCGCTTGGGGGGTGATTTTTACGGCCTTGTTTGCCTCCGAGAAGTACGTGAGGGAGGTTTATCCGAATAAGCCAAATCGACCTTACGGATTGTTCATGGGCGGTGGCGGAAGGCTCTTGGCTGCTCATATCATACAAATTTTGGTGATCTTTGGGTGGGTCAGTGCTACAATGGGTACCTTGTTTTACATTCTCCGTAAGCTTAAGCTTCTAAGGATCTCCCCCGAGGATGAGTTGTCGGGTATGGATCTGACCCGACATGGTGGTCTTGCTTATGTTTACCACGATGAAGACGATTCTCAAATGAATGGGATCCAGTTGAGGAAAATTGGACCAACTGCTGCTGCTCCCTAATTCAGCTATTTAGAAATTAGAAGAGGCTTGTATTTATTTTTTTTCCCTTTTTTTTTCTTTTTTATATATTATTATTTTGATGCTAGGTAATGCTAAGTAGATTTTGTGCTGTATAAATTTAATGGGTTGTTTTTTTTTGGGGGGGGGGGGTGGGAGGGTTCATGTTGAAGATGATGAAAACTTGGCTGTAATGGTGTGTTTCTATTGATAACAATTCTGAATGTCTGGTGCAACAATCGTTTTTGACATTTCCATGTGCTCGGTTGTTTCTTGAAACGTTTTGTTTTCTAGTGTACCAGCCGTCTACAGAGTGGGGTAAACACGTGAATGGCTCTCCAAACTCTTAATTTTTTTTTTTTTTCCTATTGAACTTAAGAGAAGCAAAATGAAGTTCTTTTTCCGTCACAATCTTACTCCTAACATCTTGAAGAAATAGGCATATGACACACAACATGACGCCTATTAGACTAACGACTTGCGCCTTCCCAGCAATCACAATAATTCGGTGATATTTTAATATATATATATATATATATCTATTAAATTTTTTCATAGAATTATTTTTTATATCAAAATTTAAATAATAATAATAATAATACTACTACTACTACTACTACTAGTAGTAGTAGTAGTAGTCTGTATCTTCTACACATAGATGTGTATAAGAGACAGAGTAGTAGTAGTAGTAGTAGCAGTAGTAGTCGTAGTAGTAGGAGTAGTAGGAGTAGTAGTACTAGTAGTAGTAGTAGTAGTGGTGGTAGTGGGAGTAGTACTCGGAGTTGTCGTAGTAGTAGTAGGAGTAGGAGTAGTAGGAGTAGTAGTACTAGTAGTAGTAGTAGTAGTCGTATTAGTAGTAGTAGTAGTAGTCGTATTAGTAGTAGTAGTAGTAGTCGTAGTAGTAGGAGTAGTAGGAGTAGTAGTAGTAGGAGAAGTAGTAGTAGTAGTAGTAGTCTGTATCTTCTACACATAGATGTGTATAAGAGACAGTGTTGAAGATGATGAAAACTTGGCTGTAATGGTGTGTTTCTATTGATAACAATTCTGAATGTCTGGTGCAACAATCGTTTTTGACATTTCCATGTGCTCGGTTGTTTCTTGAAACGTTTTGTTTTCTAGTGTACCAGCCGTCTACAGAGTGGGGTAAACACGTGAATGGCTCTCCAAACTCTTAATTTTTTTTTTTTTTCCTATTGAACTTAAGAGAAGCAAAATGAAGTTCTTTTTCCGTCACACTCTTACTCCTAACATCTTGAAGAAATAGGCATATGACACACAACATGACGCCTAGTAGACTAACGACTTGCGCCTTCCCAGCAATCAAAATAATTCGGAGATATTTTAATATATATATATATATATCTATTAAATTTTTTCATAGAATTATTTTTTATATCAAAATTTAAATAATAATAATAATAATAAGATGTGTATAAGAGACAGCTCTTTATACAAGCCAAAAAGGCCGAGAACAAGAGGAAAACACAGTAAAAAAGAAAGCAGGGTCTTGATGTAAGACTAGCCACGACAGGTGCTATCTTACAATGTTCTCAATACTACTACTACTACTACTCTTACTTATACTCATCTAGATGTGTATAAGAAACAGTTATTATTATTATTATTATTTAAATTTTGATATAAAAAATAATTCTATGAAAAAATTTAATAGATATATATATATATATATAAATAGTAGAACTTCGTATGATGTATACTATACGAAATTATTACAATAATAATAATAATAATAATAAGATGTGTATAAGAGACAGACTACTAGTAGTAGTAGTAGTAGTCTGTATCTTCTACACATAGATGTGTATAAGAGACAAGTAGTAGTAGTAGTAGTACTGTCTCTTCTACACATCTAGATGTTTATAAGAGACAGTACTACTACTACTACTACTCTTACTTATACTCATCTAGATGTGTATAAGAGACAGATTGATAACAATTCTGAATGTCTGGTGCAACAATCGTTTTTGACATTTCCATGTGCTCGGTCTGTCTCTTATACACATCTAGATGAGTATAAGAGACAGCTACTACTACTACTACTACTTCTACTACTACTACTACTACAGATGTGTATAAGAGACAGCTTACAATGTTCGCACTACTACTACTCTGTCTCTTATACACATCTTAAAAAAGAAAGCAGGGTCTTGATGTAAGACTAGCCACGACAGGTGCTATCTTACAATGTTCTCACTACTACTACTACTACTAATACGACTACTACTACTACTACGACTAGTAGTAGTAGTAGTAGTAGTAGTAGTAGTAGTAGTAGTAGTAGTAGTAGTAGTGCGAACATTGTAAGATAGCACCTGTCGTGGCTAGTCTTACATCAAGACCCTGCTTTCTTTTTTACTTTGTTTTCCTCTTTTTCTCGGCCTTTTTGGCTTGTATAAAGAGTGCGCGACTAAATGAACCACAACCTCTTTGCAGATTCTCACGTCACAATTAATACGTCATCACGTCACAAAATGAGTGAAAAATATGTAGCATAAACAATTATATATACAAGCATTAAGAAAGAAGCAGAGAGACTAAATTGAAACATAAAAAAAAAAGGGTACAAAACGAACTATAGTTCTACCATATATATATGTTTCAACCTACACACCTAATTGGGAATTTATATATATATATATATATATAAACAAGTTGCTCACATGTGGTTCTTAGATTTATTTATAAAAATTATTCGTGGATACATAATATATTTATTTTTTTTAAAGAATAAATGTGATTATTATGCCGTAAAGAAAGCAAAGGAGGAATTTCCATTAAGGTGGGTGAGTCAATAATGGTAGCCAGCCCGCGGCGAGAGATGAGAGTGGGTGGGCGAGCCATAGGATTCAAGCGGTACCTTTGACTTCATTTATGATTTTTATAGATGCGTTTGCGATTGCTGAGCAAGGCCTTTTTATTTTCGAGCCTATTTGTTGTACGGTCTTAAAAAAATTATTTGAATTTTGTGTTGTAACGTAAGTATTAAATTTTAATTTTGTTAATATTAAAATTAAATATAAAATTTTTTATCTAAATATAATAATAGGAATATACTATAAACAATATATTCTTTTACGTACTTTTTTTTTTTCTTTCCGGCTAATCAAAGGGGCGGGGCTCTTTCAAAAGTTGTACGGCGAATGAGTTGTCCACATCGACCACCCTGTACTGATTGACAGCCTTATTTTAAATGTCTATCTTTGAAATGTCTAACGAAGGTGCTATTTGCCTAAGGACCTTTTTGTTTGGAAAGTTTTTTTTTTTTTTTTTTTAAAGCTGCTAGCAAAAAGGTCTATTCTCAAAGGACTTCTCTGCAAGTGCAAAATACTACTATTTGGGTCCCATTGAAGCCCTCACCCCCAAAATGCTTGTCAATTATAACAATAATATGTGGTAGAACTACCCAACAAATTCATTTTCTTTGCCAGATGTATGTATCAATTATTTCTCTATAAAACATACTGTTTATTTTGTATTTATAATTTTGAAAAGTGAGTTATATAATATACATATTTTTTTTTTTAATAAATCTTACACTCTTTTTTATAAAAAAATTAAACTTAAATTATTGAATATAAATATTTAAATTATTAATTATTAATAAAAAATAAAATTAATAAAATTGTCGGTATCCTTAAAATTTTTTATTTTTATTTTTTGTTTACTCCCTTTCAGTTTTCAGCCCATCCATTTGGGAGGCCACTGGCTTCGGCCTACACAAAACAAAGGCCAGGCCCAATGAAACAAAAAAGAGTGCAGAAATACTACAACTCGAGAAGAAACAAATACTGGGCTGTAGTTTATTGATTTTTAAATTATTTTTAAGATTATAATATATATAATTTTTAATCTTAATTAAAAAAAAAAAACATAAATCCTACCCATTAATTATAATTCAACAATACAACAGCAACGAGGGTTAAAAATCTTAAATTTAAATTTTAATCTTTTTCAAAAGATTTTGAAAACAAATTCTTAGTTAAAATAAAAAATAAAACAAAAAAGAAAAAAGAAAAACACAAGACAAACGAAAAGGTAACGTTAAAAGGGGTACGTGCGGATGGGGGTGGCGCGGCGCTGTCCTATCCATTGTGTAATGGGGGTCTTAGCAAGCTCTGCTACCCTTTATACATCTCCTCACTTCACTGTCCCCAAAAGTAGCAGATACGCTTCTTGTTCCACTCTGGTCTCCATTAATCCTCAGGTAGCCCCTTTCTCTTTTTCCGTGCTCTGCCCTCGCTGCATTCATTTTCCTTTTCTAATTTTCTACTTCTATGTCTATCATTAAGTTTGGTGAGATTTTTAGTAATGGCGGCGCTGGTGTTAATACTTCATTGAGATATTCTTGGGTTGGATTATTTTGTTGCTTAGTGATATGGGTGTTAAGACAGTGGAGATTTTGTGATATTGATATATATATTATTTTTATTTTTTTTCCTTTTTGCGTAGCAGTGGTGCAAATACAAGTTTGAGATGAGGGATTTTTTTTTTCTTTGTTATTTTTAGTTGGGTTGATCATTAAAGAAGCGAATACGACCAACAATTTATTGGGGGAATTTTATGTTGCTGCTACATTAGCCATGCAATTTGAAGAATTCTGATAGTTTAATCTCTTGATGCATGGAATTCTTGGGAAGTGTGCTTAGCTGTAATGCTGCAAATAATTAGACGAATGCCATGCAGACAATTCTGGGAAAGGAATAAAAGATTTTTTTTTCTTTTTTCGTGAAAAAAGAAAGTGATAGAAAGGGTACCATAGCCTGAGATATCACTTAAATCAGGTATTTTGCATGTGGGAAATTTAATTTTAATGATGGAAAGTGGTAATTTCATCTTATGTATTCACTTGGACAATTTTTTAGGTGCAACAATTCAAATGTCTGTCTGTAACAGTCATAAAGGCTCGATTGCGAAGCCCCTTGATGTGTATAAGAATACAGCTGAATAACAGGAAAAGAAACTGCAGTAATGGAGCTTCTGGAGATGAGTTATTTTTTCATCCTTTACAAATGCATAACAAAAGCCTTTCATTACAGCATGGTTTGTGGTTGATAAGCTGCAGACGGAATCATAAGTTGAGGAGATATGCCAGCAGACTTCAAACAGTTCTAAATTGTTCAGAAAAAATGGAGAGACATACATCGTCCCTTTTTTTTCAGTTAGTTGCTGCGTTTATGCTAGTTACATCACTATCTGCTGTTGTTAGCCACAATACCTCTTGTGAGTTTAAATCTATGTAGACATTAAGATGCAACTTTTAGGTGTGTGAGGATTGACTATTTACCTTTTCTTTTGACACTTATTGTTGTTCTCTGTTGGTTAGGGGCTCTCAATGAAGAGAGCCTTCTCTTCCTAGAGGCATGGAGAACCATTGACCGTGCATATGTTGACAAAACTTTCAATGGACAAAGTTGGTTTCGTTATAGGGAATATGCATTGAGAAATGAACCAATGAACACGCGTGAGGAGACATGTATGCTTTCTTTTCTTTTCCAAAACTGTTACACTGGTGTTCACTACACCATACCACTGACATTATTTTGAATGGTAGTGTGTTTTAGATTTTAATGCAGTATGTCTGTATGCTCTCCTTCTAATTTGACTGGCATATGTAACAACCAGACATAGCTATAAGGAAGATGCTTGCCACACTAGATGATCCTTTTACTCGGTTTCTAGAGCCTGAGAAGTTTAAGAGTTTAAGGGTATGAGGCAGTTTCTTCATCTTGGTTTTAGTTGACAATATGGAGGCTGGTTTATGGACATGCATAAACCAGTTTCTACTTCAGAGGGAATGATACAAATTTGATATTCTCTAAATCCTGTTGGTATCTTTTCTGAAGGCAGTCTGGGACTCAAAGTGCTCTTACAGGCGTAGGGCTATCAATAGGCTATCCGACAGTCTCCGATGGATCACCTGTTGGACTCATTGTCATTTCAGCTGCTTCTGGAGGTCCTGCAAATAGGGCTGGCATTTTAGCTGGGGACTTTATCCTTGCAATAGATGATACAAGCACGGAAAACATGGGCATATATGAAGCAGCAGGCCGGTTGCAGTGAGTACCTTCATTAGAAAATCGGTTAAATTCATCTTTTAGTTGGACTGTGTGAATGTCTAGCAAATGGCAGATCTAACATTCCATTGAAAGCTCTAGGTTTCCATCCACAAGTGACTTTGAAAATAGAGAATGTTGAAGGATTTACCTGACGTATGCTTTCTTGTTTCTATCATATTTTTCAAGGCATTAGCTTAAGTAAACATATCCGCCTTTTGAAAACTGATAACTTGAGGACTGTTTCTCATTAAAATTTTTCATCTATCCACTCCGCAACATTTTTGTGGTGAATTGCAGGGGACCTGACGGAAGCACAGTGGAGCTAACAATTCGTAGGGGTCCTGAAATAAAGCATCTAGCTTTGAAGTAAGTTACTCTTTTTTTTTTTTCATTTGTATTTCATTTTCAAAGAGAAAACTAGCTTGATTTCTAGTAAAGCTTAAACTGAGTAAATTGAGATTTGTATCCATTACTGCTGTAAACTAAACTAATTTAGTGTAGATTGCCAGTTGCTATTGTGTTTTGAGTGGATTTTAAACAGACAAGCTTCTGCTTTCCAGGCGGGAGAAAGTGTCACTAAATCCAGTGAAATCAAGACTTTGTGGGATTCCTGGTTCAGGGCAGGATTCTACCAGGATTGGTTATATTAAACTTGCATCGTTCAATCAAAATGCTTCAGGTAGTTGAAGATAGCTGTTTAAAGTTCAATTCTGTCAATAAGTTTTATGGGGATATTGCAGTGGACAATTTATTAGCTTTCTTAGCTAGGAGCTTCTTGGATTTGATAGGAACATTTGTTTCACCTGTACAAGGTTCAATCTGCCTGTTTAAAGAATGCATGTCTACAAGGGATGAAAATATGATGAGTACTAATGTTTGATGTGATTGGACTTTCTTTGCAGTCGAACTTGTTGCAGGTTCAGTACAAGCACTTGCTTTTATTGAATTTATATTTATGTTGGTACTTTAAGAACTGTAAACGATTTGAGTGAGCTGTTTCTGAGTTGACTGTGCTTATTTTTGGTTATGCTGTTTAATTAAATCTATTTTGAACCTCTTACTTTCATATGTGTTGACCATATAAATTAAACCAATGGATTTGGACACAAGCTGTTTTGTTGCCTATGACATGATTTGGTGAGAGATAAACATTAGATCAACATTGAAGTTACTAGATTTTGGTTGATGTAACCAAACTTGGAGCCTTGATGAAACCATGAGTTTTATAAATAATTTCCTGAAGCTGTTCAAGCTGTTGCAACCAAGGAAAGTCTGCTGGTCTACCCCAATTTTTGGTCAGTTTGAACCGAAACCGGTGTCCTAGAGAACACCAGCAAGATATTCATTTTATGAAGGAAATGAAATATAAAGAAAGAATAAATGATGCAACTTTCTCTTCTTTTTCCTTGGTAAAACAAGACATAGCACTTTACGAAGTTTGTGCATTTTGCAAGCTTGTGAGAATTTACTTTTCCTGCAGGTGCAGTGAGGGAAGCTATTGATAATTTAAGGAGAAACAATGTCGATGCCTTTGTGTTGGACCTTCGAGATAATAGGTGATTAGTTTTCAGCATACTACATCTTATTTCTGGTTCTTGGTAACCCATCTAAAAAGCTTCACTTTTCTGCAGTGGTGGTCTCTTTCCAGAAGGAATTGAGATAGCCAAGCTTTGGTAAGTTAAATTGGCCCAATATATTACTTGGAAGGGACTGTTTTTTTCAACCTCTCAAAATAAGACATCAACAAATGTCCGCAGACTAGTGCATTCCCCAGTAAAGAAAACTGATGGCATTTTTCCTGTCTGACACATATTTTTCCTCCTAAGGTTGTCGCAGATCTGCATAAAAAATTTGAAATTCCTTTTAGAGACATCTCAATTGGCTCAAGCATTTTATTCTGTCATTCTTTGGTTCTTATTTACCAAAAGGTCATTAATTCATAAATCAGCTCATAACAAATTGGTTCTTTTTTTCTATATGGTTAAAGTTCATGCTCTATTGCTCAATGAGCTGCTGGGATTCAGGTTGGACAAAGGTGTGATCGTATATATTTGTGATAGTCGTGGTGTTCGAGATATATATGATACAGATGGAAGTGGTGCACTAGCAGCTTCAGAACCGCTAGCTGTATTGGTAAGGCTCTTTGGTTATTAAGTTGTTGAATACCTCTGATACTTGATTGTGTAGTACATAAGTCTTCTGCAAGTTGCACTAAAGAAACTCAGTTGTCATTCTACTGTTGGCAATGTCATCATACTCCTTAGTCAACTTGCCTTTTTTGTGCACCATGTAGTCATATTTTTTCTTTCTTTTTTATTTTCTTTTAAAGTTTTATTTTTATGCCGGAGGAACTTTCATTTGCATGCTTCTGTAATTTACCTATTTTCGTGTTCATTATTCTGGTCCTTGTTGTATGGAGTTTGTCACTGCTGCCTCAACCACTTTGTCATCATTTGCCCACTATGTGTTGCTTAGAACTTCGTCTGTAAATGATTTCCACTTAGATGATGTCCACTAACAGTCAATTTTCTATCATCTTCAATGAGAAGACACCAATATCCATCTTGTTTTTCAATTAGGTGAACAAAGGAACCGCAAGTGCTAGCGAAATATTAGCCGGTGCATTGAAAGATAATAAGCGTGCTCAGTTGTTTGGAGAACCTACCTTTGGAAAGGGGTAACTATTTTGCTTCTGGGGCCATATCAGTGGTATCCACGGATCCATAACTGGTAATATTTTCCATGTTATGCAGCAAGATTCAATCAGTTTTTCAACTATCCGACGGCTCGGGTTTGGCGGTTACAGTCGCACGTTATGAGACACCCGCACACACTGATATTGACAAGGTTTGTTGCGGATCATTTGCGTCCATCTGTGTTTGTGGGGCTCCCTGATTAATCACTCGTTGCTCATTTATAGGTTGGTGTGATGCCAGACCATGCACTGCCTAAATCATTTCCCAAGGATGAGGAGGGCTTCTGTGGCTGCCTTGAAGACCCTGCATCAGCTTGCTATGTCAACAGATTTCGGCTATTTGCGAGATGACAACTTGTTTTGGTAGTCCGTTGATCTTTTATTGATTTAAAGTAAACACACAGACAGTTAGTAGATGAATAGGAAAGGGAAAGGATATAACATTAATCTTTGTTTCCATTACATTGTAATTTATGTTATTTCATTCTTTTCAAGAAGTTTTTTATTTGCTAATACAGAAAACTTAAGACCTAAGGATTTAGTTGAATTTTCACACTGGGGAAAATAAAATAATAATAATTCATTGTAAAATAAAATTGGTGCCGAACTATCTATACACAAAAACATTAAAACGTTAACGATGAAAATGAGTACCTAATCTATTTTTTTCTATTATTGGTTCTGTGTTATTAGAATAGTTTTTTATTTCTGTGGTAAAACGAGCCCATCAACGATAATGAATGGGCCTCTCAAGTGAGCATATAAATTTAAAGAGATGGGCCATCCGGGTTAGAAACAACGGGCCGGGCCCTTCAAATGTTGCACAATCGAGACTATGCTTACAGAAGCTGTGATTTAGATCCGTGAACCTCAGTTATGATCTTTCTGAGTCAGGTGGGGTCCCTGACCTAGCAAAAATAGAGTAGACAAATGGGGGTTTGACTTTTAAGTCTAAAGTAGTTCAGTCCCCAATCCCTTCCTATCTCTCTCTCTCTCTCTCACACAAGAATTATTAAAAAATAATAATAATAAGAATAAAAAAAAATATTAAAGATAAAGTTCTCTTTTAGATAGAATGTTTCATGATGATTAAAAATATATATATTTATGATCATTTCATTAATTATTAATTAATGTAGTAAATTGTAATAAATAATATAATATATAAACATTAAATTGTTCACGTGTGCATGTTAAATACGAGTAGCTCTCTCCTGTACTGTAAATTCTCCCCTTTCCCATCAAGTAAACCTGAACATGAGATGTTGAGTTTTATACTGGCCCTGGACAGAAGTTACTTGTTGCTTGCACATAACGCGACCAACACGATAAGTGACTGTAGGTGTTCGCTGCACAGCCTCTAGCCCCACCACCGATGGGGGGTTTTTTTCGTGTGCGAAATAACAAAAAGAGACAAAGAAGATGGAGTTACTAGCAAGCATGGATGAGTGCCAGAATTAATTGGGATGGACCCATCGGTCTACCATCATTGCTTCCAATTCTTGTGCAGATTCCAGGCATTGTAACTGCGGGTCCCTTTCAGGAAGAGAATCCAAAGACGTGCAACCAATTAATGCATTAATGGGTGAACAGAGTTTTGCCAATGGGCACTCGTACAAGGGGTATTTTGTTTGCTGGCAAAAGCCAACAAGCGTTACACCACCGACTAGTCTCCAGTGGCAATGGAATGCATAGCAGAGTGGATATGCTTCGAAAGAAATGACTCCCGCTCACATGGAAATGGAATATTTCTCAGGTTGGACTTTAAAATTCTCAGTGTCACATCCTCTGCTTTTGTTTGCTTGCATGGTGCCTGGCAGAAACCAGGCCCAGCATGAACTCGCAGCTTTGTAGCTGGCATCCCATTTATTTATTTTTTCAAGGCACGGATTGGAGGTGTTATTGGGATTTGTAGAATTGATTCTTTTTTCAAGGGAGAGTTGAAGGAAGTTAACTCATTATTGAATGAGAGCCCAAAAAAAAAAAAAAAAATTCTAAATAAACCAGACTCACTCGAAAAAAAAAAATGAGTGAGACGACCGAAAAGGCATTTAAGTAAAATCTTATTTTGTGTATACTAATAATGATAACAACAATAATAACAACCGTAGCGAACGGCTGAAGATGTCAAAGGAACTACAGTAAGTCAATGTCCGACTCATCCAGAGACATTATTGCTACATTTCCGGGACTCAACTGGGTCATTCTACCAACATTTAGTGTGGCAACCAATCGACGGCGACAGCGCACAGACGGGATTCAAGACTTAACCCCCACTATCTTGACTGGTCCCACGGAGTCAGGGAAGCTTTGAAATTAGGCTCTTCACAACCCTGGATTAATATTACTGCTGGCATCAATGGGGGCCTTTTGGTCAGGAAATAGAAGTTTGGCATGTGGAATATCTACTGTATAGAGTCCCATCAAACTCTCTGAAAAATTATAGGCCAAGTCACCGACTGTCTTAAGAAAGAATGATGGAAGGATCAAAATGAAAGCCGTGATTATGTAGGGTTGATAATTGGACAATGAATTCAATGCATGCCTTGTAAACTCAAAAATCTTCTGCATGAATAGACATCATATACACGTACTACTTTTTTGGATGTTACAACACTTCCATAGCATCAATAGTTAAAGGTTAAGCAGCGGGGCCTATCAGTGGCACACAAACTTGAATATGGTAACCAGCTCTTCAAATCATTGATGGAAGGAAACTCTGTAGAGCATTTATGTCATTCACACACTAGTCTTCTAACCCAGAGCCCCACCGTAAAAAAAAAAAAAAAAATGTACAATGCAAAAGACTTTAATATCTGTAAGGTTTGGAAAATGGTTAATTCTTATTTTCAAGAAATAATTGTTTTCATGACTCCAACCTCTAGATCACTGCAGATCAATCTTTTTCATGACTCCATGGCTTGTCATTCCCAAAAACCCCCCACCGTATTATCTCTCTGTCCCTCCCTGTATTTCTCTGCCCAACTCTATAAAAAGAATCACCATCTAGCTACTTACATATTCCTGCATATATCTGTAGCCATGAATTGTTTCGGTCGCAAGAGGGAGACCCACAGGGGTGAGAAGGGTCTTGGAGAGTTGGCAGGAAAAGTCAAGCTTCTCCAGGAGGAAATTATAGCACTAATGCTTGAGAGGGAGAAGGAAGGCAGAGCTTATGAGAGGGACATGATGGTGTTGGCGTTCAATGAAGCAGAGTGGAAGCAGGAGAGGAAGAAGCTACAGGAGGAGGTGAAGAGTTTGAGGAAAATGGTTGAAGAGAAAGAAGAGAAGATTAAAGGAATGGAAGGTGGCTTGGTGGGGGAGAAAAGTGAGAAAAATTGGCAGATAATTGGAACAACTAGCTTCCTGGCGGAGCAAATGAGGGAGGAGAGGGCTTGGCGCGACGAGGCTGTGGATAAGTGGAAGAAGCTCTACCTTGCTATCAAGAACGAGCTTGATGATCTCATTCAGAGGACTCACCGTGGTGCATTCTTTCTTTCTTTCTCTTTGTACTGTAAATTTTCTCTCTCTGTTTTCTTTTGTTTTTTGTTTTTTTCATGCTGGCTCGCACATTCCCAAATGAAAAATTTCAATTAACCATCTAAATTGACTTAAAAATTTTTAGTTAAATAAGTTTTCCAAAACTCAAACATCATTGATTATATTATATTAGAACATCGAGAAAAGATTCATACAGTCGATCCAGTTAAATTTTGGGATTACAGTCTATTCTATGCCATGGATTTAAAGTGCTGCTCTACAGAAGCCAAATCTAGCAAGGTTATCATTCCTGATTGCAACTCGGTAACCTGCGCAGGAGATGGACTGTATTGGAGGGCAGAGGAAGAAGAAATGATGGAAGGGCTGAAGATGGAATTGAAGGTTAAAGAGAAAGCAATTGAGGATCTCAAAGTGGGATTGGCATTAGCGGAGAAAGAAGGGTACAAGAGCGCCCGGCAGTTGGACATGTTACGGCAGAGCTTGAGAATCATGAGCAACAAGAAGGCTGCCTCAAGGTCTGCCCCTGGCAAACCCAAGTTAGCACTTGGAAAGCAGGCAGGCAGAAAAGGCTAGGCAGCCAGCAGCAATAGAGTTACAGGCTTACATCACAATTGTATGATGAACAGAACATTTGGGACTACTTCATGGCTCTGATTATTATTTGATTAGTGGTAGCACCACCCTAGTGTAGTCTTGTCAAGAAGGAAAATTCAAGGTTTTCTCTTTGGTGTCTGAGAGCACGATACTCAGAGCTGTACTCATTTTCACAAACCCCAAGCTCTCAAAACAAAGTAAGCTCTACCTTTTTCCATCAAAACTTCAACTTTGTTGATTCCAAGGCACACTGCTTAACTTTCGAAATTTTTTTTTTTTTTTATATATTATTTAAATTCGAGAAGCCTACATTACTTGATTAACAAATCATGGCCATTTTGTTATGAACAATAATAGTATGATCAAGTGAATTTCTTTATTGCATCCCAATATTAGGAATGTTGAAGGAAATTGAGGAACTCGAAGAGGATTCCATACCAATCCAAATTCCCAACTCAAGCAAAAGGCAAATGTACTCCTTATATTATTATAATAATCTAAATCAGCATCGCAGGATACTTTTCGATGGAAGAAAAATAATAATACTAAAAAAAATTATAATTATAGGGCGTTTGCTTCATTTCTTGTCACCCATGCCAAGAGCGTTCTTCACATTGTCCACTGCACCCTGAGCCATGTTCTTCATTTGCTCTCCAGTCTATATCAAAAATAGATAAATTCCATAGATGTCAATAACATAATCAATGCACTAACAGTACCACAGAGTTTCCAATTGAACTAATTTAAGACCCTAGAAAGGAACTAAGCTTTATTACACGAATACAGTTAATTTGACAGCATTAGCTCTAGTCTGTGGACTCCATAGTAATAAAAATATCAATATGACACGTTTCCAAATCTTTTTGAATAGGCTAGTGTTTAAGGGTCAAAAAAAAAAAAAAGGGTGGGGAAAACCAAAGAACCTGCTGCATGAAACCAGCATTTTCGTCTCTCGTTTGTTGGGCTTGGCCACATTGCTGCCCTGACTGGGTTCCGCGAGCTTTGGTGTTTGTAGCTGCATCGCGAACGCATTCAGTCCACTGCTGCCCCTTTGCCTGCTCCAAGTCGAAAAAAAAAAAACAAAAAAACATTTTATGCACAGTTACACATTGATTTCCCATATTCATGCAGACCCTCTACGTGGTAAAGCAATAATGAAGGGGGAAAAAAAACAAAAAAAAAAAACAAAAATGTTTCTTTTTCAAGGACAATGCAAAGCATATATACTTTTTAGTACCTGGGGTCTGGCCTGCATTGAAGTTTTGATGAATGTTAGACATATTTGCTCGGGAAATTTATTCCCCACAAAAAATGTAACTTTAAAATTGTGTTTTGATAACGAAGTTTTTTATTTTTATATATATTTTTAAATTTATTATTCATATATAAAATGAACTTTTGTCCAAAAGGCAGTGACAAGTGTAAGTTGTAGATTTTCTTTTGCACGGGTTTTTTCTGCCTTTGAAATGGGCTTGGGGAGACCTCCTCGTTACATTGTTCAAATCAATTGCTGTGTCCTCTGTGTAGAGAACAGAGAGAACCACGGATTTTTGTTTATAATGTGGCACACACAAAAGCTGTACACTTGGGAACAATTTTAACAGAAAATCTTGGTGGGTCAATTTTACTAATGGCATGCTGCCATGTCCATACTGTATTTTCGGTTAGAGTCACCTCTTTATATATCAATGATGAAAAATAAAATGTTATTCATACCATCGAATGTTGTATACCGTGTGATTTAGTAGTGAAAAAAATAAAAATAAAATAAATAATAATTAGTCATCATAATAAGTGTTACGAGTTCAAATTTTTTGCTAAATTATTTAATAAAATTACCCTTATGCTCACAAAATTTTACTCATTCACGGTTATGTGTACGCCTATAAATGTTGAAATGTGTGGCGATGGCTTCACCATGTCCAACTCATTTCCTTCATTAAAATCAGGCCCAACAACATTTTATTCCCTTTTTTTTTTTTTTGTTTGTTTTTTGGGGGGTGGGGGGGGGGGCATGGCCCAACAACTTCTTTCAACAAGTTTAGTTCAGCTCTAATAAGCATTTCAATTTCCACTCATTTTGCTAGTTACTCACCACTAGGTGGGATCAGGGAATTCACTCTGAATTTTAAACTCAAAATGGAGAATTTCCAATCTCTGAATTGTATCAGCCAAGAAGTTATTGTAATTTAACACTTTTGGCCGTAACTAGTTTCGTGATAGGAATGAGAAAGGTTCCATTATAATTGACATTCTGTGCCTAAGAAGGCTTCCAGCTATGTCCTTAAATGTTTCTGCTGTGACTTGTTTCATCAGAAGAATGAGAAAGGTTATGTCTTCATCTCAATTTCTCCCTCTACATGTTTGTAATATTTTCAGAACTTTGTTAGATCATCCGCCGCCCAGTAGATCACAGAATACCAATGATGATGATGATTATTGATTATTATTGTTATTATGTATCTGTTTGTGCATAACCCTTTGCTCTTCAATTGCAATGGCGCACCAAATTTCAATAAAGGAAGATCTCATTGAAGTGATGTGATGATGGGCAATACTTAGGTCGCCTTATGCTTCTATGGGTACGGTTGACAGAGTAGCAGTTGCAATAGTAAATATAAGTGATTATTTAGTAGTTATTTGTAGTGTTTTAAAAAGAAAGGAAAAGAAAAGAAAAGAAAAGAAAAGTTTATCTAATAATAAGCTAAGTAAATAATAGAATTGACGACAATTAATAAAATAAAAACTCTTGATTTTGAATGTGTAATAACACTGTGGGAGGCACCTAAGAGCTGTATAATTTATCTACCTAACTCATATAGTATTTTGATTTTTAACATTTCAAGAAAATTTTTTTATCATATTATGTTACGTTTAGTTTGTATTTACTCTGTAATTTTTTTTTATTAATTAAAAAGGATTATAATTGATATGCAATTTATTTATTTTTATTGGTGTGTGGTTGATAAGGAACGGCATGTGATTTTCACAACTAGCTTAAATTCTTTCTTTCTTTCTTTTTTTTTTTTTTTAAATTCTCACAGAAAAAGTAAAGTGATTATTAAATAGAAGAAGCTTTGGATGGATGCATTTGGTCAAGTGACGGTTGCCCTAAACAAAGCCAACCTTGCTTATTTTTCAAGGCAGGGTCAAAAAGTGGCTTCAAAAGACATCATCACACAGCCGCCGACCCTTGAAATCTTTGCCACCGGCTAGGAAAATCGAAAAGGACAAAAAAAGAAAAAAGAAAAGAAAAAAAAAAAAAACCGGCTAACTATTCATCGACCCCAAGCACAAGGATACAAGAAAAGTTTCACCTAACGAAGGCTAAAGATTCAAGGCATAATATACACGTGAAATCAACCCAAGACTGCACGAAAGAAGAAAAGCAGCAACGCAATTTACGCTTAACTTAAGCGTCCTCATAGAAATGATGCCAAAATTGACCTTACAATAAATGTCAAAGAAAAAAGAAGGTTCCATGCATCGAATTTGGTAAATCCTTGATAGTTGTTTGGAGGGTTTTCCATATCATTCTGATTAGAATATCAGATCACTTATTTCCCAAATTTTGATGTGATTAAAAAAGATGGACGTCTATTTAATTATTGACTTGAGAGGAGATTGTAAATTGAACAAACAAAAAAAAATATGATAAACAGGATATATATAATATGGCCCTTTTTTTTTTTCTTCTTTTTTTTTTTTCTGTTGTATTGAAAGAGCTTCTTGTTTAAATTACAACAACAATGTTACAAATATATATATATGGCCCTTTTGCCCAGATTCTGGTGTTTTGAGGGCACACTTCTATAGCCACCGGATAATAAGAGCGGCTATAATGATATTATTATTACTGACGGATATCTATGAGCACCTCAACCGAATTCCTAGTGCATGAGAGCCCCGGCAGCTTCCTGTACCAAAGGCTGGCTTACATGCACAAACTGCTCTGCTTCTCTCTCGACCTGCTCCCAGCACTTATCTGGACTCTTCCCTTGGTTCATTTTCTTCACAAAAGCCACGAATCGTCTCCAGTTATCAGGTTGGAACAAGTGAGGGCTCATCCTCAAGTATGTAAATGCACACATTTCTCTGTCATCTGATTTTCCATCAATATTCAATGATGATGACTGCAAAATTTGCTCATGTGCATATTCATCGTATCGTGGCAAGGCATTTTCGCCAGCTAGAGGAACCTGTGCTTCCCGAGTTGCCAAGGCCACTTGCTTGACAAGCTTCTCAGGGGCGCAGAGAGCATCCTGGGGCTGTTCATGATCACGCATCTCTATGCAGGTGAAATTAAATACTGCACCATGGCGAGCTAACATTTGGGCAATAGGAAGGTAACCGTCTCGGAACCTAGTGTTGTAATACCCTGCTGTGAGCTCTGGCGCATGGGACCGGGTTCCATAGTGCCAGTGAATTCCTGCAACCTTTACAGACATCTTCACTTCTGTGTTCTCAAATATTGCCTTGGCTGATGACAGTATTCTTTCACCATGGTCTAAGAGCAGCTGAGAGTACCAAGTGAGGAAGAATTCACCGTAGGGACTGGTCCAACCCCCACCTTCTTTTCGGAAAAACTGAGTGTCTTCTGGCCAATTGTTGTAATGACCAGCATCAGTAGGACCTGTGCTACCCCATTTTGGCTCACCAGCAGCTTCAGTTGCAGCTTTTAAGCTACTCAGCATATACTGCAACATGGCCGAAAAATTTACATTAGAACCAAAAACTTACAAGCAGAGTGCTTCATTGACAAGAGGAAGGGGTCATGGATACCTTGTCAAAACATTGAAAGGCCCCAATTCCTGGGAACCTCCATGTTCCATTCTGCTCTGGATAGGAAGGGTAGCGAAGCTCACCTGCTGGACCCATTCCCACTTGGATTTCCTTAAAGAACAAATCCCAGACAGTTAAGACGCGGAACTAACTCACAAGGACTACGAATTCCAAAACAAAAGGGATGTGTTCTGCAAGGGATATCAATAACAACCCACCACAAAATTTTGGCCACCCAAAAAGTCCTATCAAATAGATGCAAGACAATGCAAATCCCACACACAATCAGGAATAAAAGAACAGATTATTACTCAACCTGGAAAAACGGGGAGAAAAGCTCAAGATAGCCACAACCAATGAGAAATTGTCCTTAGTTCAGGAGTAATAAGATAACAGTAAAAGGCCGAACGGTCAGCTTATGCAATTCTGACAGTTTAGTTAATCTGGTAATCAGATATTTAAAAAAGTGAAGATAAAGTTTTCCCTTAATGATTAAATTTGTGCCTGGACCAAGAGGACTCAAATTCCAAGTCTCATCTACCCCAAAAAAACAACAGGAAAATGGTTCACCCCCAAAACAAATTTTATCAACATAAAATCCTATAAACCACAAACTAAATTCTAAAAACAGCTTAGCATGGTCAGCAACCTACCTGCAAGGATTGCATCACAAACGAGAGCTAAGACAAACAATCAAGGAAGCCGAGCAGAACTCATTTGCAGCACAGATGCAACAATTCAGAAAGGACAAAACAGTGAAGAGTAATCAATTACCACAATGGTGTCACCAAGAAGGTGCTTGAAGTTGTCTCTGAAGGCACGCATGAAGTCAGAGTAACACTGCACGGGGGTTCTCCCCTTGAGAACAGGAAGGTTGTCACAACCCAATGATACATACTCGTAATTTCTCCTCCCCCACTGATCCGTGTAGGCTAAATCTGCATCTTTGTCAATTTCTTCCGCAACCCATTTGGGCAGAGGAATGCTGCCTCCATTACAAACAAACTAATAAATAATAATAATATCCACATATACAAAAGGCAAAGAATATTCGAGCCGATCTTCATTAAAAAACAAAAAATCTTATTAACAAAACCTCAATTCTATAATATTAAGAAGAAGATAAACAAGAACGAGGTCAGAAAAAGGTAGTGTTAAAGGAAGATACGTACAGGCAAGAGTCGCCGACGTTTCCACCGCACTGGTGAAAAGACATGACAGCCTGAACCTTGAGCCCGTGCCTTTTGGCCATCTCCAAGAGCTCGTTGTAGCCCCCCCAGTTATACGCCCCTGGCGCGTCCCTCTCCACCAATCCCCACCACACGTCCATCATAATTCCCTCCACTCCGGCGCTCTTCAGCGCCTGCAAGCTAGCGTTCATTGCCTTCCTCCTGTTCACCGTGTTCCCCATCGCCACGCTGTCCAGCGGCATCATCACGTAAACCGGCACCCCCTTCCCGTTCTTATTACCTCCTCGCCCCCATCCCTGTCTGTACATCCTCTCCTCCGCCACTTCCGTCGCCGTATCAGCCTCCACCGCGAATGCTTGACACGCCACCGACAGATCTGACCGCATGGCGCTCAGTATCGGCGACCTGCAAGGGCTGGTCGGCTGCGACTTCTGCTCTGCCACGTTGTCTGGCTTCTGAATCTTGCACGCCAGGTTCGGCCCCGGTGACTTCCACACCGCCGCTGCGCTAACAGTCGCTGTAGTCTCCGCCTTAGACTCGGCAGCAATCGGCGTTCCGGCAAGAGCTCCGATCTGGTGAGTGATATTCATTGCCATTTCTGTATTCTACTTTCTTCCGCGCCCCCCCCCGGGCCCACGTTTTTTTTGAATGATATTTGCGCTGAATAAAATAGAGAAAATTTAACAATTTTCTTATATCTTCAAATCTTCTTTTTGATTCTAACTATCTCTCTCTAACCTTCGTTGTGTGAGCTTCAAGTGGCGAAGGGGTGAAGCGTATATATAGAGTTCGAGAAGATAAGCCTAAAATAATCTTGTTCAGGATTAGGCTTCATTCTAGAAACACGTGTCCATGATCATACGTGGAGCCACGAGGGACGTAGGAGAAAGCGACGGCAAAGATCTCTCTAATGCACGTGAAGATGAAGGGCTGGATGCGGATGCTCGTGATGTTTTGTAACAATAAAAGGGGCGGGACGCGCTTTTTGGGCCCATCTTGCCGGGAAAAAAAAACAAAAGGAACTGAATCAGCCAATAGAATTTCGACATGTGCAGGGAAGGGTATGGTCACCTGCAACGCCCCCTAGCCGCTGTAGACATGTTTAATCTAAGTCTTTTGTGCCGTGACGATTTTGTTCTCTACGGTTGCTTTGACGTCCACGAGAAGAGTCCGCATAAAAAGCAAGTCTTTTTTTTTTTTCCTTTGTCAGCAATAACCACAACATTGCATAACTCTTCTTTTATATTATTACAATAATATTTGTACTTATTTTTCTTTTTCTCTTGAGACACCAGAGACCTTAGTAATGCCATAACCGTCTAATTTTTCCTGAAAACTAGATAATAAATTTTGTAGCTTGAGCAGCAAGTAAGACCTCTTATCAATAAATTTTGGAGAAATTGTCCCTCGGAACATGGTTGGCTTCCAAGCTGTCTGTTCCTAATGGCGATCCACCGCAAAACCTAGGCCTCATGATTCCACGTGAAACAATGATGATGACAGTTTTTGGTTGGCGTTCTAGATGATCAAGGGGTATACGAGCTCAAAAGCATGCGAGAGTTTTGCAATGGCCTGTGTATTGGAAATTCGCATGGCTGGGGGTGTCCCTTGGATCAAAATTTGAGACCATGCCTCTTCAATCCATTTCACCAGGCTCGTACAGAGCTCCACTGGAAACATTCCCTCATGTGAGGAGAGCATTTGCGGGTTGAGAGGCATGGAGCCCAATCTCGCTGCCGTGATCTTTTCACCATTGATGAATAATGGATACCATGGCCACAGGTTGTCACTCCGCCCATCCGCAACAGCAAAACATCTATGGGGGCCGCCTTTCCAAACAGGCCATCTTAACATCCAGCGCTTCCGATCTCACTGCAATAATAACAAAAAAAGAGGGTGCCTAGTGTTTGTGCAACATGATCCGGGTAGCAATTTTGGGGCATCCAAACTTCGACTACTGATGTCCTGAAGACGATAAGCGGAGAAGTCTGGAATATAACTCGTCAAGTTACGAAGATATCACATGATGCTACAATAACAGATTTCATGCATTGAGTTACCACACCGGAAGAGTCCAAATCTGGCATTTGCAGAATGGCTTTCGTAAGAAAACCCATGGAAGGCCAGATTATCAATAATACCCAACAAAAGTCACTGAAACTTATGGAGTACTTCACTAACAATTCATCCAAGAGTGACTCGATTGAATGATCTTGAGTTGATGAGTCCAGAAGTAACCTGATGGAGTCATTTGGAATGCACAAGATGCTAGACAGGAGTATATATGTAACAACACCATCAGGATTATTTCAGACAGAACCAACAACCACATTCATACAGAGTCACAATCACACGCAGTATGCATCTGTGTGTGTGTGTATATATATGTATATATATATATATATATATATATATATATATTCAGTTGAAAGCACGCGGGAGTTCCAAAACGACAAGCCGTTTTCAAGCACCACCACCAATATTCCACAATCTTGTTCAGTCAGTACACAGAGAGTTTCAAATGGACAATTCGTTTTCCAAACTCTTTTCTTTTTCTTTCTTTCTTTCTTTTTTTTTTTTTTTTCAAATTAAGGTAAATTAAAAAAAAAAAAAAAGTAAACAAAGAAAAATTTTTGTTTTAAAATAGGCGAGTCCACTAAAACTGAGAGGGCGGGGGAAGAAGTACGTGGAAGGAAACGGCGGTGGAAGAAGAGTATTCGGATCAGTTGAAGTCGGAGTCATCGAAATCGTCGTCGAAGCAGTTGAAGAAGTCGGCGTCGGCGAGCTTGTTGTCGAGGTTGAAGGCGCCGCCCTCTCCCAAGATCTCGAGCGGGTCGACGTCGTCCACGTCCATGGCCACCGTCGATCCTTGCTCCTCCACGTCCGCGAAGAAGTCCACCTGCACCGACTTCATCTCTCACTCTCTCTCTCTCTCTCTATCTCTCTCCACGCTTGCCCAAATATTCGCCGGCTATTTGATTGAACTTTCAATGGCCACCGAAGAGTAAATATCAGAATAATGGAGGCTTAGATACGGTGTCGTACTGAGTTTAAAGGTCTGCTTGCTAGTTTAATTACAAAAATATCCTTTATATGACTATTACAGTGCCATTCAATCCAGAAGCGCAAATTCTTCAACCAAAAACCTTCTACTTAATGGAGACGATGAGACTAGAGAAGCAAAACATCCGCCTTCGCCGCTGCCTTGCTTTGACGGTGGATTCAGGTGGAGTGTGGCATTACCGCCGGAAGGGGTCTCAGTCTCCTTTACATAGTGTCCCCAGCCCTCTCTTAACATGATTCAACAGAAATTTTCCTCTATAATCTGCATGCTCTGCTCTCTGATAAGTGGACATAAAACAAGCCGTTAATACCAAACGATAACGATACTCGCTAGCACAGTCATTTTATACTAACTTTTGCTAAAAATGCTACATGCATGAGAATGATTGTTCTCACTAATATGTCAGAAGATCTTTTTCTATATATTGTGGGAATTAGTTCACGAAGCTTCTGCTGTTTAAAGGATCGTCGAATCTTCCATGCCACTAGAACATTATTTCTCTGATGCATGTTTGTGCAAGTTCATAAAAACTTGCATATCTATGTGTGTATGGAAATCCACACACTTTGCGTGTGTGACGAAAACAATTGAGAATCAGCAAAAGTAAAACCTCCATGTTAACAATGCAAGGCAACAATGTTATCAGTGCCTACAACTTCCATGTTACATTTGAATTAATCCCTGCAAGATTACTAAAGATTGATGGTGTGACTTAGTCCACGTAGAAACCGATCCCAGCAAAACTAAACTCATCAGGGCAACCTCAAAGAAGTATATAACATGAAGTTAACCTAAGGACTTGAGATTAGCCAACATCTAAATAGGGAAAATAAGAAGCATTTAATTGATGGCTAATGTTTTGCATTCTCCGTCCAAGATTCTTCCACGAATGCAAAGCCTAATTCACGAATGCTCATTTCCCCTTGAAGGATTTGCAACAACTGAGGTTTCTGTTTCTGACGATCGACCACATATGCTCAAACAAAGTTCCTCCTAGGCTGTACCAATATAGAAGATAAAGAAGGGCTCTTCTTGACCAAGCCTTTTAACTACAGAACCCTTATGACCAAACATCTTGGAATGGTCCTCTTCTCCAAATTATAGCCAAAAGCAAGTGGAACTCTAATAACCTCTGCAGGCTCCCAACCCATTTTGTTTACAAGAAAATCCAACGTGCTCATAATTTTCTTATCCGAGTAATACATACACTTGGGAAGCTTTTTGAAAGCCAGAAGAACTTCACCTTCAGACAAACCCCACCTCCTTAAGACATCCATTCTATGGTCCCATTGTCTCTGGGTCTGCCCAGAAACCACAGCAAGGGCAACACAAAAGTTGTGCTGGCAAGGGTCAAATCCCAATGCAATAACCTTCCCGACAGCTTTAGAAAACTTTTCAGGTACCAAGCAAACTACATTGGGATATAGGGACACCAGAGAAGAGATGATAGATTGAGGCATTGCAAGTCCCTCTAAAACTGATACATTGACAGGAAAGTTCTTGTGCAAATAATCCAGGATAAACCTGTAAAAGCCTTGACCACTTTCATGTTGCAAAGAACTATATTGTTTAGGGCATTGTAACATGAGATGATGGCATGCTCCATGCTCTGTCCCAAAAACACTGGGTTCCTAGAGACATCCTGCAAAGATCCAATCCTGAGGACTATATGGATAGCAGAAACTCAATCTTTGGACGAATGATCTCAAGTTTGGTCGAAAAAATCGCAGGAAACATCCTGAATATGTTTGATATGTGAGCATCAGTGAGTCCGTCATGTCTGAGAAGACTGAAAACTTTACCTGATTTGGCCGAAAGCACAGAGGGGTATGTCCCAATAAGTTTTGAGATGCAGGCATCCTCCTAGCCATACTCCCTCAGAAGCCTGACCATATCCTGTTCTTCAAAAGACAACATTTTAGAGGCAGACAAAGGAGACTCTCATGACACTCCATGGAGACGCCAGTTTGTTTCATCCTCTGTAGCTTTTACTTCTAACGATGATGAAGAAAAGATTCTAAGGACATTGAACAATCAGCAATTTTGATTTTGAACAGAACCCAGTTGAGTTGTTGAGTTTATCACTCCATTTTGGACAACTTTTCGTAGTTTCCTGTGGAGAATGCCAGACATAACTGACGGTGTGGCTGACGCGACAGACCGGGGTTTTAGCAAGAAAACAGGAACAAAGAATCAAAATTGAGACAACAAAGAACCAAAATTGAGACACTTATTCAAGTGGCAGAGGAAAATAAAAATTGAAAGCACAAACATGGTACCAAGTTAAAGGCTTTCTTTCCAGGTGGGGTGAGAGAAAGCCCTCAATCTCTGGAAAGCTTTACAGTTTGATAATTTCTATCTGAGTCTGAGATTTGAGTGATACCCAGATCAGGGGATGAGATCTACGTCCAGATATTATTATTTTTCATGGGAAAATTTCGAGCTAGAAAGAAAATTAAGGACAATGTTTATTTTTGGTCAACGAGTGGTCCATTCTAATTCAGGCCGAAGAATGAAGTTCTCCATAGTCCATAATATAATGGGCTTTTCCATTTCTTCTTGTCGTGGATAGTTTTTTTTTTTTAATTATTTTTTTAATTTTTATTTTTCTGGATTCTTAATTCCTGCAAACCAAAAATTTTCTTTTGCTGAGCAAAGCTTTCCATGGACTACTGTCATGTTTTGTTTTTTTTTTTTTCTCTTTGCGGAAGGATAAAGTAAAAAAAAAAAAAACAAAATATCGATTGAAAATAATTTTTGGGACAGTAAAACCTTAGAAATTAAAAATCACATAATTTGAAATTAGTTTGTTCAATCTAAAAAGCAATTAAATTAAAGCTGTAAATTCAAATCAATGGTATGGAATGAGACCTTGTTGTTGGTGTTTCAATTCTATGGATTTAATTAGAATCTCATATATAAAATTGGGTGAATTCAACTGCTAATTTCCATCATTCCATGGCTTCTATACCAAATTTTAAATATGCCGTTACTAGGATATATATATATATATATACTTATTTTTTGGTACATGGGAAAGATTACTCCAATAAATTTCAAATGGGATAACCAATGAAATTTTTCATTTGGTTAGGCGATAATATTTAAAATAAAACGGTTTGCTAAAGTCTCTTTTGCTGTAGGAGTGAATTGGACAAAACTCTCTTCCAACTATACAGATCGTCTCCTTGTTCATCTCTCTCGCACTAGAGATAAATTAACTTTTTCTTAGAAAAACAAATTCGGATTCTCTTGTAGAGATCATAACAATTTCGTTGGAATGTTAATTATTCTACTCATTATCATGACAAACCAGGAAATAAGCCAACCTCCCCCACATCCCCCGGAAGCTCCAACAGTCAATAATCTTCTTCAAGTATACCTGCATGAAAGGTTTCCATGCACGTTCGCCCAGCCTTTTTTTTTTTTTTTTTCCACCAAATATTTCTCATTTTGTACATATACTGACAAATTGCTCTAGTGGCAGCAGCCAGTTGGTGTCAACCATTTATTGATAATATTGATCAAAGCGTCATGAGTTACCATGATTCGAATTATCAAAGGATCAAATTCCTTAGCTGTATGTCTCTCGCTAGAGACCCGAAAAATTGGAACTTTGTGTGGACCAAAATAACCATTTTCCATGCAAAAACCAAGTATGTGTGGATAGGAAATGACCCCCCCCCCCGGCCAAGTTGCACATTACCTCCTCCACGAGAGCTCACTGGACCTAGAAGTAGTTGGTTGACATTTACCAGCAGTTGATGTTTTAATTAATATTGCAAATCATATATTAAGTATGTTTGATTTCCAAGTCGGGTCAAAGAGTGCATGTAGTTGTCATTTGCAAAAATCTCGCTTTCCAAGAGTTAATGCCGCATTATTTGCCATTTGTTGGAAGTCAACAATGATATGAAAGCATTGTGACAATCCGATTGGCTGGATAATGGAAGCCCTCCCTCCCAATTGATAAACACAGATGAAGCAAGAAATTAGAGAGACAACAGAAACTCAAGCTAATAACTTATTTGAAAAAATAATTTGGGTGGAAAAAATTTGACATGTCCAAAGATATTAATGAGTAAGATTTTAGTCGAGTTGTGTACCTTATCGAGAAAGCTCCACAAGTTGTCACCACAGAATTCAGAAAAGGCAATTTGCACATAGACAGGCCAAGTTTACATAGACTAGCCACGCATACAACCATGGAGTGACTCAAAGCTGCCCGAGTTTGATCGCTAAGACGTGTAATTAATGTTCAGTTGTAACGTGACTATGCACCAACTGGGGAGACTTAACCTGAATCTGGAGGATAAGTCAATTGCCGTTCGCATAGCTATGTGTTGTGGCTAAAATCACCAGTACGCGCTATAGCACCACTGCATGGAAACACTTCTGTGCAGTGTGAATCTAGCTCAATCCTATATGATGGGGCTGTGGGTGTACCACCCGCTTTCCCATTTTGCATACCAGGAAGGAAGACTTTCAAACTCTTGGAAGATGAGAGAGGGGTAGAGGGCATTGGTGGCTCAAATCCTCTAATTAATCTGCTTATTGTCATTTATGACTTGACTCCCATGAACAATTCGCTGAAACTCTATTGAGTCTATCGATCCAACGGTTTTATTGAAACTCACAGATGCCTTGGCAAGCTATATATAGTGATTATGGATATTGGAATTGGATCATATATGCATGCCACAAATTTATGATAGCTTCTCGCATTTTGTCTCTTTCTGCCAATTGGGATCAAAATGAATCATAATCTGCACAGTCAGTAAGTTGGCAGCACACAAAAGGACCGAATGTTTCCATCAAGCTCTTTAATGCCAATCCCAGCTTTATAAAACATCAAATTTGCAGATAATCTGCCAATTGTGCCAAAGGTACGATATCTTTGCCAGTTTTTTATGATTTTACCAATGGGCCCCTCTGTTAATTCAGCTGCATAACCTCTGCAAAGCTGCTCCAGTGAATTTACGGACTCTGCACCTCTTTTCTTTGTTAAAACCAAGACACATGGTAGGGACCCATGGATTATTAAGAACCTGAGGGCAGCTGGTGCAGAAGGGCAGCATACGGATCATGGAAGCCAACAGCTATATATGCTCAAACTCCATCGATGTTACTTCAAAACACTTACTAGCTAGGGTCTATACTCCATAACTCTTGCTGATTTTTACAAGGACAAGAAACTGTATGTGCTACTACCCTTAAAACACCCGAGTGTCCCAGATCCATTATTCACAGCATAATAAATCTCTTCGCATCGATCCTAACGGTGACCGTTTTCTGCTCGCATAATAATAACAATAAGTTTAAGGCACTTTGTTTTCATGTTGCTTTGCACATGGATGAGCCCACAATGAGGAAAAACAAATATTCTCTGTAGAGGCATGCGGGTGATATTGACAGTTGAACTTAATTGACTAATGAACACCACCTAGCCGGTTCTAGTCCAACAAAAGCACGATTACAATAAAAGTTAAGCAATCAGAAATGTTTCATATCACTAAAGAAAATGGTTTTTCTTGGTCAAGCAAACAAAGAAACTGATTTCCAAAACCAAAGGCAATAGCATCGCTAACCAAGGAAGTCTCCTGCTTTTCAGTTGTCACTAATCTAAAATCATTAGTGGATTTCACAAAAGCATATAATCATAGAATATGACAAATGTCTATATTTGCAATTGCATAGGGTGCACTAACCATTGAATCTATAAAAGCTTCCACAGAAGCTGCAGGAAACATCAATATACATGCATGAATTGACTTAATTTCATGCTATTGAAGCGCGCCACCACCACTTCTTGCCTTTACCTGTTTTATAAATACATGCCTGTAAAGTTAAAGAGCAGAACAGCCTACCACCCCAAATCAAAGTTGCTACTTTGGTCTTCAGCACTACCATTCAACCATATGCAGACAAAAATCTTGCCCCCCTCCCCCACCTTTTTTTAAGCAGTTCATTTTTCTTTCTGCCCTAGCTCAGGAAGTTCGGAAAATGAAAGGTTAAAAAAAGAACCAAATTTTATTTGCAAAAACAAAATGAACCAATAAAAAAGAAAAAGTGAAGACAACCCACATCAGTACCCATGCTGTCGATTCACGTACATAAAAGTAATCCAAAGCTTTGTCTACAATTTTTCTCCACCACCACAAACTTGAACAATTCCTGAAAAAACATCAAAGTCAAGTTTTTCAGTCTTTCATGAGAATATACCATCTGCAGCTCTCATTTGTCAACTTGTTTTGAGGCAAGAAGAAAAGACTTAACATTTTGGAAGGAATATTATTTCTATAATACAACATTAGAAACCACAACTGTGCCCTTATCCGATTCCACTAGAATTTCTGGTGTTCTCAGTCTTGAAACCTCTTACTAGGACATCAAAGTAAACAAGCGATGAGTAACACATGTGGTGGCCACCGCCTTATATCCCTCCCTTTTCCACCCCAAGAGGCCATTCCTTCTTGTTCTACATCTCATGATATATTATGATATATGTCTTGTTTTTTTCATCATTGTTAATCGGGGTTAGTTATGTAACCAAAACTTCTACATGAAATTGCACTTTTATGAAGCCTAAGTGAGAGTGTGCTTGTATATCTATATCAAACATCAGTTTTGGGCTTCTGAAAGAGGGGAGACAAGGTTTTTACTTTAATTCATTGTTACAGAAAGATCACACATTTATCTGCACAAATAAAAACCAAGGCTTGCCCAGAAATTTGATCTAAATTGGTGAGGCCAACATTAACAGATTCAAGTTGGTCAACAATAAAAAAACTCAATAAGATCATAAAAGTCAAAATATCTAGGTATGCCGAGAATGAAGTCTACTTACCTTTGGATAGAATTAGGGACCAATTTCTGGAATGTTAGGAGCTAGTTGCCTGCATTTATCATGCAACTTGCAGAATATCTGGTTCACCCTCACTTGCTACTCTTGTAACTTAACACCCTAGATTAAGCACTCATTTTCTCATATAGCAAGCTGAATATTCAAACAGCGGATTATAAATGGCTAACCAACCTGCAGCAATCAGGATCTCTTTTTGTTTATCAAGAGTTTGGTTTAGAATGACAAGGCAATTATTTGTAACCCAAGCATCTAATGATATCCTAGAACACCACATCTGAAAGCATCAAGCATCATTGGCCTATCCCAATCCAAAAGTTTGGCAAGAGAATCTTGAATTCATAAAGGTGTAACTCTATTCTATTATTTTCTCCATATCACTTTATTGGTAGAGGTCTGCTTCATCAGAAATGTTAAAGAAAAGAGTGGCAACACTCCCGTATGCTGTAATAGGACACAAACTAGGATTCTCCAAAAAGTGACCATCAACAAAATATGAAATTCTGTTACTTAAAAATGAAGCGCAAGCACTAACTCGTTTTATTGTTCATCAGTGTCCTAAATCCCCAAAGTATATCAAATAGCCAAAGAAATGGCCTATATCTGAATCTACACTACAATCAGGCTACTTTTCTCCATCTAGACATGCTCTGCACAACCCAATATGTTCAGGGTGTAACAAGCACCATAATGTTGTCAACTCAACAATGAAGAAGTTAATGATTCCCAGTCCATATAGGAAAAGAAATCACCAGCATGTCGTTCAACTAAAGTAAGTCTAGTCTAGGACTTTGTTCTTTTCTTTTTTTTTTTTTTCTTTCTCTGTAAGTTTGAGTTATATGTTTAACTCTGCAAAATAGCAAATTATATAACACATAACAAATGATTTTGTCAAAGACTACAAAACAGAGGAAAAATTCAAAGAAACATTATTTATGAGAAATCTGGCAAGAAGAAGAAGAAGAAGATTTGGAAATCATGACATGGATTAATACAACCATCTATTTCCATTTCAACTAATCTCAGTTATTGTTTGACATGAAAACAAGATTTATTTTAGAAAATAAATGGCTAGGATGGAAAGAGACAAGAATAGAAGTTGAAGCAATTTGATCCAATTGCAGTATTGAAGTTACTGGTCCAATAGTAAAAAAAGAGTTATCCCTTTAGACCAACAAAAAAATGTTTAGCACAAAAATACAAGTATTCAAGAGCTGGGACTTGCTTTAGTTGTCCCATGTATATGATCTTGAGGTGTCTCACAGCTTGTTCAGAATCTATGTGGTCAATTGCAGTGCACAAAGGAGCAATTACTGTTATAGTGGCAGTTAGTCTTGACAGTTAGAAACCTTCAGTTCACAACTGTGAAATAGAGAGAAAAATATTACAAGTAAAATTCAGCAGGAACAACAAACATATATTTTCACCCTATTTACTAGGCAACAAAGACATCAAAGGTGATCACCAAGGCACATTTGTAGCTGTGTTGTACATATATTCAAAATCTTCACATAAATGAAAGCATCTGATATATCTACCTGTTGAATCATTTGTTAAGCAGCATCTGATCAATTTGCCTGTTCTTGTTGTACACTGCAATGATTTTCTTAGCATATGAAGGTGCATGCCTGTCAGCTCTGCATTTATCACAAACTACAGATATTAGAACCAATCTTAATACATTAACAGTACACTTATTTGTCATCATAGGTACCTTTCCTTTCCCCAAGTACGAACTGTGTACAAATAGTTCCTGATTGTATGGTAATCTAGTGAATAACGGGCAAATTCCAGACCCTTAGGGCCGATCTGCATCCAAAAAGACAAATCAGAATTAAAATTCTTCTCTGTTTTCTTTATTACAAAATCCATCATTCAGAATAAGACTTACCGAGTTTAGCAGAAAAGCTATAATATTGCCCACAACCCTTGGGGCAGGTTGAGAAGGGCCCCTTCCTGTGGAAATGTTATAGGGATTTGAATATTTATTCAAAAGTCCACAGAAAACATCTAAAATGAATATTTAAAATTGCAATAATCTCAACCCAACTAAGACTTAACTCCAAATTTAATTGGGGTTGACCATATGTATCTTTTCTGGTCATTCCATTCAATTATGAAACAATATCCAAAATTGCAGAAGCCAATTTTTTTTTTTTTTATATATATATATATAAATGTTCATGAGCAGATTTGATTAGTCAAATTAGATGCCTTAGAATTTTTATAAGAAAGGGGACATGTGTGAATGGATGGTCGAATGAGCTTAAATGCCATGATTCACTTCTAATGCAGATAGGCACAAAACTTATATAAAGAGGTGACCAAAAAAGGCATATCATACATACCAAATTTCGCATCATCATCTGCCTTAACAGTTTCCATAACAAAAGGTCGCCGATCACCCTGAAGTTAAATATGTTTGAAAATCAATGTCAGTTTGGTTTTAAAAATGTAAATGGATAAAACAGGATAGAGCTCAGGGTTTTACACTGCTGGTTGTTGGAGTAATCTCCAAAAGGTTTTGTACCAAGTTGAGCATTTCTCTCCCCCGCTCATTTCTGCAGTTTGGCATATAATATAACTTAAAAGGACGTCCCAATGCTACCACAACGTGGGTTTAGGTAAGGTACCGTAAAATAATAAAACATTAAAAATGGGCATCGGTATGAAGTAAAATTAGCCAGTAGCCTTAATAAAAAATCGTAATTAATTTGCAAGCTCTAAGCATATTTGTAATCTCAAATTGTTACCTGACGGTAATGTATTGTGGATGCTGTGTCATGCTGATTCCAGAATATTTTGGCACACCCATGTATCCAACAACCAGATCCTAGTCTCAGATGTTAGAAAGTATCATGGAAAGTTGAGTCATGTAAGTGAAAGAAGCTGAGTTTTTTCGCAAGGATATAAAAGGCTTGTTCAAATAAGTTGATATACACTCACTGATAAAGCATTGGTATAGTCAAAACAGCTGCAACACAAACAAAACTGTGTCATTTTTCAAGTTTCGCTCCATTCATGAAGGGTGTGTATAAATTGATGGAAATGAATGCCTAAGATGATAATTAGCTCTGTTAAATGACATTGTAAAATTATTTGATGATGAAAGAAATTATTGTCAAAGAGAGAAAGATGCTGAAAATCCAATGATGATAATTTCTTGCATTGACCTAGATCCAATTTCAGCAATTAAAGTTGAAAATTGCCTCAATTTTTGCTGAAAAGCTAAAAAAAAAAAGACTACGGGGCAAAAACAAATAGTCTATGCAAAGAATAGGCAATTACCTATAACAGGATGGAGCGATTACATCGACTAGCTCTTTTGCTGGTAGACAGAAATAGGGAACCTGTTTTAGTGAAGATTTGGAAGTAGATGAGGCAATAAGAATAGTGAGAGATGTAGCATGCTGAGAGAGATGAAGCATTTTTACCTCTTCAATACGACCATCCAAGTGCTTCAAGTGGACCTATGAAAAGTATTGCAGAAAATCAAATTTTTTGATTCAGAGAACCTCAAACATCCCCTCTTCGGTTGGATCTAGGAACAATAGGTAGCAAGAGCAGGATATAGTGCAAATAGGAAAATATATGTGAATCCAGGTATCTAGGAATCAAGCAAAATCAAAATTCTCATTTCAAGTTATTGATTTCTATGAAACCAGTAAGAAATGTCCTATTTAAGTATTTGTTACGTTGAAAGGAAGATTGTAAAAATCAGAAATTTCCTAAAGATAATAGCATCCAAGAGAAAGAATTAATCAACATAAACCTTGTAATCTTGCATAAACTCATAATGGAGAACTGTTTCTGGTTCATCACTTGCAGCCTTCAAAAATTTATCAAGCCCTTCTCGGGTTCCATTATCCACTGTTTAATAAGAAAGTAAAGGTCAAATTCTCTGTCAAGACTTTCTGGTAAATAAATTAACTAACTGAAATTTGATATAGACCATGCATTATCAATACACACACTAGAAAGGCATTAGACATTTAAATCATATCATTACATGCACCAAGCAGGTTCCATTTGAATGGGGTTATTCTACATGATTACATGGCATCCTCTACAGGCATAATTTGGGCTATAAACAGTGGAACAATTATCTCAGCTTCATAGCAATGACAAAATGTCCACAGATCCAAAGAATACGTAAGTGGATATATGGCCTTTTATTTACCACAATTTGTGCCCAACACATAAAGCTTTTCCAAATTCAAATAGTGCTCCACAGATCTTAACGCTGCAGTTCAAGAAATCAATCTGCATTACAATAGTACAAGTCATGAACAAAGCAAACACCGAAAGTAGAAATTTCAAGGCTATAGGATCAACTGTACCCTGCACTTGGCAGCCCACACCACAGAAAAGAAGACGCTTTACCCCTGCAGCCTGATGTTAGACAACTCAGCATTTGTCTCTCTTAAGCTTCGAGTAACATAACAATTCAGGATTCATTGAATTCTATTCTTATATCTTGAATGAAAATCAGAAAATAAGAAGACTATGACCTCACCCATTTGAATTCAGATAATGTGGTCAAGAAAGAAGTGCTTGGGGAAAATTAGAGAATCTATCAATCGGTAGTCTCCCATAATGTCAATATATTTGTAGCTTAAGAGAAATTCAAATGACCAAAGTACCCATATATCTAAAAGACACTCCAATCAACATAAATAGAACTTCTGATATGCAAACTTATCATACTTTATGACCTCATGTTATAATCATCAAGAATTTCCTTTTATGAGTCCTTCCTAACAAGAATCATTATGAGTTCTTCCAATCACACCTATCTAACAATCTATCAATATTTGTGAGAAATTATCAAGTTTGTTTTCACATTGAATAATTCTTAAATCCTCAAAAGAAATTGTTTCAAGTTCAGGTTGACAGCTGAAATTGTTTCAATGGAACATTTGTAATAGTAAAAAACGTATTTTAATTATTAATAGCTAATGACAAACATGAGCGTAAAACAATGGCTGCCGCCTTTTGAGGTCCTACAAGAAAAACATATCCTAGAGCTTGCAAAGGAGAAAGGACTTCGCATTAAGCATCCCAAATGGATGTCCAGTGAAAACAAGGGTCTGTTGGTAGCATCACTTTCGTTTTGTGCAATGAAATGGCATATCCTTGTCTATCTCCGAGATTGACTGTTTTAAGCTTTTCTTTTTCTATTCATGAGCAATAAATATCAATAGAAAGCTCTGATTGAACAGAGGATTGTATAAAGACAACAGCCCACTACCTCAACCAGTGCAAGAGTATTCAGATTAGGGGATAATGTTGGCTTGACACCTTTAGCAGCAATAACTTCCTCTGGGGTCCTGCTTACAAAAGGAAAATAGGTAGGTGGTGGAGACAGATTAAAAGAAAAAGAAATGAACATTGGAAAAGAATCGGAAACTAAGAACAACCAAACGGAAAGCACAGCCAAAATTTGTTGGGATGATGGATCAAATGCATAGGAGTAATTATAAAACCTGGCTAAGACAGGCCTTGGAGAGAGTCGGTCATCTGGATCACTGTACAATGAAAATAAGCAGAAAAGAAAAGACATCAAACACCAGAAAAACAATGAAAACTGCTAATCATTACACCAATCTGCATATTCTACAACTAGAAATTTGTAGACTCACCTCTGTACACATATAACAGCCTCAACCATGCTGGCTTTTAGCATTTCAACAGCAATAGTAGTAACTATTCCTGTCCACTGGGCTCCTGCCACTCAAAGTAAGATGATTGAGATAAAAAGAACTTACATTCATGGCCCTCAAAATCTGATGAAAAACGTCTACTTCATAAACAAGTGTTTATGGATCATGATAGCTCTTTGCAGCTGTTGGGAAACTAAAAAAATGAATTCATGTGTAGTGACATAACCTGAAGGACCTGGCTTTAATGTATTCTTTTCATAAAACTCAAAACAGATTCATTCAGTTTGGACAATAAATGAAATTTTAGAAGCTCAGGTGCCAAAACATAAAAAAATGCTGCAAGTTGATATCTATTTCTGAGAATTAGAGCCAGAGGTGAAGTACTTATATTAAAAAAAAAAAAAAAGGTCAGTGAACACTAAAGTTACGACTTTCACTCAGACCATAACATGTGTAAATTTTTCACTATTGTCATAATTTACTGAACTCAGGCAATAACTCCTCTATGAAGAGAGTAGAGTTTTGGAATTTAGCATGTCAAAGGACGTGATGGAAACCTTGTACACAACCAAATGCCATTCCATTTACATGTAAGTTTCTAAATAGAAGCCAGACCAAAACCAATAACTCATCGGTTTCTAATTTCACTCCAACAAGTTATTGCCATTTGAAGGCATTAAAGTGAATGTTAAACTATGTGTGTTTTCCATCCTGGATGTATAAACAAGGGGGGCTTAGCTGAGCTTTCTAAGGTTGCAACTAAGAAACAGTGATATTGTCATCCACTGGACAGCTAATATTCCTATCTAGAATTAGCCTAAATTGAATGCAGTGCAATGTCAATGGAAAGCATTTATGGGAACATACCTTCAACAGGGTTAATTTTACGTGCATACAATAGCTCATCATGGACTCCTAAATAAGTCTCATCTAAAGAATCTATCTTCCTCCCTCTGCTGTGGACTACAGGCTCCAAACTCTGTAAAAGAAGATTATAATAAGAGCTTTAGAAAACAGAAAAGGGTTTATGAGATGCATTTGTAAACAGGCTTGCAAAGGGAACATTTTATTTGTTTGAGGAATGTAAACATGCTAAGTATTGGGAAAATAATAACAAATCACCTAACTCAGCAACTTGGCACTAAAAGCTTTGCAATAAATCTTCCATTGCAAGACAGTTATTATCCAAGTCCTGGGCAGAAACTGGTAGCCAACATATTTGCTCAACTACTCAACGTGGTGATTCATGCAATTCAGTATACAATTTTATCCATCAAGTAATAGCCTAAGCATAGTCAAAAACACAAGGAAGCCTACATTTCAGTGATTCCAGCCATTAGGAAACATTATCGGTAGCTCACTGACACCCTAGACATCAGAATTATTGCAGACTCATGTCTCTCCACGTGCTTTCCTGGATATGTTTATTTAAGAATTGTCATCGCGATGTGATCATACAATGCACCTCCTTAACTCTTGGCCCGATGCCCAAATGGGGCCAAAATTATTCAGATTCACAAGCAAAGAAGGGGAAAAACTTCCAGAATGGGGAACCACAACAACACCAAAACAATGCTCGACTCTTGGATCTTGTTTTTTTTTTCTTTTCATTTGTGTGAAAAAGAAAAAATATAAAGGCGCAGTAAGACCATTTTAGAAGATATACATAAACAGGGGCATTGTTTACGAACATTTAAGGCATTTTGTAAGACAACTCGAAAACAACAACGTCACATATAGGCAAGGAAAAACAGAGAGAGAGAAAAAAAACTAACAATTAAAAGAAATAAGATGCTTACCTCAATTTTTGACATTCCATCTCCAAGAAAAGCACAGGCATTCTTGACATGAGCAATGTAATATGTGTCGCACAACCCACATCGACTACCAAAAACCAAAAAAAAAAAAAAAAAACCAAAGCAAAAAATAATTGCAAAAGAAGCATTCTTTTTGTTCTGGGGATATGTAATATGTAAGAGCTTCGTGTGAGAAACCTGCAATGGTCTTTGGCGGGATAAGTGCCACCAGGAGGAATAGGTCTGGAGCGCTGCCTCCAGTCCTCTCTCAGCTTCACTGACTTCTTTGAAGAGCTTGAGTTGGCCTCTGTTCCACTCAAAACCAACATTCACTGAGTCAAGGCTACTGCAAGAGAGAGAGAGAGAAAGAGAGAGAGAGAGAGAGAGAGAGAGAGAGAGAGAGAGAGAGACTTCCATACATAGATACGCAGTACACACGCGCGCACACACAAGTACACAGATGTAGAGATGGTTTGGTGGGGTTACCTTTAGAAGGAGAGGACGACGAGGAAACTATGGGCAGTGGGATCTTGCAGACGATAGAAGTCATCATGTACATCTGAAAAGAAGTCAGAACGAGAGCAATGAGTGCTTTTACGTCCCCTGTGCACCTTATGCACCACATAATATTGCGGTAGAGTTTGCGCCTTCGTGAGACCCAATCCAGACATTTAGGCGACGTCGTTTTAAAGGCGAGAGAATTCATGACGAGACTGAAGGTTCAAAAGTCAAAACGTCTAAAAATAGTAAGAGCTTGTTCCTCCTATATACTCCAATATTAAAAATGTATATTTCACATTTCGAGTTCTAATGCTGAAAATAAAAGAAAAAAAAAAAAACCAAGAAGTTCAAGAGAATGAAAAATAGTGTCAAACCTACTGCCACAATTTATGGATTTTCCAGTAGACTCTCCTCAATTTATTTAGTTTCGACTCCAATAGCATATCGCATTGCTAAAAAGGTGATGGTTAAAAATTAGACAATATAAGAGAATTCAACAAATGTCCCATCAAATTTATGGTAAAAAACGATTACAGCAACCAGAGAGCTTTCTTATTGTCTTCTGTTAAAAAAAAAAAGAAAAGATAACTATAATTTTACCAATAGATGGTAAGGCTTACACTCATTTTCCAACCTTTACAAAAAGAATGGATGATGCTGTGATCACGCAAATTATACAGGTTGTGACCACCATTTCATGTCTAAAACAAGAGCAGACAGGAAATAAAAGCAAAACTTTTGAAGCATTCCAGCTTCATGACGAGCAATCCCACTTTACTCATTAAAGAAGCTTGCTCGTTCTTCTTCTCGGTGGCCCTCCCGGAAATAGCTTCATGATCCAACCCAAGACCCTTTCCACCACCTATTTCAAAAGGAAACAATAAAATCGTCAGTCACCAATACACGGATGTACAAAATCCTTATTTTGTGACCAGGTTTGCCGGAAGAAGGCATCCTTTCCCAAGCTTTTTGTATTCAGGTTGCTGATTGGGCTTCCCTGCTTGCAAGTGCAGTAATGTTGTTTTTCGCATGTCATTATCACGAGAAGAAATAAAATAGATTGATGGGAAAAGAAGTTTGTGCAGTGCAGAAGAAGAAAAAGAAAAACATGACACACCCATGCTGGATGAGAAAAATACAGGCATGCATACAATGAATGAAACATTAGAAGAAGCCATAACCTCCCTCCTAAATTAAACAGTATGGGAATTTGACAAAGAATCTGGTTTAACATATACAACTTGCTTGATAGACTTCATCATAATTCTGACTCCTATGGCCATCATGCATGTTTAAAACGCAATGCATGCTATTAAAACACAAGTAACTATGACTACTCGATTGCAGATGTCATTACTCGAATAGCCTCGTGATTTTGGACCCCATATTTCTTTCCATAAAAAAAAATTAATATTTATGTATATATGATTCTGCCTGCTGAAAGCCTGAAGCCAGACACTGCTGATTCCAAAACTAATTATGCATTACAGTTCTCAAAGTTGGTCTATTTGATCCTACCTCATCTCCTTCATCTGCATATGTAGAATTCTCCTGAGGGCTATGGGAATCAGGCAATCTTGCTGGGATATGTCCATTGGCCATCATGTTTTGAGCAGTCAAAAGTTCTAATCTTTGAGTTTGAGCCTCAAGTTTACATGACAACTCGTTGTTCAAAGCCTGCAGTTCGTTGAAAACAGACACTCCAATGGATGAGATGCATTTATTAAAAAGAATAACATCAATAATTCAAGAACAGAAAATAAATTCAAAATAACTAGCATGCCAACATCACCACATTAGATACTAATACTATTTTCTAATCAATTTATGCATCCCAATTTTATGGTAGTTGTCATGACCATAACAAGTCAAAGAAACTCCAAACATCCTCCATGAAAGAATATCTTCAGAAACGAATGTGAGGTGGAGAGTACAGAAGATAAGCCTACAGACAAAGAAACAAAAAAGAGACTTCAAAGCAATAGGTCAAACTTCGCTCCAAACAAATTTAGGAAACATAAGAAGTAAGTGTATATACTGGTAGTCTTGCTATAAAAGTCCAGGGCAAACATTCATCTCCAAGTTAGATAAGACAATAAAGAGCATGGCCAAATATATATACCACTTCCTAGCAGGCCAAATTGTTTAGAAGCTTTTATAAATTGTAATGCTAGAAAGATATTTCACAATTACAGTTGCTAAAACTTATCAGCAACAGATATTGCAAAACATAAATTGAACGGCAATTTTACTTGAGAAGCATAAAGTGTGATAAAAGAACACATGTGATGATAAAGACACCTGTAACAAACTTGAGGCAACATCAGCAAATGATGATGCAAGAAGAGTTAGTGATATGAAGAGCATACAGTCTAAGAGTCCCAGTGTCAACTGAAGTTCAAGAAAAAGGAACACAAAAATAAGGAAACAGTGAAACAAGAAATGATCCAGCATATGCCTATATGCCTTGTCAGGAAGAGGAGGAAATGGGATCCCCATCAGTAGAGCAAACTGGCAAAGTATCCAAAAAATGATTACCAGCCAGACCCAAGCAAGTGAAAGACAAGAACCTGATAGGGAGAGTTGCAATAAGGCAGACAGCAACTCAATTGGTATAAGAGATGAACATAAATAAAATCTATTACACATTTCAGAACAGATAAAAATATGTTGACTAATGAACTTTTTTTGATTGGGGAGGAAGGTTGTCATTTGGCCAACACAGATAAGTTAATCTCCTGCAGTGCTTCATGCCTACGAATGCGTCATAACAACTTCCTCCATGGGATGGCATGTTAACACCAACTGCTGGACACATAAAGATCATGTAGGTTTAGAAGTTACCTTCAGTTTAGAACACTGAGACGACTCAGATGCAAATGCTTGAATCAAATCTTCTTTCTCCAATGCCAACTGCAACACAAGAGGTCCACTTTTCAATATAGGTTTTCAACTCAAACAGTTCTTTTATTTATTTATTAACATATCTCTTTGCCTAACTAAGAAAAGTGAGGCTTAGTGTAACAGTAAAGTTACTTTAGTGTGACTTAGAGGTTACATGTTCAAGTAGGAAAGAGTCAGAATGCATAAACTTCCATCAAACTGGCAGTCACCTCAGAAATTAGAGCATTGATATTCTGAATCATCCTCATCTGATCTGGAGGTATATACAAAGATGACTCTTCAAGATCTAAATCTCTGTTTTCAGACAGTGCAGGAAAACAAAGGGAGCCACCTGATACAGTATCATGTATTACCCGTGTGCCTGGCATAGCATCTGCAAATTAAGCCCATCAGAAAACAACAATTTTATTGAATTGGATGGTTATCTGAATAAATAAAAAGAAACAGATATGCAAATTCCAAATTTTGAGGATGCCTAAGATTTTTATGCCAAGAGTTTCATAAATCAACTTCAGCTTCTCCAAAAGAAATTTATAGATATAACAATACAAGTCGAAGGAAACAAATTTTGAAATAATGACACTGACAGATGCAAACATTCAAGAAATAGGAGCAAATGCAAAATTCTAAAATTTTTAAAAGGTTTGAACTTCCCACATGTAGTTAAAGCCTCTAAGAGTCAACAACTTGGATTACAATACATGTCATGTAGGACAACCAATTTGTGGCTTTTTCAACTTGCCAGAGGAATGATAGTTCCCTATTTAGAATAGGTGTTCATATTTAGGATATAGTTTCCATTTACAGTATGATTACTGTGTGCTTCACTGTTTCTGTGAGCTTTGTCCTCTTCATGAAAATTAATTTTACACAAATTGTATGCACTCAGGATTTTGATGATAATAATAACAATAATACAAAAATACACCCAAGGTTCATCATGGAAAACACTTTTATCCACTAATTTTGAATATGAACACTTTGGGCCTTATGGCGATAAATTCAGGGGCCAAAGTGTGTATATAGACAAGACATATAGGATAGATTATTCTAAAACAAATATCACAAGTATTTTTTCTTTTACAATTCAAAACTTTTGATCCGAATTGGTGGAAGTATTAATAATGCTTGACAAAAAGATTGAAATTAGCCCAAATAAATAAATAAAGGCAGAACAAATTGCTCAAAATGAACTTTTGGTAAACCAAAGTTCAAACTGTTTGCATCACCAGCCTCTGTTTTTTTTTTTTTTTTGCAATTATCCCTAAAACAATCAGCTTCCTAGCTTGTTATGTTCTGCTTGAAACTTTAGGGTGGCTGGTGGTTTGCATAATTAATTCTGAGAGAAGTTCCCTTTCAGTGGAAATTTGAAGCATGGCCTACCTCATTTCTAATTATCATGGCCTTGAAGAAACAGTTTGTCTTATACGGAAAAAGTTAAAACAATTTTTATTTTGTTCAGCCAGCCTGCATGGAACAGCATGACAAAGGCCTATATTTAGGCCTAATTTCAAGATGCAACATAAATCTGCAATTTTGTTTTGTTAATGTGTGCAACACAAACAAAAATTTTGGGATGCAACATAGCTTACCTATATCTGCAATCCTTTTGCATTAATCAAGAAACATGTGTATAACAGTAGTGTGAAGCACATGGAGCAAACAATTTAATCCCAAACTTTATTGCACAGAACATTCCAAGTGTGTTGTACAGAAATAAATTTCAAGAAAAAGATTTACCTAAATCTTCAGTAGATGTTGAGGTATCCTTTTTACTGGTAGAGCTCTCACTAACATCCATAGACTTTCCACCAGCTGAAGACTTCCATAATTTAGATTGCAATAATTTCTTCTCTGTACCATAAAAGAACACCAGTAAGCTGGACCAGAACATCTCCAAGCAGATTACTACCCTAGCACTGGTGTTTTATTGATGGAAAGCTGCATGAATAGGATTGCTTGAATAGCAGCCAATCCAAGACAGTCATAGAAAAGGGGGAATACCTTCTTGAAAAGCATCAATTGTTGACTGCAAATCCTGACGATCTTTCTCGAGGCTGGATATTTTCTTTCTGCAAGACTCAGTATGAAAGTAAAGATGAAATATTCCTCCAACATCATGCAGGCTTAGGCTTGAAAGCATGAAGAAAGGGGCTCATAGAATAGTCAAAAAGAATCATAGCGTGAAAGCATAATCTAAAATTAAGCATAATTAGACACATAACCTAAGCATGTTGGCTTTCCTAAAATGCCACCAGCTTTCCCTTCTAATGTAACTGAACTTTAATATAATGGACAAAGCTTAGAGACAAGGTAAAACACATAGTTGCAGTAATATGAATGCTTCTTTATTTGCAGTTTTGAAGACACCAATCTAAATATAAAACAAAAAATATATATATATATTTTTTAAACAAGTGAAGTTACAGATAATCAAGTTAAGCTGAAAACATGTGGCACAAGCTACTCACACAAAATGGGGAATGAAAAAAGAAAGAAAAGAAAATCATACCTGTGCAAAGTGATCTCAGTGTGTGAGTTCTCCAATTCCCTCTCCAGCTTTAGCTCATTAGACCTCAGTCTGAGTGCCTTCAGAAAGAATTGAGGGGCATCTTTAGAAGTTAAATGATAGGAGCCGATGCAAAAGGTATAAGAACTCTAATGCTAGTGTGTCAGATAGTAGCCTTAAAAGAAGACAAAAATAACATCACAATGACTTCAGAGGTGTACTTTTTTTTTTTCTTCAAACTAATATATATTAAAAAAAAAACTTAGAAACTCAACCCAAAAATGGATATCTGAAGTGACAGCTAATTATATTAATTTGAAAAGAGAGAATTTGATTTCAGCTTTTGGCTTTTATCATTTTCCCTGCATCCATTGACAAGAATCATTCGTACAAGGGTTCATTTAGTAAACACATTAGCTTCAAGAGAAAAGGAGTTGGATATTATTGACAGATAATTGTCACAAAATAAAAGGGCATCCCAGTGTATAAGGCTCCCACACCGTGGGGTTTGAAAAAGGGTAAGTTTTATGTAGTTTGTCATGAAATGATATATAAAATAGTATAAACTTGTAATCAACTAAGAAAATCTGAAATTAGGATTGAGTTCCTGCACTCAACTCTCAAGTATTCTCCTCCAATCACATATTTTCGGCCAAAATGGTCAAATTTATGATTCTGGGTTGCTTGAGTCTTACTCTTTAAGTATTGGAGCATTTTTCTTGGAGGAATACAAGTATATTATCCATCACCTACTAGAGTAAAAGTGTTACATATCATGTTGAACTAATTTATGATGCACAAAAATAAAAGATAACCCCCACAAATGCTATCCACCAGAATTATTTCAAAAGTTGAAAATCAAGCATATACTTCACAGATTAAGGTGAACAGAGAATCAGTGACCCAGCAGTACATGTAATAGAGGTGAAAAGGCAGAATATTTGTTATGCACCACATGCTTGCTGAGATGTAGATAAAATCATTAAGAGTGAAGGAGCAAGATGTTGTTGTCTTGATCTAGATAAAGGCAGGCCAATAGGGTTCAGTAGTACAATTATGTATCTAAGCACAGTAAAATGGCTGCTTGAATAAGTATAGTATAAACCAATACACATGCCAAAAAAAAATAAGTACCTAATTTTTGGACTAAGAAAACAAGGTAAAGACTCCTTGACATTCTAAACTAGGATTAGACATCCAATCAAACATAGGACTGAACATCATGTCATTTCAAAAGCTTAAACTTAGATTCAATACTGCCCTAAAATGCAGAAAGTGTGGAATGGGCAGTGAAATCAGAATATTAAAAATTAGACAAAGCAAAGAGAATAACTCAAAGAAGGCAACAAAGGGGAGTTAACAAAACCAAGGATTTGAATCAGATTACTACCTTCTCTTCCAAACCAATAACCTCAGAAGCCAACAACCTAGCTCGTTCATCAGCAGCATTACACTCAAGTTGTGCATTTCCATATTCAATTCTCACAGACTCAAGTTCTGCCTGCCAAGATTAATGGATAGTGACAAGAGTATATCCATAAGAGACCACATTGCTGTAAAAAAATTAAGCAACAGTACCACCCAATTAATGAATTGACAGTTACTTGCGATTGTTAATGACAAAACCTAACTTCTTGTAATGCACTTGAAAAAATTTGCTGCCATTTGTCGCTAGTCTTGAAGTTCAGAATTGCTCACTAACAACGACCGCCATTATCAAAATCATCAAAAATCATGAGCAACAATTAGATGTGATCCACAACCAACTTCAACCTCCCTTCTTCTCCCGTCTTGTTGATTTCTTTAATTTATTTTTCTAATGCTACCATCCTTCATCGTATTTCTGAGCCAACCTCAAATATTGAGAGGTGATACACTTGTATCCTCTAAAGGTGCATCTCTCAAAGACAAATGATTTCTAATTGATAGGAGGGACAGTAGGTTAGATGGCACCTGTAAGTTGTAACAATGAAGATAATTGGCAACACTCATGCTTCCCTTACCAATCCAAGTAGGGAGAAACCCAAAGATGAGAAACAAGTCTCAACAACTTTCATTTCTTTTCCCTTTTGCTTTTTAAAACGTCAGATCATTAACTATTACGTTCAACACATGCATCAAAGATGGCATTTAAAACACATTCAAGCGTACTGAAAACCAGTACTAAAGGAGACAAACAAACACATACACATGAATGTATGCAGTAGATAATTCCTACTCACCATGTATCCCTTGATCTCCTCTTGTAGCCTCCCCATGTCTGATTTGAGTTGGTCAACAACACTTCTCTGGCAAAACAAGGTATAGTCCAATGAACCAGAAAAACACTATATGGACTTTCACAGTAAAATATTCAAGATTAGAAAAGGTCAGTGGGAGCCTAGTAAAAGATTCAGAACATTGATGTCATCTTGCATCTTGACTGATTAGCAACCAACCAACTTAAATAGGTCAATTTTAATTCATTAAAGACAAGTAAAAGTGGAGTAAATACAAATGCACAAAATAATCACGACTGAATTTTAATCTCCAACTATCAAACAATAGCAGAAATGTAATGTCATAAGAATAATTTTGTGAGCCAACCTGTTGGTTATAGCTATCAGTCAATGATGAATTTTCTGCAGCCAAGGACTCTGACAGAACACGTGAAGCTTCAAGAGCTCGTTGCAAAGAGAACTTTTCTTGTGTCAAGTCCTCAATATGCTGCATAAGACAAACAGAAGCATAAAATGACCAACATAAGCTCAAATCAGCCCTCAATCACAGGATATACAAGTAATGACAACCAACAGAAACCTATCAAAGACATATCCCAAATTACTTGGTTTTCATTGTAGAAAATGGAAACTTTTTCTACTTAGGCCTTGTTCCTTTCAGATGCTTTATGAACAAGATCCTGCAGCCCTGAATTGTGCTGGCAGAGACTAAAAGGGAACATGGGTTCAAAAACATCATGTCCAAGGGATTAACATATTTTGAATCCCAACTCCAAAAGGAATAACAGAAGGCCAGTATGACCAATGGCCCTCTGGCCAACAATTCCCAAGTCGAAACTTCACTGAAGCAAGACTAAAATGGAAAAACAGGTCTATCACTTACATGATTATGCAAATAGAGGATATATTAATTGATTAATGATATATGATATGCACAGAACACAAAAAAAAAAAAAGATATATCTTGTAGCAGGTGAGGTAATGATGCTCTGCAGCTGAATTACCCAAAAATGCTGCTTTATCACGGGTAAAACCTCAGAGGCATGGTAGAAGCAGCATGGGTTCAAATGCCTTTCTAAAAAATGCCCATGCATATCCCTACAGCAAAAAGTTTTACAAAAGTAAATTTTCTAGAATTCCTTTAAACTGCTCCTGTATTCAGTTCCGAGGTGAGCCAAGATTAATTTAGATGTATTACAGGTGCTTTTAGTCAGGTGATCACAAGACATTCCACATAGCAATGACCTATCACCTTATTACAACCGAATGTACACCATATTTCTATCCTGCCAAAAGAAGGAAGGAAAGGCAGAAAAATGCTGATTCCAAAAGGTGAGAATAAGAAATCCTTATCAGTTCTTATTAGCCCAGTACATCAAAAGGTGAAGCATGCAGCCCAGGACTCCTCATTTTTAATTGCCTCCATGTTGTTCCATAACAGCACCTAGACTAAATGCTAGGCAACAAGAATTTTCAAGAATGAATACTTGAATACAACATGAAGCAACCAAAATGGAAGTCAGACAATTTCTTAAGCCATGCCTAAAACCCATGTGATAAAGTCTCCAACAAGCATTTAATCACCCAGTCACAGAACCTAGAAACAGATCATCATTTCTCCAAACAAAGCAAGCAGCAAATAGTATGCCTTCATAACTGAAAAGCAAAATACCTGTTCCAGAGCAGCAAAATCCTCATTTTGTTTAGGTGAATAAAATCCATGTTTACTCTTCATATTTTCCTCAGTAACACTTGACTCGGGTTGGTCAATCACATTATGGGTTGAAACCGCATGGTCCATGGAATGCTCAATTGCACTTAGTGCACTTGGAGGTGGAAACTTTTTGAAAGGTCCCAAAGTTTCATCGTTCAATGAAGGCTTCTGGAAAGCAGACAATCCCAGAAGATCCAGGCCATTTGATTTGAAAGCATTAGGAACAGATGACTCCTTCTCCAATTCAGGATGTAAGAAAGAACCCACTGTAGAAGCTCTTGGTACATTAAGTGAATCAAGGAAAGAAGGACGAGATCTCCTAGCATTTGGCTCAGAGGTAGCCAAATAGAGTGGTACATGATTTGAGGAGCTCCTTGCATTGAAATTGAATCCTCTGGATTCAGTTGCTTGCACAGATACAGTAGGCACACTTAAAAAACTGCCAAAATTTCTGTCACCAAAATTGGAATTCATGAGACCGTTGAACAGAGTGCTGCCATGCATCTCTTGCTCTTGACTAGATCTACTCAAGTTGATAACTGGTTGCTGTGAGTCAACTGCAATACCCTCAAAGCAGATTGTAATTATTGGCTTCTTCCTCAAACAAAGAAACAGAGAAAACAATGAATAATAAATCTTTGTTCCTATAAACTATGTAGAGATGGAAATCATACAGAATATTCAATGATAGAAGGAACACACACCAACTGGGCTTGGGAAGCTAACACTTCTAGGCTCAGTTTGCATTTGTGAAATGGCAAAATTTGGAGGTGATGTTGCAACATGAGAAGCCAGATTGAAACCTGCAGAATCCTTCAAAGAATTGTGGTTTTCTTTTGAGGACACTGACTTGTTCCAATAAAAACTAGATGGACTAGAGCCAGAATCAAATTGTTGACTCAATTGTGGGTATGAAGCAACAGAATGGTTAGCCAAACTCTGATAAGGAAGTCCGCCTTGCTTACCTGTATAAATGAAAGAATTATTTTCAATTTCATTTGTCTCTTGACCATAATTAACAGCACCTGCTCCAAGAAATTTGGAAGCATCAGGTCTCTTCAAATCATGATTGTTTGTTTGTTTATATGTGAAATCTGCAGAAGTTCTATTGCAATCACTAATTGACGGAGGATTATCATCTTCATCTTTCAAAGGGCCTTGTTCAGCTTTCTTGGTAACATCCATTAAGTTTTCCTTATTGTCGATAGAAACACTGAAGATGTCAATAGTTCCATTTGGTCTATCTGATGTATCAGCTTCATCAGAATCTATATGCTGTACACATTCAGTCTCCAGGGGTTGTGTCAGATCTTGACCAACATCAGAAGCATGAGGTTGGATACTGGCTGAAGCTTTCTTGGCTCGCTCAGCAGCCTTTTTCTTGCGGAACTCCTCCAGCTGCAATGAAGAAAAAATGGCCAACTCAACTCAACAAAATTAACAGATCTAAACATATAAAACTGGCCAAGTATGTTCTTATTTGTATGAAGCCAATCAGATTAATAACAACAGAAACCTTTCCTATCCCAGGCACCAAAACTAAGGGAAAAAGTCTTGGGAGGCATTTTTGTAAGCCCCATAGCTCAATCAAGCAGTGATGATAGGACTGCCACAGTTTAGGACAACCAAAAGGATGCATTTCTAAACCCTCCTAGATGAAGTGGCTGCTCAAGCCCTGAATAAATTAAACTGCAAGCTAGAGGACCTTTAAAAACAGTACTGGAGCCTAATAATATTCCTATCAAGAAGCCTCACCTAAAAAAATTTTTCAGTTGAACTCCAGGGCACGTTCTATGTTATGCACCAGGAAGAAGCCAAAAAGGCTCTGCTACTATTCAGAAGAATCAACATAATGAAAAATAGACTCCATAAATATAGATAGCCCTCCGTGTACATAAACTAATGTCTAGTCAACAAGTGGAAAATTAGAACTCTAGTAGGGTATAATTGGTCAAAACTTTCACAATCAGCTTATAAGTTAACTCCAATCCTTTAAGCTCTGAGCAACATTATAGTTCCTTTTCTCTTTCTTCTCAGTCATTCACGTCGTAACTATCAGTGCCATCACGATCATACAAGCAGCGAATGTTACATTCACAAAAAGAAACAAGAGAAAAAGCTTGATTGTGGTATTATCCCAACAACTAGACAAGGGTTGGATGTCCAACCGTCAAAGGCAGCCAACATCTAGTTCAATAACCTCCACATGTACACGAACAGCCAATGGTAGACTCCCCAAAGGCAGAAAACGGACGTTAGATCCACATGATGTTTATCCAACATTAATAACAACCAATTATGATCATGAGTGCATCAATGATTTTCACAGACCATTTCTCAACCGTCGAAATTTTGATCAGAAATATATATATTATTAAAAGAAACTTGAGACTGCATTATCATGTGCTTCACAATTGTTACCGTTACCCGTTATATAAAAAAAAAAAAAAACAAAGAAAGTGATAAGAAAACAAGGAACATCGTAAGTTTGTTTGGGTGCAAAAGGAAAATGAAAATCAATCAGAATAATTAATTTTTTGGAGAGGACAGATGGGGGCATACCCGACGCTTCCCGGCCTCCAGATGCTCTTGTTTACGTGAGCTCGGCAGCACCTGAGCCGACGCCATTTTGAGCCTTCCAAATTTCCAGACCTCCCCTCCAAATCAATCAAATCAATTACCAATCGAATTTACACCCATCACCAATCCAATTCGCACTCATCACCGAATCGATATCCATTTTTTTTAATTAAAAAAAGAAAAAAAATAAAGAATTTAACAGAAGGCAGTCTTTTTGTTTTTTTTTTTTTCTTTTTTTAGTTGTTGTTGAGAGAAATGCTAGAGATCTTTAATTAGGAACGGTAAACTGTTTGAATTTCGGGAGTGAGGGAAACAAAGGAACCCTAGAAATCCTGTGATGTACAGACCCAAAAAAATAAAAAAACACAACGAAACGGACCCGATCTGATCGATCAATAGAGAGAGAGAGAGAGAGAGAGAGAGAGAGAGAGAGAGAGATGTTAAATTTGGGCTTTTCTGCTGGTAAATCTCCTTTGTGTTCTCTCTTTCTCTCCCTCTCTCTGTTTTTTTGTGCGTTGTGCTCTCTCTCTCTCTCGAATGGTACGTTTTCTAGTTTAAATTCTGCGCGCAAGATGTTACCGTTCGGTATAAAACGATGCCCTTTTAAGGAACCCTAATGATTAAAAGTCCATATTATAATTTTCTTTCTTTTTTTTTTTGAATAATTAAGTATTTTTATTATGTTTGTTGCCGTAACAAAGAAGGGGGTGTACAAAACAATACGGCAGTTAGTTAGTTAGTTAGTTACAAAGCAACAACTAGCTACCAACTCCGTTTTGGCCATCTTTGTAAGAAATCATGGAAATGCTAAGAAAACTATAGTGAACAACTACCTACCAACTCCGTTGTAGAACTGTTGGTGAACATTATGATTTATTAATCCCATTTGCAATTTCTAGCAAACCCATCTACAAAATGGTCACTCGTGCACCACCGTTCATGTACGTACATGATGTGTTTTTTATTTTAAAAAAATAATAATAAATTTCAAAAACAATATACATAATTTTATTCGAGATGAGATGGATTTTCCTTCCAGCAAATATTGCCTGTCAAGAATCGTTCTTTTATTAGACGATTGGTTTTGTCTTACTGTAAATATTATTTGTCAGAACAATCTAGGATGCCCGAATGGATTAATTTTCAAGTTAATTGACTGACTCTACAATAAATCCAGGAGAATAATATGATTCAGAAAAGTTTAATTTAGCATTCCGGAGCAAAGCATTTGTCCTTCCAGGCAGGATAGAGTTGGAAACTCTGCAATACATCACCCCTGATCAACCAAAGCACGCCTTCCCTGCCCATCGACTTGGCTGTCGATCTGGGGGCCATTCCTCTGCGTTGAAGGTGGGCATGGCTATCACTTGTCTCCTTTTACTCCAGCACATTGCAGAACAGGCCCCTGCATCCTGGCGTGCTCAAAGAGCTGTATCACTCATTGCCATCTGACCCCCAAGTCTGAATGCTCCAATAACACCAGGGGGCATCTTACCTACAATCCAGTATCAGGCGAAGGCACGAACCAGTGATACAGGTCTATCTGGACATTGTTTCTCTTCATTCTACTGATGGAAAGAGCCCAAAGTTCATTTCCACTTGTGCTTCTACGTTTGTCTTGAATGGTCTTTGCAAATGGTGTTAAGGGTCTTGCTGGCATCAGAAGGGCGAAGGTTTCACTTCCTTCTCAATTGCCTGCAGCTTTTAGCTTCGAGAGGAAATTTTCCATTTGCCTTTAGCAATGCCTCCTATTGATATTGTGCTGCAGAGTGAGAGCGTTCCATGGTACACCTTGCTCCAACTCGCTCCAAGACATTGCCAGTTAAGAGGCCTCCCAGTCTCCATTTCCATTGTTGATGCTTAATTGTTGCTTTCAATCAACTTTCGGAATGTTTGTGATTTGCATTTCATTGAGTGTGCATAATGCTGCAACGAAAATGAGATTCGGCCCAACATGCATAATTTTAAAACCTTAATATAATATTTATTGTATATTGTTCAATGCTAACTAACATATTTATTATATTAAATTACATTTTGTAACAAAAAAAAAAAATCAAATTAGAAATCTCTAAGTTTTATGTTGTATTGATTAAAATGTATATAAAAAAATTATTTATTGACAAATTATTTTATATTAATTGATGTACAGTTTAAGTACCAAATTTTACCCCGAACGAATGATTTGATGCTCATTAAAAAAAAAAAAAGGGTTTAAGAATTATTGTTATTAATTTATGCGTTAATAATTATTGTTATTTAATCTTGAGATCAAACATTAAAGAAAGCGCATGTAGCAAGTCCAAACATTGCCCAAGTCATATACTTCACCGGTTACTTAATCAGGACACGTGGATCACTGCTCGGTTCCCCAGAGACACAAAGGTGCAATGTACATGGCCACTATTCGACTGACCAAAACGGCATGAGAGCTTCACCCCAAAAAAACAAAACGACATAAAAATAATTTTTTTTTTTAAAAAAAGAAGAAATTCTTTAAGTGGATTCTGGAAAAGATTTTTCAAAAATAATAATAAAAAAACTTTAATATAAAAACGGCATGCCTCAGTCTCTTCATTTCTTGCTCTGCGGCTCGGCTCCTCCTCCGTTTCAGTAAGTGGGGACCACCACAGAGCTGGAGGTTCCCAAGGGACGAGAGGGGACTATGGACCTCGAAACCTTTCTTATACGGTGTGGTGTCGAACCGCCCGTGGAAAGGACGACGGGGAAGAAGAGGAAGAGGATGAATAAGGCGGGAAATGAAGGCGAAGTTGGCGGCGACGGTGGTGGGGATCTTCTTCTGCAGGACCCGTTGGAGGTTCTTGGAAGAGACCTAATGATGAAGATATTTAGCTACCTAGACGCACGCAGCGTGGCACTATCTCTTGTTGTTTCTCGTGGCTGGCACGGTGTTGCTTCCAGTGACAGCCTCTGGAGCATTAAGGTTTGAACTTTTTGTGTGTGTGCGTGTGTTTGTGTGTCTGTGTTTTGGTTTCTTTGATATCTGTTTGGATTTGTTTTGGAACTCGGAAGGATTTCGATTTTTAGCCTTTAATTATGTGTCAATTTTATTTGTTTGGTGGAGTATTCTGGTGGTTCTGTAGTTCTTCTTTTTAAAGAATCGGACGTCTCTGGTTATCTGATTGAGTGTTTAGTTTGCTGCGCATAATGGGTGGTTTTTATTTTTTTATTGTTGTGGAATTTGGGATTGGATTCTCATTGCTTGTCTGCGGTCGCCTTTTTGATGGTGCCCTATTTTAAGGGATGTGAGACGGTCATTTGCTTGTACCTTAATTGTCTTTTTTATTTTCTTCTTCCTTTAACCTTGCGTTCTGTGTCGCATGTTCAAGTTATTGTGAGGTACACATTGAAGGTGTTTTTATTTTTATTTTTTTTCACATTAGGATTTATTGCTTGTTGACTGATTCATTGCCGACATGTTACTATAAATGGTCCTACTTAGGATATGCATAAGCCAAATGTAGCAGAAAATCACACTAGCACCCAGCCATGTGAACTTGTTATGTTGACTGAACAAAGTGTCATCTGATCTGCTGGATTCACTGCCTTCCTTTGAGGATTTTGGACCTGGGAAAGAGGATCTTCTGGGTGAAACCAAAAGAGAAGAGAGTTCAGCTCATCCATTAGATTTCAATTTTGTAAACTATATGTACGCCACAAATTGCCTGAGAGATTTTGCAGCACAGCACCATAGGCGGGATAGTCAAGCACATAAGGCCCGATGTCAATATGTTGCACTCTTAGTAAGGTGTGGCTACTGGGTGTTACTTTGAAAATCACACCTTTGGATTGTGGTTCACATTTTAGTTTGTGAGCCAAGAAAAAGTTCAATTTATGTGTTTATCTAACAATGAAAATAAGATCAATTTCATAGATCCTAGATAAACCTGGTAGGGAGCCATGACCTGGGTAGATAATTTCTTGGTTTTTTCTATGTTTTTAGTGAATGATTGTTATCAGACTGAAGTTTATCAGTGGACTTTGCTTTTTCTCATCATTTGAAAATTGAAGTTAAGTTCTGCTGCCCTATTCCAGTGTGAGGAATTGTGGCTCGGGAAAGCACACATACCTCGCTTTTCACAGGCCCCAGGAATTTCAAAGTTGGCAGCTTACTCATTGTCTGTCATGGATGGAAAACGTGTGAGTACAGTCTATGCCTTGTTTCCTTCATTTTCCGCCTCCTTTCTTGTTGATTTAAACATTGCATGCATAATCATAAAGTGTGCAAACTTTTTTACACAAAAAGTTTCTCTAATTAAGCCTTTAATCTTGGGAACACTAGCAATGGTGATTGCCCCCCCTCTCTTTCTTCTTCTTGTATGAAGAAATGTGATTCATTTGTTTGATTCCTATATTCAGAATCGTATCATGAGGGATGATCTGTGTGATCATGCTTGGGAGTTTCATTTTACCAAGGTATGTACATTTTCATTGGTAGAGAGGAAAGTTCTATTTGGAGTGGCTCACCTGAATTGGGCTATTGATTAAGTCTACATTAGTCTTAGTGGTTATTGATTACTCAACTGTTTGAAGATTGCATGAGCTTTTGAAAGATCAAATTTTGTCATTATTTTGTTTAATATCAACTACTTGCTATGACATATGCCCTTGGTTTGGAATTCTTTTGAAACTGAAGGAAGCTCAAATCGTCAGCTAGAGTCTAACTGGGTATATCTTTTATTGACAGATTTTCAATGTATTCCTGTTTATCAAGAAATTAACCTTTGTGTGTGTTTATTTATTTATTTATTTGGGTGTTTAGGAGGAAGTAGAAGCCTGAGGAGGGGGGATTAGCTCCCGCCTCCCAGTTGGCCACAAAGGCCGGTAAAATTAACTAATTTTTATTCATGCATGTCTGTCATCCATTGATTTTGCCTATTTTAATCGAGAAAATGCCTTGAAAATCATGTCCTTGGTGCATGCATCTTTCACTGTTCCAGTATTTTATCTACATTTTAGGTTGCTACTGGTAATTACACCAATGAAATTCATGGATTTACATATATATATCTAAGCAATAAACTCATGAATCTCAGCCAATGAGAGGTCAAATATTATTTCTCATGGAGATGAACTGATCTGTGATCCTGAAAAATATTGACTTGGGGGCAGGCAGCTCCAGAATATTGGAGAAATCTAGATCCCTACTGGAATGGCACCAGCCCTCTGATGCACCGCTACTTTCATCCTGATGGAAGCCTAACTGCAGATCCTGGTGACCGTGTATGGGGTGGCCATGAATGCTGTTTTTCAATCGTAACCAGTATTGTTGGCAATGGAAAGATCAGGGAGCATTATGTGAGGGTAAACCGATGGCCCCGAATGACCATTCGCAGGAAGGAGGACTGGAGCTGGGAAATGTCCAACTGCATCTACTGCTACTCAAGCGTTCCTGATGCCCACAAAGAAGGTGGGACTGGACCCCTCGTCTTTGTGATGTAAAGGATTTTCCTTTCTTCCAGTTCAATGGTTTGCTTTTTCTCGGAGCATTTGCTGTCTGCTGAAAATGGGATCCGTTTTATAGAGAAATGTATGTAAATAATGTAGCGGCGTGTAGTCATGCTTAGAGCATGTAGTCTGCAGTGCATGTTTTTGTTATAAATAAAGAGGCCTAAATCAGTCAGTTAATAAGAATGTCTCTGCTCTGGTTTCTCTGTCCACATCGTTGTTTGTAGTTCTATTTACATGCCTGCATAATCACTTTATCTTTCTCAATTTCGCTTTGCATACATGTTCTCCTGCATGCCCAGCTGGTGTGGGTGCTGTCGAGTTAAACGAGGTGGAGATCATAGCAGTCGCCTTAAAGGAAAGTTGCTCAAGCGACATGTCGTTTATATTATCAAAATGCTCACCTTTTTTTTTTTTATATTGTTTGTTTCAATGTGTTTAATCTTGCCTAACTGCGACAGCGTTAAAATGAGGCTAATTGCATTATTTCAAAAAAAAAAATAATTATTATTTTTTTAGAAATATAGGTTATATTTTTTTCTATTCGATTTTTTTTAAAAAAAAGCTGTTGCTTTGCACCAAATGTGAGACTATGTAAGACTTTCGAATTGATGCGGTGGACAAATATACAAAACATTTGGCATCCTTTAGTTGGAATGGATAAGCATGACAATGAATTAAAAGATAAGGCATTTAATGCGATTATATCTGTCGGATTTTTTGCTTAATAGCACAACTTTTGTTTCTTTCTGTCTTTTTTTTTTTTTTTTTTTTTTTTTAAAGTAAAACAGAAAACAATGAGACGGTGCCCCCAAAATCCAACTAAAAAAAGTTTTAAGTGTGTAAGATTCAAAATATCAAGCTTCTGTTTCTAATTCATTGAATGGAGTCATTTCCTGGATTACCCTTCAAAACTCGTTCAATTAAATATTGGAATGATGTTTGCATATAACTGATTGTTCAAAATTTAATTGTCAGATCTCAATCCTTTGTCTGTCAATTGCCAAAAAGATTCACATTAATTAACAAAAACTATTGACTTTATGTACTTTCTTATTATGCGTTCTCACTTCCTAGCTCGCATGCTCCTAATCTCGTATGTGCATTCCCATATAAATTTAGCTATTACAAACTAACCAAAACTTACTCAAACTCATACATAGACCAGAGCCAATATGGCCACAATGAACACCAGCCGTTTTCTTTTCTTGGTTGCCATTGCAATTTTCATTCTCCCCACAAAAATGGTGCATGGCAGCCATTACGTGGTGCACCTAATAAACCAAATGGTCAACGACACAATAGGGGTTCATTGCAAATCTAAAGACGATGATCTCGGTCCACAATTGCTGCCCTTGAATGTGGATTACCATTGGGGTTTTAAGCCAAACATTATAAAAACGACCTTGTTCTACTGCCATTTTGTGTATGGCAAAAAAAACCAAACATTCAATGTTTTTGATATGAAAGGTCCGGCTCGATGGAGCAAGAAAACCGGACAGTGTTACTGGGTAATCAAACCTGAAGGCTTCTACTACAGCTCCGACTTCATGTTCTTCGACAAGAAAGTGAGCTGGTGACAATTCTTAGTGCTTTGTTTGGGACGGAGATACATCCACATGGACCGATCCGCCTATTGGATGTTTCCGGGGATGCATAATCAAGATGCTAATGCCTAGTTTAAATAAATGAAACTTTGGCCATTCCAAGAAAATTGATGTATTTTTCTTTTAAATACATGCTTTATAATCTAATCCTATGTATTAGCATTTGGCAGTATCAGCATGGCAGTTGACACTGTAGTGATCAGCTCGAAGAGCAGAGCAGGTATGATTAGCGCATCTGAAGAAATTGCACAAGTTGGTACAATATAGACAAATGGAGAAAGAGCAATTGGTGTGAGCTAAGCACAAAGTTCATGGAAAAGGCTGGCAAAGAGGGAGTTATTGCCTGTGCTCTCTCTTCCCTCGAAGCCTGTCCTCACAAAACATTGTACACCATCTCGAATTTGAATTTTGAACATGGATACCTTAACAGCTTCGGTTTTGACGCACGGATCAAGCAACGCAATGCTCTCTCTTGCAATCCTAGTTGTAACATGCGGTGTCTTTTTTTTTTTTCAAACCACATTTCATTCTACACCAAACTCTTCTTTTCAAAGTTTTTGGTTTTGTAGCATACCTATATATCTACAAATAAAATCATACAAAACTGGATGGAACCCAAGGCTTGAAAATGTGTTTTTTGTAGGCTAGTCTTTTAACTTAAAAAGGGTTGTAAGTGTTATTCTAAATCACTGAGTTTTCTGAGAACATCCAAGATTTTCTAAACTTGAGAAACCTCAACCTAAAACCATACGCCTGCAATTTAAAATTGCCTCTAAAAATGGGTCTGTTGAATCCAGCCATTATTTACCTAGAAATGAAATACTACGTAGGTTATCTCTGGAAACAATTGAAATGACTTCTCAAACCGTAGTGCCTATTGAATTCCTCGTCCCTTTAAAAATGATCCTTCTTGGAAGCCACTTAAATAATATTTGAGGAGAGTGCCATCCCCAACCCTTTAACCAAGATATTCAACTTTTACCAGTTCAAAATTTTAATTCAATAATATTAGAATATTTTTTAGAACCGAAAGTCTTAAATGACTAATCTGGTAGGATGTAAACGGGCATAGCCTATAATTTTTGTTTTTATTTATATGCACTTGAAGGCCAATTACTTTCTAGCTGAATCGAAGATTTCATCAAATACAAAGCCGTGAGTTCATTAGCAACATATATCAAATCTGCTTCATTGGGCTTATTGGATTTCTTTCCATTAAAAAATATATCCATTTGCAATAACATAATAGGAATTTATTATGATGATCTATGGATCATATCAGTATGATCATGAAATTGGTCAGATTCCGTTCAATTGATATATATGGCAAAAAATACCAAACATTCAATGTTTTTGATATGAAGGGTCCGGCTCGATGGAGCAAGAGCACCCGGACAGTGTTACTGGGCAATCAAATCTGATGGTTTCCACTACAGCTCCGACTTCAGGTTCTTCGACAAGAAAGTGATGCTACTGCCTTTTTAATTTATCGGTGGTCTTAAAAAAATGGAAAAAGAATTGTTGGCAATAGAGCGTGCCCTACCTTAAGATAGAAATTGATAAATTGACAAACAAAACAAAACAATTACGAGTAGATTCTTTTTACGAAAATTATTAAATGAATATAATAATGAATAATTTTTTAGTTTTAATTTATAAATATAATAATTAACATATTTATGATATAATTATATATATATATATATATATATATATATTATTTAAAAAAAAAATGTATCTCAAGAGGGTGTGAAGAGATGAGATTGATAACATAAATCCAAATTCCAAAACTTGCTTATACGTAATATCCTAATATGTCCCATATAAACACGTTGACGAGGAGGAATACTGGAAGAGGTAAGAAATGATGAGGTGGGGGGGAATACGGAGGGTGATGTTTAAGTACTTGGAAATTGAATAAGAAAGGTCAACACCGTCGAATATGCCGAGAAATAAATTGAGTGATTATGAGCCTTTAATTATCATTCAATGTCGTGGCTGTCTACTTCTATATTTATTCACCATATTGATGAGATCAGCCAATATCGTTTTGATGTGATCTTTCCTGTGCTTCGGTTTTGACGGACGGATCAAGAGACGCAATGCTCCCTTTGGCAATCCTTGTTGGAACATGCGGTGTCGTTTTGCTTGGTGGCTACGTCTTGGTCATATTAATCAAACTGAAAAAAAAATAAAAATAGCAACTGTTATCAAATTTGAAATGGGAGGAAAACAAACGAGGAGGAATTACCCTCTCTGCTTAGTAAGGTGATCGAGTGACAATGGGTCCGATCTTTTTCATTTTATTTTCATAAATATTAAACTCTTATTTTATTTTATTATATATATATATATATATATATATTATCTATTGTGATATTACGTGATCTCAATAAATAAATAAATATATATACTTACTGCTATCGTGATATTAGGTGATCTCAATACTAAGATAACCCCTACTAACCGCCAAGCATTTGGCAATTGAGCCGGCAGCAAGCAACCCTGGAAATTCCTTCCGATGGCCAGCTGTAAATGGAATTTCCATCCCAGGACGACACCTACGAGAGCTCCTGCATTACCCTCTTGTTTCTCTAACCATCATCCTCGGAGGAACTGTGGCGCTGCTGCGAGTGATCATTTCAGTACAATTGTACGTTCGGGGACCTCCACAGATAATTTCTTCAAAAATAATAGATGGACTAATTCATCATCCCCACGGTTGTTGCTGCAATGTTGCGTGTATAATAGCTCTCCTTCTGTTGGGGCGGCGTCAGCAGCGTATAATAAGGTTCCGTCTCCGGCTTCCTCATTGTCGTCGTCACCGCCGTCGTCTTCGCTGCCCGTTTTGATGCTTCCATCTGAGGAGGTTGCGGCCGACGGCGACAAGGAGGAGGTCAATTATCGAGCTTTCTTCGACTTGAGAGATAATAAGTTCGCGAAGCTTCAGAAAGAGCTCCCTGAGCAAATCTTCGACGCAGAATGTAGGGGTTCCTCTAAAGGGTGGCTCGCCTACGTGAGCCGCCGTGACTGCGGAATGTATTTGGCCAATCTTTTTTCTTCTTCTTCGACTTCTCCTCCAAATATCGTCCCGCTGCCTTCCATCCGGACTTTACCCATCTTCAAGGACAGGGCCAGGGATATTGAGAGTGACCCTAGTTGGATTAGCAGGTTTTTAATAAGAAGGCTAGCAATGTCTTCGTCTCCAACACTTGGGGAGGAAAATGATTCTGCTGATTTAAATTTAAATAGGGATTGTGTAGTTATGGTGCATCCTGCCCCTGATTATGGCCTAAGCTTTTGTAGAATTGGAGACCCTATTTGGACGACGTTACCAGGGACCAAAGGATTCACTCATTTTCAGGTTGAAGATGACGGCGTAGTCCAGTACAGAAAGATTATGGCTAAGGTTCAGGATGTCGTCTATTCCAAAAAGGACAAGCTTTTTTACAGCATTCGATCCGAAGACGGCGAGATTCATGGATGGGACTTCATCAATGCGGGCGGTGATAATGGTTTTCCCGAAAGGATTGATTTTGATATCGACTACGCTGGGATTGATTACCCAGATTTCTACGAAGAAGTCGATGATAAGTGTTTTTCAAGAACCTATCGTCTGGTGGAGTCACCGGAAGGGAATATCCTTTACCTTCGAAGATGGTCTGTTCACATTGGTGAAGATGGGTCATTCATCGATGCCCATGATTGCGATATCGATGTCCACTTCCCCAATAGGACAGTGCTGTTTTGTGCCTATAAGCTAGATTTTGAGAAGCGAATTGGGATACCTATCTACAGTTTAGGTGACACCGCCTTGTTCTTGGGTCTGAACGAGTCGCTTTCTCTTTCAACTCGCGATCATCCGGAGCTGAGGCCTAATTCAATTTATTTTGCTGATGACAAGGACATCATTGCTGACTTTTACCCTTACGCCGGCGATGACATGGGTATCTACAATTTTGAGGACTACTCCGTGACGCCTCTCTATCATCCCTTTCAGTTTAAGAAGATCCGGCCCACCCCAATTTGGGTTTCAAGGGCATAATCTCTCGACCTACTTTCGTAAGTATAATCTGTGGTCTTTGAGGTGCTATCATTCCCCAAGTATTTCATTTCCTCGAAGATTGCTCACTTTCTTGATTGAACTTTGCCTGTTCACATTCTACATTTTGCAGTGCAATTGGATGCGAGATATTAGCAAGTGCTTGTTTATGTATGCTCACTGCTTGTTAGTTAGTCTCCGCCTCTACCACCTCGTCATATGCCCTATCATTTAAACACTATGGACCATGTTGTTGAGTAAATTTTAATTTTTAAGATTAACGATGCTCCATCCTATTTTTGGATCTTCAAGGTTTAGATCACTTCTATCTACATTTCAGTCTCCCTTCTACCATCATCCGCCGTCATAATAAAATATGTTTTTATATGCTTTCTTGTCGACCCTTCCATGCTTTTGAGGCTTTGGCAATGCATTTTAAGTTTAACTTAATCTATCAACCCTTTTCAGACTCTTTTTTCTCTCAAAAACAGGTGTGCTTGATATTCAATTATGCATTCCATTCCTAGACAGGCTTTCTCTTGGGCACAAATATTCTAATTAAGCCCCCTGATTGCTGAAAAACGCCTTCCCTATCTTTATTTTTGGGATGGTACATGTTGATTAATTATCTTTTGCATATCGATTCCTTAGTAGAGAATATTTTGTCTTAATGGAAATTATTTTCTTGAAAAATCAGAAATAGAAGATTATCTTTTGACCTTTTTTTTTTTTTTATTGCCTTATATGGAGCATGCCATTTAATATCTTTGATTAAACGATGCTTAAGCGGTCCTCTAAGAAAGTGGCAATTTTCTATCTTTAGAAAAATTTCCTTCAGAAATAAGGATTCCAGTGCTTTTGTCCAATTAATTTTCGCCTGTACACTTTTTTATTCCGCTAATTCCTCCCATGAATCTACAGGAGTTTGGAAGTAACCATACCTGCTTACATCCCTGTATCTTGAGAGGGTTCGATTAGGGGGACCGACCCCTTCCATAGGGGGTCAGACCCCTTAATAGAGGGATCTTCTTTCATTAAGGAGTTTCAACTTTAAAGTTGGGGGCCTACGGCCCTTTTATTCATCTTGAAAAGGAGTAAGCTGAGCTTACTTCTTTTTTCTCCTATGATGTCTTTATATCACCTATGATTCTTACTTGCCTTGTGTTGTTTGTCTGTTCTCTGGCTGAATCCCTTCAGGTGGTGATTTGATTTTCTTTGCCTCAACTTTTGTTCGACTTTTTGGGATATTTATCAATGCTTGCTGCACTGACAATCACCACACTCCATTTTGCTAGGCACATGACCTCTAGTTATCTTGCATTGATTTTCCTGATTCCCAAAACTGGATTTTATGGGATGCTTCCATTTGGCAATTGTAATGCACTTGCTGTGCCTTGTAATTTTGCCGCATTATAAATTGTTAATTTGGTCTCAATTTCTGATTTTAACAATTGTTTGTATTTTCGCTGTCAGATACTTCCGTTTCATGTTATGTGGTTTTATTACAATTTTTTTTTTTTTTTTTTTTTTTGCTTTCATGGTTGTGATCCTCGTTACTGGTTTGTCTTCACTAGTGTGAAATGTGGTTACAAGTTGTTGGCCTTCTGTCTTTGTTGTCCTTTTTTCTAATATTTATAACCTAACTGATTTACTAATGTAAATGCTATCCATCTAATTCTGTAAGTGGCTAAATGTTCAATGCAACTTTCACCACCACAATTTTTAAGCTCAGTTTATGTCAAATTTGATGAAAATTTACATTTAACATTTAATATTTTTTATTTTATGTCTAGTAATATAATAACTCATGTATTGTGTTGAGATTTTGTTAAAAACTTTTGACATAATCACAAAAATAACATTATAAATGCAGTTAACTTGTTAAGATATAAACAAAATTATTTTTTGATTGAATTTTTAGGGTGAGGTTATTTGTTGTGTTAATTTTTTAGACAGAGATGTTGCTATTAGAAATTTTAACCAATAAATAAAATCATATTTTTTTTATTTCTTTATTTTTTAATTGTTAGAATTAATTTTGTAGCATTATGAATTTTATTAAAAGAAAAAATAAATAAATGTTTCCTTTTACTATTCCCGTTAGGTTTGAACAAGGGTATTGGATATCGTGTGTTTTTTTGTTATTTTTTAAAAAATTAGGTGTGAATTGTTAAAGAACGCAAAATATAGAATATGTTAAATATACTTTCTTTCTTTTTTTTCTGATATGCCTATCAATTTAGAGTGATGCAGTACAAGGTCATGGAGACACCACTTGATGACCCACCCTTGAAGACAGTCAAATAAAAATACAAGGGGCCCCAGAAATAAACAATATCCCATAGAACTAAAAGACACAACAACTATAACTTAAAAGACAAAAGAAATGTTATGTTTTGATAGCAGCCATTATGAAAGGAAAGGCCAAAAGAAACAAAGCAGCCTCAAGTGAGACTCCTACAACGTGGCTGCTTTGGTATACATATCTCTATCTGAACTTTTAGACACTACGGAGACCCTTTTGCTGCCATAGATCAATTCTGGAGGTGAATCTAGCATCGGGAACTTTGCTGTATTTTAGCGTTGGGATCGAGAACCAAAACGCATGATTTGACTTTATTGGTGACATTTAAATACCACCTATTCTTTTAAATTTGAGCTTCCATTCGTATGTCAAGTCGATTTTGAGTAGTGATATTTCCTGTGATTATATTTGCATGCTGTCAGATGACGTGACAATCAGACGAACATAATAAACCTTAATCTCAAGAGATTTAAACTCTGTAGATAGTTTCTAACTTTCTGAATTCTGTTTAGTGGCTCAGTTTTTATGTCTTCTTTAAGCAGATTTAGTCGTTGGAGATGACTCTTTCTGTCCAGCTCTCAAGAAATTTAAACTTTTTGGATAGTTTCTAACTTTCTGAATTCTGTTCAGTGGCTCAGTTTTTATGTCTTCTGTTCTGTCCAGCTAGTACTGAAACAACCCGAAAAGGAAGAACAGGAGAAACCTGCTTCTGTTTTCCTTCAAGTTTGCTTTTCTCCAGTAGTTGCATTGTGGTCTATTGAGTCAACTTTTGGTATTCTGTAACAGTGGAGCAGTTGTTGCAGTCATTGGCAAGGGCAATGTTGATCAAGTTAGGCAAATCAGAGTTCATCGCTGAGAGAGCTCCACTTGGAATTCGCTTTGGACGAAGAACGGTTTGATTGCTTGAATTGGAATGTTGTGGTTTTAAGTTATTCGAGATACAAAGGGCAGTGTTAACTGTCAAGTAATTTTCTTTGGAGAACGTAGTTAACGTATTGTGAAAAATAATTCTCAAAAAAAGGCTTCTTCTTTCTTTTTTCTACTGTTTTCGGTTTGTGCTTGGAGGACTCACGACCGCTACAAGAAGAAAGAGCTTAGGAGCTCAGCCTTTTGCATGATTTTCAATTCTTCATTTTTCCTGGCCTATAAATTCCAAAGTTCAAGCTTCAGGACGATGCTCTCGTGATTCAATTCCTCATTCCTGAGGTCGATTGTTGGCCTAGCAATTGCAGTCTGTGCAAACATGTGAATTTCTCCCTTTAGTCTACTGATCTCTTTTCCTGCATTTCGATTTTTCCAGGAAATGTAGGTGGGCCGATTCGCCAATCCTACACATTATTATTCGACTCAGCATTGTTCACCGGTCGCAAAGCCGTACCAGAACTGAACTCAATTTTATTAAATTTAACCTTCATTTTACGTCGCCCCTGCTGGTCCACTGCAACGAGTCTTTTTCTCCATCCTAGGTTTGGTTGTTTTCTAATGGATAAACATTGCGATCGATCCCAACCACTGTAAGCATTATTGTAAGAAGTAAATTGGTAGAAATCCATCTAATTGACTTGAATTTCTTTCCTTTCTTTCTCTTTCTCTTTTTTTTTTTATTATTTTTTTCGTAAAACTAAAGTTATACATTGAATCCTTGTAATTAGCAGTAACACAGAACATTACTTAGGCAGGAAATTTTGCTCAAAAGATTTAACTACATGGATACAAAATGTTGAATTTAAGTAAAATATTAACATAATATAAAAAATATATATATTTTTTTCATTTACTTAAATCCGAACGCAATCATTTGGAGATGACCGATGAGATGGGACAACCTTTATTTAGACTGCAAAATCGATGTAGTTTTGACTAATTATTAAATTAAATAATGCTAAAAGTTGATTTGGTGGGTCAAAAACATTCCAATTGTGGCAATTAATTGCATGTGCAGACTAGAAAAAACACTTTATTATATTTATATAGGCCGGTTTGTAACGTAAGCTTACACAACCATTGACGTTGTAGATTGGCCACAACTCAAAACAGAATGGCAATAATACAAAGAGAAATTTGCCAAAAATTTAAAATACGAACACTAAAGTTGCCACCATCATCCTCCCCTCTTAACTATGGCAAATCGTAACTTTTTTTCATTTTATTTTTATTTTTTATGGGGTTCAAATAACTGTAGGTTATATATAGGAGTGGAGTTGTAAAATACAAGCATTTGAGTAATTTTAGGAGGTTCAGAAATAAAATTAAGAAAACCATCTTTGCTAGCGTCAAATGTTTCAGAAATGAAATTATGAAAATCATCTTTTTTCTGACAGAACATGTTAAACTTAAATACTAAGCCACCATTGAAACCGGTGTGTATTATTGTATATTTTAGTAGTTAATAATAATAATTAATATTTATTGTAAAAAGAAAAAAGAAAAAGAGAGAGAGAGAGAGAGAGAGAGAGAGAGAGAGAGAGAGAGAGATAACACAACAGTCTCGCTTATACTTATCTATTAACAATCATGTTGTGATTAGCATTGGAGCACGTCAGGAAATCAGATTGTTATTCCTTGCTGTTCTGTAAATTTCACTGAAATCAAGCACATTCAAATTCAAGATTGAGAGTGACAGTCCATGAGATAGGAGGCCCTTCAACTGTGAAGACTGAAAAATCACTGTATCTGAAGTTATTTGCTTAAGCACTTTTATGGAACACAAAACATAACCATAGACTGGTCTAGATGTTTTTATGCCTGCCAAACCATCATTAGCATTTGTAAACTGCACTTGAGAAGCTCGATTTGCTGCTTATATCGCGTCCAAACGATGGGAGAACAAAACAAAAACAGAGAGCACAGAACCAAACAGAGTGTAGCATACAAAATCAGGCTTTTTAGGATTGGAAATGATAGGGAGACTGAGGAGGAGGGTTCATGGGTGACATTATCACGACCTTACTCATAAATAAAATAAAATAATTTTTTTATTTTATTTTTATTGTAAAATTTGTACTGTGCATGAGAACCATCCAAATATATATAAGTAAGTTGAATATAATGTGTACCAAGAAAATTTTAAAAAAAAAAATTAAAAATTGTGAATACTATCTTTATTGTACTTTTTATTAATTTTTATTCACATTTTATTGGAACCATTTACACATTTGGTTGGTTGATATCCATACACATTTAGTGATTTTATTTATAAAAAAAGGCGTCATAATATCACCCCACTCAGCTCACATTGATTCCATGAGTCCTAGGTGATGGAACTCTTCTAGGACTTTGGTAATGAGCTGTAAGAAAGGCTGAAAACCATGGAGCAGCACATGAAAACTACTTGTTACAGAGACCACTAGTCGTTGTCAAAGATGGCAATTCTTAGTTAAGAAAAAGATTGGAATGCCCAAATACCATCAATTCTGTACGTTTCAAACTATAACTATGCACAATTCTAACTTGACAGTGGTCTTCAAAAGGAGAAAAGAGAAGGGAAAATAAAAGAGACCATGACTTGCATCATTTTTGTTCCTCAAGCAATTTTATGTATATCATCGTCAGTAATGCATTGATCGATTTCATCCAATTTGAAATGGGAGGAAAACAAAGAAAGAGGAATTCCCTGAAGGGATACCCATCTGACGCGCATATTTGCAATGTACAATCATCATTTTCTTTTCTTTAAATATTTAGGCAATAATACGTTATACTGAATTGACACAAGCTTTGTTCTTAAGTTTTAAATTCCCTTTCTCAATTAATTGAAAGAGGTCACAATATTTTCTTCCACTTAATTGTGTTCTTGCTTATAAATGTGCTCCTATAGCGCAAACATTCTCCCAAGTCTGGAGCAATAAAATAAAATAATAATAATAAAAAGTCGCAGGATAAACTTCCATTACTGATTTTTCAAAGAAAATAGTTTCCATTAGGATAAACTGTGCTCTACTAAGGAAACAATATGCAAATCATAAGATAATTAATCACCAGTGGCCCTTGTATCTGCCTTAACTCAAAACAACTCCTGGATTTAAGTGCAATACGTTACTGTTAACTGTGAGTCATCGTTTGCAAATTCCAGGTAGAACTTTCTCAGTGATTAATTATAATTTTCCTAATGTATTGGTATATGATAATTACCACAGAACATATGTATGAAAAAAAAAAAAATTCTGCAAGTGAAGACACAAACAATGATTCAAATAAAGAATTGCGAGAAATTAATGACAAAGATAGCGGCAAAATTTCAATGAAGAGAAAATATCAAAGATGCATTGGAATTGCAAACCCCAGACATCCCCCATAAAATCCCGTCTGGGGAATTAGCAAAATCAATGCAAAACAATGGGACGTTTATATGGTTAACAATATAAAGGGTTGCAACTGTCAACACATTATTGAAAACCCTTCACAAAAAATGAAACCCAAGTGAGGCAAGAACAGTAAAACAACTTAACGGGTAATGTGCAAGTAGGAATCATATATGATAAACTAGACAGGCCAAGCAACTGGACCAAGATGAGGCTGTTGAAAGAAAGTTTAAAATGTAAACTAAAGTCACACACTTCGCTATGAAAATGAGGGCAAATATATTATAAAGTTAAGTGGAAAACGTAGTTCACAATAAACACCAGCCATTAACTACAAAGACACACACAAAAAAAAAAGAAAAGGAGAGACAGGTCATTGTTTCGTGCCAACTACGCAGAACCATTACATCCAGCAGCAGCATCCCCTCAAACACCCTCTCGTAATGCCTTCTGAATCATATTTGCTGCTTCCTGTACAGTGGCAATATTGCTTGCAATTTCTTTATCAACCGAGATATGAAATTGGTCTTCCACTGTCTCCACGAGGCCAATCTGTATAGAAGCAAGAACTTTAGAAGAAAAAAAAAAGAAAAAACAAACAAAACAGAGAGAGAAAAAGTGAAAACCAAAAGAATGGTTATTTGGTACCAAATCTTGATAATCGAGGTAGAAATCATGAAAAAGATGATGCTCTGCGGAGACAAATGGTAGATCAAAATTTTCCCGAATAATCTGACAAACCTTGTCCAGAGTCTCCGGAGTAGCCTGCATAATATATATATATATATTATCACCAATAGAACAGAATGTACCTTAGAAAGAGAAATTAGAGTCTATTACCCTGTCTCTTATACACATCTAGATGTGTATAAGAGACAGAGCCTGCATAATATATATATATATATTATCACCAATAGAACAGAATGTACCTTAGAAAGAGAAATTAGAGTCTATTACCTGGTTTAAGAGTCCTTTCCTCTTCAACCTCTCATATCGTTTTTTCAACTTAGCGACATCTTCACCCTCATGAACAAGAGACATATGGTCCATTAACTCTATTCGTCCGTTAAAGACGGTTCTCTTCTGCAGGTAGCGGCATATCTTGCACTCAAATAGCTGCTCCTTCCTTTTTTCCTTCTCCTTCAAACGATCATTCCCGCATTTCAATGAAGGATAAGGACCTCCTCTTTTGGCCAACCTTACCGTGCAAGATGGCCTACGATGAACCACGGAGGACCGAAAAAAGGAACCGATTCCAACCAATTTCTTAAGAAAGAGTTTGAACATTTTGGAGAAAGAGGGGGTCTTATGATTTCTCTGGTTGAAGGAAATGGATGAGAAGGGGTTCTTCTGGTTTCTCTCTGGTTGAAGCAAAGGGATGAGAATCTCACTATCTCTCCTTCCTTTATAGAGATGCAAGCGTAACTCTAATAATTTTTTGACAGTATACAAATATCAATTAGCCCTAATGTACCATTGCAATGATGACGAAACGTATAAAGGAATTTTATTTTAGTACACGACCTAATAAATTTTGAAGGCCAAGGATTATCACTTTGAGCTTGAGGAAAGTAACAATAAAGATTGCAAGAGATCCAAAAAAAAAAAAAAAAAACAGTGCTAGCAGTAGCTATGAAGCGCCTGCATGCATATTTATGCGTAATAACGGACAAGAAAAGGTCAAAGGAAATGGTGCTAGCTGTAGCCGGAGCTGAAAATAGCATTCGGGAGAGCATGGATGCATATACATGCGTAAGAGATGTGACAGGATTGTGGGGATGGCAGTACAATTAATATTCTTCGCTTATCAAAGTGCGGAACACATAATGACTTGAAACTGCAGCCACCAAAACCCTATGATACTTGGTCTCACGAGATTTTAAAAGGTCTGTGGTCTTGTTTTCTATCCTTTTCTTATCTTTTCCCGAGTAAGCCAAAGTCACCATCTGTATTGGAAGAATTAATATTGTTTCAAGCCATTAAGTGTAATTAGAAGGCAGCGGCTGCAGAGAGAACCGGCTACAGCTTCCTTAAATGGAAGAATATTGAACTGTTGCTGCAGGGAGTAACTTCTTTAAATGGATTGAAACAATTAAACCCTTGTCTATGCCCCCACTGCGGATCAACCTCACAAATGCATAATCACTTTATGCATTTCTTTGCTAGTTTGCTTCCCTCCTAAATTCCTTTGTTCAATTTTCTAATATATATCCTCTATCAGTGGCAGTTTGTCTCTCTGTTTTTTTTTAAAATAAAAATAAAAATAAAAATAAAAAATAAAAACCTCATGAATTTGGGTATTTTAAATGAACATCCTTGGTCTGAGATTTTTGGTAAACCCCAGTTTTAATAACCTGTTTCGTGCTGCACCAATAAAAACACCTACTTCAAGTTGTAACAGAGGGAAGAAGAACTGTATATTTCAAGGGTTCTTTTTTGGGGTATGGCTAGAAAACGCGTAGAGGGTGGCATAAAAAGGGAAAATTGAAAGGAGAGGGGCGCAGTCAATGAACATCCGAAGGTATAGCACTAATATATATGATCGTGCAGGCTAAGCATGTCATCCTAAAGGGACTCTTCTCCAACTGCTTGTCCAGATAATAATCCTCGATATTTCAACTACTTGGGCCAGTAATACATTAGGCCTAAACGGGTGGAAATGGACTTTTCTTTGAATTTGTCAAGAATTATTTGTCATATCGTGCAAAATATTCATCCTTTTATAATAAATCCCTTTTTATCTTGCATTAACACCATTCGATTCCTCGTTTCTAAAATGACGCCAAAAGCTCAATTGATGTCAAAACCTCAAGCTACGTGATTGAAGCAGACATTTGAATGTTACAACAGTGAGTACAACGTCGTTTTACGTTTGGTACTTTACGATTTAAGCAACAAAGAGTTAACCAATTTTTAAGGTTAGATCGACTAATCTCACAGCACGGTCAATTGATTTAATGGAAATGGTGCTTAAATATCTCCAACTCGAACCAGATGACTGATTTTTACTCAATTTACATTTAAATACAAAATAACGAAACTGATTTTTTATTTTTTTTTTCTGGGCACAAAAAAATATGAGAGTTTGATCACAAAGGACTCCAGGTTATTTGCGTTTTTTAATCTCTTTAATATGTAGAAGGGTTTCATTAGAGAGACTTACTTTTGGAGATGGGAGTCAGACACTTTCTATTCTAAGAAATGTCGCTTCTATTTTTATTTTTATTTTTATTTTCTCAAGATAAAAGGGCTGACCTCCTTTGGAGGGGGAATGTCTTCTGACCTTTTACTTTACTTTTTAACGTACATAAAAAGAGAGATGTATGCTTCCCAACAATCCCTATCCAGCCTACCCAGGTCAGAAAACACTGGTGTGTGTGGTCCTTGTGGGCAAATCTTCAAGTCTTCGGAGTGGGGTCAGCTAGACTGGTTCCCTCGCAATGCAAAAACTATTGATGCTGGGGGACCATCTCACTCTACGATCAAAGGTGGTCGGAAATGCTTTTTGTCACTTGTAAATTGTTAGTACAAAAACTCATAAAAGAATGAGAGAAACCTGTTTCCTTTGAAACGAAGGAGGTTGGACGATTTCAAACACATGTTTGCAACAGGTCGTCAAGCAAGGGACGGAGTAGTTGCGTCACAGTCCACAAATGCTGCAATCACTCTTTTCATGCCTTTTAATCTCCGATAAAGATATTGGAATCTAAAATTATAGCCATTTTATTGGGTCTCGTAGAAGAGTACAAATGAAAATAGCTGCACGTTATACATAAAGCATTTACACCCATTAGCTTGCTATACAATAATATTGGTTTGGTTGAATAAGAAAATGAGAGCTGTGTGGCTAACCCATTGCAAAACATAATGAAACAAGAGGTCGTGGCTTCAAAATGGGTGCAGCCCAATAACCTTAACAGTGAAACTGGGCTCTCTCCACCAAAACATAGATCAAGAGCACCCTGGCCCAAAAGAAATGGACCACGTTATGAAGTATAACCAATAAATCTAGACTTTTTAGAGCGTATTCAATGTTGCATATTTAATTTTGTTCTTCTATTAAAAATTAAAATTGTGTATTATTTATTCAAATAAACAAATAGGGGCCCCATGAAACCTTAAGCCACGTCAGGTGTCGGGGAGGTCGAAGATTTTACCGTTTTAAGAAAAAGAATCAGAAATAAGAAATATTTGTGCCACTTGGCAACATGGGATTGGATCTATGACGTGGTGGCGTTGCCATTTGGAGCTTACTGGGGAGGAACGCCCCGTCCTAGTTAGGCAAGCCTCGGGCCGCCCCTTCTTTTCAAAACGTATCGTTTCTTGCAATAATGCCCTCACTTTGATCCCATATTTACGTTTACACCCTTACCGAATTTATATCATCAAGTACCTACCAAGTTTGTGGTCAAAAATGAAAATATTGTGGTAAGTGTGACAGTATGTCATGGATAAATTGTAAAACTTTGCTAGATACCATTAAAGAAATCAAACTTACATTAAAAATAAAAGTTGTGATTGTCAAAAAAAAAAAAATTTACTTATTTAGTATGGTTAAGATTTTTTTTAAAATCAAACACAAAGTTTGTAAAATAAAATTATTGTTCAATTTGTATAATGTATTAATCTTTCTTTCTTTCTTTCTTTCTTTTTTTTTTTTTTTGAAAATTAAAATTTCAATCCAATTGCTTCAAGATGAATGTTTGAGTTGGTTTTAGGGATTTAATTCCAGATTTACGATTTAAATTTTAGTTTTAGCAAATTTTTTTAGAAAAAGAGTTATTTTTCAATTTAATGCATAATTCTTACAAATTTATACCTCAAAAAATATATCTTTTGTTGCAAGAATATATTTATAAACAGTACCCTCTTCAACAAGCATATGTTAGAGATTTAATTTTAAAATGCTTCTATGTAAAATTATCAAGTATGCAAAAAAAAAAAAACAAATGACAATTCTTTAGTTGTGTTTAGTTTTTTAATAAATGAACAAGAAGGTGTTTGACGAAGGTGCAGGAGAAGGACCTCGAAGTCATGAATGTATGGGATATTTGCCCCGTTGCCAATAATTAGACGTTATTTAAAAATAAAATTAAAAGCCAAAAAGACAATGTGCAAAAAAATAAAAAACTCTCGAAGGCATCTCGTGATACTAAATTGTAGCATTTTAAGACAAAAATTAAAATATATATATATATATATATATCTGTCTCTTATACACATCTCGAAGGTGCAGGAGAAGGACCTCGAAGTCATGAATGTATGGGATATTTGCCCCGTTGCCAATAATTAGACGTTATTTAAAAATAAAATTAAAAGCCAAAAACACAATGTGAAAAAAAATAAAAAACTCTCGGAGGCATCTCGTGATACTAAATTTTAGCATTTTAAGACATAAATTAAAATATATATATATATATATATCTCTCTCTCTCTCTAAAACTAATCTCTGTTCTCTCTCTAGAAAGGACGACTGTCTTGCTTTTAGGTTTCTCCCTTAAAAAAAAAAAAAACACAGAGAGAGAGAGAGAATGGAGACTCTTGAAACAGCACCAGGCTTCATGGACGACCTGCTGGACTTCGCCTCCGACATTGGAGAAGACGAAGATGACGAATACCACAGCAAACCCAGAAAGCCTCTCTCTTCTCTTGACCCCAACGGCCTTGACACGGCTCCGTTCGGCGTTTTGGACCCGGACCATCCCAGCCGTTCATTACCTGTAAGTTTTTTCTTTTCTTGGCCTTTTCCTCTTCATTTTGACGGAGCACTTGGTGGTGGTTGGAGGGCCCAAACCCCTACGGGGGAAGGGGGCCGTCATTTTTTTTTTTTTTTTGGGTGGGTGTATGGACGTCGACTCGGCTGGGTTTGGGTTTTCCGATGAGTTGACTCGGACGGTTTGGCCTAATTACCGAGTTGACTCGTTATGATGTGACTCGTCCGAGTCAATTTAGACGGCATTGAATATTTCAATGGCGTGCCCCCGGTTTTCCTTTCTGCCAAGCGAAGCCAGCGTGCAAAAGGACAGTTCTGACCGTAGCACATTAATTTCGCGCATGCCATAATGAATGCGACTGTCAAGGGTATTTATGACATTTCAAAATTGAAGAAAGGGAGAGGGTGGTGGTGGGACTTGGTGGGTGGAGTGGAGTCTCGGGGGTTGTGGCTGAGCTGCTGTGCTCCGAATAAATGATCAAAAACTGGAATCTGCCTGTGAAAATACGATATTGCCCCAATTATTGAAATTTATTTATTTATTGGAGCCAATAAAGCTCAACTTTTTGGAGTTATTGAGTCGACCAGTCGAGTCAGGCTGATAATTTTTCTCTCTCTCTCTCTCTCTTCAATTAATCATCTGTGTTTTCTTTTTCAGGAATTTGCAGAGGAAGAGCTGGAATGGCTGTCGAACAAGGACGCTTTTCCGGCGGTAGAAACATTCGTCGACATTCTCTACGACCACCAGAACAGCCTCCCGAAACAACAAAGCCCCGTTTCCGTGCTGGAGAACAGTGTCACAAGCAGCACCACCACCACCAGCAACGGCGCCCCCAATGGGGGCTGCTGCAGCACCAGTTTCTTGAACTACTGTCGCAGTCTTCAGGTGCCTGTCAAGGCCCGAAGCAAGCGCCACCGCAGGCGCCGACTTGACCTCCACCTAGGACAGCAGCTTTGCTGGTGGAGCAAGGAGAATTGCAAGGACTCCAAGCCGGCTGCCAGAGTATCGACAATGGGAAGAAAATGCCAGCACTGTGGTTCTGAGAAGACCCCGCAATGGCGGGCTGGCCCACTGGGGCCTAAAACCCTATGTAATGCTTGTGGGGTGAGGTTCAAGTCAGGGCGGCTGGTGCCCGAGTACCGGCCAGCGAGTAGTCCTACCTTCCGCAGTGAATTGCATTCCAATTCACATAGGAAGGTATTGGAGATGAGGAGGCAGAAGCAGCTGGCGGGCATGGTGGTCGTGAAGCCTGTGTATAAAGGGTAGGTTAGTCATTAGTGGTTGATTAGTAAGTTTGCTTCTTTTTTTTTCTTTATTATTTTTTTTTACTGGCGTAGTTAGGAACAGGGTTTGGTGTAATGGGACAGATCGTTAATGCCATTAGGGTTTTTTTTATTTTTGATGGAAATTACTAGGGAATTTTGACCTTTCAGTGTGTTTGGTTTTGTTGGCTGGGGTGTGACTCTAGGTTATTGCAACTTGGTTTTGCCCTATCTTAATTCTTGGCTGCGTTGCATGGAGATGATGGTGGGGACAATTTGTGGTTGGGGATATTTAGGAGAGAAGCGGTTTTGGTGATTATTTTTGGTTGAGATTTGACAGTAGTAGATGACTGGTTGGGAGAATAGTGTTATTGGAACTTAACTTTTTTCCAATGGATTAATGGGATAGCGGCAAAATTGATGAGCTGTGCGAGTAACACAACTATTCAAATTGGTGGTTGTCACTTGTTTGAGGAAATCCCCTATGAATTTCCTGAAGAAAGAGACGGGTATTTGTCGGTTTCTGTTTTTCTACCATCGCTTGTGTCCACATGACTGCATTTTAGTTTTGTGGGCCATTTCTTTCAATTCCCCAGCTTGAGTAGCTTATGCGTGTGATGGTTTCTGTTCAGGAAAACTCTATAAAATACGCTCTGAGCAATCTTCGTTGTTTCTGAAATCTGGCTCCTGTATTTGGGACGCAGATGTCTGAATCTGATGTAGTTCTAATAACAGCTCATGCCTAGGGTCCCTCCGATGCCGCCAATTGCCTTTTGCTTTTGAAGGGCGGGTGTTTTGCTTGAAACTATGTGTTAGTTGAGATCTTTTGACTAATATTCAAAGGTTCGCCCGCAGGCAGGATGCGGCAAAAGATCTTGCTGCATGTTTGTACACCTTGCAAGAGAAGGCCACATCGTCCACGAACAATTCAAGATGTACGTAGACAATGTGGCTAAATCACGCGAAGGTAGAAGTTGTAGATGTTCAACAATTAAGCAAGATTATGATATGTACCTTGGTGGACAACAAAATAGTGTCTAGAGGGCATCTTTTTAACCAATAAAAATTGTTTCTAGATGATTTTCTTCAATGTCATTGAAAGAAAACGTACGTCCTTGACAAATAACATGAATGGGGGCTATGTGAAATATGGGCATAGCTTGACTTGAGCATCTACTAAAGCAAATAATAGCAGGGCCACCTAGAAACGCTTTGACTAGAGGATGGCCAACAAATGGCCTTTCAAAATAAAAATCAGTCAATGATTATTAATTACTAACGTAATTTTCATAGCCATGATGCTCTTATGGTGAATGACAGTTGAACAACTGCATTTTAAAACATGTCGCCTAAGGGCAATCAATTGTTGATGCAAGCAGCTCATTGGCCATGTCACATAGGGGGGGTGCTGAGCCGATGACTTATTGTTGATTCGTTGGAAGTGTTTAACAAAATGATTTGACGGTGTGAATGCCATGGAAGATAAACACAGAATTAAAAAAGAAAAAGTGTGAGAGACTGACAAAAGAGAGAGAGAGAGAGAGAGAGAGAGAGAGAGAGAGAGAGAGAAAAAAAACTTGTTTAACGTATCCCAACTTGCAGCCTAATAGGCCTCGATTATAGAAAAATTTCTTCTTTTTTTTTTCGAAAAAAAAAAATCAAATGCATTAACCTTCCCCTTATTTATAACTCGTCTAAAGGGAGTCCTTTCCATTCATAATTAGAAGACAAAAGCATCATACCTTAATGTAGTCGGAAACAGCATAATCATGGACAACTTGTGAGGTGACCCATGTCAACCTCTCTTTCATTTCCAGCTAAGACGAATAAAATGAAGCTGGGCCCTCTTGAGTAGGGCTGCTCGTGACGATTTCGTTAGTAATGGTGCGTGTTTCCACTTTCCTATGTGTATGTTAGAGATGACAATCAACCCCACCAGCTGTTAATAATCGAAGCATAAAGAACACCGGTCTAATAAAAGAGGAGTTCATTTGTTGTTATATCGTAGGTTCTAAACTTAGGTTTTTGTTAAGAAACTCAATGAGGTAAAAATCTTTAGTGCTTGCTCCTCCATTAGGCACAGTTATTTTTAGTGGGATCGCAGTAAAGTACTAGTTTTATTTGCTCATTTTTTATTATTAAAAATAATAATAATAAAAGTAATCAGGTAAAGTCTATTGCATCCATCCACGAAAACTTTTTGCTTTGCCATGTCAAGTTAGGACTCCGTTCGTCCCGTCTTGCTTGCTGGATTTGCTTTTCTAGTATCCTTACAGCTATTAATTTGGTTACATACTTGATTTCTATAATAACTAATATAACTATAGACACTTTTTGGGTCTCATAAGTTAGCTCGGTAGGTTTGAGAAAATGATTTTTAATTACTAAGGAGGTGCTTCCTTTGTACAAAAAGGGTTCCCTTGCAATAGCATAATGCTAGGTTAGAAAGTTGAACAATTTTGGTGGCATTTGTTGGCAAAGATGAGACTAATGAGTCCAGATGGGCAGATCACATAGGCTAGTATGATTAGTTGACACATTGAGATTGAATAATAATAATTCGATCATATCTTCTTAAAACTTGGTTATAATCAACTCTTGGTTGCTTAAATTGTAAGCTAAAACTTGGGTCAAGAACCAAACAAAAAAAATTATTTGTACTCACCGTTGTGGCATTCAAATGCCTGCTTCAATCATCATGTAGCTTGAGGTTTTGACATCGATTGAGCTTTTGGCATCGTGTCAATACGAGATAAAAGGGGATCTATTGTAAAAGTATTGAGCTTTATGCACGTTATAACGAATAATTCTTCACAAATTCAAAAAGCAGTCCATTTCCACCGGTTTCAGGCCTGATGTATTGCTGGCATGCGTAATCCTGCAGGATCATCTCCGTTAGTGCCATGCACATGCATGTTCATTGACCAGGTTACTGTTCTTTTCTTTTTCCCCTTGTAGGCCACCCTCTTCGTGTCTGTCAGATAAGCATCCGAATAAGCAGAAAAATGCTCGTCATTGCGATTATATTGATGTTGCTGTCAATTTGACATTTGGTTTGACAAGCATCTATTTTAACCCATAAGCTAGAACGTGTTGACCGCAGTTCACAAATAAATTTTCTCATGTTGTACTAAATCTATTTTTAACAATTGGTCTTAGTTAAAACTTTCGTGTTAGAATTGAAGACTTAAAAAAAAAAAAAAAAAAGTTAGCACTCACTTAATCAAATAAACTCTTCCTTGGAGTTAAGGATTCTTCCATTTATGTGCTTGCCTGGTATTTCTTCAAAATAGGAACCAACAATAACTTCTTTGTTGGTCCAATGTTAATTAATTTCATACCACCATATATAATATTATGTTGTCATTATGATTTTTAAGATTTTTTTTAATTAAGATATTCAAAAAATGATAAATTATACAATAGAGATAAATATTTTTTTTTTCATTGGACACTTTATATTCTTCTTTTTTTTTTTTCAAAATTAAAACTCAAAATTTTTATTTACTAAGATATTTTAGGAGTGATTCCCCACATTTTAGTTAACTGCATGTCATGTAGCCATCTAGACAGGTCCAAAGATAAAGAAAATCTCATTAAATGGTGTATGGGCTTTGTGTAATTGCTAGGCCTAATCCCTATATGGGCCCCCAGCAGTTCACCTGCATTCCCTAAGGACCCCACAACCATACGGAGAGATCATACACGTCGAGTTGGCATGCATTAATGCATGTGATAGGTCCATGACTTTCTCGGGGAAAAAAAAAAGGTTTCAGCCACTCAATATTAATATGAAAATTCTCAGGTTATCCCCATGGGTTAGTAAGAGATTAGTTCGACCCAAAAGTCAATGTGGCGACTTAATTTATTTTAAATCTTGTTTTTAGTTATTAATACTCGGAATGGTCTCATTTTTCTTTTATTTTTTCCACCGCTTACAATAATAAACCACCGCTTTTATTTGTTTGGTTTTTGGAAAATCTCAAAAAATAGAGGTGTACTTGGAAAGTTACAATAATGGAGGGGCATGATTAATCCATGGCCCACTGTTGAGTACTTACTGAGTTGAAACAATTCGAGAAATTTTAGTGAAATACTTCGGCACAGTTAAGTTAAATTTGAGAAGGCTTAATGAGATTATGCTTACATTTTTCAAAGTATTTGGACTATGATGAAGCTTTTTGTCGGATAATTAAATGGATTATAACCAAAACTTCAAATTTTCAGGATAGACGGTGCCTACTATTGACCAATATCTGTACCTTTCTTTGTCTATTATTGCTTACCAAAACCCACAAGCATCAACTAGTAAATGTTTCTGATAACGATACACAATTTCTTGTTTTTTTAGTTCCTGATGAAGATTGCTTACCAAAACCCACGAATCATCATCTTGCCACGATGATATTTGTAGGAATCTTAATCACTGGATTTTATTTTATTTTTGGTCTTACTACAGTGACATCCTCGTAGTAAGACTAAGTCTTTTTCTCGGACGATTTTAAGATACGTTTCCTTACATTGACCTGAGGTGCCTGGAACAATGCAATAACGCCAGGCCGAGCAGAATCTCTGGAGAAGAAACTAAATGAAAAGAGAGGAAAGATAGTATAAATTAAGACTTAACGCGATGATAGGACGGACAGATCTAAGACCCAACCAAATTCAGACCAAGAAAAGCGTGAAGAAAGTACTAAAATTACGCCACATGCTTCCAATTGCTTTTAAAATAATAATAATAATAATAAATTCTTCAAGTTGAAACAAGCCCAGGTGTCACCCCACTTCATGCCAATTGCCAAATTAACAACATGTCCATAAAATAATAATACTAATAATAATAACCCTGAATTTCAAAGTCTTTCAGAAAGTGGGACTTTCTTGCTGAAGCCATTGCATCTTCTTCTTCATTTTTTTTTTTTTCCAGGGTTGAAAGAAAAGAGCAAAGGTTGGTCTTGTTTGAAAAATGTCATAGAAATCGGATCAGCATAACCAAGGAATTGAGGAAAGCTCATTTTCTTCCAAGTGAAACTGAAAAGCGAATGCTTTGCCTGATAACCATGAAAATCATATGTTTCTTCTCACAAATTGGACCCAAAAAAAAAAAAAACAAGAAGAAGATGGATCGTCTTGGGGCTTTCAGCAGAGATAAATTAAAACACATTTCGGTCTAAGTACATTGAGATGAGAGACCTAAGGTCACCCTTATAATCCCAAATTTTATTTATTTATTTATTTATTTTTACATTGCTTTTTAGAAAATGGTTCTTGTTACTGAGTCCAACAGATACCCTTAATAAACTAACCCCAAATTGAAAAAATCCAGATTTACACAAGTAATGAGACTTCACATGTGCTACAATTGTTCAATTTTACCCACCACAAAAAAAAAAAAAAAAAAAAAAACACTCGGATCCCACTAATTAACTTTCAATAATTGCATGATTAAGTTTCCAGACCTCAATAACAACAAATATGGACCGTCTGATATGGAGATAGAAAAGAAGGTGAACAGCTTGGGTAAGCTGTCTCATCAACTTGTGGGCCCCACTAAGGAGTCTGCGGTGTCATCTTGGTTGAAATAAACTTCACCATCCCTTCCTCACAATGATGAGTAATTAATTACCTTCACTTTCCACGTTCTTATGTATTATCCATTTTTCTTTTAATTTTTGTTTTTTTTATAAAAAAAAATTCAATTCCCACTTCTTTAAATGTTAAACTAAATCTAAGAAAGAAAAGGCTAGTGAAATTGTAAACGCTGCACTTTCTGACCCATAATTCTATTTTTTTTTTATCAAAATATATGAGACCACAATTAATTTTTTTTTCTTTTCTTTTGGCAAATAGTCGGAGGCAACCAAAATTCCATTTCTGAATAAAATCTAAGAGGATAATTACGAAACTTACTCAAGATTCTCGGAATCAAGCATGCTTATTTAATTGATAAAATATATGTTATATTTGGACAGTTTTGATTTTTAAATTAACAATAGGCATGATATGACAGTATTAAAGGCAAGCACTGTTATTTAGAGCAAAGATTAACTCATTTTTTGTCGGGACATTTAAAAAGACCGAATATTGGAGATTCTTCGACCCCCCCCCCAAACCAAAGATAAGCTGTCAAATCAAGAGTCCTTTGCGTCTAGAAAAAATAAAAATTTGAAAATAATAAACTCGAATGAATATATATATATATATATTAGTTTATATAATATTAATATTTTTATATTTTTTATTTTTTTAAAATAATTTTTTAAAATAAATAAACTTAAAAGTGATAGATTGAAGGGAAAAAATTGATTTTCTTTTTTTTGGGCTTAAACAAAAAGTTCTGCAACAGTTATCCACAGGCTAACACAAATGATGCATCTTTTTGCAAGCACTAAAATAGAGGAGGAAGCTCTGGCAGCCAAGCCCCACTTCCCCCCACTTAAACTTGGAGATAGAGAGAGAGTGGGAACTAGCGGCACGCACACACACACACACACAGATATAGAGAGAGAGAGAGAGTGTGTGTGTGTGTGTGTGTGTGTGTGGAGGGAAGGATGAAACGAGTGCATTCCTTGTCGGCCATTAGAGATTCAAGGGAAGAGCTTTGGCCCTTTTTCCTTTAGATTTATGTTAATAAAAGATTTGAACTTTTCACTGTTTCTGCTTCAGTATCTCAATAGAAAACTACAAAAGAATCTCTAGTCTTTTGTCGGTTCATTGCACTTTTTATGGTTTGTAGTTTGCTTGGCTTCTAGAAGAAAACGAAAGGGAGGTAAGATAAAGTGATATATCTTTTTGGGTACAAATCTTTGGCCTTTTAGATGCATAGATCCCCACCATTTGTGCCAAAAGTTGAACTGGTTGTGCTCTGGCTTTGTCTCTTGATTCGTGAACTCGATGCTCACTTTGGCTCTGTGGTCTGGAGGTGCAACTAGCAAGTGGTGCAGTTTTTGCCTTTACTATCCTTTCTTTGACGAGTGATTGATTATCGAGCTAAAACAGGTATATGCTTTCTTTTCTGAATTCTGTGTTAGTTTCTTCAACAGAGAAATTGTGTGCTTTTCTTTGATTGTTTGATACGTGAATTCCTGTAGAAATTGTCATTTTGTTTGTTGGGGTTCTGAATTCAGATGTACTGCCTTGTTCTTTACTTTTAAATTATAGTTCTAACCGCTTTTTATTCTTCGGATGTCTCCCTGAAATCTTTTGTCATTGAATTTCCCAGGATAGTGCTAACCATAGTTTGGTTTTGTATGTAATTGTGTTTGTAGAAACTTTTTTTTTTTTTTGACAGGGGGGGGTGTTGGGAAATTTGTTAGGTTGATTGCAGCTATTGTCTTTCACTGCTATTTCTTTTGCTCCTCCAATTGCTTGAATAATAGAGCACTTTAAGTAATTTTTTTGCCTCCATTTGATTGTGCAATAAGAATGACCTGTTAACTTGTTTCCTCGTTAGAGAAATAGAGCTAAAATTAGTTAGAAGCTTCAATTCCTCCATTATAATGGGGTGGGACCTCGGTGAATCCTTTGGTCATAGTGGGGTGAATCCTCTGTTCTGATTTTGGCTCATTATTAGTAATCTAAAGGAGATATGTACTTGCAGATGATACATAATCACTTCATACTCCAATTTGGAACAAGATGAGCAAGATTAACTTGGGAGAAAATGTTACATTAAGGAAACTTTTTGAAGTGGACTCTGCAGTACTTCTGCTTTTGACAGCTCTATTTGTTTGTGGTTCAGATGGACTGAACTCTGATGGGCAACACCTTCTAGCACTGAAGAGTGGCCTCTATGATGAATTTAATTATCTAGAGAATTGGAACTCAAGTGACCAGACACCATGTGGATGGACTGGTGTGAATTGTACTTCAGATTATAAGCCTGTTGTCTGGTCACTTATTTTGACAGCAATGAACCTTTCTGGGACCCTTAGCCCCAGCATTGGCAATTTGATCAACCTAATTCATCTTGATCTTTCTCACAATATGTTAACTGGAGTTATCCCTAAGGCAATTGGAAATTGTTTGAGGTTGCAATATCTTTCTTTGAACAATAACCAGTTCAGTGGGCAAATGCCTACTGAGATTGGCAATTTGTCTTTCCTTCAGCACTTAGATATATGTAATAATAGGATTTCTGGCTCTCTTCCTGGGGAAATTGGTAAACTGTATTCATTGGTTGAGTTTGTGGGATTTACCAACACTCTCACTGGCCCATTGCCTCGATCAATTGGGAATCTCAAGAATTTGAGAACATTTCGCGCAGGACAGAATGGGATTTCTGGGAGCATTCCAGCAGAAATAAGTGGATGTCAAAGCTTGGAAGTGCTTGGTCTTGCCCAAAATGACATAGGAGGGGTGTTGCCTAAAGAACTTGGTATGCTTAGGAGCTTGTCCTCTTTAATTTTATGGGATAACCAACTCTCAGGAGCTATACCAAAGGACCTTGGGAACTGTACAAAACTTGATACACTTGCTTTGTATGCAAACACACTTTTAGGAGCAATACCAACTGAAATCCTGAACCTTAAATCTCTGAAGAGGTTGTATCTCTACAGAAATCAGTTGAATGGGACCATTCCCCGAGAAATTGGAAATTTGTCAATGGCTATAGAGGTTGATTTCTCAGAGAACTACTTCAATGGTGAGATTCCACCGGAATTTGGCAGAATAAATGGTTTGCAACTGTTATACCTCTTCCAGAACCTGCTTACAGGAGTTATACCAAATGAGCTTGGTAGCTTGAGGAACTTGTCAAAGCTTGACCTTTCAATTAATTTCCTTACAGGTCCTATTCCTTTTGGATTTCAGTATTTGACAAATATGACTCAGCTACAGCTATTTGACAACTCTTTTAGTGGTGGTATTCCTCATGAGCTTGGCTTCTATAGCCGACTTTGGGTTGCTGACTTTTCATATAATGATCTGACAGGAAGAATCCCTCCTTATCTTTGTCGACATTCAAACTTGATGTTGCTGAACCTGGAGTCTAATAGGTTATATGGAAGTATCCCAACTGATGTCTTGAACTGCAAAAGCTTGGCACAACTTCGTCTAGTCGGTAACAGGCTTACAGGTAGTTTTCCTTCAGAGTTGTGCAAATTGGTGAATATTTCTGCTATTGAATTGGCCCATAACAGTTTCACTGGTAACATTCCGCCTGTAATTAAATATTGCCAAAAGTTGCAAAGGCTTCATATTTCCAACAATTATTTTATCTCTGAGTTGCCAAAGGAGATTGGCAATCTCTCTCAACTTGTGACCTTTAATGTCTCATCAAATATGCTCACTGGACGGATTCCACCTGAAATTGTTAACTGCAAGTTGCTTCAACGACTTGACCTGAGTCACAACAGCTTTGGGGGTTCTTTGCCATATGAGATTGGAACACTTTTGCAGTTGGAGCAGCTCAAGCTTTCAGAAAATAAGTTCTCTGGAACCATACCTCCTGCATTAGGGAACCTATCCCATTTGACCGAATTGCAAATGGGTGGAAATGAGTTTTCTGGTGAAATCCCTCCACAACTGGGCTCTCTCTCAAGCTTGCAGATTGCAATGAATCTAAGCTATAATGATCTTAGTGGTAGCGTACCGCCAGAGCTTGGTAATCTTAATTTACTGGAGTTTCTCCTACTCAATAACAATCGTTTGACTGGTGAGATTCCCCAAAAATTTGAAAATCTGTTGAGTTTATTGGGGTGCAACTTCTCCTACAATGACCTGACTGGACCTCTACCTCCCATTCCATTATTTCAGAACATGGATGTTAGCAGTTTCCTTGGAAACAAAGGACTCTGCGGAGGGCCTCTCAGTCATTGCAGCCACATTTCGTTCTCTGGTTCTGTTCCTTGGAGAAGCGTGGATGCTCTTCGGGGTAGGATTATAATAATTGTTGCAGCTGTTGTTGGTGGGATTTCTCTCGTTCTGATTGGAGTGATACTATATTTCATGAGACCTCCAGTTGGGACTGTTCCTCCCTTTGATGACAAGGAGATTCAGTCTCCAGGTTCAGAGGTCTACTTTCCTCCAAAGGAGGGATTGAATATACAAGATGTAATAGAGGCCACAAAGAATTTTCATGAAAGCTATGTTGTTGGGAGGGGAGCTTGTGGGACAGTCTATAAGGCTGTTATGCATTCTGGCCAAACCATTGCTGTGAAAAAGCTAGCATCTAACAGGGAGGGGAGCAATGCAGAGAATGGTTTTCAAGCTGAGGTCCAGACACTTGGAAAGATTAGGCACCGCAACATTGTGAAACTCTATGGTTTTTGCCATTACCAGGGCTGCAATTTGCTTCTTTATGAATACATGTTGAGAGGGAGCCTGGGAGAACTGCTTCATGGACCATCCTGTAGCTTGGAATGGCCAGTTCGGTTCATGATTGCTGTTGGAGCTGCTGAAGGACTTGCTTACTTACATCATGACTGCAAACCAAGGATTATCCACCGGGATATAAAGTCCAACAATATACTGCTTGATGATAACTTTGAAGCCCATGTTGGTGATTTTGGTTTGGCAAAAATAGTCGACTTGCCTCATTCCAAAACAATGTCAGCAGTTGCAGGATCATATGGATATATTGCACCTGGTAAGCTGTCTACCCTCTTTCAGATTTAATAAGAAAATTATATATAGAGAAAATTTCTGAATGTTGCTCAAATGGTTTTTCCTTTTCTTTGATCTCTCATTATCTACCATTTGGTCTTTAATTTATGGGACTTGGGAGCCTACAACATTAGACATTTGTTAGCTAATTGTTCCAGGATTTGCTTTTGCCTTCACAAAATGAAGCTACATGGAGACCTCAATTTGGTTTTGCATGGTGTATTATGTTTTACTGTAATTTGACCTTTCATTGTCATGACTAGTTTTAGTATGCTTTAATAGTTTACTCATGTAACAGTTACGTTCCAACTTTCAAGAAGATTGAGACAACATTGTTTTATCTTAGTTTTCCTTTGTCTTTACTTGTTTGGAGTTCAGGGAAGGGGAATAGGGGAGGAGATGGCAGGATTTGTTGACTAGGATACCTCAGTTTGCTGAGTATAGAAATGTTAATTGGTTATTGAAGCTCATATCCTTTGCATATAAACAACCCAATTTACAACCTGTATTTCATGGCAGAATATGCATATACAATGAAGGTTACTGAAAAATGCGACATCTACAGCTATGGAGTTGTTCTATTGGAGTTGCTAACTGGAAAAACTCCTGTCCAGCCACTAGATCAAGGAGGTGATCTTGTCACATGGACGAAACATTATATCCAGGACCATTCATTGACATCTGGGATGCTTGATAGTAGATTAAACTTTGAAGATCGAACTGCAGTTGATCACATGATTGCAGTTTTGAAAATTGCTTTAATGTGCACTAGTCTTTCACCCTTGGGCCGTCCATCAATGCGGGAAGTGGTGTTGATGCTTATGGAGTCTAATGAGGGAGCAGAGGACCTTATTCCGTCTCCAACCTCCAATTTTTCCCTCAATGATATTTCTTATGAGAGTAAGTGATGAATCTTCTTCCACTTCCATTAACTAAGCTGATTTATTTTTTGTCATATTATTTGCAACATGAAATCGTACAGTCATGTGCATTTTTTCCCAAGGAAGCCCGTTTTCTATCAAGAACAGAAGAGAGAAGGAGAAAATAAATGGGTGTACAGATAGGAGTACAATTATACATGTAACTTGAAGATCCAAATTTTGTTACCATTGGTTGCACATCCTACTAGTTAAAGTTATTTCTTATGTGAATGTTTTTTCACTTGGTGAGTCTAGATGTGCATGGTTTCCTTTTTTATAAATGGCTTATGGCTATGCACGTTTCTCACAAGAATTAAAGCGCGCCTGCAGAAAAGACAGGACTGCGTTCTGTTGTGGCAAACATGCAATTGGAATAATGGGGTCCACTGGTGCATGCTCAACATAGATTAACAGTTGTTTGTTGCATGTTGTGGGCCACAATGCGGCAGGCCGGTGTATGTTCAAGGATAAAAATAATGACTTTGATAACTCTTTACGAGTGGAAGCTCTTTGGTTTGGTCTTTGCATCCTGGACTATCCATAGATATTAATGAAACTAGTGCATATAATGGTTTTTGGATTTGTTATCTTGATGCTTTAATGTCTCTATAGATTTTGGGTGAAGATAATATGACCATGTTGACACCCTTATACCATGAATTAAAAGAATTGGGATTTGAACTATAGTTCTGCAATTGATAGCATGTTGACAATTTTACCACGACCACATGGTAAGTTGAGAAAATGCACCCGCACTCTCAGTGTCAGAGTGAGTATAGGGTAAGACATTACTTTTCGTTTCTTCTTCTTTATTTGACACACTTGAAACTTAGGGTCTTCACGGATACAAGGAACTGGGAGATTGTTAGATAAAACTGATCCAATTACTATTGAACAGCTGGGTTATGATTCTCCAACAATTAAAGAAAACTTGCATTAATCAGAAGGCATTTGGAACCATTATAAATTGCTCAAGCATTTGTAAAATAGCAATTGACACTTTGTACTTCACCCCGATGAAGCATTTGATCGTTAAGGACTGAACCCCATGTTCAGATCCACTGGAATCTCCCTCTAATTTGAACTAGCAAATTTTATTATCTCGTTCGGAATTAGTAAAACTAAAATTCGATTCACGTAAAATAATCAAAAATACGATAGTAACTTGCTTGCTAATCAGGGATAGGCGATCCACATTGGTACTCAGGCTTGGCTTATAATGAATGTTTCCGCTTTGAATCCTAGAGATTGCATGTTACAGAGGCTGGTTTTTAGATCTTCATTTTACCCACGCTGGACCCCATATTTTCAAGTTAGACTAGGGAATGACGGATACATCATGAGCTTTCTTCCTTTCTTTTGAATTAATGTTACTTGTTGGAGCTTCATTAGATGGAGGCAGCAATCGACATTAAACTATCTTGATGCATATCTGTGACCCATTTTCTTAAATGCAATTATGCTTCAAAAACTAAAAACGTACAACTAGTAATCATAACATAATATGCAAAATCTAATTCACCGCATCATTATAATTTTTTCGCTACCTTCGTGTGACATCACATGATGACCATCCAATTACGAGATTAGAGGATTCAAAAAGAAGTATCAGGTGGGCTCTAGACTCGATCAGGATATGCATGGGGCATGCATTGGATTTGTTCATATCCGCATGACTAGTTGGGGATGATATGGGAGAAGCGAATTGGTAGGCATAAAGTATGCAGATAACACAACTTGAGCACTTGCTAGGATTGTCAGGTACGGGCTTTTTGTACACCCCGAACTGTCACTCTCGCTTTGTGAACCTTGAAGTTTTGAGGATCCAATTTGGTGATTTGGTGGGTCAAGACCCAATGCAGAAGTAGTAGTAGTAGTAGTAGAGGCACCATCTTCTTTTTTAGGTCCCTCTTTGGTTTACATATTTGATTAAATGAAAACACTCCTATAAAGTAAATATATTGATCAAATGGATCTACGCCATAAGAAAAGAACCCCCCCCCCCCCAAAAAAAAAGGGAAGAAACTAAAGAGTCCTAATAAGTTGTTGACTCGAAGAATAGTTTGAGTGTGATTGTAATTGCCAACTTCTGTTATTATCCTTCTTTTATAAGTAGTTGTTTTTAGTGCCCAAAAAAGTTTTTTTAAAAAAATCTGATTTATTGTGAGTCAGATAAAAGCTATACTGTGCTCGAGGACGAAATAGAAATGTAATACTTTGAATTTTTTGAAAAAAAAAAAGAGAGAGAGAAAGAAAAATTAACAGATTGCAGTCAATTGAGTCATACTAAAAATATCAAAATGGGCACATGGGGCACAATAAATTCTGGTAAAGATAGGCATAAGAAGACTGGTAGATAGGATTATGCTGCCCACGCAGGAAACACCCTTAATGGAACAGTGCAAAGATAAAAAGAAATCTATGTATCATTTCTACCTTTACACATGGAGTTTCCCCATCTGATATTCTCCTTTTCCTTAACAGAGAGGGACTTCTGCTATCATGCTAGGAATGATTTGTCCCTATCCTTAATTCATTCAAGTGCACCTGAAAGTGAATATACCTTATGAACCGTTGGTTGTTTTAGTGAGGATGCTTTTATTTTGATGTAAAATGGAGGTTCCTCTTTATGAATTGTGGCACTGCTTTCTTCGCTCATTTTGTTGATGAATCCCTGTCATGTAGGTGTGTTGAATCATTATAGGTACTCACAGAACAAGTTGACGACGTCCAGTCTATACATGGATACTATTCTGGCTAAGGCTTGCTAGCCTGTTTTGCCATACCCATTATTACGAAGTCGTAGTACAACTTTATCAACAATCAAGCAGAGTGCATGCTTTTATGCGACTAACTCATGATTCATCGACTCAGAAATGAAAGTCGTGTCTGGAATTTTTCATCAGACCGACATAAAGTTTATTAGATATAGAAATTATAGTAAGAAGCAAAGTGAAGTTTAACGTTAATAGCTAATTAAGCGTGTAGATTCTATATAGACCATTAATACCCTTACTCCTGTCTCTTATACACATCTAGATGTGTATAAGAGACAGTTAATAGCTAATTAAGCGTGTAGATTCTACATAGACCATTAATACCCTTACTCCTCCCCCCCCCCCCCCCCCCCCCCAAAAAAAAATAATAAAAATAATGGTGTTGCATATAAAAAAAAAAAAAAGAAAAAAGAAAAAAAATGTTGAGAACGAGGAGGAAAGTATGCAATATTAATTCTTTCCCTCTCGTATGGTTAATATGGACCTCTACAGAGGTTCCACCAGACAAATTAGTTATCTCTTCGTTTTTCAATATTGCATAGGTATCTTCAGTCTCCAATTCCTTGGGCCTGCTATTTTCCATTTTCCAAAGGTCAATAACTCTTCCTTAGCCACTCGTGACACAAAGTATTTTCCTTATTGGGATTATGCATTATATTCTTCATTTTCTGTGCGATTAGCAAATAGTAGGGCTTTAATTACCCATGCTTATATTAGCAAAATATATATTTATATTTATATATTTTTTAAAAAATAGCATGTTCTGAAGTGACCTACTTTATACGTTAAAGACTAATATTTACATCATACAGGACCCTCGCACTGATATTAAAAATATTTTGATCGCTTGAAGCACACACATCGTCTAGATTACACCAACCAAAAAACCGCAACCAATGTGCAATGGTTGCCATGCAACCCCAAGGAACGACACTCCCACTTTTTCTTTTTTTGGGGAACTAAGATAGAAATCACAGTGTCTGGTGGCACTCCTATGAAACGGACGAGACAGAAACAAAAAAAGGGTAACAGAAGTTGAGAACCTATTACGCACATCATGTAACAGACATAACCAAACTAATCTCAGTTACTGCTCTAGTCAGCCTGACATCAACTTAAGTGCCTCCCAGAAGTCTCGATTGCACTTATTAATTTGCAATAATTATTAATGCTATAACCAACTAAAGTCCTTCTTCCAATTAACTTCGTCATTACTGAAATAGAATCCGTCCTCTCTCACAAGCCAAGAACACTTCCTGTAGGTGCTGCACCTATAAATGTCTTTAGTGGCCTTAAAAGCATCGAATTTCCGCCTCCTGAAGTCCCACTTCACCGTGCACAAGTAATGGGGGTTGCCCCAGAAGCTGGTCCTTAGTCTCCAGCTGAAATCATCACCTTCCTGGAGCGCGCGGCCGCCGAGATCATCGCGGTTGGACGAACACCATATGATTAGAGGCAGAGAGGAGTTGTTGGTGAAGCCGTTGATCACCCGAACCTCGTAATTAGTCCCGAAGAAATATTTTTGTTGGTGTGTCGTCATGAAAATGGTGACTGAGGCAAGGGTTGTTATAAGCAGAACTGCTCTAGTGATGGCCTTCATGTGGGTTGGTGCCGTGGTGACCTCTCAATATGGGATCGGGCTGGTGGCTTCTTTCTTTATAAAAAGGAGCATAATTGGTGACGCAAAATTTATATAGGAGCTCAGCTAATCCAACCGTATATGGCAAGCCCATAATTGCATATTCTCTATTCGTCTTTACATACCCCAATGTCTTACAAATAGGTAGATATATATATATATATATATAATATGAGAAATGTTAAGTAGTTTTGTTTGGTGTCTTTAGTTTTTATGTGTGTATCTTTAATATTAATATTTATATATACTAGATATTAAATTAGAATTATTATAAATACAATTTTTTTTATAAAAAATAAAAATATATTATTTTTTTTACAAATTTATATCTTAATTTATTGTAATTTAATAATTTATAAATAATATTTTTGGAGACTTCATATTAATATTTTTATTTAAATATTAATTTATTTTTATCTTTTGCTAAAACAAATATCGCTAGGAATGCACCCACAGTAGACCTCACGATGACATTTAATGCATTCAAAGAAGCTCCCTAACGTGGAGTCTAGACATTTGATGGCATTTTAAAGTGAATTTACGATACGACACTGGAAAATTACTGGGATTGCATTTGTTTTCACGATACCATCATATTTAATGTTGATAAGTCTTTCTTCATTCTTTCAACTGAAAAATGCAAGGTGCATTAATTATGTTTTAGAGGGATGCATATGAAACTGAACAGAACATTAATAACAAGAGATTTTATTCAGTTTTTTTTTTTTTCTCTTTCTTTCTAATATTTAATGCTATCCTAATAAATCCAAGCCAAGAACACTCGTTTGACAACATGCTTTTATTGTCTACACAAGGTGCATTAATTAATGCAAGGTGCGCGCGCCCCCCTGTCATCTCGAAAACTTTCTGGTTGCAAACAATATATGGTAAGATAATATTGATTATTAAAACTCTATCCCGCAATACGTGATCGAATCCAGACAGCACCTCCTTTCCACGGTTGTTTAAGTAGAGAAATTCCATTTTCGCGGCGTGACAGCATGGGCTAATGATTTCTCCTCCAAAAAGATCCCAATAAATTATTGTCTAGTTGCTAATGAAATGGATGGATGCTGCATGTAGATGAGACTGCACCATCACAATAAAAAACGAATATAATGATTGATAAGTTTGGTATCAAATGTATTATATTTAAAAATTTACCCTCAACAGGCCATCGCGAGAACGAAGAGAAGAAAAGAGAATCAAAATGGATGTTTTTGTACTTATGGCCATAAATCTATGAAATAGACAATCGTTGCTGCAGAAACCTCGAGATCTGTCTTGCAGGCATAGTTTATTTATAGCAGAACTTTTTAAAATTTTTGAACGAAAATTGAACCAATAAATTGTATTGCATTCCATCGCCTTCTACTGGACATGGCCGAAGTAACTTTGTTTCCCTTTCAACAAGAGAGCATTTCTCCAGAAGCCATAAAGTTTCAAGACAATCCATAGGCAATCTTCCCAAAAGTACGTGTTAAACCTTACCAGCTCTGACTGCTAGATGACCAACCGCATCTTCAAGGCGAGAAAAGTGAGCCAAGAACTCGTCGTGAAGTTCAGAGGACTCCAAGCTATTTTGTTGCCATTGGGAGAGACCATCGCCAATAGCCTTCAAACCACTCTGAAGCAGTTCCATTCCCTTGCCAATTCCATCGGGGATCTTCCTTCTCTTGTTGGACTGGTTTTCAACATCAATCTCCATGCTTTCAGAGTCCAGCGTCTCTACATTTACACTTTGAATCTTTTGAATCATTTCTTTCAGTAGCATACCTTCCTTCACAAGCAACTCAAGCTGCTCAAAGCTAGGTGTAATGGAAGTAAGAGCCATTTCCTTCTCTAGAAATGCCTTCAACTCGGACATAAATCTCTCTTCGCTTGCTTCATTTCCTGATATCAGATCATAGGAAAGAGCTGCATCCTGTGGCACAAACCTCCATAGCTGGTTGCAAGAAGTACGAGCTGCAAAATACCCAAATGCTGTAATTGCAAGATGAACAAGTGCCCAGTGCCTCTCCCTAAAAAGCATGTGATATAATTCCCACACAGCAGAGCTCTTTGCACAATCATTATTTTCTGACATCTTCATGTCTCCAAGTCTTCCCATAAAAAGAGCCAGATATGGTTTGCATAGACACAGTTGAGTATCTGAGGCTGCTGGCCCTGAGATGAAAAGGTTTTTAAGTTCCAAGATGACTTCCTCCATCTCATCAGATTCATACAGATTCTTGACATTAGAGATTATTGCCAGTGTCTCACTTATGAGCTTAAGATAGTGGTCCCTCAACTGTTCATCCACAGAATTCCTGAACTTATGAATAATAGCAACTAAAAACTTCAGGATTTTGATATCAACATCGGAAATGGTTATCTGGCTACAAAATGCAAATTGAGTGTTACTTCAGTCGTATTAAATGGAAGAGGAAAATTTTGTTCAGAAAGCATCAAGAACAATTTACAATTTGATACTCAAGGGCCATCATGTAAACTGTGAACACATGAAGAAAGTGAGTTTGTTACTTACTGTGACTGCAAGGAAGCAGAGATGGCAAAGACCGGAATACCAACTGCAGGGGTGCAAGCAGTCCACAAACTGCCGCCAACAAAACTTCCCATGAAGCTGAAATAATCCATAATCATTTTCTGTTTAGCAACACTTCTAATGTTATCTGAGAGTGAATTCAGAGGAAAGCCTTCCATGAGCAAGGCTCCAGAAATAACTGATGATAACTGAGATTTTTCGTCAGCAATTAGGGAACTGTATACATTCTCGACTACAGATGTTGTACAATTGTTAAGAAGCAAGCAAATTATTTGTGCCATTTTTCTTAATGGAGAGCTAGGAATAAGAAATGATTCTGGAGATGCCAGTAACTTCATTAACGAGCAGAGTTGATGAATGATGCTATCGATCACTTCCATTTCAGAGTTACGAGCCAAAAAACACCAAAGTTCCATTACAATTTCCCAACAAAGAAAATGCGGATGAAAGAGATTCTCGATGAGGAATTCTTGTAGTTCCACCCAAGCAGAACTTGAAGAAACTGCAATCATGAAGGTTTTTAGTCCATTTAGAAGAGCAGAGAAAATAGGCTGCCATACCAATTCAATTGTCCCTCCAGAGCAATATGCCACAGGAATTTGCAAATCAAGAATGGAAGAATACACTTCCTCATCAACCAAGATATTCAATAACCACCCAAGCTTTCTAGTGATTATAATCTGTACATCTTCTTCAAACCCAATAGAATTACTAAGTAGAACATGAAATAATGTGACCTGGCCAAGCAACAATTCTCTTGCTCCATGCATAGCTTCACAACTTATGAAAAATATTTCAACCTTTGACTTGGTGCAATTATAGCCACTTGAACCTTCAAGAACATGACTAGAGCTGCATTCATCACTGAACATCCTCTCCAAAAACTGAAATTTGAGCTCCTTTTTCACTTCAGATGAGTTTATCAATGAATTAAGCAAATCCACAGATGTTGTCTCCAAAAGTTCTGAAAGGGCCTCACTTGCAGATTTCAAAAGCTTTTCATAGCTCAGTATGATTTTAAAGGTTGAGATCATTAGTAGGCAGTTTGTTATCTCCTTGTAGACCAAGGATGCTTGGCATGGGTAGAGAGAAGATATTTTCACCACATTAATGAGGTAAAACTTGACAGGAAGGAATGTCCTTCTAGCCTCGGCAACAGAAATAGCTTCCTTCAGTGTGGAAGACCAGGACTCAGCTGCAAATTTGAGAGGTTCACTGACCAGCGAAAGTAGGGATACAATAATGTCTTGCACACAGACCATCTTTGCCATTGACCCTTTGCCTAGCCGAAGTATTGCTACCACACCTTTCCATGATAAATTAAGAATGGTTACTAGACTTCCCCCATCATTTGCTGCAAGGACACCTAGTTCACACAGTTTCTCTATTGTAGTTTTTGTTATGGTGATCACCTGATTCTTAATGTGGGCTTCTTCATGGTCCATGCCACTTTCATCCTTCTCAGGCCATGCATCACAGCGACCCCAATTAACAGCTAGGAAATACCCCTTGCATAGCTTTATCACAGCATCAATCACTGTCTGTGTAACCTTAAGTACTCCCGAGACAAATAAGTTCATTCTCTGTTGACGAAGAGCAAATGGAATGTTGTTAGCAAACAGATGACAAAAATTGAAGATAACAAAACAAGATAATAGAATTTACCCCTTGATCTATAAGATTTTTTTTTTTTTTTAACTTTCTAAACTAATCTAGTATCTTCCCAGAAATATTAATCAGATCAAATAAATCTTGCATCAGATGTTTCAAGCAACTACTTTATCTTGAGTCAAAGCAACTACCTCCTTTGTGTTTGGCTGTATGTGGGTATTTGAAAATTCCTGAGCTTAACTATATTCATCTTTATACCTTTTACTAAATTATGGATATCAGTATAGAACCACTGACATCATTATACAGCAAACCAATCAGCATATCCACTGGAGCATAGACAGATCTCTGATCAGAGATTAAAGAGTAAAATGCTCCTACAAAGCAAGTCTCACCTCCAATTAGTGCAATTTATATGCTGCATTCTCAATTAGGCATGTCTTTCAAATGCCTGGGCATGATCAGTGTGCATCTTTATCAACATACCAAGTTTCCTCATGCTTTTCCATTGTGTAAACACTATCAGGGATGAGGAATTAGGCATGACAGAACTTACTCAGGGATACATTACAGAGGAGTCAGAGCATTGGCCATACACACTGACACATATTAATGCTTTTAGGATTTCCCTAAATTCTAGTATATCGAATAAGACAACTTAAAGATTTTAAGTACCAACAAGCTTGCACAGGTACAGTCTATCATTGATTTTTCATAAACTATGTCATTATATGCCAAGTCACCAAACTGTTAAGTTGAAAAGCATTTTCAAACATAATGGCATTTCACCTGGAAAGGATAAATTTCAATTGGCCTGACACTTATTGAGCCCAGACTACCTCAGGATGAAAAAACATTCAGAAAAATGCAAAGCTCGTACCTTAATCTCTGATGCTAAATCTTTTATTAAATTGAGCTGTTCGAGAATGAACCTCCCCACTCTGGTCATTGATGCAGTGTCAGGTAAAACAGGGCAACTTGAAAGAGACACCATAACTTTAGCAGAGAAGCTCAAAAAATCCAAAAGAAGCTGTACAATGTAAGTTAATACATGAACAAACAGAAAAGGAAAAACCAATGATAGCAACTTAATTCAGCAGTAATAATGATCATGAAACAAAATAATGAAATTCAACATTCATGTGCAAAAAATGGACTTTGTCCACATTTGATGAATCCGGAAGCTCGTATGATTTGTCTCAAGAAACATGAACGGAACACTCAAGAATTCAGTAAACTTAATCACACTCTTTAAGGAACAAGAATGAAGAAAATCAAGTGGGTTTTTCTCACAGTGAAGAAAGAATATTAACCACAGGAGACCTTCGACATTTCTGAACAACATACATAGGCAGGTTAGCTTGAAATTAAGCTTTCCCAAACAAAAATAATTATAAGAATTTGAAATTAAAAGTACTCTAAGACCAGTGCAGTGAGCCAAGTCAGTTTGAGATAGGAAAACCAAAGAATAGCCTAATAAACACTTAACACCCCATATGCAGTCAAACAAAATAATGCCATTCATCATATACCTGGAAGAAAAGGTTGCAATGCTCTCCCTCTTGGGACTCCTCATTTGACATAAGAGTCATCTTCAGATGCTTTCTGCACCATGGAGATGCCTATAGGGAGTCCCACCCAAGATTATAAACTAATATTTAGGGTCATAAAATAAATAACAACAAAGTGAATATTAAAGGGTTACATACCTTCATCCCAAGAGCAAGAAATGGTACAGCACACCCACTTAAGTCTGAATCTATATGTTTTGAAGCTACATCCAGAATAGTTTTGTTTAGCATGCATTGAGATGCATCCAAACAAGTGAAGTCTTCCCAAAGCACCTAGTTTCTTGTTAAGGCAAGAAGAATTACGATCTGTAGAGAGTATCAAACATCATGCAAGAGAAGCTGCGTAACACAAAGCAAGCATCTGCTGGCTGACAGAAACGCAAATAAAGTGCACTCTATAGCCATGATATTTGCCCTTCTATTACCACAGATTTTCACATTTCGGGTTAGCCTAACACATTTCAAACAGGCAGAAGTCAAAGAAACATGGAATTTCACAATCACTGACTAGGTCAATGAGATTAAATACAACAGCACAGCAATAAACCCGGTCTATAAAGCTTTGTCATCTTTGCTTAAAACGCCAGTGTGACCAAAAATTCCACAAGACAGGAAATAGGAATATTGCAGCAGCATCTGTTGGAATCATGAATTGCAACTAATACATCTGGAATCAGGATTTCATTGTTATCCTTACACCCAAAAACAAAACAAAAAAACAAAAAGAGCTATAATTCAAAGATTACATAACATAATCACAATCCTTCAACTGCTCGATATGTTAAAAGCATATTTCCGGTCAAGTGTGTGAGAGCATTCCAGATTGGTCAATTTAAAAATTAATTAATTAAAAAAACAGGAAAAAAGAAAATAGCAGAGAGGATACTGTAAGGCATTCAAGAAGCGAAGTTAAGTCAGATTTCTCCGGAAATTCCAACTCACCGAGTTCAGCGAGCAGCTGAACGCGCGTTTCAACAACCTACAAACATACAAAATCCATCAATTTTGTTTTAAGAGTTTAAGAACCATAACGAAATGAACCAAACAATACATACGAAAAAGAACTTCGTGAGCTAAATTCTTCATAAATAACTCCTGATTTTTCAAATTAAAATCCTGTGTCATTCAACTAATAATAATAATAATAACAGAATACAACTGCATCCATATGTAAAATACCAAAAAAATCTTGAACAGAGAGAGAGAGATAGAGAGAGAGAAAGAGGAAAGAAAGCAAAGAAAGGTAGCTCACATCTGAAGATTTGATGGCTTCCAGTAGACTCTGCAGCCGATGGCGGCAGCTTTCTCCCTCCATTTCACTACTCTTGTTTCTTTGATTTTCCTCACTGAGAATGAGCCCGTTCGCCCCCCCCCCTTTTTTTTAATTCATTTTTCCCGCCTCAAGCTAAAATTATAAGGCGGGGCGGGGGTGTGTATATATATATATAGATAGATAGATAAGCGGATCAGGAAAGCCCAACTAAAATTGGGCCTCTCGGTTCCTTTCACTTCTTTCGTAACGAACAATGCAACCCAATTTAAGTGCAAAAAACCTTTTCCTTTTTTGAACCAAAAAAAAAAAAACAAGAAAAGAAAAATCATCCCATTTTTATAATTTTAAATTTTATTTTCGTCAGATTGAAAAGAAAGTGAAATAATTTTTTTTTTTTCATATATTATTTATTTTCCAAGTTAGACATCACATGAACATAAATTCTAAAGCCCACCAATCAGACCGGCGTAACCGCCCATTCCTGCAAAGCCACCAGCACCACCATTGATAAAATTCTTCTTGTCTTTAAGGCCAGTGCTGCTGGGTGACTCGGCCGTTGGTGCACTTGCATGGACGAAGCCTTGCTCGTTAGTTGGGACACTATTGCTGGGCTGCTTTGGTATACAAGGGGAAAAAAATTCTTTTGTTCATTCTGGCCAGCATCGCTCAGTACATTACCTGCACTTGTATGCACCACAAAAGCAGCAACAAGAACAAAAATCACACCCCAATTAGTCATCTCTCTCTCTGAAACACTTTGAGCAAGTGTTGCTGCGTGCGCGCTGTAGCATATATAGAGAGAGTGCTGAAGAATGAAGAGTAGGTAACGGTTGAGATTAATAAAGTGGGCTTGGAGTAAATGGCTGAGACTCTGCTTTCAGAGTCTCGGAAAGGGCACATACATGCATACATATATATATATATATATATATAGAGAGAGAGAGAGAGAGAGAGAGAGACATAGCTTCAAAGAAGTTTTAGGTTGAGCCATTGCTTTTAGGCCCTGAACAAGAATTATCCGAGCACAATCGCTATTTCCTGTCAAGGGTTTCAGTTGCGTGGACAAAAGAATTTGACACGGTGAGATGTTTTTTATTTTTTATTTTCTTGGTTCACCTAGATGTATTCATAAATCCTGTAATTGTAATCGTAATTGTATCATTCGATAGGTTTTCCTTTTTATCAAAAAATATGCACGTGCGTATACATTTTTCAACATTCATCCTTATGTTTGTATTTATTACTAATAGTCGTACATTCTAATAAGTATTTTGAATTTATCATTAAAATACAACTTCAGGAATCACAGTTTGTTTGTACATTTATATTTTTCAGATTTCATCTAGACGACCTGTCTCCATCCAAGATTGTACCTAAATGGTATTTAACAGATTAGGATTAAGACTCATGCAAAATGAAAATTACAGAATTAAACTAGAATTGTTTTTTCTCTTATTTGATTTTTCAGTTTGGGTGGACACACATTACCACTATATCTCATTTGTTTAGACGAGTGGTCTTCATATATTCTACTCACCATTAATCATGGAAACTGAGTCTCAATTTCTCAATTCGTCAAAGTTATTTTACATACACGTTCTGTTTCTTTTTGCTTTATTTTAAATCCATAGGATAGGATGATGTAAAGCCCCAGATAGGCAATAGAAGATTATGGTTTTCTCCGAGTCTCACAATTATTTCCACGTACAAATTACGTGGAAATAGCATTTATCATCTTTAATTTCCATGCGTAGTTGCTTTGTACAAAATTAAAGATGAGATATTGAGGAATGATAAAAGGAGAGACCCAAAAAAAAAAAACCCTCTTCCATGAAGTTGTCGTTTTCAAGCTTAAAACGATTATAATACCAAATTTAGAATGAAATCAACAAATGGGGGGGAGGGGGTTTGATTAAAAAGAAGTAAAAGAAAATATAAAAAAAATAAATAAATACTTGAGATCATATAAACAGAATTTTTGATAAAACTACATGAACGCAATAAATTTGATATATCCAAACATTGAGCATTTGCAAAATTCCTGTCCTTCAACTTATGATGACAATTAACGATGGAGACAATAAGCAGATAAATCACGATTATGATAATGTAATATAGGTCCAACACGCTTCGAATTAACTGTATGCTCTAAAGTTTTATGACATTCATAATTTGAATTTGCTTGCTGTCAACGTAACTGAAGGTTAGACGTGTAAATGTTTTCTTCCGGAATAAAGCTGCTCTTGTAAAAGAGAACGTTATTTTCTACTGAAACTGCGAAACAAGGTCTGTTTCAAATGAGAAAATTATGTCAATCACCCGCAAAGGCATCAGTAGACTCGAGATATACGGATCACAAGAATGCATGCAGTTAACCAAAAGAAGAGAGAAAAATGTTCACCGACAGACAAATGGCAGGCAATAACTAACTAGGATCTCTATGTGGCGTTTAGAGAAAACAGAATGATCAAAGGCCCCGGAATGGTTTTAACTGCATTTTGCTGGAGAAAATAGCACAGCAAAAACATCGCAAACTTTGCCCATACAGAAAATTGAGAAGATGCCAATCTTGAAACATTGCTCAAAGCCCTACAGATTCCTCGTCGCCAGAGAGGCAATGGTTGCTGGAAGGGCTTGGAGCCTCAGGGCATTCGTCACCGCAGCCCCCAGACCATTGCAAGTAAGTCTTTTAAGTTTCAGTTAAAATTTTGAGGGCTGAGGACCCATTAAATGATATATCTTAGTTGATACAAGATGGAAGGGGATTAGTGCACTAATTGTTAAATGATCTTTGCCAAAAAAACTTTGGTTTAAATTGAAATGAAGGCCTTGTGCCACAAATGGGGCAATCCAAAATTTAGTCCTGTTGATTAGGCAAATTCGGATACAGAAGGCCAGTGAACGCAGACTTGATAATCTGTGCCGGCGTTTTCCTGATTAGTTAAAATCTAGCGTGGAAAATTGTTTGCGAAATTATGATATACAAGAAATACAGGAGGGACAGTGATTTTACAAGTATGAATGGATCAGTTTCTATAAGGGATAAACAGGACTTTTATTTTGCATAATTAGCCAAATTCATCGTCCACCTCTCTATAAATACATTACCCGGAACTATGTTATATAATGGCATTTGTTGCAAATGACAGTCCAAAAAGGATGCAGAGACGTGCCAGAACGTGAAAGAAGCAGCAGACGCGGTGAAGGATTGTTCAAAAGAAGTGAGGGAGACTAGCGAATTCATGAGAGATGCAGCTGCCGCTACTGCTAAAAAGGTAATGACTCAGGTTCATAGTTCTGCTATTTGACAATTGTCAATCAAAAGCTGACAATTCATCAGTGTTAAAGAAATGTAAAGCTATAACAGAAATGCACGCATTTGGGTCGAACACTAACAGTTTGAGCTTGTTGGCGAGAGTCGTCAGGTGAGCAAAATGTCGAAGGATGTGACCGAGACAGTAACTGAAACGGCGGAAACCATTAAAGACAAGACAAAGGACTACAGCTCCGGCGTTTGGGGAACCGCTAAGGCTACCACAGAGATTGTCAAGGACAAAATTGTGGGCAAGTGAAGTAGAATAAATTGATGCATGTTCACCGAGAACAAATCAGAAACTACATGTCGTTTTCTTCTCAAATTTCATTGCATCTCGGCCCCCTTTGCGAGTTGCTGTAGAGCTAAATGTCCTGTTCTCTCTTAGCGCCTTTGTTCTCAGCAGTTCATGCGTGGGACACTATAAACCAACATTTTATGTGATTGGAAATCGAATATCTGACAAATAATGACATTTGAGATCTAGCCTCAATGAACGAAAAACAAATTTATCTTTCCCCTGCAAGCATCCGCCTCCAAGCATTATATAATTCTTGGACCTTACCGTGTGCAGCACTAGGAATTCAATCATTCAGTACCCAAAAATAGATATCAATTACTGGGTCATGCTTGTCTCTCATGGACATTTTTGTTGCAGACAAGCCCTGCATACCTTAACACTGATAATCAAATTAAAGTGCATCCTTTTCTGCAGAGGAAGTTATATAAGTTTCAATAATGTGATGGTAGTTTAATGAAATCACTTGCATTTACAGCACTTTTTTGCCCATATTAGAGGGACAAAAACATGAACACCCTCAAATTAATTTCACATTAGTGCCCTGGAAAATTCATACAATACAGGCCACCTGCCCTGACGACCAGGCTCAGTTAAAAATCCAAAATACTTCATAGTCAACGAATTATAAGTGAAATGCTCATGATTTTTTTTTTATTATTATTAATATTGCTAATCAACTGGTGAAATTGTGTTAAGGATGGAAATGAATGCAGTGCACATATAGCATTCTTCATTATGACATGCAAGAACATAAAAAAGGTAAAAGTTTCGCTGATGTTTAAGTGAAAATTTTTTGCACATCCGGTGCCAATTGAGTATAAACTTAGTAAGCAGATTGTGTCAAATCTATTCACCAGCTATGTAGTAAACACAACACATTTGCATTTATTCAGTGCTGTATTATATTTAAACGAATCATATACTCGACCATAAAGTTTGGTAGAAAACATTATTAACTATTAATGTGTCTATAATTGTGGGCTACTAATGCAATTGCCATTTATGTGGGATTCTTAATACACTTAAGAGCAGTATCCATGGAGTGCTAACATCATGTGCAATAGTAATTACAGCATTTCACCCTATGCTGGGCAAATCCTGACATCTTAATTTTTAATTTTTTTTTTTTTTAAAGAGTGACATAATAACAGTCGGTGTGAAAGATTTCACACCAATGATATATATAAAAATTATTTTTGTGATAAGAAAATTAAACTAAGAAGTATTTAGAATGTGGATTTTATTGAATTTTTTTTTAATTTTTAAAATTTTAATTTCTCACTTAAAATACTAAAATATATAACAAGTAAGGGATTTTTTATAACCTATAAAAAATATTAAAATATATGTAATTGTATGTTGTTTCAATTTAGTTACATATTTCACCCATTTAATTATATATTAATCAATTTTTTATAATAATAAAAATTAAAATAATTTTAGTGGAAAAAAAAATAGATTTTTTTACTTAATAAAACATACATTCTAAATAGATTTCTGATGAAGTCTTCCGATCTCCTTCGCACCGGTTTCCTAAGCCCCAAAAGTGGTTCGAAGGAGTAAAAGTGGTTCATTGAAACCCTCGTCCCTCTGCCATTGACTGACTTTGTGTGATTGATTGATGTCGGTTTTTTGACTGTACCAAAAGGAGAAAAAGCAAGAGAATACTAAGCATCTATTCCGATTCAAGTGCTGAGTTATCTTGACAGCCAAACACAACTCACGACACCCGACCGTCCGATTCCTCTCCGGCCCTACGCATGACTTTACTTTTTCCGAGGAAAATTGTTTGAGCGTAATAAATAACAACTCTTGACTTTAAATACGGAAACAAACACATAAAGTAGTTCACTCTTTCATTTCGTCAAAGAAGTAAAGAAACCGAAGAGACCCCTAACAGCTTGCAAAAGCCAAAGCCGTGTCGGAAAACCTAGAATGGCGACGGTGGGGAAAGTGGTTCTGTCTGGCCCGGTGACTTTCGTGACCGGCAACGCAAAGAAGCTGGAGGAAGTCCGTGCCATCATCGGCCAGTCCATTCCTCTTCGGTCACTCAAGATTGATCGTACTCTCTCTCTCTAAACCCCCTTTCTTCCTCTTCTTTCTCTCTCTAGAAAATTAAAGATTCTAAATTTCCTTTATTTTTTTTTTGTCGTTTTTTAAATTCTCGGTCGTGGGTATTTTAGTGCCTGAGCTGCAAGGAGAGCCTGTTGACATCGCCAAAGAGAAGGCGCGTTTGGCTGCCGAAAAGGTATGTACATAGCCACGTATGTATTTTGCTTTACGAGTCTTGTGTCTTTGTATTGAATTTTTTGTTTGTATTTTGGCAACGTGAAGGCTAAAGGACCTGTTCTGGTAGAGGATACCTGTCTCTGCTTCAACGCATTTAAGGGTCTTCCAGGTAATGATTTCTTAGTCTGTTTAGATCTTTGTTTTCGCCTTTTTTATTTCTTTTAATTTTTTCCCAAATTAATTGATTGTACATGGTTATTTCTTTGCAGGGCCATACGTGTAAGTTGTGTTCTTTCTTCTATTGTTGCGACAGAGGAGTTACTTAACTCTAATTTTTAGAGTCCCTTTTTTATATTCTCTTTTTGTCTGGTTGTTGGATGCTGAATTTTCCGATTTAAGTTAGCATTTTTTTCATAAGTAGTTTGTATTCTTTTGGAGAAATTTAACTGACTAAATGGGTGATTAATTTGGCTTTTATTTATTTATTTTTAGAATTCTGTCCTTGTGAGTGTCTGTTTAACCTGTGAAGCAACTGTTATACTTTGGTCGTTTGTCCTACATTTGGATATAATGAAGATAATGATCTCCTTGGAGTATTAGATGTGCTGTGATCTAGCTGGGGATCAAGGTTTCATTGGATTTTCAGGAGCATAAGCATCTAATGAGGTGGAAAGCTCACTGGCCGGGAACCTAAAGCAGTTAACTTATAGTTTGAGGTTTTTGTTTTGTTGTTTCTAATTCTATGCATGCTAAATCTCTCCTTTTTCTTTGTATGTTTGTGATACTTGTTTTGATTTTTTTTTTAATAAGTTAATTCTATAAGTTTATTTACTGTTTTCTGTCCTGGAAAGTAAGGGTTGCAAATAAAAAAATGCTATTCCTTTGTTTGTTTGACAAAATCTTTTCTTGTATTTTGTATGTGGTTAATATCTGTCCATGTTCTTCATTTTCTCAAGATAGTCAATTCATTAATACTACAGCCTTTTTAACTGTTTTGTCAGTTTTATTTCATATTTTCAAGCCAGTGTATTTTTTTCAAATGTTCAAAGTAGGTTTTTATAGTCTTGTAATTTGCTTATTTGCTATGGAACTCTTGATTAAAGTTTGCTATTGTTACTTGGTGAAAATTGTTTTACATCGTTTAGTTTTATTCTTTCTACTTGATTTGTCTTTTTCTCAATTAGTTTCCTCAATGTTAGCCTGCATGTAATTGAAGGCATAATCTTGTGTTGTTCTTCTTAGCCTTTTTAGGTTTTTGCTACTTCTTTATTGTTCAATCTAGGTCTTTCAGTATTTAAAGAATAGTTATTCCAGTGATTCTCAAAATGTAATTGGATATGTGTGTTCAGTCATAAAGTGCTAAGATAACTGAAGCAAATGTCTTCATTTTGGGACTATTGACTGACGACATTATTTCTCTTTTTATTCTGAGTATTGCAGTTCATCTTTGTGTTATGATATTAAATGTTCAAATTTTGATTTAGTTGTGGAGGATATACGGGAACACAAATGACTGCTTTTTGCTTTATTAATGCTGTTGTGGTCCATTGGTCTTTCCATGTTAGTCAAGTTATATTGTCCTTTTTTTTTGTATATTTGATATTATTAATGACAATCAATTAAAACTTACCTGGTCTTTCTTGTTCAATTATTACTTGTTATCCTATGTAACCTGGTTGTTTTCTGGTTAAATTTTTTCTGGTTTGCCCTCATTTAATGTGATTTTGTTATCATGCAGCAAATGGTTTCTGGAGAAGATTGGCAATGAAGGTTACTTTCATTTAATTTTTAATCTTCTAAGTTATAATCTTTTAATTTATTTGTAAGTTTTACTGATTTAGTTCTTTTGTTTATTGGTTCTGTTCTTTTGTAGGTCTGTATAATTTGTTGGAGGAATTTGATGATAAATCAGGATATGCCTTATGCGTATTTTCTTTTTCAACTGGATCTGGCGCTGAACCTATTATATTTGAAGGAAAAACTCCGGTATACCCTACATCTTGATTTTTTTGATATGCTGCTTCATTTGATTCTCATTATCTTGGCCACAAATTTATACTTGCTCAAGTTGATTAATGGCTACTCTATACCAGTTTTAAGTTTCAGTTTCTTTATGTCAACCTTTACTTGGTAGTTCATGGTCACATCATTCCCTGCAGTGAACTTGTCATAGAAATTCTGTAATGTTCTTTGGAAATTTGTTTTTAAGTTTTACTCTCCGATTTAGATAAAGGGTGTTTCACATTTTTTCTCTCATTTTATTTTTTACTTTTGACATTAGAGCGATATTTATTTTTCACTTACTAAATTTCATTTCAATAAAAGTTGTTGAGGATTTCCAAATTCTCTATGAATGCTTTATACATCCCAGTCTATAAGCACTAATCCTTTGGTTCTTTTTGGGTCAATAATTGAGTAGCTTAGTGTTTTAATTTAAAAATGTAATAGTCTATTACCCTTTGGAAACTTGTGCCAACAGATTAACAGAAAGTTATAGATTTTGTATATTTTAAGGGGTTACACTGGTATTGCAGAAAATTCTGTTTTGGACAAGATGGATAAGAGCTTACTCTAAAGTTTAAATGTTCATTAGAAACATATGACTGTTATATCTGTCTTATATTTTTTTCTGCTCAAATTTTTATTGGTGGACAATATGTTGCGTAAATTATTGGAGTAATTAGGATAACAAAAATTAAGTGCTTTTCTTATCTCATCATGAAAGGTGTGCCTTTTTCTGATCAACAGCAGTACGAGTGTTTCTCCTATTTAGTTTCTTCATGAATGAAAGTTACTAAAGGATATGATTAACTTCCAGTAGTGGGAAAGTATAATGTGACTATTGTGATGTATTTTTGGCAAATGAAATTTGAAATGGGTTTAATGTGTTTAATATGAATAAAACAATTGTAGATGCAGGTATTTTGGTGAAGCTAATTATGGAATAAGCTCTTATGTAGTTGCATATGTTTTCTAGGGGAAAATAGTTGCTCCAAGGGGACCTAATGATTTTGGGTGGGATCCAATATTTCAACCTGATGGCTATGAGCTAACGTAAGTTCAATCTTTATTATTATTATTATTATTCTCACATAAATCATTAATCCTGGAGGTGACATTTAATTCTTGTATTGTTTGTAGCTTTGCGGAGATGTCCAAGGAAGAAAAGAACAAGATTTCCCATCGTTTCAGGGCTCTTGAATTTCTGAAATCCTATTTTGAGAAGTCTAGTTTTGAATTTGATGAAAGTTCTCCTGAAAATGATGGTGTGACAAATGCATCTGACAATGATGTAAAGAGAAATGATTCTAGCAATGACAACAACAATACCCCACAGAAGAGTGAGTTTCTCTATAACTATTTTTTTCTTTTCATGGTTGTCATTTGATTATATATTTCTTTTGCGATTCGCTTAAATCTTTCATCTTCGGTGGTCAGGGAATCGAGAAGAGGATGGCGATGAGAAAGAATCAAAGAAAGTGAAGAAGCCAGAGTAGGATTTATGACTATGGGATAATTACATGAAGGATTGTGGAGTATGTTTGTCCCTCCTATTAAACTTATTAGACTATCTAGCTTTTCAGAAGCTGTTTTGAGCAAAATATCTGATCCAAGTCAAAGCATGAACCTATTAAGGAATTTGTTTTCTCAATATCCTACCTATATAGGGACTATCTGTAACATGAGCATGGCGATGAGGACTCTTTCGTTTTTCTTTGATGATGCTTTAATATATCTAATTATTTAGTGACTATGCAAAGCGAATGATTTCTTTCTTTTCCCAGCGTTTCACCAAGAAGTGTTTTCTGTATGGTTTATGTGGTGTTTTTGTCACATGTTTTCATCTTGATCTATGTTTGGTTCTGCAGCGTGAAGCTTTATCTCACTGCTCTCTCATGGTCATTGATTTTTTCTAGAGGAAAGCTTGTATCTCCTAAAATTTGGTTTGTTTGTTGATTTTGAGCACGTAGTTATTCTATCTACTTAGAAATAAGTTGGAGGGACGAGGGCTGAAGAAAATTCTTTTAAGGTTACTTTCGCAAGTTGAAAGTTCTAGTCATTACTTGCGAAAACAGTTCACAGGGTAAATGAGACGAGGGCATGAATCTTATTTTGTATTAAAAGAATTTTAAGTTATCTGGAGTTTTGAGGTGTAATTTCTCCATCTCTCTAATTCAAGTAGAGCTGGATTACGTTTTGAGGATATTAAGGTATATTTTTAGAAAGCTGTTGTAGCCTCTCGCCTAAGTCTATTTTTTCATATGTTTGACTGTTTAGAGTTATGGTTGAAGGGCTGAGTGTTCGATTTTAAAATTTTCTTTTTTTGAGAAAAATCGAAACTGCGGTGCGAGTAATGCAAATGGGCACTTACTAATTTGATAAGAAGTACTATCGAATTCGAAGAAAATAAAATATTTCTTATTTTATTTTTATTATTTAACGATTTTTTGTGCTGCTGATAATTCTATTGTTACGGAATATCAATCGGTGTTGCACACATCCATCAGGTGAATCGGAAATGGGTGCGAGAAAAGGCGCAGCTGGAGTAAGCTGGACTCGACTAGTCAGGGGCCAGTCCGTGGCTGATCCAATTGTACTTGAAGCAAGGCCCATGAAGCCCATCTTTTTCTCCTGAACTTTAAGGCCCAATGAGCGGATGAAAAATTGTCCCTTCGTTAAGAACTAAGAAGTTGGAGCGGTCGCCGACCAGCACTTAAAGGCCCATGTGCTCATTACGTTGTGCATGTGCTTGTTATTTACCAGGAAAAATTTAGATAAGAGAAACTTAAAAAAAAAAATTATTGTTTGCCTTTTTTTATTTTAAATATATAGAAAACTCCCCAACAGAAATCCGAAGATTCTTGGAATATCAAATAACAAGAAAACTTTCTGATTCCAAGAACCTTCGAATTTTCAGGCAAACATTCTGAAAATAAAAAATTAGGAAACAGAAGAATTTTCCGGGCAAAATCATGCAACAGATAGGAAAATTTTTCATTTATAGTAATCGCTTTTTGGACTTAGCGGCCCCTTTTGGGACATCCAAAGTGGGAATTTGATTGTTGGTTTTTATTTGTCACTCTCGTATAGGTGAACTTGGTTCCCACAATTCCATTTTTTTATTTTTTTATTTTTTCTCTGGTCTAGGGTAGGGAGAAGGGCATTTTCTATAAAAGAGGCTTATGGTTTGAACTTCCAATGTCACCTTCAAACTTTGAATTTGGTGACCACTAAGCAATTATCTTTTGCTCACTATCATGATTTCAGACTTGGAACCATGCAATAATGTTTCAGGGTTGAAGATGGCCAACAGAGAAACACATTTCTTTCCGAAAATGTGAGCCACAGCGTGAAGTGTGAACCCCTAAAACCCCTTAAAAAAGACAACCAACAATGCTAGAACTTAACGCTTAATATTAAAGAATGGTGTGAAATGACGGGTCCAGCAAGAAGGTTCATGTGCATAACCTGTGAAGTTGGGTCAGGAATTAAAATTGGCCCCATACGTCATACAAGCAAAGAATTTTTCACATGCTCTCGTGTGGGGGCCCACTAAATCACATGCACAATTTTAGGCATTGATCTGACATCTAATTCTTGTCCAAATTTTAACTCTTGCTAGTTTGAGTTGTTAAACGCTTTTGATCGGTGTCAGGCTCTCGCACATGAAAGAAATCACAAGTGCCAGCATGAGGAATTAAAGAACACAAAACAGAGGAGTAATGTATACTCACAATTGCCAGATAATTATCACAATTCAGCACAACTTTAAAGATAAAAGAATAAAGACTGCTATTTCTATGCATGGTTCTGTAACAATTGCCATTTTTAAATCCAAACTTTGGCTTGTATCAATAGACAAACAACAAATTAAAGGGAAGAAAAAAGATACCACGGAATCCACCAAATCCCATCAATTGATTCGGAGGACTAGACAGTATGCAGAGACCGACTCAAGACTGGACCTGGGAAAAGGAAATGTGAAAATGCAAAGGTGAAAAGTCTAATGAACAAGAAAAAAACGAACAAAAGAAAAGAAAAGAAGAGAAAGGAAGTAAAAGGGCAATGCTTCAGCTCTTGTTTCCAGAAAAATAATGGGTGTATATTTGGTTTGGGTTCCCTTTGAAACGAAGCAGACCGAGGTTGGGGCATAAAAGAAAGGAGTGGGATTGGGGAAAATTTTGTGGTATGACAATATGATGACACGCGTAATGTACACTTGCCAATATCTGTGTGTGCATATTCAAGCGAGGGAAACAATGGATGCCACTTGAGGTGTAGGTAATGCTATGTAATGCAGAAAAGAAAACGAATTAGAAAATGGAAAATAAGTGGCCTATTTTGGCCAGCTTAATTGTCTGGAAAACTACTAGCACTGTCGGCCCCTCCGGCAGCCAAGAGCACCAGCGTTAGAGGTCATTGTTCCAACCATGGAAGAAGCCTTGGCACCCAAGCTAGAAGCACGAGCGTAGCTAGCTGAGGCTCCAGCTCCAGATGGAGTGAAGTAAGCACCATTCAGCAGTAGGTCTCCCTCTGATCTCCAATTCCAATCCTTCCATTGAGATAAAGCTGTGTCCACCCTCTTGGTGACCTGCTTCAATCATACCAACAATAAAAAAAAAAAAAAAAAAAAACCCAAAACGAAAATTTGTTGTGCATGTTTTGATTTAAATGTTAAAAAGGAAAAGGGATCAACAAGAGTCAATTTCTGACTTAATACCTCTTTTGCAAAGGGGTTGGCTGGAGCATTGTATCTATTTCCCTGGCTGTTGATGGTAGGGCTTGCACTTCCACCAATGGCATACATCTCCCAGTGGGTGTAGTCATTGTTTACCACATGGAAATATCCATTTCTACACCTGCATTCATAAAGCTAGTTATACTATGGGCAAAATTTGGTCTTGCCATCACTTAAAATGGTAGGAGTAAAAAGATATCTCTGTCAATAAACTATCTTGGTGCAACACTATCATATCTTTTGTAAATGTTGACTTAAATATTACCTTGGCATTCTCTGGATGAGACCCTCTCCAAAGTGGTTGTACGCAATGGTTACTTGCATCTGTTTGTCCCTTGTATAAGAGTCGCTATGACCCAGCAGAATCACCTATTATACATTGCATAATACCATTACAATCCGTTTCTTTACTAAAGAAACATTAACATTAATGCCCAGTAATATGCAGCAAACACACCTCGTTATGGTGGGTGAAGTGGTTGTTAGAGATGGTGATAGCAGTTGAACCCATGATAGCATCAACTAGGCCATCAGCGCAATGTGAGAGTGAATTATGGTCAACCCATATGTGGCTTGATCCAAAAATAGAGACGGCGTCACCATCAGCCATTGTTCTCCAGCCATAGTGACTTGGTGAGCTCCTCACCAAAGCATTGCCTGTGGGCTTGCAGTCATGAATGTGCAGACCGTGAATGATCACATTGGTAATATATTGAATAGTGATGCACGCTCCATTAGCAATGTGGACATTGACACCACGGCCATCAATGGTCTTGAAACTGTTCATGATAAGTTCCTGCTTCAATTGAATCACCATGTCCCTTTTAAACACAATCCATAGTGGTTCTTCTTGGATCACGGCATGGCGCAATGTACCCGGCCTTGGGTTGACAGGGTCGTCATCCCTGGGATCAGTAACAACATAGAAACGGCCATCACGACCACCGATAGCATTTCTGCCAAAACCAATGCCACAATCAGCGAGGCGCTTGCGGTTTTTCTGCCAGTTGGGGTCGCAGCGCCAGCAATCATCAATAGGATTGCCAGTTCCACAAGAGAAATAGCCTAGCCGTCTTCTTTCGGTACTGTTGCGGATGGCCCTGCAACATGCAGCTAAATGCCTGTCAGTCTTAGGCTCAAATTCATAAAGAAACGCTGTACAGCCACAAAATTCAGCATTAATATGCATGAAAATCGCTGGTGAATTGTGCTAATTTTGATACTGGATAACCGTGTCCAAATTGATGGCAATTGGATATCCATGTCCAAGTGTCAAAAATTAACAATTTAAGATTGACATAACTTCCTGTTCCTTCTAAGAAGATTTAAAGTTTAACAGGTTGACAAGTAATTTCTTTGGGACAAAAATTTCCTAGGGATCACGTGTCGGTGGCAGGGTCAATTCTCTCCCAATTAGAGCTGTTTTCTCTCTCCAAACAGCTCAACCCAACTGCACATGAAGAAGCAATAATTTTGTCACTGAGGTCCATAAACTCTCTTTCTGTAACGGTACAATTATATTGGCTTGTGTCTAGTATGGAAGCCAAAAAAGTTGGTGTGTATATACACACGTTAGTTTTGTCCTGTAGCCCACCCGTGGCCGAAGAAGCTGACACTTTCAGCAACGCAAGCCACAAGCATTAAGAATCCACATGTATACAATACAATCAATGATACAACTTTGCATTATCCAAGACCAAATCAGATAACTAGACTGATCCAGGGACAAAAAAAAACAAAGAAAAGACAACTGGGAATAGGAAAATTGAGAAAATGTTAAGGGAAGGTCCTGAACAACATCCTTTATAAAGGGAGAAATTAATAAATAAAGCAGTTGCGAACAAATGTGCCAACTTTGTAGCTTTCGAGTACAATTACGTGTGTGGTAATGGACTGATTGGATCAAGCGAGGGAGAGAGGATTACGGTTGGATAACACAAAGTGTCTCGCTTACACAGCCACTACAGAGACATGTTGAGGAGCAAAAGAACGTGAAAATGGTCAGTGAATGAAGCAGGCTTGGAACGTGGTGGAGCCTAATGATGATTCCTGAGATTCCTCTCTTTTAGAAAGTGAGAATTTCACAAGAAAGGGCAAAAATGGAAATTTTGAAAAACATTACTTTTTCATCATTTTATCAAAGATGCTACAAAATTAGCCTCCAAAACTGGGTGAATTTAATCGAAAGTAGCGAGTGGGTGACTCTAATACCAGACACGCAACTGTGACCACGACAACAGTCATAACCACCACGACCGGTCTACTCCAAACAACTACCGCAACCACCAAATCCTTCTCCATTAGTGAAGTCAGTGAAATTTCAGCTACCCCAGTTGAATTACAACTAAAAGTGAATTAACAGCAATGCACTAAAACGTTAAGTCAAGAAAGGGAGAGTGAAACATACATGTCCACCATGGCAGCAACCGCTTCTGGGTTCTCAACTGCATACTTGTTCACGTGGTCGTCCTCCTCAGAGCTAGAAAAAAAAATTAGGGACGGTAAGAAAACATCACTTACTACTAATATTCTATTCTATTATATAATGAACTGAACAAAATCTAATTAAATTGACACTTCAAAGCTTAGCAGTTAATAGGAATAGTTTAATAAAAGACATGCGTCGATCCTTCGACGCGAGTATATATGTAGATTGGAAGACAAAAGGTCAGTGCACGAAAGGCGAGTGTGTGAATATGTGGGCGGTGGACGCATTGCTCAAGACCAGATGCAAGGTCGCAGTCCACTGTCGAATTAAAAACCGTTGAAAAGCCGTTTTGGAGAGAGAGAGAGAGAGACCCACTGGGCGGTGAGAAGAGGCCAACAAAGACTCAATTGCCCTTTTCGCCCCGCACCGACGCAATTATACCAGCAAGGGAAAAAAGGAAATTAATATATGGTAATATTGGAAATAACAACTAATAGGGAATGTTCGTCTTCAGCTTTCTGGGGTTTCTCTCATCTACGACGGAATCCAATAAGTAACAGATAACGGAATAAACGGTCCAGATCTGTAGATCCCTGGATCTCAACGGTTGAGATTCTTAGAAACGGTTATTACGGGGATCAGTGCTAAAAGAGACATCCAACGGCTAACATAAAAACGGTGGATATAGAATAACGGCTGAGATTGTTTGGAAAAGCATAAGGTTACATACAATAAGCTCTTTGTTTGATATGTATGTTTTTACCTCGCCGCCATTGATGAGTTGCTTGAGCTCTGCAACCTCTCTGTTTCTATATTCCTGAAATAAAAATAATAAACCAATGCATTAATAAAAAATAATAATAACAATAAATAAAAACTATGCATGACAAATTATATGACTTTTATCCCTCTGACTGTGTAACTCTGTGTGGTGCCATTAAAAGCCGCGTGAGCTCTCGCTCTGACTGCTGTTTCCATAGCTTAATGAAGGTAAAGAGAATAAGCTTGAAAAATAGTTAGAAAAGGCATTAACGGAGTCGTCAACAACAGTAGTTAAAGATCCTTCTGTTTTTCTACTTGTACGAAACAATTTTTTTTCGCTGATTTACAGATAGATAAATCATAAAATATCACACCAAACACCAAACAAATCGATCAAGCATAAATTAGAAGACTTGTAGTATAGTGAACTAACTGAACGTAAAAAAACGACGTAGTTTAGTCGAGTGTTTGAGGTTAAATTGTGAACAATCTCCGAGCAGAAAACCAAACAGAGTGTCAACTGATAACATTATGGAGTCGAGCAGAACAATGTAGCTAAAATTTCAATTCAATAAACAATGAACTGAAAAGGTGGGGAAAAGAGTAAAGCTAAAACAGAGGAAACTATCTGTTTTTCGCAATGTTAGGAACCTAAACAAAGAGAAAAGAAAATGGTGTTTGTAGAGAGAGAGAGAGGCATGCGAGTGCAAACATACTCGGTGACAGCAGAGATCCCGTTTCTCCCTGCATTGGCCATAACTCCGACCAACATCACCATGAGCACCGCCACGAAGACACCAAAACATCTCCAGGACACAGCCATTTTCGTTCTCTGTCTCTCTCGTTCCGAAAGGGAGAGAATAGTAAAAGAAGCCAAGCGTGAACTGAGGCGAGTGCTGCAGCAAAACTTCCCTTTTATAGAGCCAAACCACGGTGCAAAATCACATAAGCGTCCCTTTTTCAACCCTTTTTCCTTTTTTTTTTTCTTTTTTGTCAAAAGAAAAAAAAAGAAGAAGAAGTAAATCTCCTTGTTTTTATTCCGTTTTTTCAATTCCTTATTTATTATTTTTTTTAATGGTTAGTAATTAGATTGGTTAGGTTCTCTTCCTAACTGCTGCAGCTATGAGCTATTTTAAGCTAAGCCCAAGTCCCATATCTAAGAAAAATTAAAGATTAAATAATATGAGTTTCTGGTTAATGTTATTTTTTTTTCATTATTTATTTTATTACGATAATGTTTTGACTCTAGAATTCCACGTAAGCAAAACGGTGTAGGGTTGGAGGTCGGTGTCCGAAAATTTACGGTAAGCAGATATCACGGTTTCTTGCTGATTTTGCGGCAATTGATTATGGGGAAATAAATAAAAGCAATTATTGCATTGCGTGGAAATTAATTTTTCCCCCAAAAAACAAAAAGAAATTTAAATTATATTTTTTTTTCCTGGGCGCCAATCACGGCATTGGAACCCTTTGACTCTAAACAAGCCATCAATTATGCAAACGCAAACATGAAAATTGAAACAGAGCTTTGAAATCATGTTCTCATTGTTTTTCAAACTAAATTGAAAACCTTTGCTTGTTTTTTATTATTATTATTATTATTTGTTTTTTACAAGTACGTGTAGAATCCATGTATGCATAATACCTGTTAAAATCTAGATTCGACTTAAGATTGATTTAAAATGTCAAAGATTAGATCATAAGGTTCAATTGTATAATTGTAATATTTTATAAAATTATAAAAAAAAATAAACTAGTACTAAAATATATAATTTATAATTAAATATTTCTATATATGAACTCAATACTAATAAATAAAGACAATTATAATAAATTTTTTTCTCATATAAGAGAAAAAAAAATATCTCTTTTTATAATTATCAAAGAATAACTTTTATTAATCAAAGTTATTCCCTTCATCTAATTATTTATTTTCCTTAATTGTCTATATTTGGTATTCAGATTAAACAAGGAAATATGTTTATTGTTATATATTATTAATAAATATTAGTTTAAAAAACGTGAGAGTTAAATTTTTTTTTCTTACTAAATCTCAAAAAAAAAAGTATTAAACAATATGAATAAAATTAAGAAGTTATTATGTTGTAGATTTTATTGTATATTTTAATTTAAATAAATAAAAACATGGAAATTTTATTATTAAAAAATGAAAATTGTTCGATTATAAGGATTGAAAGTCTACCAAAATTTTACCTAAAAAAAAACTTATTATTATAATATGGATCTTAACTTCATGTACGTTATCTTACAGGGCAGATCGAGATTTTAATACGTGTCAAATTCGTCAAGATTGGACCAAGACCTTCCCCGTCGGAATGGAAAAGATGCACATTATCGCATCGTGCTTCTAGCTCGTAGACAATTGTATTTCAGGGGGAGTAAAAGTGACAAACGGACACAAAATAAGGTTTTGACCCTACCCAATAGACGAATTTTGGAATGGGTTTTGGGTGTAGTTAGTGTGGTCATGTGGGGGACGTATCAAGGTCAATGCCGACTATTAACATTCGGTGCTAAAGCTAGGCAAATTATCAATGATTTTCGGTTCACAAAGAAAATTCAATGAATAAAATTACGAATTTATTATCAGCAGATTTACAATAACTTTGATGGGTGAAATCCATATTGGAAATCAATTTCTTGATTGATTTTCCCCCTTTTTAGGTGGATTGTTTATATTTATGTTGCCATATGTATCTACGTCTTCCCTATGTATAATTTAAGCTGACTCAATGTTGTATGATCTTCATAGTAAGAAGATAGCGAATCATAAAATTGCGTTTTATTCTTACAAATTGTACCAAAAGGTAAATTTTTTGTATTATAATCTCCTATTTGTTTGTGTTTTTCGAGGATTCTAACTATTTTTCTTTTCTGGGGGCAAGATTATGTTACTCGTGTACCAGGCAAGTGGCTCACATGATGGCAAGCTTTCATGCTTGTATAGACAAAAAAAAAATTTAAAAAAAAAAAAAACCTTTATTTACTGTTTTACCCTCGATCATCGTGTACAGAAAAAGGGGCACATGCAGCATTATGATCATGATCTACAAAACAGAGTCAATTAGGACCATCGATTATGTGGACCATGGATTCAAGGGGTCAGTTGTTGGAGTTGTTTTTATTCTTTTGAAACCAATCGCTCAGCTAAGCCGAAAAAGTCAGAGTCAAAGATTAACTTATCCAAACCGGTATGTAATAATAAATATATATTTACTCATTAGTAATTGACAAACTAAAAATGCACTTACACACACATCATATATTTTGATTAAAAATGAATTTTGATGCTTAAATCTAAAGATTTTTCCGACTTGTATTGTTACACCGAGTAGGAAGTTCAACGAGTCGTTCCGTGCCGGTTCTTACAAAAATGCTTTTGTGAATTAAGAAGCCCTATGGATCATGTGAAGTCGTAACTAACATTGATCATTGAATGGAACCATCAACCATGTGATCAGACAGTGACATGGAGCATTGGGCGAGGTAATGATGCGATTAGCCACCTAGATTTAGGTTGATTATGGCTTTCCCATTTCTCATTATTTTGAGGGACCTGAGTAATTTTTGGCTCTACTTAATTTCAGTATCCTTGCTCATGTTGGCAAAATGTTTTGAGCACTGATGTGTCATAGTATTTGGGCCTGCGATATTGTTGTCACTGCATATGCTTGAATTTGGATGACTTCTAAAACAATATATGTCTTGAATTAATTAGACATGATTTAAGAACTTGCTTTTTACATGGGGTAAAATAAAAACCCACCCACTCATATGCTCTTCTCATTTGCTTTAATTACGGCTATCTTTCCTTAATTTGCTTCGTTGATGGGGGTAATTAAGACTTGCATGAATGAAGGCCCATAAAACCCATCAACCATCAACCAATTTCGTAACTTGAAATATAAGCAAAAGAGGGAGAAGTGAGAGTGGGGAAGGGAGAGGGAGAGAGAGAGAGATGGGTCATCTGGTTTTGTTTTGGTCATCATCTGGTTTGTGCTTTTTAGCACTTTTTACTCAATTGCTTCTTTACAAGATGAGAAAGGAAAAGATAATTAGTAGATTCGTAGGCTAAAAAGTGGGGTTGGTTCGTTAACCATAAATCTGGCGGGTCTATGTCCAATAGCTTTATTTTCACTTTGCCCAAGGTAGTGATGTGCTGCAAAGACACAGGCAGTCTTGACCATTCCCCTCAAAGTGTGCTGCTGAACGTTCTACCATGTAAATATCATACTGAAATTCTGATTGATCAAATAGTATCATTATATTTGCCTAACTTTAAAAGGCAAGCAACATAATTGAGCAAGGTTGCATTGGATTATTCCAACTCCGGGTCTCCTGGCCGTGCTGCTGGGCTCAGGTACTTTGTGTTTTAGCAGTGTTGTCGGATACAACTTAATTATTTACTGTCCAGAATGAAGACTTCAATTATATACGTAGAGGAGAGAAATTCAAGAATATGGATATCACGGTTGGTGGGTGGCGATTCTTAGCTCTTTTTGGCAAATCACAAAAACATATAATAAAATCTTTTGCTTAAACTTGTGTAGTTGTTGAATTAGGCACGTAACCATGTGATGCTAGAGGACAGGGAGCGGCTCCTGAGTGGGTAAAACGTTGAGGACACATAACATGCAACAAGGCCAGTTAAGTCTAAGTTTGTACGTAACCCTAGAGTTATAGGTTTAGCACATTTTCGTGGAATTCATTGCTCGTAAAGCCTGAAAACTGGGCCGTAAAAGTCAATAGTATGCCCTTATGTACCTGAATAACTAATTATACTATTGTGAGCATGTTTTTTTAAATAATTTATAGTATAAAGTCTTGGAATTGTTTTTCTTTGAGCTAAATCATAATTTTCTGTTAATTGGGATCTACCATTGTCAGTTATAAATGAGTCAGCGACGGTCAGAAATTGGCTTTTTGTATTTTTCATTTTTTTTTTTCTGAGGGAGTTCATTGTTCATGCCACATAAAGAGTGTACGGTGGAGAAGGAACGCACAAGGTAAAAAATACTTTGCCGAGGAAAATGCCTAAAAGGGGCTGCAAATAGAAACATGAAGTCATTCCTAAGCATCTTTTATGAAGATAAAGACACCAAAGGTAACTTACTAGGAAAGACAAGATAACCTTTGTAAGTAACTAGTATTTGCAATAAGCTAACAAGGGTTGCTTGCATACATACAAGCCATAGATGTCATTGTAAAGATTGCAGGAACCTACCAATTGTAGCCATTCCCCAAATTCATCAAGCATGTAGTTAAGTAACCATACATGAACAATGGATTTTGTCTAACACCGACTTAAGTGGGGCAGAGCACTCCTTAGCATGAGGGGGGGGTAGAGGTATGCATAACATTGCTTTAATGAATTTAACTTCAAAGTTTAAGCTGACAAAAAACGTGTTCAAATGTAGTAATTCAGTGAAGTAATTTGGTAATTTTTATAATTTTCTCCTAATAAGCTGAGTTTATTTTGTTATCGGGAAAATAGGAAATCAGTGCGTACATATTTGAAGTACATCCGCCCGGGGATGTTGAACATTTTTCTAGAATTCTTCGTGTATAAACACCCTCATGCATGATAAATACATAGATATTGGCACCAATTTTCTTAACCATTAATTAACCGTATAGTCTACTAAAGAAGACAGACCTAAACAGAGTTATGATTCATTTAGGAAAATTTTCAGGCTAATGCATTAATCCTATTAGGTACATGCTTGGTGAAGCATGCCACCCCAGATGTCTCCAAACTCCATGATCGCCCCCACATGGGATCAAATTGATCCATGCACAATTAGGTCACCAGCACTGCTCACATCTAGTTGCTAATAGTCAGTTGCTTGCAAGCTATATGTTTCCTTGTACTGCCTGTTGATTTTGACATGCATTTTGGAATTAGATCTAAATCGGTCTTGTGCACGATATGACCTAGATCATCTGGAAACGACCGAGCATGTAGATGCCATGTGCATGGTGGAACCTTGCATGAGGTACCTCATCATTTCTCCTTTCCGTATGTTCCCAAAACTGCCTAAATGTTACATTTCGACGAGAATTTAAGCCATGAACAAATCTTAATTCATATTAGTTAATTCCGTACTTCGATTTTTTCTTTCTTTGTTGGGAATTAAAGATTACTGCAGCCGAGGGATAGAATCAAACTCTCAAAAGATGTGAAAAAGAAAGTATTGGGGTTTCAGTATTCCGGTCTTGGGAATATATGCCTTCCCGTTTCATAAAGAAACAAGATTTTCCTGGATTTAATGCTAATATGAGGCTGCAATTGTAGCTCTTACCAACAGATAAAGATTGGTTAAATAATTTACATAAAATATAAAAGTTGTGTTGAGAGATAAAATAAATCGAGCCATCAATAGAATTTAAATCAAGATTGATATATTGATTTCAATTAAATTTATGTCAACTAGATCTTATACTAATTTTATATTGGATGGCATCTACACCTTATCTGGACCTCAAGTTGCATGATATATATCTTTTCTTTTCTTTTTTTTTTTGTTTGATTCCGAATGTATACTCTTATCTATTATAACTTTAGCTGCTGAGTGGAAGAAGAATTCGAGGCTAAAACTAAGAATGTTAATTCAACAATTCAGTGATTTAATTTTGTTGTATATTGCACAGAGATTGAATCGAACACAAGGGAAATTTGCAAACCTAACATACTTTTTCTAGATTTTATCGTTCTATAACCGAGGTGATAATTGGTCTGTGTTAAAAGCTCAAGAATAAGATTGTGTGTCATGCCAACATTCTTTATAAATGGTAAGAATCTATGTCTTGGAGATAAAGAATCAAAATCCCAATGAGATTATGTTTGATTCAATCTGTCGTCAAGGACATTGTTGTGCCTCGCATCAGTGCCTCGTTAAGAAACAGTCCCAACAGTCACTGTACAAAGTGTATATGGTCTGCATAAAGCATAATATTAAAGACATGGCCAGATGATTGGTCATGTTCGCATTTGATTCTGACGCCTTTTCATTCCCTTGACATAAAAAAAAAAAACATAAGTTTACAGGGAAAATACCATAATAATATTAATATTAAAAACAAAAAAAAATCAGTTAGATTCTTTAAAAATCATAAAAGAATCAGACTAATTATATCTCTCTTATAATCACAAATAAAAAAATTATTTTAATGTCATCATGTAATTATTATATTTTCTAATAAATATCAAATTATAATAGTATTTATATTAATATTTTTGATAATTTTTTTATCTTTTAAAAAATTTATTAGACTATTCACACTCCCTTATTAAAATTAAAAAATTAAAATTTCTAATCATTAAGTTATCTCTATAACTTGAAAGACTTATATATATATATATATATATATTTGTTATAAATAAAAGTTTTTAAAAACAGGGCTAATTCATCAAGGAGCAAGTTGCGGGAAAGCCTCCAAAAGTAGTCCAGAGATCCGAAGGTCTGGTTTAGAGATTGGAGGCCCATTGTCTCCTTGTCCTCTATTTTTTATTTTTATTGTTTTTTTATTTATTCGGTCGTCTAGCCCATCACGGCTCGTGCAGCTCGTGGAAAGCCAGTGTATTTAAATGGGGGACCCGTGATTCCAGCCAAGAACCACAATTATCGACACAGGTGCATGCATGATTATTGCAACTAACGAAAAGGCTACAAAAGATTCGATCCTTCAACTACCTTGTGCCTGAATTTTCCAGTTTTGATTTTTTTTTTTTTTGTGTTTTTTCAATTCTATAGTTGAATCAGTAAGATTAGGTTTAGTAGGTCGCGACACTAAGTGGTCATAATTTGAAACATTTTTTGACTAAAATAACAATATAATAAAAAATAAGTAAAGGGTGCGTAGTGTATCGTTGGTTCATATATATATTATTTAATAATTTTTTTTAAAAAAAATTATATTACATTAGACTGTATTTATTATGTTATTTTTACTGCATTTTAATTATTTTTTTAGTTAAAAAAATAAAAATTTTATAGCAATTAAGGAAGTGGTCGCAAGTGCCCACGTACCGCTCATTAAGGAGCTCAAGCTCTGGCTTGATTGGACCACTACTTTCGGCTTTTACACCCCTTTCTCTTAATAATAACGCTACCTTCTTTTGTCCTTTATTAATATATAAAAATATATATATATTTAAAAAAATCATATTCTCTTAGCTTCTTGTTCTATAAATTGTACGGTGAGGTTGGTTTGATGAAGATCCATAATCAAGAATGTTACTCGCGACTCTCGGTCTAGATAGAGACAAGAAAGATTAATCCATGTGACTGTGGGATTAACTCAATGTTTAATGTCTTTATTACTTTTCTTCTCCTCTCTCTTGCTCTCTCTCTTCAGTAAATGTGCTCTTTAGAAGTATCACATGTCACTCTAAACCCAATGAAAAAAAATTATAATTTTTTTTTATTATTTATTTTAGTGATAAGAGTATGCAACGTTAATGAAGGCTTAATTGACTAAAAGAAATCATAAAGAAATGGGATACGATAAATATTTTGCAAAAAATAAAATTTTAATTTGAGCTTTTTTTTTTTTGGTCTATTTTTAATTTTTTGCGAGCAACAAATTTCCCATTGTGGGGGCGAGCCTACTAGAGAGGAGAACATGCATGCGGACCATCTTATTTAATTGAACTTTCAAATATAAACCGTACAAAGCGGTGCCATAAATTTCAAAGTAGTCATTTGGCCATTTCCAATCCCAAGCGACCGAATTCAAATGTTTGCTATTTAACATGCAAAATGGGGTTCAATTGGGGTCGATGAGATAGTTATGTATGGGAGAGAAGGGGACGATCAAACTTACAAATGTTGAATAACATGTTTTCTTCCACACTCACACGCACGCACAATTATTTTGCATTCGAGTAATATCAAAATTGACGGATCAAATTGTTCCAAGCTTCGAACAACTCTGGTAAATAAAATAAAAGATTATATATATATATATATATATATATGTACATTTACGAATCGAATTGTCTTGACCCCTTTTTTCTTATTTGCCAAAAAAATTGTTAAGTTTTCTGTCTTGTATTGACGAAAAACGAAGAAATAAACAATGCCGTCAGCCAGTGCATGCCAGGGGGAACTGTTAATTATGAGAATGACTATATGTCACGGGATAAAATATGCTGTCAGCTCGCTTGTTGTATGTTAATCCAATTGATACTCAAGGAGAAATCTAAAAAAATATTTAAATATTTTTTTCTAAAATACTTCAATGTAAATATCTAGATATTATTTATAAAATTCTGTATGTTAATCTAATTGATACCTAAGGAGAAATCTAAAAAAATACTTAGATATCTTTCTCTAAAATATTTTATTGTAAATATATAAATATTATTCATAAAATTCTTTAAAATGAATAATTATAACCACACATAACTATAAATACCCTCATTTTTCTTATTTGTAAACACATTTTTGCAACTCTACAGCTTTTAATAATAAAATTTTCTACATTACTATATATTTATATTTACTTTACTTCTCTCTGTCTTAAAGTCTCTCACTTTCTCTCTCTTTTGAGTTGTTTGTAATTCTTCAATACTTACTTAATATTTTATCCCGCAAGATTAGTAGATGTCCAAAGCCATATAGCTGTGAAAATATAATCAGTGAGCATTATGACTCTTGTTCTTCTTTGTTTGGGCCCACATCACCCCTATATACATACACACACTGTGAAGCTAGGCCCACATGGGATCAACCAACGTGAGGGGCCATGTGCTCTCCAAACTGATTTGTGAAAAACACAGCACAACTATTGAAGAAGTCTTAAAGGAATAGACACTTTATATATATAATTTTAATTACAACTTGATAGATACATTTAATTTCATTCAGTAGATGCCAGAATTTGGATTCGCCACTTTGCCCCACGGCCACTTCATTATTCTCGTCAACTGTTCAAATAATGGGGCAGATGTAAACTTTTATCATTCATATGGAAACTATTAAATTGTTTTAATTTTCTAATTTTTTTTTGAGTAAATTGTGAATTAAAATTCAATTTTTTTTTTCTGTAGGAATAATTCCCCACATGCAATTGTTTTCCCAAACGAACAACTTGTTCGTTGTTTTATTATTTTACGCTTGTACGGCAGAATACTATTTTTTTTTTAATTAAAACATTATTAAACTGTAAATTTCACACATCGTTCTTAAAATTATAACTTAATGCCTCAAATAAAAAGGGATAGTTTTTTTTTATTATTATTGACAAATCTCTTACAGTCTAAAATAATGATTGATCTCTTGAAGCTATTATTCCCAAAGTATTCGACGTTTTCCTTTGGGCTTCTTGCATGCAAAGGAGACCTGAACATAACCATCGATTGTAAAAAAAACTAAAGAGGATTCAGTGACTGGGTCTCGTTGGTCACAGATCAAAATATTCTATGCTCTTACAAACAAAGGGGCTTCACCCATATAGGGATCCAGAGTGTTAGGAGCCTCAACAGTTAAATTTGGTATCGAGTCAACATCAACCCATCTATTTGCTTTCCAGGTTTGCAAAAGGCCTGGCTTCCAGTTCGCATTGGGCCTGTTAAAGTGGAAAAAAGTGCTAACTCTCCAATGCACCACCCTCCATGAAACATGTGAGAGCTAGTCAAACGGGTGACCAATATAATCTCAATTCTATCTATTGTTATGTAGATTGCACACCCAGCCCATCATCTATTCAACATTCTGCAGCTGACTCGCACTTCCCATAGTGATATTTATATTTTCTACTTATGATGATGACAATTTTGGTCGATCTGGGTCCAATAGCTCCGGTCCCTCCCTAACGTGTTGGACCACTGCCACAGCCGAATTTTGATCCAAATCTCATCCCCCTCTCAACATTTATTATTATTTTCACCTAAACACTCATTTATTGAACTGTGGCCTTTGTAGTTTATAATTATTATTAAACCACAGCTTTTGATATTGTAATAGCAAACAAAACACTATTTGAAGCTAAAGGCAATCATGGGAAAATAGGAGTTGGAGGAGTATTTCGTGATTATCATGATAACTGGGTGGGAGGTTTTCTTCTCAACATATAGGAACTGATTCTGCTCTCCTTGCCGAGTTACGGGTCGTTTTGCAAGGACTAAATTGTGTATGGTCCTTGGGCTTTCGGGGGCTACTTGTTGAAGTGAACTTCCAAGGTAGCTTTGGACCCCCGGCTAGAGAAGGTGGCCCGCATGAACATCCACGCCCGATCAGAGACGTAACCCCCGATGCCACTTTATAAGCATTTTCTAGTAGCAATTAGCTTTCCGGCACCCCAATCAATCAACGTTTGCGTGCAACTTAGCTTAACTTTTAATTGATTAGTAATGGCATGCCTTGCAGTAAAAAGAAAGACTAAAGGACGAGCTTTACACACCTTTATTTTGTTAGTTTACGAACAAGGCAAGAGCTTTCCCGTTTACACTCAACTTGTTTGGCCTCTGTTCTTGGCGCGACCAAGAAACTAGCTTAGTTCTAGGACAGCGACATACAGGAAGACTTCATGGTTACAATGCTACAGTCCATGCCAATTAAGGCACGGCTTGCCCCTTTACGTCCACTTTGACCTTTTTTTTTTTTTTTTTTTCAATAAGCGTCATTGGCTATGGACGAAAAATTGATGAACGGATAAATTAAAGTAAAGTAACATTTAGACTGTCAACTATAATTATAAACTGTAATTGATGCTTTGTTCTCGATTGCATAAACCAGCAACGAAACAGCATATTCCAACGCACTCAGTCTCTCTCCTCGCTTGGATATGCCCAATTCTGTTCCTTGCTCAACAAACATGTCGAGTTCAACTTCCCACCAAATCTCGGAACATCTCTTAGACAAGAAAAGCTAACCGCCTAGAGCAGCTGGGGTTGAGCAAATGCAAAAAAAAGATGGACGCTTTAGCCATATTGATGCAAATATCCATTCTTTTGATGATAACAGAGACCCGGACACAGAAAATACTTGCTCAAAACCCTATACCAACCACTCTTGATGGCCCGTTTCAGCCTGTAACACGCAGTTTTGATAGTTCAATGCGTAGAGGCAGTGATGATTTGCCAATTGATCATCAAAGGCTCAAGAAGAATGTGACCTCCAACTTTCCGGAGCAGATAGCGCTCGCAGTCTCTTCACCAACGTCAATGTGGGTTTCTTGGGTCACTGGTACTTGTCTTTTTCTGTTCCTGAATTAGGTTTATCTTTACTGCCCCGTGATTCTTGTAGAATTTTTTGAATTGTTACTGTTTCTCTAAGGCACTAGGATGCAAAAGATTTTTTCCCTTCTGTTTAACAATTCCTTCTAACTTTTTTGTTTGTTTTTTTTTTGGGGGGGGGGCAATCTCTAGTGCTTCTTGATTTTTTTTCTCATGTTTTTGAACCGACTATAATAGTTTTGTTTGGTGGGTTGGCCGGGGTTTTTTTCATCATTTTTTTTAAGTTACTTGTTTCTGTGGGTTGATTCAGGGGAAGCACAGATTGGTACTAATGTGACTCCTCTCGATCCTGCTTCTGTGGCGAGTGAGGTTTGGTATGGTAAAGAAAGCAGAAAGTATACAAGTAAGCAGAAAGGGAACTCCACTGTTTATAGTCAATTATACCCATTTGAAGGGCTTTTGAATTACACATCTGGCATCATTCACCATGTGAGAATTGATGGTAAGAAAACCTCTTTCTTTTGTTCTGAATTTGCTGATTGTGATGGGTCGTCATCATTTTGAGAATAGAAACTTCATGGGATTGAGTCTAACTCCACAAATTAAACTGTCATAGGACTGAGTCAAACTCCATAAAATTTGTATGTCATCCATGTCGTAGTTGAATCATTGGAGATGACAATTGGCTGCAACTTTTGTGGTAGCGCATGGTTGCCTAAGCTTATTGGTGATTTTGATATATACCACACACGTTTCATTAGTGTATTGTCTTTTGAATAGAATACTAAACAGGCATGTCATGAATGGTACCACAGTATTGGTAGCTTTATTGGGCATGTAAGTATTTGTGTGGCAGATGCAAGTTCTTTCTCATCTCCATGCTTTGGTCTATCAGTGAGATAGCAGTTGGCTTATATGATGAAGACGATGATGAATAGTTGGCAAATAATCAACAGAATGAGACCTAGGAATCTCAGAAAAATAAGTTCAGACCTACTTTTTGGGCAGAGAGCTTCTCATTTTGTTGGATGATTGTTGTGTTATGTAATGACCTGGCATCAGGATGAACCCCAGTTATGTACAAGAGAAATTTCTATTTGAGGAAGTATTTTCATTGCAGATCTTGAACCTGGGACCAAATACTATTACAAATGTGGAGATAGCTCCATACCAGCCATGAGTGAAGAGCATGTCTTTGAAACGTTACCATCACCTAGCATCAATTCATATCCTCGTCGAGTAGCAGTTATTGGGGACTTGGGTCTGACAAGCAATTCCTCGACCACCATAGATCATTTGATGATGAATGATCCATCACTGATTTTAATGGTTGGAGATTTGTCTTATGCAAATCAGTACCTAACCACTGGTGAGAAAGGAGCTTCCTGCTTCTCTTGTGCATTCCCTGGTGCACCAATTAGAGAGACGTATCAACCCCGTTGGGATGGCTGGGGAAGGTAACATTTCTTATGCAATTTTACCTTGCTTTATGTCATCTTCTTGAGAATTTCACCAAATTCTTGCAAGGTACAACATGTTACTTGAATCAATGAATCAAATATCCATATTGACCGTCTTACAATAAGCATTTGGTCGTGCGCTTCCTACTCCAAATGCCCCCTTCTAGTTTAGAAATTAAAGAAATGCTATGAGTTTCATTGTCTTTTCATTGACGCAAATTCACTTGGAAGTTCAGGTTCATGGAGCCACTGATCTCAAGAATTCCTATGATGGTCATTGAAGGCAACCATGAAATTGAACCTCAAGTTGCTGGCATAACTTTCAAGTCATATTTGACTAGATTTGCTGTTCCGTCAGAGGAGTCTGGCTCTAAAAGCAACTTCTATTACTCTTACAATGCTGGAGGCATTCATTTTATTATGTTGGGAGCATATGTTGACTATAACCATACCGGTTTGTCATTTATTTCTACAGTGTTATTACAAAAAAACATGAAATTTAGAGGAACATGCTAGGATGCATATATCATTTCAACATTTGAATTACTTTCTTCTAACAGTAAGTTCTATTGGTTTCAATTCCAGGTGCTCAATATGCTTGGTTGGAGAATGACCTCAATCAAGTTGACCGCACCAAGACACCTTGGCTGGTAGCTGCATGGCATTCACCTTGGTACAACAGCTACTCATCACACTATCAAGAATTTGAATGCATGAGGCAGCAAATGGAAGCACTTCTCTATCAATACCATGTTGATATTGTTTTTTCTGGTCACGTAAGTTGGTTTATGCTCCCCCCCCCCCACAAGGATAGATTCTTAGTTGCAACTTTACCTTAAAACTCTATGGTAGGATTAAGAATAATTATTGTGGACAAAATCTAAACATGATGCGGTATTTGAAGCACATATTCTGAAGTAAAATGTCTCATAGAGAGCCTTCCTTGAACCATATCCTATAAAAGATAAGTTTTCAAGTTTAGCACCATTGGTGAATCTTCAAGCATTGCCAAGAACACGGCCATATTTAAAGCTTTCTAGTTGCTACTTGATGAAGGAAAAAGTGTACTGCCTATATGTTTCACATGCAGGTTGATTTCAAGTTATTAGCAGTGGGAATTACTGTGCTTGCTTAAGAGAGGTTTATATATTCATACTCTGTACATTACCTGTTGCTATTTTTCTTGCTACATCACGAGTGCGAACTCACCTCAACCTTAATTCAAGTTGGTTGGTATTGGTTACACGAATCCATTTTCTTCGTATCTTTCAATCTCAAACTAATAGTTGTAAGATATGTTTCTCGATCACTACATCTTATTTCTTAAGTCCTTACTCTGTGGTTTGTATCTCCACCTACTTGGATTTGGTGCTCTTCTTCATCGGTGCATTATACACCACTGTTGGATACTGCAAGCCTATCTTAAGCGACCTGCCTAATCTTATTTTCAGTCAACGCCAATGGCAATATCTTCCACTTGCCAAACTTTGATTTCTTTACAAGTTGGAGACTTCAGAGCAAGTGTGTACAGCATGTAGAGTTGTGAAGTAACTGAGTATCATTCTCCTGGATTATACCGCGAGACTGCTAATGCTTGTAGTGATGTGTAAAATTTGGTCTGCTTTGCAGGTGCATGCTTATGAGCGGATGAACAGGGTCTATAATTATACCTTGGACCCATGCGGTCCGGTTTATATAACAGTTGGAGATGGTGGAAATATTGAGGAAGTTGAAGTTGATCATGCAGATGACCCCGGAAAGTGTCCTTCTGCTGGGGACAATATGCCGGAGTTTGGAGGTGTATGCCATATAAATTTTTCTTCTGGTCCTGCGAAAGGCAAATTTTGTTGGGACAAGCAACCAGAGTGGAGTGCATTCAGAGAAAGCAGCTTTGGACATGGAATACTTGAGGTACAATTTAAGGCGATAATGTCAGTCCTAACTGCTTTGACATTCTGCAATAATGCGAAGAAAAATCTTAGACATTCTCTGATGTCTTGATTTGACTTCCTATCTGTGAGATTTTGTAAGATTGAGTCAAGGCTTGCATACTTGTGTTCTCTTCAATGAAATGTTCAATTGATAAGGGTGCAGACACGCCAGACAGTGGAAAGGCACCAGTTATTCACTTATAGTTAAAGAAATACTTATATGCCCAAACAATTATGGACTTTAAGCAATCCTGTCTTCATTTCTTGCACCTGTGACCCTCTATTCCCTTAATAATATTCTTAAATTTCTAAATGCAGATCATGAATTCTACATACGCATTATGGACTTGGCACAGAAATCAGGATACTTACAAAGAAGACAGTCGTGGTGATCAAATATACATCGTACGACAGGCTGATTTGTGCTCTTCTTCAACAACTTCAAAAGTAAATTTTTAAGCATCATTTGGTCCCATATGCAAGGCATCATATTCTTCATCTTTTAACCAAAAGATTATATCTTTAATACCAAATTGAATCATCTTCTTATTCTGATTCTCAATCCCATGGGACTGCATCACGCTTCTATTGTTGATCATTTCCTCAAATTGTAAATAGTTGATCCTCCATGACGGCTTAATTTTCTCTATTATTGTTTTAACTGTGAATTCAGAGACTTTTTTTTTTTCCCACTGTGTAGGGAAGTAACCAGACTCAACAAGGGCGTGTAACAAATGCAAATGCAGCAGCAGACATCTTGGCAAAATGGATGGGGTTCAAGTCATCATTCCTCATGAGTTTGATTACTATTCTTGGTTAACATTTACATCCAGCTACGTATCGCCCATGTCAATGAACATTTTCAAAAAATGCAAGCACGCAGAGTAGGGAGAAGAAAGAAACGCAGATATACAATCTGGATTGTTTGCCCTTTATTCCAGTTGTACAGCAAAAGGTGTATTACCAAAAACAAAATTCTCCTCAGTCAATTCGAAGAAACGTAGTGCTTTCTCTTGCAATCCTAGTTGGAACATGCGGGGGGTCGTTTTACTTGGTGGATATATTTTGGTCACGTTAATCAACTCAAAAAATAAAAAATAAAAAAATAGCAACTTTATCTAAGTGAAATAGGGGGGAAACCAAAAAGAAAAAAGAGGAATTCTCTGACAATTTGGGTTTGAGTCGAGAAAATGTGGTTGCAACTTGCTAAAATTATAGCTTATGATGGCCTTTACTTTGTGACATTGCAAGAACAAGTTCGCAATGTATTCAAGAGTGTGATTAGTTCCCATATGTCCTATTGTGTTCGATGTATTATACGCACAGATTGACACTAAAGCTTTCCATGGGTCCCTCCAAAAAAAAAAAAAAAAACAAAGAAATCTGTGGTGAGGATTACAGCTTATAGAGAGCACCATGATTTTGAATCATCCATATCTTTGTAGAGCTTTAGTTGAATTGTTGTTTTGAGCAACTTTTCATTATATATATATATTATCTATTTGCCTAAGACAAATGGAGCATAAAGCGATACGCGCCTTGTAACCATAAAAATCACGGGTAGCTGCCTAGTCAATATATATATATAAATCAACCATTTAAAATCCTTTTCGCCTGCTCTTCCAAAATGGTCAATTTCCTTGCCGCCAAATTCAATTTGTCATGTTTTTCTTGTTTTGTTATTAGTTCCAATTTGTGAACTAACGCTTCTCTCTAATAAAAAAAAATAAAAAAAATAAAAATTATGAAAAATATATTAATAAATTATAAATTTAATATACTTTAAAAAAATTATTTATTTAAAATAAAAATGATGAGTTCTCCCTTCTTATATATATATATACATACAAATTAGCAATTAAATTTAAAAAAGAAATAACGAGTGGGCCTTGATTCGAACCCAAAACATAATGACTACCACTTTGACAATGATTCATTTCCCCTTTAGAGGAATTTGAGGAAAACCCTACAAAGACAAATTGATTTAGATACAGAACAAGAAGCAGTTCAAATTTTTTAATTGTAGCCGAATTAAAAATTAAAAATCCAAAACCAAAAGCAATGCACAGATAGAAACAACGAAGATGGACGGCCAACACCATCGCCGCCCGTTCCTAGTATACTAACGAAAGAACACAATCTCACTGTATCTCGCACACGTAATGCTATTCGCACACAAACAGGCGTGCTCTTAGCCACACACAATCATTTCCTCTGGAAGCATCTGGTTCTGAAGACCCCGCTCCCACTGGAAACTCAAAGCGTTGCTTCTTATTACAGTACACAAATCTCCACAGAAGTTGAACGAACGACCGAACGATGTTGTACAAGAATTTGGGTCGTTCGGGTCTGAAGGTGAGCCAGCTGTCGTTCGGGGCATGGGTGACCTTCGGAAACCAGCTGGACGTCAAGGACGCCAAGTCGATCCTGCAGTGCTGCCGCGATCACGGAGTCAATTTCTTCGACAACGCCGAGGTGTACGCCAATGGCCGCGCCGAGGAGATCATGGGACAGGCCATTCGTGAACTCGGATGGAAGCGATCCGATATCGTCGTCTCCACCAAGATCTTCTGGGGTGGCCCCGGCCCCAATGACAAGGGCCTCTCCAGGAAGCATATCGTTGAGGGTACTAAGGTCTCCCTCAAGCGCCTTGATATGGACTATGTTGATGTCATTTATTGCCATCGGTGGGTTCTTCTCGCTTGTCGTTGTTTTTGTGAAATGGTTCGATGGTGGACTTGATTGGATTGTCTTTTGGGGCTGTTTGCTGATTAAAAATTCGTGCTTTATGGAAGTGGGTGTCTTGATTTTAATATGGATATGGAAAGATTCACGCAGTATATTGATTTTATGCGTAATGTTTTTTCATTTGTAATATTTGGGCTATCTTTTCACTAAAATCAATATTGGTGCTTGATGGGAACAATTCTTCTCATATGTTTTATTTTCGTTATTGCATTGTAGTGTTTTGGTAGTTAGTTTAGTTTTGTGCTTTGAGGATTTCTTTTTGGAATGTTATTTCATTTTGGTGCCTTTTGCTTTAGCTGCGTGCAAAATTTGTTCTTGATAAGGATCTGTTTAAGCGCCCTCATGCTGAGCAGTTCATTGTCACAGCCCTGACTCATCAACACCTATTGAAGAAACAGTGAGAGCAATGAATTATGTGATTGACAAGGGGTGGGCCTTTTATTGGGGCACTAGTGAGTGGTCGGCACAACAGATTACTGAAGCGTGGGGTGTTGCAGAGAGGTTGGACCTGGTGGGTCCTATCGTGGAGCAGCCGGAGTATAACTTGTTGAACAGGCATAAGGTAAGAAACTTCACTGCATCCCCAGATATGAAAAGTTCACTTTTTTTCTTTTTGCTGTGAAATATCAGTTTTTATGGTTCTTTCATTGTAATGAGAACAATTATTCGAGTAATATGGATTATTACATTTTGGGTGATAGTTGGATAGACATAATATTTTCCCTGGTGATAAAGGTTAGTTTGATGTTTAACTCTGTCCAAGAGGGATAATTTTGCTGTCTGGTTTTTGGTTCTTGGCATCTTCTTTGGTGAGAAATAGGTATTATTTCTGAAATGCATAAACCCTTGACCCTCTCCTAAAGGTATTCTTCAAGTGGAAAATGGGGAGGTTGACTTTGTTGTTCACATGAAGCCTCCTAAGATGTAAATCAAAACAAAGTAATGAAACTGTGATGGTTGCAATAAATGGTACTTGTGCAAGATTACAATGTCTGATGCTTGCTTTCATGCACCATGTAGAAATCTGCAATGGTAATACCAGGGCAATCTCTTTGCATGCTTTCATGTGCCAGTGATTAAGTCTACAATGATGCAGAAACCCTTCCTTAGGTTTCTTGTGTTTTGGTTCATTTAAGAGCTTTTGGTGCAATTGTATATTTCCCTAGCAATTATTGCTTGTATCTCACAATTGAGTTAGTGAGGTTGACCAATCTTTGTTATAGACTGAATCTCAAAGAGTCAATTGTTATTTCCCTTGCTTGTGAAGGGGTCTGGGTTTTTCTTTCTCTCTTTCTTTTTTTAAAGACTCTTTGTCATACTTTTAAGCATCAAAATTTCTAGTTTTACTGCTGTCTAATGGTTGTGGGAAAGTTTTTAATGCAGCTTATAAACTGTGAAGTAATTTGATTGTGCACATTGAGGCATAGACATGTCCACATGGAATAAATTGTCTGCACCATGCCATTTTTTTCATCTGTTAAGTTTGAGCATCCCATGTTATCTTATCATCTCATGTGTTGCTGCAGGTTGAGAACGAGTACCTCCCTCTGTATACCAACTATGGGATAGGTCTCACCACCTGGAGTCCACTTGCATCTGGGGTGCTCACTGGAAAATACAGCAAGGGGACTATACCTCCTGATAGTCGGTTTGCATTGGAAAACTACAGAGTAAGGCTTCTTTGGTTTTCATGATTCTGATTGATGAAATTTCTGGTTATTTTTCCCTCTCATCAACTATTATTGCCAACTTCTTTAAATTAATAATTCAAAGTGCACCAATTTCTTGCTATTTTCATCTCCTGATTGATTATGTAACTTTCTGGACATGTCACACAATCTATCTCTTATGTTCTTTGTCCTTTCCTAACAATTTTTTGATACATCACTAATATATAGATTATGCCTTCTAGAATCTTGCTAGCCGGTCCTTGGTTGATGATGTGCTGAAAAAGGTTAATGCACTGAAGCCAATTGCTGATGAATTGGGTGTACCTCTGTCTCAACTTGCAATTGCATGGTGTGCTGCTAATCCAAATGTCTCATCAGTTATAACTGGTGCTACGAAAGAGTCTCAGGTTAGAATGTATATATTATGTAAAAAATATTTTTCTAGGGCCATCTTATTGGAAACTGGCGTGGATTCATTGTACTGCTTTGCAGGGAGTGAGCTGGACGTTACCTTTTTTTTTTTTTCCTGGATGCAACTGTTTCCTTGTTTTTTAGTTGAATTATTCATGTTTTCTGTGCTCTTTAGCTGGCTTCCCTATGTTCTTAGCGATATTGGTGGTTACTTGTTGCATTTTCAAATTCATTTATTTTTGGTTCCATCAAGAGGTCTATTAGGCTGTGAGCTACACAACTGATAGTAGCTCTCCACTTTCTCATAAATCCCACGACCCTTCTCCAAGCCTGATACATCTATGATTGAGTCTAAGCTTTGAACTACTTGCTGTCCCCTTGGGGATCTTCAAATTCACTGTCTTTTTTATTAAAGGAGAGATAAAACTGATTAAAACCTAATCATTATTTTTTACCTTTTTCGTTTTTGTCTCATTTTTTTGTGTGAAAATGAGGAAGAGCCTCTTTCTCAGTGTGTCTGTCCCTGATGCTTGCAGAAAGTAATAGTTTACTTGCATTCTCAGCTGAATTTGTATCTGTTTGATGAGCTTGCTTTTGCTTCATTCTTCCCTGTTGGGGCAATATGGCTGTCCCTCATCTTCTTCTGAAAAGAGATAAAATGATGGTCAAAGTGTTAATGATAGTTACACTGAAGGCCTTGTATGTTGTCATGGTTTAAGCTGAGTTCAAGAGCAATCCTAACCTATGACCCTTCAGCATTCATCATGATGCAAAATATATGCATGCTTTTGTTTGTAGAAAAAAAAAGGTGTGTCGCAGTTGTGCGCATCCATTATTGATATAGCATCATGCATGCTTTGTTGGTGGAACAAAGGTGGAGTGTTTGTGGTTATGTGCATACATAATTGCTATAATACCAATGTTTATCTTCATTTATTGTTTTCTATTGTTCTCCTAAATTCAGCCCTAAACCTTTTGAGTTTGCTTGCATGTTCCTATGGTCATCATTAGGTGAGCTAGGTGCGGGTACTGGCTTTAATTTAATGGGCATAATGCTGGGAATTTTTATGATGATAGGTGTGACCATTAAGAACAGCCATGAAATTGAGTTTTATTCTATTTTATTTTATTCATTTGGCTCATGTTTTGCAAACAAGTTGAAACCTTCCATGTGCCATATTATAGAGCACCTTTTCCGATGGTTTATATGACTACTATGAGTTGAGTTCTTGGGCATAATGTCGTGGCTTTACATTGTCTGTATCCTTGCCAACTAAATGTTGTTTTCCCTATTCAGATTCAAGAGAACATGAAAGCAATTGATGTCATCTCATTACTGACTCCTGCTGTGATGGAGAAGATCGAGGCTATTATCCAGAGCAAGCCAAAACGTCCAGAATCGTATAGGTAACTGGACAGCTATGGAACCCCATATGGCTGTTTAAGCAGCAGACTCATTGTTCGGAAGTGCAAACCTAATGGCTTTGCGCCGTCGTCATTTACCGAGTGTGCCTTGTCTATTTTGGTACCGAGTTTCATTGTCTTGAACATCTTGAGGTCCGCCATTGGAGACTCTGTATGAAGGTTTCTTGTACTTTTTCTTTTCGATCGGTTTAAAAGCGTCAGGTTCACATGCTGGATTGAGTAAATTGGCAGTTAATGAATTTGTTGTAGTGAAGTTTACGGGTATTCGTCCATTTGGATATGGTGATTTCCTTTGGTCTTCCCTTTGTTATATTTTTCACATCATTGGTCAAACGAATTAATTGGACGCCTCCCGCAACTTTGGATAACGCTGTTTCTCTGCTCGTTTTCTCAAGTTTCTGGGTAGCCCACTGGCGATATATATATATATTTGTATACATTGTTATATTTTTGTGTTTTTGTAAAAAATTTATTTGTCTGAAAATCATGTCACAATTTTATTATGATAAGACTCCCTCTTTGATAATTTTTTTTTTGTAATAATAGATTATTTATTTTATAATCTTATTAAAATATATCACTCCAAAAATAATCTAAAAATATCTTAATTTTAAATAATTAAAAATAATGTAAGCCTTAGGAGTATGAAAAATTGTGTTACAGTTTCTTTTAAGATTTAAAATTTTTAAATTTAATTCCGAGAAGAGATGAAATTCTATAAAGTGTTATAAGAATGCGTTTTCAAATTGGCATTCATCTGATGGGATATGATGGACACCTAGTTCATCTATTTTTAGCCCACAATTTTTTTTATTATTATTTTTTAAAATAATAATAATAATAATAATAATATATATATATATATATTTCTGATTTAACGGAAGTCCATTTTCATAAGTTCGTTTCCAGTTACCGCCCCGCCTCTCTCTCTCTCTCTCTCTCTCTCTGTGCAGCCAACAACTCTCAAATAAAGCCGGAGCTCCGACTTCATTATCCTCTTTTTGGGTCCTTAACAAACGAAACAAGGCACTCGGAATCTCAATGCAACAATCTCCGTTGTTCATAATCCCAATTGAATGCGCAAATTCCGACAAACTAACAGGTACCCATTTTGTTCCTTCCGAGTCTTCCACGCTGCTGCGAGCGCTAACAACAATATCTTAGAGGACAACGCGTGTTTTTGGGTTTTGTCCCTTTTTTTTTTTTTTGGTATTTTTTTGGGGTTCAATTCCTTGCTTTTGTTATAAAGTACCGAGCTTTTATGGCCTATATGTATATATAAATCACATTGATGGAGAGCATGCTATGGCAACGCATCCAAAGGCTTTTTTTTTTTTTTTTCTTTTTCTGCGACTCCTGATTTATTAGCTATTGGGACCTCACATGTCTCCGTTCACTGATTGATTTTTGTTGGTTGGCCATCTGCAAAATTTTTTCGAGATTTAAAAATTTTGGTGTCTTGTCTTGATGTGAAATTCCAACCGTATATTCTGCTTGATCAATGCGTAAAATGTTAATCATAGCAAAATAAAAAACCCATCTTGGATTGGGAATGATCCGAGATTTTAAGCTTTTCCTGAATGGTTCGTTGATTAAGATTGAATTGAATTCAATTTAATGTTGGATTGCCGACAGTCCTAAATTTGGTCTCTTTTTGTGGTCTCTGGTTGGCAATGAGTGTTTGTGTATGACTTATGATTTGCAGCTAACAAATGCATCACTATAACTAGTTCATTGAGGGCACCATTTTCTCAAGTATTTTTCTAACATCACATTTCATGGAAACGACAGAGAATTGTTGAGTGGTTTTTGACATCTTTGCCATTGTTTGTGAAAATCAAGCTGTTATAGTCAACTTATTTAAGAATTGGATAGGAGGGATGATTCGGGGTATTATGTCCATAATATATGTTAATAATGTCTGGTGATTCTCGTTCAACTTGTTGAAGCACCTGCAGAACCATTGCTGGAATTTGGACGAGCATAGAGGAAACAGAGTTTGACAGCTAGAAGGAATATTCCTATGCGGCAATTATAGAGTGTCCTTGAGAGCATGACTGGTGAGAGTTCTGGTGGCCCAGGCCGTCTGTTCTATGGAGATGCAGCCAGGGAATTGTCCACTCTACCAGTGGCTGCACGTAAGAATGTAAGCAATGTTTGTGTACAGACAGGTGAAGTATTTTCTACTGAATTCTTGCGTGATCGTATTGGTCTAAGGAGGGAACCAGACGAGAAACAGCTAACACAAGTGGGGTTCAACTACACTAAGAATCATCAGTTGATTAATGAGAATCTTAATGGTGGTCATGGGCTAAGGAGAAAGGACTCTGAATCTGATAACATGGATTTTATTTTGACATCAAAACATGCAATTGAGGTAGAGAATAGGGGTTATCCTGGTAATAAAAGAGGAAACCACTGGGATTATAGTCCAAATGGGCAAGGACCAGGTTCACATGTTGATGAAATGAGCTCTGGTCGAATTACTGTGGGCCCAATGACTCAAAAGTACATGGTGGAGTCCCCTCGGTTGTATTATCCTTATGGTACAGGAGTTCAAGAAAGTGCCCAACCTGGGAAAGTGAAATTCCTGTGCAGCTATGGGGGAAGAATATTGCCACGACCAAATGATGGTAAGCTCAGATATGTTGGTGGAGAAACTCGGATTATATCCATAAGGAAAAGCACTGCTTGGGAGGAACTTGTAAAGAAAACTTGGGCAATTTGTAACCATCCCCATACAATCAAGTACCAGCTTCCTGGGGAGGAACTTGATGCTCTAATCTCTGTCTGCTCAGATGAAGATCTTTATCACATGATAGAAGAATACCAAGACCTGGAAAGAAATGGAAGCTCACAAAGACTACGGATATTTCTTGTTTCTTCATGTGAAGCTGATAGCCCAAATTCTTCAGATGGAAGGAACCCACAGCATGGGGATATTGATTATCACTATGTTTCTGCTGTCAATGGCATGCTAGACCTCAGTCCCCAAAAGAGCTCTAGTGGGCACAGTTTGGGAACTCCTTCAGATCATGGTCCACATTTACCTAGAGACTCACCCACATCGGTTCATGCATTGGATTATAAGGACTGTGCTCCAACTTCTTCCAATTTAGTGGGAACGCTTGCAAATCCTGCTGTTCAGCATTTAGCTTCACTCCAGATTAAAGGAAAGTCATGCAATTGGTCTCCACCAGTATCTCCAGTTACAGTTCAGCAAAGAGATCAAAGAAATGTTGGTAATGAAAGCATCAGTCCTTTTTACATGGAAACAACTCCATTTGACACCTTCTATCAGCCAAATGCCTCTGGATATTATAATAATCCTCCTCATAGGCTGCTGCCATTGATGGATTACCATCACCACCACCAATACATGGTACAAAGTGGTCAGACTTTCAAACCGTCTTTGCTGAATTTCCACAACCGTTGTCCCAGTGATGATTTTCTTCCACATCAACTATATATGGATTTTAATTCAGAGAGATGTATGCTTAAGGAAAGGGCATTTTCTGACCCAAATTTGAAGGATCTTGATGAGGAGTCAAAACATGCCTCGGAAGAAACAATTGTCCCACTTTCCTTGTTGAAAAATGGAAGAGAAAAATCACCGTCATTAGCTCGATCGAATTGCTCACAAAAATTTCTTGAACAGAACATAATGGACGAGAAACAGCATGTAGCTACTAATTATGAGAATGAGCTTAGTCTCCACAGACAAGATTATGTAAATTTAAATCAAGGCACACTGAAGTGGATCAACAGGAGTCTTTCTTGTTCTAGAGAAGAGAGGAAAGAGAATGAAGGAAATGCTGAAGATGCACAAAATGACAGAACCGGGAAGTATAAGAACTTGCCATACTGTAAATACATGCCAAATGTTTGTCATCAACCACAATTTCCACAATATTCTGAGGGAATGTTGTTTACTTCTGCTGTCCTACTAGACAATTTTGATAATTCAGTAGATTCCATGAGGAAGCACTGTCAGGGTCACCAGTCAGGCACCGATGCAGTTGAGTTGCTTGTCAAGAGCCAGAATCAGCAATGTGCTGTGGCAGACACAATAAGTGGCCAATCACTTTCTCATCGGCTTCCTGGAATGCCTGTGTCCAAGAAATCAGGCGATCAAGCATCAATCACAGCTGCTCAGTATGTCCAATCACAGCTGTCAAATAATCAGCATGAAAATAAGTTGCTGGAATCTGTGGTAATTGTTGAGGATGTTACTGATAATACCCCTCCTGACGTCCCCATGTCTTCCAGAGTTGTCCCACTTGTAGAAGTAGAGACAAGTACTGAATTTTTATCTCATAGAGAGAGCAATGGAGAAAGCATTGCTGAATCTGAGGTAACAATTTACCAATTGATTTGGTTTCTGATCTGATAATGCAGCTTCTGGTTCGTCTTATCTCTTACCCTACACTTCATAGGATGTCAGAGACATGGAAGAATCCATCAGTGATGCAGCTATGGTTGAAATGGAAGCAGGCATCTATGGTTTGCAGGTTGAAAATTATCTTATTATCATTAGCTTTTTTATTTAGCTTATTAAAAGTATTATTCTCCCTTACAAAATGAAAGTCCTTATTTTCCATGAGGATTCAGATTCTTCTTGACTTAAAGAGAGGTGTTAGGAATAAAACCATTAGAATCTCATATCTTTCTCTTGGCATTTATAAGTGCACAATGTGGGGGGTTCCAGAACCAGATGCTCAACATCAAGGAGCACCTATACTGAGTTCAACCTGTCAAGCAAACTGAAAGAATCAGTACATTAAAATTAGGTCTCCAATGTAAAAATAATCATGCAGTATATATATTTCTGTGACGCAACTTTTGCCCTCAAAAAGGCTGCCATGGGAATTCGGGCATGCTGTATGAAAAATGTAAACACCCATTTGTTTGTGCAAAATCCCGCGTCAATGAAACAATTTATTGTGTCACAACCTCACGACAATTTCTTGTTTGTGTTTCCTTTGATAGTGTGCTTTTCAGTGCTTCTTGCCATTCTGTCCCTCTCTCTCATTCACGCACACAGAAATTTGACAAAAAAAAAAAAAAAAAAGGAAAAAGGTTTAAAAATACACATCAAACTTGATGCTTTAGATACTGATGTGCAGATCATAAAAAATTCTGACATTGAAGAATTGAAAGATCTAGGATCTGGCACATTTGGAACTGTTTATTATGGGAAGTGGAGGGGTACAGATGTTGCTATCAAGAGGATCAAAAAGAGTTGCTTTTCTGGCCGATCATCAGAGCAAGAACGATTGGTAGGTCTCTGAAATCATCAATAGTGATGGTGGCCATAAAGGCTAATTTTTTTAGCATAGATACAACCACCAGATTATTGATACTCTTTTAAGGTACTCAGATCCTTGTCATTTTCCACAGACCAAAGACTTCTGGAGGGAGGCACAGATTCTGTCCAATCTTCACCATCCAAATGTGGTAGCATTTTATGGTGTAGTCCCTGATGGGCCTGGAGGAACGATGGCAACTGTGACAGAATATATGGTGAACGGATCCTTGAGGAATGCCTTACAAAAGAAGGATAGGTTAGTTGGGCTGTTTACATTTGTGTATCCTTTTATAATAATACAACCTCTAGGCTTAAGCAATCTTTATCTTGCAGAGCACTTGATCGTCGTAGAAAGCTTATAATTGCACTGGATGCAGCTTTTGGCATGGAATATTTGCACTTGAAAAATATTGTGCATTTTGATTTGAAGTGTGATAATTTGCTCGTCAATTTGAGGGATCCGCAACGACCCATTTGCAAGGTGAATGGGAGCACGGACCACTGTCGTTTTTCACATTCTACTGGCATTTATTGCTCGATGTATAAGTTTGTTCTTATGGTATATATAAGTACAGTGTCTTGCAGACTATTAGGTGCTTTGTACTAATCAGCATACCTGAATCTATATCTCTTGTTGATTTGGTGATTCAATATCACCCTATCATGCTTACAATAATCGCCTGGGGAACTTTCTATTTTCCAGGTTGGAGATTTTGGATTGTCAAGAATTAAACGCAATACACTTGTATCTGGTGGTGTGCGTGGAACACTTCCATGGATGGCTCCTGAATTATTGGATGGTAGCAGCAACCATGTCTCTGAGAAGGTTAAGACCTTGAAAGAGCGTTCCTACTTTATTATCTGAATGTTGAGTGTGTCAAAATTTATATCCACGGCCCATTTCATTGATAAGTGTGGCCTTTGTTTTTTTTTTTTTTTTTTGTGACAGGTTGATGTCTACTCGTTTGGTATTGCAATGTGGGAGCTACTGACAGGCGAGGAGCCTTACGCAAACATGCATTGTGGTGCCATCATTGGTAAGCTTTTGATTCATTGCAGACATTGGCTTCCCATATTGCTTACTAATCGTTTCTAAATTTTCTCCAAAATTACCTATTCTGCCTTTTGTGAGTTCTGAACAATATTAATAAAAAACTAATTATCATGCTAATTGATTGATATATGTTTTTCACCAACACCCTCCATCCAATGTTACATAAATGAAATTCCTTCTCAAAAATTGGGCAGCAGTTCCTCCTCTGAAATGTATTCGGATTTGATATTCCGCTGACAGCCATGACATTGTTTCCAAATCATATGACAGTTTGGAGTTGTGCTATTCATTGTTTTTTATGGATTCTTTTAGCGGAAGGCTGTTTCTTGAACTCCTTTGGCATTTTATATGTTCCACTTAGAAATTGTTCAGGGGCCTCTGAAATTGGTGGTATGAGAACTGAGACATCGTATGAGGCGAACAATGCCACCGTTTGTATGCCATCATATTTATAGATGGTTCTGGCGTGCTTCCTAGCTGTTTATGCCAAATTATGTGCCATTAAGTAGAAAAATATGGTACTCTGACAAACTCAATTTGCATGAAGGTGGAATTGTAAATAATACACTCAGGCCTCCGATACCAGCACGATGTGATTCAGACTGGAGAAAGCTGATAGAAGACTGTTGGTCTTTTGAGCCAGCAGCCAGGCCATCATTTACGGAGATCACGAACAGGCTGCGTGCAATATCGGCAGCACTCCAACCAAAGCCGCGTAATCTTGCAGACAGATGAGGCCCAAGATTGCCATGCAAGTCGCGGAAACACGTGTACAAAGAATCTAGCTACGTAGGAAAAGTTTCATGCAAATTAATGTCAGCCGAGTTTCTCAACAATGCTCAAGCGATTCTTGGACAAAACTAAAATTGTTTGCAGTCCAATATATGAATACAATGCATTGTTTTTATTCAACTTTGGTGCGAGATTAATCTGCTTATTTCATCTTTTGTTTTAGCTGGAACCACTATTCAAGTTGTTCCAAGTTGGCACGTTCCATTCTAAAGTACCCCAATAAAATTGCTCCCCCCCCCCCCCCCCCGAAAAAAAAAGAAGGCGAAGAACCGATTTTTTCAATGCCTGCTTGCTGTCTGAACCATAACAGAACTGGTGGTCATGCCCATCGGGTGTTTGGAAAGGCCTTGATACTTTACCTGTAAGAAGTTCAGAAACATGACAAATATGCAATACATGGTTTGATTTAGTAATTGCAAATACTGCAATATCAATACTACTAGCACTCAAAAAATTTATCAAAATGAAAATTGTAATTAAATTCATGTTTGTTTCATGAACGCATCCTTCGTGTTGTTGGCATCATTTTTATCTTTTGGGTTAATTATTAGTGTTATTCTGATCTATCGCTCAATATTATTTATTAATTCAAAGGGGGTCACAACTTAGCATGTACAAACCTTTTTTATTTTTTTTTTTATTTTTTTATTTTGTTTTGGGAAGGGAGGGGGTAACTTATGGCATATAAACCACTTTGGCTTTGGGTTAAGTCAACCAATAAAATATTTAGCTTTTGCCTTCCTATTACAAAATATCACAACCTTCATCTTTGATAATGTGACGGGAGTGACGTCTCCCCCAGTTTCTTTATCAGAGAGGACTGTTACAAGTTGTCTCCGACGACATCCTTACGCAGTACCCCCCCCAAAAAAAAAAAAAGTATGTTTTTATTACATGTAAAGGGTATAAATAATTAAAATGATTATTTGGCTATTATCAGCAATCACACTTCGTGTAATCCCATGCAGAGTCCATAAAGTGTCAGAATTTTAACTGTAATTACGTGAATTTATATTAAAAAAAATTTAATTGAAAATTAAAAAAGTAAATAATTTATAATTTTATAATTTTTAGTTAAAATATATTGTTAAATTTATGAGTAATATTACGCTATATTAAAATTATGATAGAAAGATAAGTAATTTATAAGTGAGAATGATTTAAAATTTAATATTTTATAAATTTAATATCATAAAATTTTAAATTAAAATGTATTATTTAACTTATGAGTGAATTGTTTACTTGAACCCAAATAATTATTTATAACATAATTAGTAATTGCAACAATTTTCTATTAAAATTAAACAGAGATCTCTAATATGGTTCCAAATCAGCCATCACTATCTACATCATTTTCTTAATCATAGATTTTTTTAGTCGAATTAATTATAAATTATTCTCGTTCTCCTTCCCAGTATTGGATTGGGTATCACAATGCACATATATGTAGCGATCTAGTTTTTGTCGATCACTGCTATATTTTGACTTGAGTAGTGGCAACTGGCAAAAAAATATCCTAAACAAGACGTGGGAGACAAGTTGAAATAAATAAATAAATAATAGGGATTGAAAGGTTAAATGGAGATATCATTAAGATGTGAAAGAATGAAAAGTTCAGACCATTAACTGACGTGCTAAGTGAACTATAGCCCTTTTTTAGGTGGATAATCTAGATGAAGCATAGCCTTCCAATTGATTGGTACAACTTTGATATATATATATATATTTACTCACCCTTTTCCTACAATTTGTGAGAAGGTGGAAAATACACCCAACTTCCAATCAAATATCCCACATTAGAACAAGGGGAATCTCGTACGTTACACAGTCCCCCAATAACGAAAGTTCAAATATTAAGTGGTCCTCTATGAACGTACAAGATTGCATGCTTTTTTTAAGATGATGAAACCCCGGCGTCAATCTTCCATCTATGGAACAAAATTAGATAAGAGTGAATCGATTGAATTTTATCCAAAGAAAGAAATTTGAAGTGACAAACACTTTCAATATGACCTTTGGAAAATGTCGTGGCAAGGGCCAGTGATTTCTTGTTTCCAAACCTTCTAGTTCTGTCCCGTGACTTGGTTGCCAGGGCGAAATTCAGGAATATGTTAATGAAGCGTGCCAGCGCATAGCACATAACACACACACACACACACACACACATCTTTATACCATATAGACGTAGGCTGATAGGTCGGGGCAACTGGGCAATTGGCGAACATGGGGCCAATAATATGGCTTTCCGGCACGATATTACTGTTTGTCATTCCTTTCACGATAGAGATTGCCACAAAATTAGGAAAAAAAAAAGGGTTGAAATAAAAAATTATTTCCCTTAGTTTACCCAATTAATAATCAAGAAACCTAAGAAACAAAAATCGTGTACCCAACAACCTTCTTGTGCTTTTTTTTTTTAAAAAAAAAAATTTACGCTCATTATTAATAACCAATAAGTTTTTTTTTTTTTAAATAAAGAGTCATATACTCTATACATATACACACTGAGAGGGCAATAGAGAAAGTGAAATTTGAATTTTTACCTTCTGTCTTGCACAAAATTCACAGACCAACTCCATTAGACAATCAATCTTTTAATAAGCAATAAGCTAATCGCACAAAGCTTGCCCTCTTAATTCCGCTTCGCAGACAAACGCGCCATGAAACCCGTAAGGCACTCTGGCAGGCAACCTCACCTTAGCTACTTGCTTCATGTTTGATGCATTTAATATCACCAACTCGGACCTCTCTTTTATCTCATCTCTCACAAAGCCCATGATAAACCCTCCATCTTCATTTTGATCACCATTGTTAATGCCATCAAAATGTCCATTTTCAGCCACGTAACATGGCTCGCCTCCAAATACGCCAGCACCATACACAAATTTGGTCATCTCACCCGTCTCCAATTCAACCTTGGCAATTCCTGAACATTTTGGCCAAGGTTCCGCTATTGCCAAGTAAACGAACCGGGTTTTTTGACCCAAAAGATTCCGGTTCACCTGGCCCGTCTCCAAATTCATGCCCGAGACGATGACCCGCCGGCTTGACTCTCCTGTCCTCATGTTCAATTGGATTTCTGATAATTCGGTCCGAAGAGGTTGCTCCGATTGGTTAAATACGGAGTCGGGTGGGTTCATGCATGACCCGATAACACGGATGATGTTGTCACCGTCATTGGAAATTTCCTCCCATGCGTTGTAGAAATGGAAGCAAAAACAATCCTGCACTTCAATCCACCGAATTCTCGATTGATTGGCATCATTTTTGGCAAAAATTCCGAACCGGGTCATCTTTGTCGAGTCATAAATGACGGGTGACCCGCCCCGAAACATTTCAGATAACCTGAACACCACTTGATGGTCGGGGATAATGATAAAATGTTGCGTCATTGCAAAGTCATGAATCATTGTCGGCTGGTCCAGTGTAATCGCAAGGTCACGAGACCTCTTTCCGTTCTTGTTAAAACTGAAGTATTTTAGGTGCGGCTTCTGGACAACATTGTAACTCAGTGCATGGAGCTTCCCATCGATGGGGTCCACCTTAGGATGTGCAATCATCGGACAATCGAGCTGATCATGGAAACTGAACCTACCCATCGTTTCAAGATCACCCTCACCCGTGATCCTCACATGGTAGGGAAGGTCATCCTCCGACATAGCCAACAATCGACCGTTGAAGTAAACAAGCCCAGCATTGGCCACGCCAACGCCACGTGACCCGTCTACCACGCCGACTCCCGCTCGAGCCATGTAAAGCGCCAGCCGAGCCAAGCCCAAGTGTCCGTGCAACTCTCCAATTGGCCTGGGAAACAAGGGTCTACCCAATTCGGCTTCCTGTTCCAGCCGGCTTGTGCGGGTGTACCTACAGCTGTAGCTGGCGCGGTTTCCCGAACCCAGTGTAACGGCGTGGACCATGCCGTCACCGTCAAACAAGTGGTGTCCCCCTGTGGGTGCATGCTGAGGATTGGCGCCGTTCCGCAAGTAAACGCCACGCAGACCATCCGGAATCTGGCCCACGACCTCTAAACCGTGTTGAACTGGACACTCCTGAACCGGCGCAAAATTACCAGATATTTGAACCGCCGGATCGACCGTCTTGGGCAGTACTTGATTTTTCTCCGATGGCGAGATCAGCAGGTCCTCGATCTTGTCCAAAGCCGAGGCTGCAAGCTTCTGGAGTGGGTTTAAATGGCTTGGGCACTTGGTTTTTGCCGGTTTGACTGTCGTCAAAGAATCAGGTTCGGTCGTGGGTCCTGGTACTGGGAGTCGTGGTGATTGCATGGGATCCAAAATCTTCTTGGTGGAGGGTTTACTCAGAAGTTCGCATGTGATTGATGGTGGGCTAAATGATGAGTACTTTTGTCCTGTGGGGGCATGAATTTGATACCGAATATTGCGGTTTAGGGAAGGTGGAGTGCTGAAGTAAAGAGAGAATTGCATGCTTGGGAATTGAGAATTCAAGAGATAAAAGATCCTGGTGGCGCGGGTCTGAGAAAGTGTAGAAAGAATGGAGGGATGGATTTGTATAGATACCCTGGTCGGGGGGCATTGTTATATGTAAATGTTGACGAAGTGAGCGTCATGTGGGGTGGGGTTGGGGGGGGGTGCTCTGCAAGCCTGGGGGAGCTTTGACGACACGTGGAGGGGACTGTGAGCTTTAAGAATAAGATTGGCTAACAATATCACAGGGCTTTTCTTTTTTGTTCTTTATGGGAATTGGGACCGTTCTAATCCGTATCCCTTTGCTTGCCACCTGTAGATCTTCATATTAGGTAGTCATTAATAGCAAAATGATGCTGGTTGCCAATACTTTATTTGTTGGCCAACTTGCATATGGAAAAAATACAAAGTTGGGAGAGTTGAAATTGAAGACGATGCATGCCACATCCGCTTAACTGAACCTCTTCCTCTTTCTGGCTGCCAATCTTTTAGCCAGTAAATAAGGAAATGAAATTTGAGCAAGCAAATGATCTTCATTTTAACTTTCGAAAGAATTGCCCAGTTGATCATAAATTATATTATTTCCCACCCGCGTTGTTCTCAAAAAAAAAAAAAAGGTAAATTCTTAACTTTCCGAATTCAGCAAGTCCAAGTGAAAAAATCTACCTTGACTGAGCCGAAAAATGTGGCTTTATTTTAGACTTTAGATATTTATTATTAACCAAATTGAAAGGGTAGGAATGTGCGATCATGGCATATTATTGCGTACAAACCCATCTTCGTGCCTACTAGCTGCATGACAATTTGGTGAACGCCCTTTGGTAAAAAATGTTAGTGCTGTACATCTATCCAAAATTAATTGACGAGTATACTACCATATATCATCATAGTGTTATTTTCCTCTCGCCAAAAACTTTAGTAATATAATAATTATTTGTGTGTCAGCACTTCAGTGCAGAGTACAACTTGCTATACGTTATATTAAAAATGAGAGAAAAATAATTTGAAATGTTATGCTAAACTCGCAATATCCCTTATATATATATATAACATTTGTAAGAAAAGGAGGGGAGAGAAAGATATTTAATTCGTCTGCATTTTATAGCAGCAAAACTTTTAGGTTGTCTGCGTCCCCTACCATGCCTAACCTCATTACACTGACGAGTGTGACTGCAAAGTGAGGGCCATCTCACGCCATTTGGTTTACAGAAATGTAGCTCGAAAAATGAAATTTTGATTTTAGGCGATCTAATGCCAAAGACCCGGAAGACAGCAAAAATGGCAACAGACACATAGGATAGAAAAGAAAAGGAAGAAAGAGTGAATACTAATTGCAAAGAGGGGAAAACGTGGGATTTGGGACTCCTCGTGAGTTGTTGTTTGTCCAAAAGGCAAATACAGACTTAAATAGGGAAATTGCATGTAAACTTTGTAAAAATGGGGCAGCTGACGTATCCCATGGGTAAAACAAATTTCTTAAAGAGGGAGTAGCTTCATGGACGTATGCTTCTAGGGGTATGCATACTCTTTCTTTCTTTCTTTTTTACTTTTTGTGAAATGCATCGTTTAGTGGTACCGTTGTTGGCAAGTTGAGGATGCCAATACTTTCTTCAAATTTAACAGAATACTCGAAATTCACGTAAAGTCAAAATCTATATCAACTAATCGAATTTTTTCAGTTGACAATCCTACGTACCTAAATAAAAAGCTAGAGACTGCTCCAATTCTAACTACTCATAAAATGGTATCGTTTTGCACCCCCAAATGGTTTATGGACCCAAACAGATAGGTGGCTTTTAATATTGTACAATGTCAAAAGGACAAGAAAATCAATGTTAATTGTATCAAGTTCACAAAAGCAACTAGTGGTCTTACAACCAATAATATAGGTTCAAGAGATCTACTAAAAATTAAATAATGAAATTTTTTCTAAGTACTTCTCCGAGTTAAAGGACATGTTTCTAAATAAAACTTGCCATGTTCAACTGAATAGTTTTGTTTGATGATACGAGAAAGTCTAATTTAATTTGGTTCCGAAAGTAAAAATGGTTTGTGCTTGCGATTTTAAAATTTAATCCCTAATGCACGTGTCAAATACTACTAATAAGAATAGTTGTTCCATCCACCCCAATTCTCCAGCCGGACGACTAGCTAAAGGTATTTATTGCAGGATGGGGGCAACCAAAATGAGTTATAGCGGTGGGCACGTTGATGAACAATGATTAACAAATACAAAACTAGACGTCCCCCGCGGCACTTGCAGTTGCCGCCAATTTTTAGTTTGCCTGTTACTCTACAGGCTTTTGCCTGACGCAAGTAATAACCAAGAAAGACCCGTGTCTGACTAGAGACTTCCGATGCGCGTTTGCATGCAAAAGATAAATACCAAACCGCCTGTGTCGTTAGTTTTTGATTTCCTCGTTCATTTGCACCTCTCCCTCCTCTTGGCTTCAAGCGTTACTTTTTTTTTTTTTTTTTTTTCCTTTTCTATTTTTTTCTGGTTTGATGGATAATGCGTCGTTATTTACAAGGGACACCCCCATGCACGCTCGATCAGGATTTATGGGCTATATTACGACGTCGTAAAAAAAATTTAATGCTATTAACCTTGCTTAATACACAATATATATATATATATTGTGCGTCAAAACATAATTAACTTTATTTGCTCAAGAACGGCATGCATGTAACGGGAAATTTATTTATTTTTTAATATTTTTATTAGTGAGAGAAAGAGTCCATACAGTACAAAAAGCGATCACTAAAACGAAACAAGAGCTATAGTCCAAAATAATAATAATTTTCCTAATAATTTATTGTTTTGCTAAACTATCATCGGGTTAAATTAGTACGTAGTTCAGTAGTTATCACAGTACAACTAGTGTTCGATAGTTATATATATATATATATATATATATATATAAAGGCTTACTTCTTTTTCTGTGCATTAAAGCTTAATGCGCTTTTAAGTATATATGTCTAAAGTTTGGCCTGGGATTGCTATATTTATTCACTTTTTTTTTATTATTATTATTAGTGTAACTCACGTTTAATTTTATGTGTCAAAGAGGCCATTCAAATTTTTAAATTAGATCACACTTTTATTTTTTTATTATTATATTTTGAGTTAATTTGGTTCTTGTAAGTATAATTGAAAAACTCTTTTTCCGCAGCCCACAGAAATTTCTTTTCAGTTGGAGGTCGCCAGCAAGCATGCATACGGCAATGGAGAGGATACACATAAAAAATGGACATTAAGATTATCGGTTTTGTATCCATCCTGATCTGTCTCCGAACAGCGGACATTAGATATTTTGTTTTGGTCCTATAAATTAAGATGTAAACAAAGAAACAAAATATTTTATTCCGCATTTAATAAACAAAAATCTAAAGTATAAATGTGTGAAATCGAGTTTAGCTAATTCCAATGACTTTTTTATGATTGAATCGAGATTTCACTAAAAAAAAAAAAAAGCAAGAAGGAATCAAATATCACAAGGCCGTATATAGTTTTCTAATACACTTTTACAAGCCAAGTCTCATTATGTGGAGCACCAAATTATTCGGTTTTACAAGGTAATTCCAAAGACCTTTTCGTTCTTTTTTTTTGGTTATCTAGCTGCATTTTGCATTACTCATTCTGCATTTTTTTAAAAAAATAAAAATAAAAATTGGTAGTACCAAGATTTCAATTCCGGTTTTACGAGACTAAGAATTTAGCAATTATGGTATGATGGATCCGTCAAGATATCATATTGGATTCCCCATTCAATGCACTTTTTTTTTTTTAATTCAGAGTTTGATTTTGTTTCACATCAACTGACATTTGTGCTTTTGGGTCAGAGCCTATATTTTCATTCGTGGGTTGAGCAAAGGCGAAAAGGGGAAGAGGGTTGTGTGATAAGATGGATTCAATCCGATATATGTTATTGAATTGTTCATTTACTTATTTATATGGTAATCTTTATGTTTAGCATCAACTATAAAATGTGATATTTCCCTTAATAACGAGAGAATAACTAACAAATATAAACAATTTACTGCTTGAGAAACGACAAATAAATGGAAAGAAAATATTAATCTATTATGAAAATAAAATCATCGTTAATACTTAAATATTTGCCTATGACAATATTTTAAAAATTATAAACTACAAGGACCCATCATTCTAACCGGTGGTTCTGATTTAGCAATTAAATAAATAATATATATATATATATATATATAACCTTTAACTCAACTCCACTTGTCAAAATGCTGAGTCCTTATAGCCGCATTCTTCTAAATATTTGAGGTTTTGGGCGGTGGGGGACGCACGGCCCTTCACGTGACTATATGTCTGTCCGGTCGCCATGGACCTTAGGACTACGTGGGCCTCTATTTGACCTGGTGACCAACCCCGTCGCCCCCCTGGAAACACCGCTCTAGCGACAGACACAACTCGAAGACGTTCTATCTGTTATTTAATTATATATATTTTTTTTATTTAAGGACAATCTGTTATCTAATTCATGGGAATAGTAATAGAAATTAACTATGTTAAGTATATAATACAAACGAATTACAAAGCGATTTGTTTGGTGACAGAAGAACGCTCAAGCGAGGGGGGCTCTATCAACTTGGTGTACTGTTCTCTGAATCGAGACCTCATTCGGTCTCGGGACGGTTGCGCATGGAGACCACTCTGTATACTTCAGCCAATTAATGAAATGTCGCTCTTTTCAATACCTTTGCAGTCGTTATCTTATCATTATTCATTACATGCTTTGGACATATGTATGTAACATGCAGAACTTCGGTTTTCCAAAAAAACGGATATGCTACCAGAAGCATGAAAAGCGCCGAAAGCAAGCGACGCAAGGTCCAAGAATTATGCCATTTATGCGTCTCACTCACAAATAAAATAATTTATTTATTTGAAATTTATATTTTTTATAAAAAACTATACATTATACATAAAAATTAATAAAATATGCATATAGATCAAATAAAAAGTGTGTGAGAATTGGTAAAAAAAAAATACAATATCATGAAATAACACCATTTTTACACTTTTTTCATATATATATATATATAGGGAGAGAGTTAATTTAATTGTGTATTTTATTATTTTATATTTATTAAAAAATATATTATTATTACTTTAATAAAATGATGATGTGATTTCAAACGGCTCTGCATCAGACCTGCTTTGTTATTATGAATCCCAATACCGCGAATCTTCAAAAAAATTTGTCAGCTGTCTTAATTAAACTGTCATGAAAGTCAACTTGCATGAAGACAGTGATGGGCATCGATGAGCAGGAAAGAACACCGAGGGAGAGAGAGAGAGAAATTTAAGGGAACGAAGAAAATCAGAATTTTGAGTAAATGAGAGGGGAACATACCTCTTGTTGATATGGACGGCATCCTCAAAAATCATTTCCAATGCTTTTTATATTAGATTCATATAATTAATCGTTACGTGCTTACCATGAGAAATGCTTGAGATAGAAAGCACGTGTCTAACCAGGAACCATCGAGAGGCAACACTTGCATGCATGGAGATGAAAACAAAACCACAGTCCATGCTGTCGAAAACTTGTGCTATCTTGTCTACTTGCTTTGGCTCCTGCCATAATACTAGGAGAGCAGGGCCTTGGTGCCTATGTTTTTTCCGTTGCTCTCTTGCACATATGTACAGCTATTCCTTAATAAAATTTATGTTATCGAAATAAACTAAAGATAAGATGAACTCCAACGGCACATAGGAAACAGCAATTATAAGATGAACTTATAATAATAATGATAAAAATCCAGGGATATTACGGATGTACAGGCCACTGTAATTAATTGTTCCAGATATTATTTTAGTTATCTACATTATGCATTATGCTTATATATGTATCTGCTTGAGTTTAATGATACATGTGTGTGTTTAAATTGCGTGAAACGCTGTTTATGCTTACTGTTCTTACACTCTTATAAACACCAGACCTAAACTTATAAACTAGATTACCTGAGTTTTTAATCAGGCGTTCCCGCTAAACTGTAAATTATGCCAAGAAGAATCCTGGAACAAAAAAATTTCTAACTTTAAATAGCCCTGGACAAACTGGGCCTGTAAGCTTCACTAGGACATGAAAATCCTGGAACAAAAGGCTTGTGTTGCAGCTTCCGAGCCTTTCCATTCCATCAATTGGCAGGCTCGACCCAATCTTGTTTTTCTCTTACAAGTCACTCTTGGCATAAAAAAAATTGGGCTGTAACAGACCATTGTAGTCCAATTTCTCAGGTGGGGGTCTGGTCCCTTTTGCTAGGCCTACGAACGTTGCCTAAAAATTTTTGGTCCATCAATATAGTCAAAGTTCCATGAGCAGCATGGTCATGATCCAATGGTGTAATGAGCGATGGAACTTGGAATCCTACGATAACATTAATTCTCTTTAAAAAAAAAAAAAAAAAAGTGGTCTAAAGAGTGAAATTTGAGAGTCCCTTATGTCTAAAATAAATTTTTGGAGTCCCTCTAGTCCTTAAAGATTCACACTCTTCTCATGAAATATAAGCTCCAAACTTGCTTAATGTTAATTCTCCGAAACAAAGGAAGTGTTCCGCAGATTGGAATTTTGATGTTCATACAGTTCTTAAAGTTTAAAGTTGATGTACGCCTTTTGTGAGACCCACGTCTTCATTTCCGATTAACTACTAATTAATTGCATTAACTATATATACAACAACAATAACAAAAGTTTTAATTTTAAATCTCAATCGAGAACTCTATTATAAATATAAGAAAAAAAAAGTATTTGCCTAAAAAAAAAGAGTCATGGGTACGTAGACAGGTAAAAGAAAGATCATTTTTATGCGAACATGAAAAAATGTCAAGAATGCTATGTGAGACTATTCTCCGAAACTCTTTCCAACAGGCCGAGTTCACAGACGTTAAATATGAAAGCAATGTTGATATTTGTTGCTTACGCGTTAACAAATCGGTCTCGGGCTATGCCTTCTTTCCAATTTAGTTTTCAAAAAAAGGGAAAAATATGTACCAAACTAGCAAGAGGAGTGCGCTGGATGGGAGGATGAGAAAGAGTAGCGCGTGAGTGTTCGTCGTCCTGCTCGCCCGTGAACTGAAAATTAATCATTAGCCACCTCTCTTCTTCTTCTTCTTCTTTTTTGTTTTTTTGGTGTGTGGATAATATAACAGATGACGATATAAAGACAGGTTTCAATCAATCGCCGATCGATTTCATCGGCTGAGCTCGTTTTCTTCTCGTTCAAGTTGTCTTTGGCAGAGAGTGATAGAGATAGACAGAGGCTTGCCTGCAGTTTTTAGAGAGAGAGAGAGAGAGAGAGAGAGAGAGAGAGATGGAGAAATCGATCAACAGGCAGCGGATTCTTCTGGATCACCTCCGCCCTTCATCTTCTCACAACTACGAATCTTCTCTTTCTGTGAGTTTGCAATTTTTCAATTTTTTTTAAAAAAATTTTACTTTGATTTTGTTATTCGATCTTCAAATTAGGCCGTTAATTACTGTACTTTAAAGTTGAACCTTCCCCTGCACTGCCTCTATGGTGTTTTTCTTTCTCTTTCTTTCTTCGCTTACGGTCTCGTTTTGTAGTTGCTTTTTCACCTTTTTTTTTCTTTCTTTTTTCTTTTCCGGGTTTCCCTTCCTTCGTGTTGGTGATATTGAGAATATTAAAATTAGGCATCAGCTTGCTTAGCCGGAGATAGTGCTGCGTATCAGAGGACTTCTGTGTTTGGAGACGACGTCGTTATTGTGGCGTTAGTAACTAATTCATTTTACAAATGCAATTTTGGTTTTTTTTTTTTTGGTCCTTGAATTAAGCTTATTGTTACTTGGATGTTCTACAGTGCATATCGGACTGCCATATGCTGATTTAAACGCGGTGGCTTCAAGGACACCTATGCTGATGATTTGCTTGCACCTCTTTTAAAGGTTTTTTTTTTTTTTGTTCTGCTTATTTCTTTTTCATTTTCTGCCGGCCATAGATGGTTGTAGTACAAGTTTAGTTCTTTCTGACTCTTTCCTTGTAGTTGCAGTGGCTCAATTTTGCATGTTTCCTTCTCGTGGTTGTGCAGGCATTGATAGAGAAGACAAATTTGAATCCTAGTGAAGTTGGCGATATTGTGGTGGGCACGGTGTTGGCACCAGGATCCCAAAGAGCAAGTGAATGCAGGATGGCTGCATTCTATGCTGGTTTCCCTGGTCCGTTCCCTCCCTTGTGCACTTGAAAATTCATGCTCATGGTATTGGTATTTTTGCTTTATGTGATAGCATTTTAAATGTTGATGCAGAAACCGTGCCCATTAGGACTGTCAATAGGCAGTGCTCATCTGGGCTTCAGGCAGTCGCTGATGTAGCTGCGGTGATCCGAGCAGGATTTTATGACATTGGTATGCGATGTTCAGGTTTTGGCAATGTGTGAGGTGATCTCCTGTTAGTTATTAGTGTTGTTATTTAAAACTCTTTTACTTCAGGCATTGGAGCTGGATTGGAATCCATGACAATTAATCCAATGGCTTGGGATGGAGATGTGAACCCAAAAGTATAGTCTTGTTCTTGTTTTCTCTGTGGTCAATTTAATTCCACTAAATTAGTTAGCAAAATGGTTATTTGATTGGATGCTGAAGGTCCTGGTGATTGTGGCAGGTAAAGACCTTTCAGCAAGCCCAAAATTGCCTTCTTCCCATGGGTGTTACCTCAGAAAATGTGGCACATCGTTTTGGTGTGTCTAGGCAGGAGCAGGATCAGGCTGCAGTATGTTTAACTGTCTTAATTTTTATTGCTAACCTTACTATGTTTTGTGAAATTACACTGACTTTGTCCTATTAGGTCGAGTCTCACTGGAAGGCTGCTGCTGCTATTGCTGCTGGAATATTCAAGGATGAAATCATTCCACTGAATACCAAGGTATATTATAGTTATTGCTTGATTCTGTGACAACAAAATAAGCCTATTTTAAGGTTTATTTTGTATATTTTGGTACTTGCATTTTTGTCGAAGTGCTTATGAGGTTTTAAATTGGATTCTGATGCATTTGGTTTTATGCCAAAGATTGTTGACCCAAAGACTGGTGACGAGAAGCCTGTCACAATCTCAATTGATGATGGGGTTCGCCCTAATTCATCTTTGTCTGAGCTGGGAAAACTGAAGCCTGTATTTAAGAAAGACGGGAGCACCACTGCTGGTATGAAATGGCACCATAAATCCTTCTCTCTAGTTTGACGTTACCAGATAGTCTATTTTAAGGCATTTTGGTGCATCTTCTGTAGGGAATTCTAGCCAAGTGAGTGATGGTGCAGGGGCTGTGTTGCTCATGAAGAGAAATGTTGCAATGAAGAAAGGGTTACCCATCCTTGGTGTTTTCAGGTGGGTAACATTTGTCAGCCTATAAGATGCTGTGACCTGGAATTATAGCAATTCCATGTTGTTGTATGTAACAAAAATCTTACTTGTTCAACATAGTTTTAACTCCAGGGACTTCGTAGCTTTCAACTTATTGTAATTGAAGTTAACTGTGCTTTAAGAAATTGATGGTCGTGCTTAGAGACTTCATTAGCTGTTTTTTGCGACACTCAGCACTGTTATGCTTTGAATCTTTCCGTGTCAATACTCATGTGAGTACCATCTGAAATGCTTATCAGATATATTGCAATACTACTATCTACCAGTGTTTTACCATGTTTGATGAGGAAATAAATTGTTGGCGCATTAATCTGATATATAGCTCTTTTCTGTTATCTGAAAGAGCAGTTGCAAACTTGCTAATTTAGTGGTCAATAACAGGGGACTTTGACCAAGGGACCTTCCCTGAGCTTCTAATAGTTCTATTATTACTCTGGCCCAATAACATGTGATTTATGACATCTCATAACTTGTAATCAAACCCTATACAATGAAAGTATTGGGGTTTCAATTAAGGGATATGACCCATCATTCATTGTCAGGAATTTCTATCCTTACTTTGCACTCTTGGAGCTGGTCAGCCATGCTATTCCTTGTTGAGATGGTGCTCTTAGTTTTTATCATATACCGTGCAAATTCCATCATGAATAAAAAGTGTTCATGTTATGAAAAATGAATTTCGCTAGTTTTTTCCAGTTTTTCTCATGTAGCCTTCTTGGTTATGCAGGACTTTTGCTGCTGTTGGTGTTGACCCTGCCATAATGGGTGTTGGCCCAGCTGTCGCAATTCCAGCTGCAGTTAAGGCTGCAGGTCTAGAACTTGATGATATTGATCTTTTTGAGATAAATGAGTAAGAAGGATTAGTAATTCTACTTACATTTCTGTGTAGGTGTCTGATGTTTCACAGGTACACAGACTCTTCCAAATTTTGTTATTAGTTTTCTATGTTGTCTGCATACAGGCATTTGCTTCTCAGTATGTATATTGCCGGAAGAAGCTGGAGCTTGATCCAGAGAAGATCAATGTCAATGGGGGCGCAATTGCCATTGGACATCCTCTGGGTGCAACAGGTGTTTGAGTTGCCATATAATTTGAAGGCTTTCACAGTATTTAAAATCTCTCTTTAGGGTTTATCAGTTGGTCTGATTACACCAGTACACTTGACTAATGCATGCATGCAGCATATGTGCACAACATGCTTCATTAATCTATGGGTTTCATGGACTGAAAGCCCGCAACTGGTGTTGGATTTAATGTACAAGTGATTAAGAAAACCTGTAGAAGGGGTCTTCCTTGCCCATTAACATCCTTTTTGAAAAAGATTGTATGTGCATTAGGAAATTCAGCCCTCCAGGACTGAGTGATTAGTATTTCTTCTGCTCACTTCCTCTTATAACTAACTTTCAATTGTCTATTTTTGCTCACAATTTTTTCCATCATACCATGTAGATGGTGTCTCCTTACTGCATCATACAAGACCAGTCTTGTTAAAATGTGTGATTTTTCTATACTGACATTTGGCGGCCATTGGACTTGCACTTAGATTGATGTCCAAATTTTTTCTGAGGTGGCGTTTGTAAGATATCATATTATATTATGATTATTTTCAAAATTTATAGATATGCCTTGGATAATCTGAGTATTTCTTCGTGGAAAATCAACTTCCCAATCTTGTTAAATTTGCAAGAATGCTTTTTACAAGTGTACAATAAAGAAGAATGTGCTATACATTATTCCAGTAAGCTTCACGTGGTATCTGCTTTCTTAAAGCCACAAAATAACTGATAACATGGCATGACATCAGGTGGGAGATACAAAATTTGACTATACATGACTATATTGCCATTTTATGTTCGTTGCACAGGATGCACTACTTCAATAGACATACATGAGATCCTCAATGAATTCATTTATTCTCTTTTACTGTTGCAGGTGCTCGATGCGTAGGTACTCTTCTGCATGAAATGAAGCGTCGTGGTCGAGACTGTCGCTTTGGAGTGGTATCAATGTGCATAGGTACCTTCTATGCTGGTGTATGAGCATTGCTTGTGCAAGAGTGTGGATTAGTCTGATGAGAGATGAGTGTGGATTAGTTTGATGACAGATGCTTGCTTACAACTCAATGCAGGTACTGGAATGGGAGCAGCGGCTGTTTTCGAAAGGGGAGATGCCTGTGATGATCTTCGCAATGTCCGCAAGATTCAAACCAACAATCTTCTATCTAGAGATGCCAGGTAGATACTGTGTTAAAGCACAAGCCTGACACTCATCTACAAAGTTGCCGAGGGTGACCCTACCCAATTATGTTATGGATAGAGTTATTGCTCCTAATACAACAATGTAATAAGGTGGTTTTTTCTGTTGGAAGAAAAGTCAGATTGACTGTAACCTTGACTTTTTTTCACATAATTCAGTTTCATTAAGTTTTGTACCCGAGATGTCACCAAGACCTCCATCCCCACACTCGCTCACGGGAAATACCCAAACCCAATAATGGATCGCCAAAGGCTCTGAGCGCGTATCACTCAACCAGCTGCTGCAAAAAAAGGGTCGGGAATTTTGTGGCGTTTCTTGTACTATTTCTGAACAATTAAGTCTTCTTAACTAAGTGGACATGACGAGAAAAAATTCATATGGTTCACTTTAATTAAAATTAGAATTGAAGTCTTGTTATTGACGTTATTGTTTGTATACTATTGCCTGTGATAATTTTTCGTGGGGCTATAATGGGGTATAAATGAAACACGACGGGACCAAAAAAAAAAAAAAAAAAAAAAATCTTTAATAGAATTCAAAATTCATCTGATTCAAAAATCTTTTGTATATGCAAACACCTAGGTCGATTTGGCCAACCAATCTCATTTTACCCTCGAACGTACAAAACTTGAGCATCTTTGTCCCTATCCATCAAATGAGAAATTATCCATTTGGCATGTAACATATAAAATCTTTAAAAAGGATATTTAGACTCTTAACCCCCAGTTTTAGAATATCAACTAAAATCAGCTAATCAACTATCGTCCATCCCCAAAACCCAAAGTAATAATAATAAATAAATAAATAAATAAAAGGAAGAAGAAGAAAGGGTTAGATTTGCACCTAAAAGCTGGTACGTTGCCCATCCAGACAAACAAATTCGGCCTCAAATCTCAACGCGTTCTATCCATCAAGTTTGCAAACTTTGCATCGTCTCTAACCTTTGAACGGCGGAAAAAAGAAAAAAAAAAACAGAGAGAGAGAGAGAGAGAGAGAGAGAGAGAGAGAGAGAAGCCCGTGAATTTATTATCCTTTAGTAGCAATTGAATAGCTTGGTCTTAACCACAAAATTTGCTAGGTGTTTACCAACTTAGTCCAATCTTTGAATCTATCAATTTAGGTTTTAATCTAACATTTTGTTATAATGTTAGTATATTACATGATGCTTTGAAATTTCATTATCGAATAAATGTGTAATCAAATTGTATTAGTTTAGATTTTGAATCACCCGTGTAATTCACATAACTAAATAACAAAATTTTGGATGATTATATTAAATTAGTAAAACCGAGACAAAGAAGGGAAAAAAAAAAAAAACAATTTGAGAGCCAAATTGATAGTAGGACAACACGAAACAGACTCTTTAACCCTTGTATTGTTTTGACATGTTTCCTATCGCGGACCGAGGGTGTCCATTTAGAATACCTAACTTTATGAGCCATTTAATTTAAAAAAAAAAAAGAAGAAGAAGGAAAAGACTGACAAAGGATAGCAGGAAAGTAGAGACATGACATAAAGTTATTATCTTTTGTCAGATTGTGAGGTTGTAGTTTGATACGTAGTGGGGGGGGCATAGGCTCGCCAACCCACGGTTCAATTGTTTCCATTTAAGGAAGGTTCTTTCTGAGCAAAGGTACAATAATAATAATATTCTTTGCACATCAAAGCGCAGAACATCCAGTGGGATTCGACCTTTAATTTCATCGTTGAAAAATGCGGCCGCTAAAATCATACGACACTCAGTTCCATCCTTCTAAAGTTGCATGCTTTATCATTGGGTCCCGCAAGTTCTGTGGTCTCCGATTCTAACTTTAGGACAGAGTCACCGTTCTGTGTCGACTTGATTGTTCTTACACGTACGTATGCATGCCTGCTCTTCCCAGTACATGGTACTTTCTTCCCCAGCTGGCTTTTTATTTTTATTTTTGTTATTGTTAAATCTCTGCTCCATTCCTCTATTGTAACTTTTCACAAAGTGTTTATTCTTGGCCTTCGGAATCCATTCGTTCATGTACGAGAATAAAATTTTCATATGTTCTATGATCTTTTGGTTGAAGGCGATGGTACATCAGGGCTAATCGATATTTGGTCTACTTCATCCTTTTTTTTTTTGGTTTAAAACACATTCTGATAATTAAGTATTTAAACACTAACTTATAATTCTTAGACTTAAATCTTATAGACCTAAGATTTATAAGAAATAAATACTCATAAAAATAAAATTTTTAATATATATATATATATATATATTAAAAAATAATATATTTAAAAAAATTTATATATCATTTCTAAAATAATAAAATTTATTTACTTATTTATAAGATTATATTTACTTTATATTTTATATAATAAAAAAGCTTCAACAAAAACTTGTATGTAAAAAAAAATGACAAAAACAAAACTTAGGTGGTGGATCAACCACCCTTAGTTCAAAAATTTTGAAACTAAACCCAAAGTAATATAAAAAAAATTGTATTTATTCGTCTAAATACAACTTAAAAATTTTCTTTTTAACTCTTTTTTTTTTTTTTAACTATTTGAAGTGCACGTATTTTTTTAAACAATATATCCCAAGTTCATTTTGAGACCCGATTGTAAGATTTCTTACTCCACTGGGATATCAGATCAAATAAATTTTTGGATGACATTTTCAAAACTAATTTATGAATTAATCTATAACTACATATGATATGATCGATAGCTGAACAAAGCGATTCGTACTAGCAATCTCGTTGAAATATTAATCGGAAATGTTATGAAGCTAGAATCCTTGTGGTAAACAAGCAAAAACAAACAAGTGTCTGGTCAAAAAGGATAATTCCTAGGTAGGATTCGTAAAAGGTGAAGTCATACGTAGTACACAGAAAACTTGATGACAATGTAAGCTTTAGAAATCTTTGATTATTGGGCTGCGGAACCTTCACATCAGTGGAATTTAGAGTCATCTAATGCTGGCAATGTAAGCTTGATCAGCTGGCAACCACTAGGCTCTTTTTTGTTTTTTTTTTTTTTTGAACATTAATGTTGATGGATGTGCGAAGGGCACACCTGGTCTAATGGGACTTGGCGGTCTGGCGAGAGATGATGGGGGCCAGTGGCTTTTTGACTTTTCTGGGTTTGGTGGTACAGCTATGGCTATTGATGCTGAACTTAGGGCTATTTACGTGGCCTTGAAGACTGCATGGGAGAGGGGACATGGTTGAGTTATAGTAGAAACGGATTGAAAACTCGCTCTCCAAAAAATTCTTTCGGATGATTAGGAATTAGATCTTTTTCAATCCATTTGTTGCGGATTGTTTGCACCATTTGAATCTATCCCATGAATACAAACTTCAACATACGTTGCGAGAAGGAAACATTAGTGCAAATTTTATGGCAAATGTTGAAGTCTCGTCTGATAGTCCTCTCCAGATATGGAACTCTCCTCTTACTGGCACTGGGGAGTTACTCTATACGGACATGGTTGAAGTGGCCCTTTCCAGGGGTGGATCGATTACTTAGTTTTGTTTTTTTTTTTAATTATTTTTATTGGGACTTTTCTTCTATCTTTAATTCCTCTTGCCAGAATAATAATAATAATAATAATAATTTAATGACACATTGGTTCTCGATGGTAACGGGAGGATAAGAGTGGTCTCAATGGTCCAACAAACATAGGAAAAAGGGACTTGAAATCAATCTAACCAAACATGGGCATGAATTCGATGGAATAACGTATGCGTGAGATCAATAAACATACCAAAGTTTGCCACTAATGATGTTCTAGTGGCGCCCATGAAACAATAAGACTAAAAAGATATGCTCAAAATACTAAAGCATTTTGTACAAAATTATACAGTCTTCAGAAGTCATATCAGTAATGCCAAAACCAGAGAAGTTTTGTGGATGGAAAGCCAAAATTCTACTGCATTGGTGAAAACTGGAACGAAACAAAAAAATCAGACAAGGAACTAGAATCAGTTCCACGGTTTTGTTTAAATTGTAACCATTGGAGATGGTTCGCCCCATCTAGAAACGAAGCCCTAATTGGCCATAGTCATTAGAAACAATGGAAATAGTCAATTTATTTTTTTTTCCCAAAAAAAAAATTAAAACTTAAAAATGGAAAAAAAAAAATGTATTGTATTGAATCGGAAACAAAAACCAAAACTGGAACAGAATCATCTAAGTAACTTATTGTGCCTTTTGCAATTCTAAAGTTGTAGAGAAAAGTGTAACTTTTTCATTTGTCCTATTTCTTTGCTTGGCGTTATTCACTAAAATTATTCTATCTTCAATTTTCTTTACATTGACCACCCCTGTGCTGACCGATTCCTACCCTATATGTTTTTGCTCTTTCAATGTCCAATTTGTATATAAAATGAGCAGCTCGACAGTCACATCTCATCTAAACCTGTAATTTAAAACGGATCTTCTCAGACAGCATAGTAAAAAGAAGCTCAAGACAGTCTCCCCTCAGGCTTCTACAGTTTGCAGGTATCATCATGAAGACTTGAACAAAATCTAGTTAGGAATCAGGAAAAGTACATAAAAAAACAAAAATTCAAAAAGGAAAAGGTGGATTCTTCAGATTGTACAACAAGAATAAAGACAGCTAAAGGCACCACAAAACCTTAGGTATTGAAATTTTGTGTGTGTGTGTGTGATTGTCTATATATATGTATATAGAAGTGTGCATAGATGGAGAGTGGGGGTGAGAGTGTTTCTAGCTAGGTGTGTGACAATGCCTAGGAATACAGACCCACTTGTAGTTGGTCGTGTAATAGGGGATATACTGGATCCCTTTACAAAGTCAATCTCCCTTAGGATATCTTACAATAACAGAGAGGTCGCAAATGGCTGTGAACTGAAACCATCTCAGGTTGTGAATCAACCTAGGGTTGATATTGGTGGGGATGACTTGAGGACTTTCTACACTTTGGTAATTACATTTTTGATGGTTTTCTTCCTCCTCCTCCTCCCCACCCCCCACCCCTTTTTTTTTTTTTGGCACAAATAGACTGCCAGAAGCAATGGTATATCTTTGTGACATAAAATTGCGGCAGTACAAAAATGCACATCGGTGGTTGCCACTGCCAGGGTTTTGGGAAGTCTCAGTAGGACTCATCTCATTTATTGCAGGTTATGGTGGACCCAGATGCACCAAGCCCTAGCGACCCAAACCTCAGAGAATACTTGCATTGGTAGGATTTTCTGTCTCAAGTATTTTTGAATTGAAATGGTTTGAAAACCTCTTTCTTTCCATCTATCCGTGCAGTGGTTTATATTTTATAGTTTTGACATTAGGAATATCATTAGATTAGAAGATGGCATCAGAGGGTATTGATTTTGGTGCAGGTTGGGCTTACTGATGTCAAGTTGAATTAGGGAGTTTTGCAAGACTTCTTGCAAAAATATCAGACACGAGAGAGAGAGAGAGAGAGAAGAAGAAGAAGAACTTGTACCAAAATAGCCCAATTGGAAAAGCTAACTTTTGGGAATTTAACTTAATAGACCAATAGAGATTTTTTCTTTTTGAAAAATATAGGCCAATGGGGGGGGGGGTTGAGGTACGGCTGTGCTTCAAAGTGTTGCTTCGAGGTGCCGTGGTTTCCATTTTGATGGTACAAACCATGTGCACCTGTCTATCATGATCTCTCTTCTGTCAATTTCTCTTTGTCCTTCGAGGTGTCGTGGTTTCCATTTTGATGGTGCGGAGACTGTTGGAAACCCCACAAACCAAAAGGCATTTTGTCTTTAACAAGGTTCTTTGGGACAATAGGTGGGGGTTCTACATGTAGGGCAATAAGTGTTACTATTGTGATTGGTCCTGTGTACACGAGGATTCTTTCAAGCTTTTGTCGTTTTGTTCATGGAACTTCTTTCGAAAGACAGCAGCCGTTTCTTCTCACGAGCCCATAATTAACCCCTTCTGCGGAGAAAATTAACACAAACTCGTTTTTAATTTCTTTGATTCAAACAATATAGTCACTAGTGGTAGTACAGTTTAACTTTCAAATAGTCTAAAGTTTTTCATGTGCATGGCAACGTTAATTAATCTCCCATTTATTTTTTCCCCCACTTTCTTCCTTGCAAAATTGAGTCTCGTGTAGGATAATTGAAAAAGAAAAGTCGGAAGATAAAGAGTATAATTGTTCTCTGCTCAAATGGCTACCCCTCTGGCCCACCTCCTATCAATGGGTGCACCAAGGTAGTGCACTAGTGTACATTTTTCATGTCCATTTTTGCGTGTACTTGAAGGCACATCGCTCCGATATGTGTGCACGCCGAACCATCTCCGAGTCTACCTGTAGACCTCGTTTGCCTCTATGCAGTCAACGTCAATTCCCAATACACGTACAATAGTACTATACTATTTTACAGGCGTCCCGGTGTCCTTCACTTTCGATTGGGAAAAGGTGCTTAGAAGGAACGGAGGACAGGGCCTCGACGGTTTGTGGTGGCATATAGTGATCGCGGCGGTTCCAACCCTTTTTCTTTTATTTTTTTTATATAAAAAAATAATAATGGGTATATAATTAAGTAAATGTGTATATATAATTAATAAAATTGTATTATTTACACATTATTATTATTTTATACACATCATATATATTATATTCATATTTAATTTACCTATTTGCATATCACAAGTCTTTTTTAATAAAAAGTATGTGAGACCCTCATTTTTATTTTATAAAAGCAACAATAAACAGTCAATAAAACTGTTCTCGCATAATATTTTGGTATATATAAAAAAATAGATAAACACAAAAAATAATAGGAATAAGTTAATATAAATAATTTTTATATTACATATCTAATATTTAAGTTTATTACTTTTATATTTATTGTAGGTCATTTCATAACCCTTGATATATGAATTTGTAGGCTGGTGACTGATATTCCGGCAACTACTGCGGCCACATTCGGTGAGTGCTTCGAACTAACATGACACCATAATATAAATTAAAATGGTTGTCCAAAAATTAGCTTAGAAGTAGCTTATACAACATTTATGTAACGTTCCCATCTCTATCAGCATGTACGGATCATAGATCTCCAAAAAAAAAATAAAATTGAAAATTATATGCGTGGATGGTAGGCCAAGAGATCGTATGCTACGAGAGCCCGCGACCAACGGTGGGGATTCATCGGTTCGTCTTTGTATTATTCCGGCAACTGGGAAGACAGACGGTGTACGCGCCAGGGTGGCGCCAGAATTTCAACACCAGGGACTTCGCCGAGCTCTACAATCTGGGTTTGCCGGTGGCCGCCGTTTATTATAATTGTCAAAGGGAGAGTGGCTCTGGTGGACGGAGGCGATAGGGAAAAAAATTAAGACCCCTTTTGTAGTCAGGGCCTAAATTTTTATTAAGATAGTTGGACAGATGAAGCAATTGGCCCAAAGTCCCCACATATATATATATATATATATAACTATACATATACATGGATGCATGTAATATCAAGTGGCGGCCTACTGGTTGTGTTTTGAGTTGGAATTTGAGCTTATGTATTAGCTTCCTTCTATCATTGACTAATGCTTGCACTGGTTTTTTTCTCAACCAGTAAATATACCGCCTTTGTATAACCATCTACAAAGCTTCTCTGATTTATCAAAAAGAAAATATGTGTGTTTACTAGTCATATCTTGCTCATTCATGGGATTAAAGAAAGAAAAACACTCCTGTACTCGGCTATTTATTTCCTATACTGTGTCAAACATGGATGTGAAAAATTGGGAAAAAAGTAGTCGTTGGATGTTGTGTGTGTGTGTGTGTGTGTGTGTGTGTGTGTGTGTGTGTGTGTGTGTGTGTGTGGTTTCTCCGGGCATGGTTGAATTTTCATGGCCATCATTGGAGCTGAATTAAGAGCAATTTCTGTGGTCCTGCAGACGGATTGGCACATCATATGACATAATGCTTATGGTTAATTAAACAGTCTTGGGATTATTGACTGCAACATATATGGGGTGAAGACAATTATTGCGCTGATTTTTCTAGCCAATTTTGGAGTCCTCTAGTGATTATTATCTTAGAATTTGGGACAAGCCGCCACCTAGTATTTAGGTATTGCTTCAGGTAGATATGTTTCCGGTGACTGTCTCTCGGGATGGCTACTACTCTTTTTATCTTTATTTTTCTTGTTTTCCATCTCTTTTAACATAATTAAAAAAACAAAAAAAGGTGGGGGGTGGGGTGGGGTGGGGGAAGAGACTGATGATAATTCCAGGAGGCCTAGGAATTGCGGATCAACATTTTGAAAAATCTGAAGAATTAGTGTGAATTTGGAAAAAAAAAAAAATTAAGATTCAAGGAGAAATAGAAGAGAGAAAAGTTTCGGATGAGAAATCCAACCAAGAAAAAAAAAATAAAAATTCAATTGAAATTTGAAATAAAAATTCACAATTTGCCTGATATTTTCTTTTAAAAGAATATTTTTATTTTTATTTTTATTTTCTTTTTATGTTATAATTTATTTGTAGTTTTATATTTAATAGGTGAAATTGATTTAAAATAAAAAAAATAAATTCATATAATATAAAATAATAAGTGAGTTATACTTAAATAAATAAATATAATAAACATTTTAATTAATCTCAATTCATCTCTCTGTGCCCCCAAACCTACTCTCTCTCTCTCTCTCTCTCTAGTTTCACCATTTAAAAAACAAAGAAAAAAAAAAACTACCCTTACTTCTCCCTTCAATGCTATTCATGGGGCGCCAGAGGTCGGGTAACGGGATTCGGGTCGCACCGATTGCCTAGAAGAAGCGGGGCCCAGGACGACCCCACCAAGTTTTCGGTTCTATATCTCAATCTATCGACCCCATCCCCTTTATTTGCTTTTACTTTGAAGGCGACCATTGCCCGCGTCCCACCAAGAGCCTTGTGGGTGGCCAGTCTACAGCTGGCTCCAGATAAATCCTTAAAACAGATTTAAATTTTTAATCAAACTTAAATTACATATTTATTTTAAATAAAATTTAATCAAAACTTAATTAAGAAAGTATATATATATATACTTAAATATAGCATAAAAATACAAAAATATACTTATATACATAATTCACTTAAATAAACCGTTCTCAGGAGATATTTACGGCTTTTTCGAATCAAGCGCAGCATCGGTCAACACAAGTGGAGGTGTTAATCAAGCAAACATAGACAACCATACGCTGCACTTTCATCTTATCAATGCAATGAGAATTCAGAGTCAGTTCGATTTTTCCAGGAATGGCGGAAATGCATCCATGAAATGCTAAAAGGTGCTGCTAATGCAACTAGTCTCAAAAATTGTACAATTTGAATACATGGACGAACAAAATTGTATCTGAGTCCAAATTGGGACTATAATCCCCAAGAGTATAGATCACAAAAACACCAGATCTTCACCGCTAAAAAAGAAAAAACCAAAAAACAATCAAAGGCCAAATAGATAACCGAATAAGAGCCACCACGAAGAACCCTATATGGCACGTGTGACACGACAGACAAAGCACAAGTTCAGGTTCCTGTGATGGTCTACAGTTACCAAGCAGTATGCCCTCTTCTTCCACTATTCGTCGGTCACGCATCCTCTGGAAGCTGATTGCACATTCTTTATGTACTGGAAATGATCATGATGACACAATATTAGCAAAGACTTTAAAAACTGAATGGTGAGAAGATAGTCAAAGGAAGATTTTTGCTCACCTTGTACAAAACTCCGCGGGTGACCTTATATGGAGGTGGAGTCCAATTCTTTCTACGTTCTTCCATTTCCTCGTCCGTTAGCTGAACATCTATTCTTCTCTCCTGGACATCAACTGTAATGATGTCTCCATTTCTAACCAGACCGATTGGACCACCTTCCTGAAAATAAGTTCCAGATTTTTTTAGCTATTGTTTATCAACATAACTTTTATGTTCATAGACCTAGACTAACGAAGCAGTATAACTATAAAAAAATAAAAAGCACATCCTCCTGGAACACAATCAATGCCGAGACAAAAAGCACATCTCCTAAACACATTTTTTCTGACACAAGTTAAAAGGCTTGCTTGGGCCTTAGTGGGCCCTAACCCACCTCGATCCCTGCACCCAACACGACCTCAAGTACAGTTTGTGACAATGCCCTAGTTGGCTGAGTTGGCAGCTAAAACACAAAGGTTCCTTACTTTTATCTAGCATGTAAAGAACTGAAAATTATGAATTTTTTACCTGTGCTTCAGGACATAAATGCCCAACAACAAATCCATGAGAACCCCCTGAAAACCTTCCATCAGTCAACAATGCACAATCCTGCAGTGTTCAACAACAATAACCAAATAAAACTGTCACTGAGACAACTAAAATTATCAACTGAAATAAGTGCTCTTGGCTTTGAGAACCTATTAGTGACCAAGGTTAACTCCAAATGTTACATTAAATGAAATAAGAAGCATCAAAGTCATAACTGTCAACTATTAAGATCACATGAGCAAGCCATTGAACATGGTTTACAAAGGTGACTCTGGTTGGTTAATTTATTTGTATCTTAATATGTGAGAACTGTAGAATAGTACGAATCAAGTCAAATCAACAGCAAAGCACATTGATGAACACAACCCAGATTTCATATTTAGCATTACCTTGCCAAGACCAGCTCCCATGATTGCGCTTGTTGGTGTTAACATTTCAGGCATTCCAGGTCCTCCCTTAGGACCCTCTCCTCTGATAACCACAACTTTCCCCTGAAAGATTAAAGAATATGCACAAAAATAAAATATGCCAATTCCACAAGTGAGTTTCACCATAAATCTTAAAACTGGATTAATTTAAGGTCTTGATGCATTAGGAGATAGCCACAATGACTGCAAGATTCTGATGCATTGAAGCAGAATATTGTCAATCCAGTCTCCAGGTCACATTGTTGAATCAGACCAAGCTTTGGAATTTTATAATGGTTAAATGATAACATTCTTTTGGATTGAAAGAGAAAAATAAAAATAAAAAAGCAAAAAAAATTCTTAATTATTGGTCAATAATCAATTTTCTTTTGTTTTTTCATGTTCAAGCTGTTTTCACACAACTTCACAGTTTTTCTCCAGCAAAGCAACAACAATGCCTCAAAATTCATCTCAACTGCTAAGAAAGGACCAAAACTTTTGAAGTTAGTTATTGCATGATTTCCAGAAACAGAGCCTTGCCACTTCATTGGTTCTCATGTACAAGAGCAAATAAACACAGGCATGCAATGAGGTCTCTAAAAGTCTGAATTCCAGTGCTGACTAAAAGTCTGCTAACTTGAAGGCAGGAAAACAAACATCTGAGGGCTAAAATGCTGACTGGATGAATGCTTACCTTAAAGTTCATAGGATTCTCGGAGATAGCTGCAATCATGGATTCCTCTCCCTCAAAGACAAGAGCAGGACCTGAAGAACAGTGTTGACATTTTCAAGAAGCCAAAGTGAGAACCAAGAAAAATTGGCAACAGAGACACAACAGATATTAATAAGAGGTGTAATTCTATTGATAATTTGATATAATTGCTATGCCTAATGTAGGCCGTACCAGAGAAATAGAGCCCTTCTTTCCCAGTAATTTTTGCTACAGAGCCATCCGGTGCAAGATTTCCGCGCAACACTTGGATATGACCTGTTTTCTTGATGGGGTTTTCCAATGACTTTATAATGTCCTGTAACAGAAAGACAGATTCTCTTATTAATCACTTTTAAAATGCATTGTTTCCCAAACAACAAGACACAAAATGAAAATTTGATGTCCATCCCACCTGCCCCTCAGCCAAAGGTGGACAATTTTGCACATTTTCGCCCAATGTTTTCCCAGTAACTAATAGAAAATGTCTCATGTTAGTGTTAACACTAGATGAGAAATTGACTGCAGAAAATTGGTGAAAAGGCGGCTTATACAATTCCATTTCATACCAGTCAAACAGTCTCCATCTATGAAACCAAGCTCCAAAAGATAGCGAAGTACTGCAGGTGTTCCTCCAATCTATAAAAAATACAGGGGGAACATAATCATGAAAGTACATAAGCAAACCATGTATAACAAATATTTGATATGGTTGCTGGAAAATGCAAAGCTATTCGAAAATAGAGTGAAAAAGGATAATCTGCAATCCACACCTTATGCACATCCTCCATGACATATTTCCCACTGGGCTTCAGGTCTGCAAGGAATGGAACCTGATCACTGACCTTCTGGAAATCATCAAGGGTTAATTCCAGTCCAACAGACCTGCCAAGATATCATGAGCTATCTCCACAAGATGCAACTACAAGTGGAACCCAGAGGAAAACTCTCCTTACCTTGCAATGGCAATTAAGTGTAACACAGCATTGGTAGACCCTCCAAGTGCCATCACAATAACCATTGCATTGTGCAGTGACTTACGAGTGATAATATCTCGTGGTTTCAAGTCCATCTTCAACAATTCTAACAGATATTTTCCAGCCAATCGGCACTCATCCAACTTCAGTTGGTTTTCAGCAGGTATCGATGAGCTGTAAAAAGGAAATCAGATGTCAATTTGTTTGCAAACACAAATACACTTTGTACAAGGATATATTTGTATCTGTACAGAAGAAAAAATTGTACCTGTATGGCAGAGACATTCCAAGAGCTTCAATTGCAGAGGCCATAGTGTTAGCAGTGTACATTCCCCCACAAGCCCCGGCACCAGGGCAGGAATTACGGACTACAGTTTGTCTTTGGGCATCACTTATAGATCCACTAACATATTCTCCATAAACCTACAAAAAAGGCAGTGGGATAAGAGAGCCAGTGAGGGAGGAGACAGAGGATGAAAACAAAAATATAAATAATTTCCTAACATGGAAATGCAACAAGTTCATGCTATTGACTTGAATTTATTGCTTAAAAAGAAGATAAAAAACTGAAATAACATAGGCATTTACTTATAAGGACTTATGAAAATATAGAAATATTAAAGTCAAAATTTCCAATCATACATTGATGATACACATCAATGCCAAGTAAATTAAGCACCATCTACGGTCATCTCCAATTCTCTTTCAACCCAAATAGCAAGAATTTGATACCAACATCAAGTATTCCAAGTATTCATAGGACAAAGAGGAAGTCAACACCCACATATATTATGGCACATAACTAACTAAAGATCTTAAAGGAAAATATGCAACTGAAGATAGAATCCCATTCACATCCCAAGTGTGGATTAGGAGATCCAATATGCATCCATAACACCATTAAAGCAGAAGACTAACCTGAAATGCGGATACTATGTCATAAGTATGGCCATTAACATGACCAGGCTGCAAAGGAGAGAAATGCATTTAGTCATTGTCTAAAAGCCTAAAACATAAATAAAAATATAAGCAACAATCATCAGATTTCCTTTACATGAGGAAAATAACAAAGCCTTAGGTATAGCATTGAAATATCCAAGAATTATATAAGCCAGTTATACAATAGGATGATATTATCATGTGAGTGATTCCAGTTTGAAAGAAGTTGAAAAGAAACAACAAGAAAGTGATGTCTCACACCTTTATAGTTCCACCATAAACCATAAGGCTAGGTCTGTTGAGCCTGCCCATTGCCATAATTGTACCTGGCATCTACAACAATTTACAGAAGTAAATTCCATGCAAGTTCAAGACTTTGAAAGCTCAGACATCTCAGCTTCGTGCATTAAAAGACATGTGACAAGAAGTTGCACGTATGATGGAAAATCTTGAACAGAAGCCCCAATAAAACAGAAAAATTTATAGCAAATCATATCACAAATAAAACAGTTGTCAATTCAAGAAGTATAAGAAAAGACATAAGACAGTTGCACATAAAACTCTAAACTTTAGCCAAGAGTTTGCAGTGCAAATTTTAGCAAAAAGTAGGCAATAAAAGAAACAGAACCTTATATTATGATCATATTCCAAGAAGATCAAGTTAATCCAGCAAGCAAAAAAGCCCAAAAATACATTAGAGTCAAAGAAGCTTAGCTTATATCTTCTTCCAATTACAAGACATACATTTCAAACTCTGAATATTTCCACCCACACAGAAAACCCTGAAGATGGTTTTTTTTTAAAAAAAAAAATATATTAGATTCAAAATAGGATAATCACCTGTTGCAAAAACAACCCCACAAACTCCCACCAAACAAACCAAGCAACCAAACGTATAGCAGCAGAGTTCATGTATTTGCCAGAAGCAGAGAAACCTCTGCCAGTTGATTGTTGCCACGAAGCATCAATATCTCAATTTCAATTCAAACACGGGTTAATTCACACTCCACGCAAGAAATATTTGCCATGCGAAAATAGGAACAAAAAGAAAGGGGGGGAATCTTTTGTCTAAAGAAATGCTTTGAAAAAGAAACCTTTCAAAGGTAGTGCTTTTTCAACCTAAAAACCATAAATCCAACAAATACACACCTACTTTGAAGAAAAAGGTCCACTTACATTCTTATCACAGCCAGGTATGGAGATGTTCCCATCATACCACTGAGCACTCATGACAGTCTCGATACTATCAGCAATCAAGTCCCTACTCTGCAAGCTATAACACATCCCTCTAGTCCCCATAGAAATAGCATCACTTACACCAATTGTGTTAAACCTGAAACCAACCATACCAGCCTCTTGCACACCTTGTTTGACTGCCTCCGACAACCTCAGCAAGTGCATGTTACACGTGTTTCCCTCGTACCAGACCGATGAAATCCCCACCTGGGGCTTGCCCATGTCCTCCTCCGACAGCCCCACTCCATAGAGCACCGCCTGAGACCCACCTTGCGATTGGGGTTCCGTAATGCGCGAGCTGTGCTTGTTCAGCTTGTGGGTCACGGTGGACGCCGCCGATTGGTCTGCAGTGACCGCCGGCTGCGCCTGGGCGGAGACGCAGAGGGATGAAGGGCGGGTGGGGATTTTTTGGGGTTTAGTGTGGCGACTAAGGGAGGGAGTTGTCGGAGTTAGGGGATTAACTGGGGTAGCGCGTGGGAAGATGAAGGCGGACTGCATGGCGGATCGTGGCTGGGCGATGGAGGCGGTGTGTGAAAAATGACGGGTTAACGGCGGCGAAAAGAGAAAGGAATTCGAGAGGGAAAGAAAAGAATTGGTGCGGTGATGGTGACGTGTTTTGCTTGAACATGAGTTGGGTCCACATCGGGCGGCGCTGGGGTTTTGCTTTTTTTTTTTTTTTTTACGTTTAGGGCTTTGCGATTTTGAGAAGGTTGACAGGTGGAATGAGGGGCCTAACACAAATTAAAATTAAAAAATCATAATTGAACCCACCAAAAAATAAAAATAAAAATAAAAAATCAATTTATCTCAATCCACTTAACAAGTTCACTTCGACTAATGAAATGCAAGCTCAAAAAAGTAAAATGAAATGATGTGTATAACATACTATATTAACAATCACTCACCAGGCCCATCTTCGATCGACAAATAAGAACAAACCCACTGGAGACGACCCTAGTCAACATCTTCAAAGTGTATAAAAAACATTGACTTTCTATGTTCGTATATCTGCATCTTTATATTTGTGTTCATGCTAATAGATTGAAGGCTCTGCTAACTCAACACCCTCAGATTTGCCTACTCCACTATTTTTCTTTTGAACGAGGCAGATCGTTAAGGTTAATAAGCTGGTAGTCAATGAGAAGAGGACACATGTGTGAATCCATTAATCATTTTTAGATGGAGATCACAATTACTAGTCTTTATTCATAATCTTTCAAAAAAAAACAAAAACAAAACAAACAAAACAATAATAATAATAATAATGTCACTGCAACTTAATTAAATTTAAAATTAAAAGTTTGTTATTATTGGGTTGGATTCTACAAAATGGCACATAAGATGATTTTGGTTGGCCGTCTGGGCTCGATTGGTTATACTTTAGTATTCACACAATTTAATGAGACGAGACACTTTTATGCCAAACTATTATGTGATAACATTTTAGATGCAGCCGAATTATTTTAATTATATACATATATATATATATATATATATATATATATATATTCTATTTTTTTAACAAAATAAATTAAATGTATGGACACAATTGATATATTATTTATAAAATATTAGTTTTATTTGTGCTAAGCTTAATGATATTTTTGAAATATGTATGCTTGTTAAACATCCGTGCCTCATAGGCTCATAGCCTGGGACGACTCTACAAGTTTTGTTATGTGGGTTAATGTCGATTAAAAAGTTTTATAGAATCTATAAATAAAAACAGTAGAATTTAAATTTTGGTTTTTTTTTTATGTATATATATAAAATTTACAGAACAAGTATTCTAAATCCATTAAGCCTATTTTCTTTAACAGGCCTGCGTTTGGTAAAACTGGTTCTTGCCTCATGAATTTGATTCAGTTTGATTGGCAATTTTAGTCTGTCCCAGAAAGGTAATGTTGTTATGTCAAGGTAGCCCACATGCCCTTCATTGACCAAAATAGCTGTTAACCTGCCAATTTCTGCCCAACGATCTCCACTTACTAAAATTTATTCTTCCCTTATAGACAAAGCTCATGAGCATTTTTTATTTAACCGAGATACGTTCTTGGCTTCTGACACGAATTATTATTATTTTTTAAATTGGTCCTAATAATAATAACAGTAAATTCAAACTCCAAAATTTAGACTTTAAATATAATTATAATAACAATAATTTAAAAGTTGTTGATCTTCTACTCTTATTTTAACAATATAAATAAATAGACACAAATAAACAGGGATCCAAACCTCTTCTTTATTTATAATTAATAGTTTTTTTTTTATTTTAAAAAGAAAAATAAACACTCTTAATCAATCTTATTTTTTGTTGGACCATTTTATTTTATGAAATTAATTAACAAATCACATAACCTTTATGCTGGTCCTCCAAAACCGCTGCTTAATTATTGAAAATTAAACCTTCAAAATTTTTGCCACTCTTCGAGAGGAATGGTAAACAGTTGATCTCTTGACCGGTGGTGTGCTTGTCTTCTTTGTAGGTAAGAGCGAGCCGGCGGACACACGCACACACACGCACATGCTTTCTCTCTCTCTCTCTCTCTCTCTCTCTCTCTCGCTCTCTCTCTCTCTCTCTCTCACACACACACACACACACACACACACAAGTCCATGTGGTTGCGTTGATAGGCAAGAAAGAGTATTATACCAAACCCAAACACTGCACGTGCCGGCCAGATCTAAAAAGGTAGTTGACTCTTACGTTAACAGGACATTGGGTAAGCACGTGATCATTACCTACCCTTTCTTCCCCCACTAGCTTCTATGTTAAAAGCCCTCCTTGCTCTACAACATTATTGTGTGGCACAAGGACTCATCTCTCTGGCTACCATCCAACAACACTCTTCATCGTCAATTTGGTAGGCCTGGTGTGGTCCTTTCTATCACATTTTGTAACACCCATTTGCCTGAGGGTCTTAAACTTGCTGAGCCCTTTCGATTTGACTCCTTCTTGCTTTAACCACCCGAGAAGAAATGGTGACCGTTGATGAAGTTCGCAAGGCACAAAGGGCACAGGGCCCTGCCACTGTCATGGCCATCGGTACAGCTACTCCTGCAAACTGTATCGATCAAAGTACGTACCCGGACTACTACTTCCGGATCACAAACAGCGAGCACAAAACGGAGCTTAAAGAGAAATTCAAGCGCATGTGTAAGGAAACAAATTATCACTTGTGTTTTCCATTTTCTTGATTTTGTTCATTGCTTTCCAATATTGTAACTTGAACACACACACACACACACACACACATATATACGTGAGATGGGACAGGTACTTATTCTTGCCATGCGAGAATAATTTGAGAGGAGCTAGAAACGCATGCTTGTGTGCTTTGACAAAACCATGAAAACAAATAGGGAATGTAAGAGAGTGTGTGGTTTTTTTTTTTTTTTTATCTAGTTATCAAATTGGATAGTAAATGGACCAAACTCATTTATTTGATGATTCTTTTTAAACCATATGCCACAGCAGAATTCCATTTTGGACATTAACTTATTCTTGCCATGCGATCAGGTGAGAAATCCATGATCAAGAAGCGTTACATGCACTTAACGGAGGAGATCTTGAAAGAAAATCCCAATATATGTGCATACATGGCATCTTCGTTGGATGCTAGGCAAGACATGGTGGTGGTGGAGGTACCAAAGTTAGGGAAGGAAGCAGCCACAAAGGCCATCAAGGAATGGGGCCAGCCCAAGTCCAAAATCACCCACTTGGTCTTTTGCACTACTAGTGGCGTGGACATGCCTGGGGCTGACTATCAGCTCACCAAGCTTCTGGGACTTCGCCCATCCGTCAAGCGCCTCATGATGTACCAACAAGGGTGTTTTGCCGGTGGAACGGTGCTCCGACTGGCGAAAGACCTTGCTGAGAACAACAAAGGAGCGCGCGTGCTTGTCGTGTGCTCGGAAATCACGGCGGTGACATTCCGTGGCCCAAGTGACACCCACCTTGATAGTCTTGTGGGCCAAGCATTGTTTGGAGATGGTGCGGCTGCTTTAATAGTGGGCTCAGACCCAATACCAGAGGTCGAGAAGCCGTTGTTTGAACTGGTCTCTGCGGCCCAAACCATCCTACCCGATAGCGATGGGGCCATTGACGGTCATCTCCGTGAAGTTGGGCTAACCTTTCACCTCTTAAAGGATGTTCCTGGGCTTATTTCGAAGAACGTCGAGAAGAGTCTTGTGGAGGCATTCCAGCCCTTGGGCATCTCAGATTGGAACTCCCTTTTTTGGATTGCTCATCCCGGTGGCCCAGCAATTCTAGACCAAGTTGAGGCCAAGCTGGCCTTGAAGCCCGAAAAGCTACGGGCCACACGCCATGTGCTTGCCGAGTACGGTAACATGTCCAGTGCATGCGTACTGTTTATTTTGGACGAGATGAGGAAGAAGTCAGCCGAGGACGGGGTTAAATCGACTGGAGAGGGGCTCGAATGGGGAGTGCTTTTCGGCTTTGGGCCTGGACTCACTGTTGAGACTGTGGTGCTCCACAGCGTGGCCATCTAGAAGCTGCCTGCCCACATGCCGATTCGCGTGCCGACTCTGTTTCTACTATTACGGTTTTTATTGTCTTTTCCTTATTTGCAGTATCAAGACTTTCGTTTGCGAACCCACTTCTTATCTGGGCTCCCTCCCGCTGGGAGGGCGTGGCTTTTGGGTGGGTAGTGTTGAAAAAGAATCTACATTATAATTAATAATCGTGTTTAATTCCACCGTGCAACTCTCACTTTTCTTGTAATGGTTAGAATACAAATAACTCGGATTCTATTTTATCAGAACTTAATTACTTTCGTATTATTATTATTATTATTCTTATTAGAGTGAAAATTATAAAAATATTTAACTTTATTAAACTAAAAACAGAGTATAATAATTAAAAAAAGTACATACAAAATAATATAAATATCATATTTTTATATAATAATAATAAATATATAATTCTACAAATAAATAATAATAATATAGTACTAAATTTAATGAAATTAATTTATAATTAAGAAACTTTTTTAATTTATTTTTATTCCTCTACATCTAATACAGAAGTATATAAAAAACAAGAATATATATATATATACACATTAAAAGAAAAAATAACCTTACAAGGGCACTTACATGCCTTATAAGTCGTAATCAAGTCCTAACTAAAACTTTCAAAGAGTTCCTTGGTTCATTTATTGGTTCAAGGAAAAAGAGGCGCATACGTTTCTAAGTGACATTTAACCTTTGCTTACTATTAATAAAACAAAAAAAAAAAACAATAAATAATGTACATAACACATGTTCGTTGTGGTTTTGAAAGTTTGGTTTCTTTTGTCCCTTTGTCTTTGTTAGGCTCCATTAGTCCGCCGATTGCTTGTACCGAATCACAATGAGTTTTTGGTTGATTTTTTGAGTAAAGATGTGATGGGTGCCTAGGAGTTTTCGGGGTTTTCCATCTATGCCCTTTGTGCCATTGTTCTGTTTTGGTCATAGGTAATGTTTTGTCTATTTCTTTAGTTTTAGTTCGGTTGATTTCCTTGATTGCTTGTTCTATAATGTTAGCGGGATCGATCATTTTTGGTGTGGTTTTGAAGTCCTTGCTTGCTCGTGTTGATTTGGCTGCATTTATTTTGTTTGATCGCTCATGCCAAGTAATGAGCTTGTAGGCTAAATAGCAGGCTGTTTGGTGTTTAATTTACCTCTTTGCCAACTCTTGAGAAGCAAGTAGATTTGAAACTCGCATCATCTTTCTTAAAACAAACCAATATCCTGACGTCTAAACAATAGGTTGAATTATAACATTATGAAAAATTAAGGTTGAACTTGATCGTACCCTAAATTAAAATTAAAAGTTATCAAACAATCGACCTCGTGATAATATATTGGCCAAGAGGTTAATTAACTTGAGCTTTGTTTTTGTTTCATACTTTCTGATTTTTCCACTTTATTTCTTGTTGAGTTTTGTAAGGTCATAAGCATCTGCTGCCCCTCTTTGAAAATTTAGAGACCCGCAAATTAAAAACTGAGAAAAAATAAACAAAATAGTTCCAACGAAATACAAGAAAAAAAAAAAACAAGAAGAAGCTTATAAGCACAACAAAAATAAAAATTTCTAACTAAAACATGGTTAAGTATTGTAGTTTGACTAGTGACCACACATGGCCATTCGGGCCGGTTTTTGTCGAAATGATCCGACGATTAGAAGCACATTCTTACCGTGAATCGTTTCACACTCGATCATTCCCTTTTCTTTCTTTCAACAGATGCCTATTCCAGCCGTTGAGGTTCTCGAAATCAACCGCTTGTGGACGTAATGTGCTCTGTATATGTGTTCAAATGTACACTCGCTTGCACTAAATTGGAATTCTAAAAATAATTAATTAGGAGTCTATTATTCCTTCCAAATTCTAATATTACAAGAGAATTTTTTTTTTTTTTTGTGAATTAGTGCTTCTTAACATATATCAATATAATTTTACCTTACAAAAATAATTAAACATTACAGGAGAGGCAATTCATATTTACACGTTAAAAACGACTTCACATGTGTAAAATGGGATTCACATTACTGTAAGGGTATCTTCCTACACAAAATTTGTACAAGAGGATGAAGGCAATAATAAGTACACAACTTTCTGGCACTGTTCCAGTCATGCAGAAAGGTCCAATGCGACCAACTTACTGTACTCTCTCTCTCTCTCTCTCTCCACTCAAAATTTATAATCCCAAAGACGCTGCTTTGTTCTTTTATGTTTTTTTTTTTCCGATGATTTATTCATTGTTTATTTATATATATATTTTTTAAGTTTTCGTGAAAGTAAATTTTGATTTTTGGGAAATTAATGTTTTGATCATGTTATTGGGTCGAAGAAGCTTATGAAAAATGAAGTAGCTTTTGTGATATCAGGATTGATCTTTGCGTGTGACTTCTATTAGTCTATTGAATTATGGATCTTGAGCCGACAGTCAGGGTTGTGTTACAGAGAGAGAGAGAGAGAGAGGTACCGGGAAGTTTTCATGGTTCCAAACGGGTTCTTTGTCCTTTCTGTGGGATGTTTCTTTTTCTTTTCTTTTCTTGTTCTCTTTTGGTCCTTTTCACATTGCTGATTTATCTTCAGCTGGGAACGGGTCCTAATCCATTTTTGATCTATGGGCAATCTGGCAATAGTGTAGTAATTGAATAAAACATGGGCGTGAAGTGGGTGCTTTCTAGGTACCATAAAGTTTACAAAATTCACTCCAATGCATGTGCCTTGGGTATGGCAGTTTAACTCATCTGGGCCTAAGGTATTAAAAGATTTTAACCGTAGACATCTTTATATGCTTCTTGATAACACTAGTCTCTTGTCCTGTTTTCGGACATTGGTAATGTTTTAGTTTGCCTTTGTTTATCGTTTGTTCTGGAATGGGCTTGGGGAATTGATTCTCTTTGTTAGTTTTTGAAAATGTTTTTACTTGTTTGGATCGAGTAGGACTAGTTTGTCGGTTGTTCATACATTGTAATGTGTTTGCTTGCCTGACTAAAGTTCAAAATGGGTGTTTGGGGATTTAATTTGATTTAATTTCATGTAGGTTGTCCTCTTGGTTTCGCTGATTGGCAGTGTTTCTCTATCTTGGTTTGCCGGAGATGTGAAATTGTGGTACTTGCTCTGTTAATCTGCATGCACGTGGTTAGCTTATAGCTCATGCAATGTTGTAAGGTGTTTACTTGGCTGTGTAAGACTGATGTAATGCTTGGTTGTAATTTGATATTCATGGTTTCAAGGAGTTCGTCAACAACTTCGATGAGAGACATTGCCTAGTCCTGGATCATCGGGCTCATCACTTTCATTAATGTTTATTATGAAATTTAGTTGCTAATTTATTCTCACATTAAGGGGCTTTGGAGCCGTGTGGCTTCCCTATCTCTCATTTAGACGAATTCGTTGATTTGGTTTTTACTGTTAAACATTGTTTAAGATTGATCATCTATCTCTCCCGCTTGATATTAAGGATTTGACTAAAAAAAGACATGACCAATCTTTTTGGTCTCGAAGAAGATATTCATGGCACCAGACAGGAGGCACTGGGCGTGTGTTGAAGTGACATTGAAGACCACAATACAACAAATGTTTCTCTTCATTTTGCATCATTCCTTTTTGCATGCTATTCCTCTTCTTGGGTAAGCTATTTTGCCAGCAAAACTGTCTGTTTTGTCTAAGAATATGAAGTCGTGGGATTTTTTTTTTTTCTCAATAAATTGATGCAAATGCACATGAGACAAACTATGATTTATTTTGTCAAATTGTTACCTGTGTTGCAGGGCAATGACTGTAGGTGTGACATGGCCTGTGATTTTTGTGGTTTTAAATATTGTTCACCCTCCCGGTGACGTTGAAGCTGGCTATCACGCAGTCGCAGCTGGCTTTGGAGCGTTTGGAGTTGCTGAAGGCTAAGAAAGAGGACTTTTAGGATATCCTATTACGTGAGTCCTAATTGTATATATTTGTGAAAAACCAAACGTTTTTGTGTGGAAATTGCCGGTGGCAATTGTTTTGGAAGGTTTGAAGAAGACATTTAGGATATTTTAGTATGTGAATCATAATTGGAAAATATTAGATGACGTTAAAAGTTCATCTCAAGGGAAACCGTCAAACCCTCTTCTTCAACTCTCGGACACCTGGCACTTCGAAGTTTTTAAGGCAGCAAGTGGTCTTCGGAAAGCTAGACTATCTAGAAACCGACAAATTAAAAACGGAAAAATCAAAATAATTCAAACAAAAAAGGCAAGAAGAACTTTTTTTATTTTATTAGCAAAATAAAAATAATGGTCTCAAGTCATGTTGTTGACCACACATTGGCTAACCATTGGGCTAAACGTAGCGCTTGATTTGGAAAACCTCAACGGCTGGATGAGTACCAATTGCAAAAAAGGGAAATGATCGAGTGTGATACTACTCACGATGAGGATGTGAAAAACTAATCGTCGGAAGAATTACTGTATAGATGCTTTATTAGACCGTAACCGTTGGCTTAGTAAAAGAGTGAGGTATTAAATATTATAATATATTAAAAAATATTTATTTTAATAAAAAATAATATTTTATAATAAATTGATAAATTATTTTCATAATATTTAATATTTAATTTTATTTACACCCACTTGCACAAAATTAGAAATCTAACAATAGTTTTTTTTTCTTTTTTTCATTAACATGTTTCTTGAATCTAATTCCTCTTATTTGTATAAGTTTTATTTTTTTATTAAAATTAAAATTTAAAATTTGGGAAATAAAAATCTGTTAGCCCTCTATTACTAGTCCCAAGATAGTGATACTTTTCCTAATCAAACCCCACCCAATTGCAGTCATTAATTGTTGATTCAGTTAGCTTAATTAAAATGGTATTAAACTGAATTAAATGAAATGGTTAAAAAAAAGAGGAAACTGTTGAAATAGAAATGGGGAAACAGGTTCCCCTCACTGCACTCACAGCCTCACAATCACATGCAGTCTTCCCATTTTGGACCCTCTGCAACTTCATCCCTCTGTCCTTTGAGTTTTGACCTCCAATCACATCACCTTTCTTTGACAAAATCCCTGAAAAAAAAACAATTCACAAGCAAAATATTAAAAAATACACAAAATAATAAATAATAATTATAACTAAAAAAATTGAGTTAATTTTCATTTACCATGGTTCTGTAATAAAATTTTAAAAAATAAAAATAAATTGTTTGATTTTTTTTTTTAAAAAAATTTGGGTTGGTCTCTGTTGTCTTTATATTTATTTTTTCCTACCTCTCTCCTGTACAGTTATTCTGCCAGGTCCAATCACATTCACTGATGTTCAATTTAAGCTCTGGCCCCACATTTTGTTCTTTTTCTCTCTCTCTCTCTCTCTCCTTCTCTGTACTTGGCTGTATCTTCCTAAGAAGAAATACTTGTAACAGTGTCCAAACTTTCATTCCCCCTTTTTTGTGTTATTCTTTCCATTCTTTTTCAGTTTTTGGTAAAGCTCTTGGGGGTTTTTTATTTTTTATTTTCTTTTACTTTTCTTTTTCTTTTTTGTTCTCTTCTGGGTTTTGGCTTTGAGGAGGAGGAAGGGGAGGGGGGTTTTGATTGGATGATAAGTTTTGTTGCTTTCTTGTATTCCTTTCTTGATTATGCATCTTTTCCGTTTCTTTTCAACAGTGCCCATCTCTGTTTCATCCTTATTATAAATGATTTTTTGGCTTAATTTTAATCTCTTTGTTTGTGAGTTCTGTTTCACACACATCCCCACATGCTTGTTCTGTGGTTTTTCTGATCTTTAGATTGGATCACAAGGATCTCTCCAGAGAAAGAGAGAGATTGGTGAAGTTCTCTTCTAGGTGCCTCTGAGACTCTTTTGCAGCTTCTTGGGTTTCTTTGGAGAAGGTGAGATTTCTTGGCCTCTTGGACTTTTCTTTGCTTTTGGCAGTTAAAGTTTCTTTTTTCACGCCCCCCAATTTCAACTTTCTTTGTTCGTTCGTCTGTGTTGTTTTCTTGTTTTTGTTTTTGTTTATTTTTTCTGTTTCTTTTTTCTTTCTCTTTTTGGTGCTACCTGGGTGTAAACCTTAAGATAGTCGAACTTTGTATTGAGAATGACTGCAAGATGTTCTTCGTACTCTTATTTTGGTGATGAATTATCAACTGGGTCTGTTCATCTAGTTCATTTGTCTGCAGGAGAGCAAAAAGTTGAATGGTCCTGGTTATTTTAGTCTACTATTTTTTTTTCTTTATTGTTTTTAGTCCATGCTTTTAGGTTCTACTGCGGCGCAATGAATTTTCCGTAATTTTCAAGCGGCTTTGAAAGGGGCTTGATGGTTGAATTGGCGTTGTGATTGTGCATTACTTGTCTCTGTTGAGCATCAAAGACTCCCGAGGCATGGCGGGTGTTGATGTTTCAAGATATGCCCATAGTCCCATACATAAGGCCATTGCTGCAAGAGATTATGCCAGTCTTAGGAAGATACTAGGTGGCCTTCCACAACTTTGTGATCCTTCTGAGATTCGGACTGAGTCAGCTTCATTGGCTGAGGAAGAGAAAGCTGATCATATCGCTGCTGTGATTGATAGGCGTGATGTTCCAAACCGTGATACCCCTCTTCACTTGGCTGTCAAAATGGGTGATGAGACTGCAACCGAGATGCTTATGGTTGCTGGTGCAGATTGGAGCTTGCAGAATGAGCAGGGGTGGAGTGCGCTTCAAGAAGCAATTTGTAATAGAGAAGAACAGATTGCAATGACTATAGTTAGACATTACCAGCCTTTGGCATGGGCAAAATGGTGTCGGAGATTGCCTCGCTTGGTGGCGACCATGCGAAGGATGAGGGACTTTTACATGGAAATTACTTTCCATTTTGAGAGCTCTGTGATACCCTTTATTTCAAGGATTGCTCCTTCAGATACTTACAAAATTTGGAAGAGGGGTGCAAATTTGAGAGCAGATATGACTCTTGCTGGTTTTGATGGATTTAAGATCCAGCGTTCTGATCAAAGTATCCTCTTCCTTGGTGATGGCTCTGAGGATGGTAAAGTTCCTTTGGGGTCACTTTGCATGATCTCACACAAGGAGAAGGAGGTGATGAATACATTGGATGGTGCTGGTTCTCCAGCAACTGAAGAAGAGATAAAGGAAGAAGTGGCTGCAATGTCTCAGACTAATATATTCAGGCCAGGAATTGATGTGACTCAGGCAGTTCTTTTGCCACAGTTGACATGGAGGCGGTATGAGAAAATGGAAAGTGTTGGCCCATGGAAGGCAAAGGTCTATGATATGCACAATGTGGTTGTCAGCATAAAATCCAGAAGGGTCCCAGGGGCCATGACTGACGATGAGTTCTTCTCTGCTTGCAATGAGAATGAAACAGAGAGTGAGGAGCTCACTGACACTTTGACAGAAGAAGAAAGAAGGCAACTCGAAGCTGCATTGAAACTGGATACTTTGGAATTAACTGATGAGAATGGGGATGGGAATATTGCACATCGTCATAGTTGTTATGAGCATAGGGAGATTCCTATAGAGGATGGGAACAGTTGCAGAAATGGAGAGATTAAACAGGAAAAAAAGGGATGGTTTGGTGGATGGAGAAAACGAGAACCAAAAGTTGAAGTTTCGAAGAAAATTGCTCCACCAAGAAGTTCCCTCTGTGTGGATGAGAAGGTCAGTGATTTATTAGGAGGGTCTTCATCTGGAAGTCAGCCTAAATCAGGAAGACATTCTGTTGAGATTGTTGTACAGGATGACCATCGGAAAGGAAGAGATACAAAGGCATCTACTTCTATGAGCTCTGAGAGCAGTATTCGGCGCAAGGAAGGAGGCCGTGAGAATGAGTATAAGAAAGGATTGAGACCTACTCTGTGGCTTTCTCCAAACTTCCCATTGCAAACTGAAGAACTGCTTCCATTGCTTGACATTCTTGCAAACAAGGTGAAGGCAATTCGTCGTTTAAGAGAGCTTCTGACAACAAAACTTCCTATGGGAACTTTTCCGGTCAAGGTATGGTGCTGTCTTTTTCTATTCACGTTAACACCTGAAACATATGATAGAATTTTCTAATGCAAACTACTCATTGTTTTCAGCCATTGGCTCATTATTTTCTGTTTGTTGTGTTTCTATATGCCACCTTTGTTATCAAATTTTGCTGCTACAATGCTATGCGCTCTCTAAGGTGGGTCATAAAAATGAAATTTTAATCTGATGTGGAGAATATGGTGGGGGTAGCATGTCTCTGTAATTTCTTAGAAATAAGCACTCTCAGTGGAGTATTTTTAAGATCTTGTCACAAAATTTTATGATACTTTTACTTTGTTTTGCATAAGGCTTTACAGGGTTATTAGGTAGCAAGGTGTTTTTTTGAATTGTCTGTGCCTAATTGAAGGTTGATGCTTCTCTAAGCCTAAGTAGCCTCTAAGAGTTTATATTCTTGATTCTCATATTGAATGGAAACCATCAACGTTTTGTTCAATGAATTTTTATTTTTTTCCATCTTTTTTTTTTTTTTTTTTGGATAGATGGATTTTCCTCAGGTTACTAGTGATGGCAGTCAAAGTTTAGGATTTCTTATTCTCTTCAGGCAAAGTACTTAAAGTACCACCATTAGAGGCTCATGGATTTTTATTTGTTCCTCAATAGTGCATGAACTTTAAATACGGATTTATTAATGTAAATGTTTATGACCTCTATTTCATCCATAAAACTTGTCGATGGCTTGTTATAACAGCTTTCTTAGCTGGGCCCTTGAATTATTTTGTAAACTTATGCTTGTGATTTAGTTGCGTTGACTTTTTTGTGTCTTAGCTGGATGGTAGGTCAGCTTTTTGTTATTTTTAGTAGTGTTATTTTGGGAGCTGGGAAGGGAGGGAGGAAGGGATGGATAATCATGTAATGGGTAGCTTGTAATGTCCATCTGTGCTACCTGACATTTAGTTTTAAGCTCCTTTTTTTTTGTTTTTTTGGAGGAAGTTGGTGATGTGTTCCTCATACTGGTCTTGATACTGGGAGCATGGAGGAGGGTTAGTAAACCATAAATGTTTAGGCTTGTAGAGAAGGAAACATTGTCCTTAGTTGCTCTAGGTTCATGATTGGATCATTTGAGAACTTGACACAAGCACGATTAAGCTTGTTTGGCCTGTTAACTAGGAAGTATTGAGAGTGCAATGATATATGTGACCAGAGGCTGTTGATGAACATGGTGTTGAGTCTTGTGCTTGAATGCATTATAAATTTGGTTTATGGTGGAAAAGCTTTAATATTTGTATGCTTTTTACATCACATAAGATGCTTCTAACATATAACATGATGTTAAACTATAGGATTTGATGCCACGACAAATTTGGGCTTAGTACTTCTGGGTGATGGGTCCATAGTGATTCATTATATGCATCATAGCTGATTTGATGTGTAGATGAAACAAGTTGTAAAGCCAGTCACCGTGTGATCACCTTGGCCATGTTGGCATCTGACCCAAGGATTTGAGTTTTTGATGGAACTTTTATAGAGGTCTTTTCTGACATGATTGATGGCTTTGACTTTGACATTTCTGATCTTTTCTTGCTGGACCGATACTCAAGAACAGTCCATGTTCTGATAGACAAAGTTGTTGCCTGGACTCAGTCCCTCGCTTGCTTATATTTGTCTTTTAGCATTGTATTTTGACCTTTTCAATATGCACCCTGAGTTCTCCACTGTTTCATCCAGGTTGCTATCCCAGTGGTTCCCACCATCAGAGTACTGGTTACATTTACAAAGTTTGAAGAATTACAGCCCCTGGACGAATTTGCCACGCCCCCTTCAAGCCCTACTGCAGCAGGACGGGAAAGCCCAGCAGTGACACATTCCTCAGGTTCATCCTGGTTTCAGTGGATAAAAGCCCCTTACCGACCTAGCTCTTCAACTGGCAGTTCCAGCAGTAGGATAGAAAACATTCAGGATCCATTTGCCATTCTGCCTGATTATACGTGGGTTTCGGCTGAAGCCAAGAGAAAGAAGATGCAGGAAAAGAACAAATCAAAGAAAGCAAGAAGTCAGAACCACTGAAGTTGAGGTCAGAGTTAGCGATGCGAAAGTGTGTTTAGCTGGCAGAAAACAAATAGGTAATAGTTTTTCGTAAGGCCAGGACACTGTGTAACACAAAGAAAAGGAAAATTATCCCATTGTGTTTGGGGGAAATTTGTTATATGATTGTGGGGTGTGAAAAGGCAGGAAAAAAAAAATTTGTGATTATTCCAGCAATTTCTTTGTATTTGGTGGATGTTGACAATGCTGATACCATTTACTTTCCTCTGATTCAAATCCTTTTCCTTCCATTTTATTGATTAATAATCTATGACAATTCTCGCTGACAAAAGTACAGGGTTCAAGGCTCCATTCTTTGAGTGAATTTTGCTGTCTCGTGATAATTTAATGCCCTTTGATAGAATTTAAGTATAAAGCTCATATAATAACATCTAGTAGAATTTGATTATAGGTGTCCTGTAATAACCTCCAATAATATGAATGAGTTTAGGGGCAATGTTGCTACATTTGTTCAGTGGATTTGGGTGTTGACTAAACAGAGTAAATTGTTAATCATGTAAAATTGGCGGAAGAGTATGTATCTATGCAGCTAAAAATAGTTTTGCCGGTTGTTGGAACTAGTAACTTGTAAGTTACAACTGATCATTGTAGACTAACAATTAAAATTTATAGTAGCTAAAAAAATGAATTGTGTTTGAGAGTAAAACAATTAATATCTGTTGAAACAAGAGTTTCTCATTGCCCCACAACTAAAACAATATACCCGTGTAACTTGGAAGAGTTAGAAGGTACTAAAATTTTCTATAATAAAAAAATAATGTGTTAGAAACTTGAAATGGATATTTCTAATTATCAAAAATGCTAATCAAAGTCTTGAATTCAAATTCTAAAAAATATGAGATTTATGGATAAACAGATTTACTTTTGTTACTCATTCGCCAAGCTCAATTTCAAAACTTGCTTTCAATGATTAAGCAATAAGATTCCATACCTTTGTTTATCTGGTTTCATTGAATTGCACAGATGCAAGAATTCCTTACTCCTTCAAGTTCTCCTTCTTCGTACACGCTATTGAAAATAATAAAAGTGGTTCAGAAATCTGCTAATTTAATCCAAGTTGAAATTACAATTCTTGGAATAGGGTTGTTTTGAAAGATTGACAGTATAATTGGGTTGTGTTTGCAAATCTGCTGTATGCATGATTCTGCCTAACTACAAAAACTAACGAGCAATGATCAAACCCTGAAGTAGCTGTTCAAGATAAGATAATAATGGATGGCAATCAGTCTTTTGACAATAACATGGAGCCTCCTCTTTTTTTTTTTTTTTTTTTAATTATGAATCACAATCAACCAGACCCTTGATGCAAAAGATAATAAGAAAGGGATGGAACTTTTTTTTTTTCTCTTTACCTTGTCTCAAACTCATGAACATGCGCAATATCTTTGCCGTGAGCATCAGGCCAGCTTACTTTTCTCTTTTCTGCCTTGAATTGATTGTCCTCCGGTTCTGTAGCTTTCTTGAGATTGCTCTTGAGTGCGTGGGGCTCCATGTGACCATTGTTGTTTCCTTGACCCTGTAATTCATTATAACATGGGACTTCTTCCTTGGCCCAATCTTTCTTTTCTGCCGGGGCTCGCTTCCTGTTGTGTTGGCTTCCGCTGCTCTCTTCACCTTCTTTGTTGAAATCCCTTGAAGGTGCATAGCAAGAGCACACTAAAGCTGTGCAGCTGCTCTGCGCCGAGGCCGCCAGGAGTACGGAAAACGAGGTTGAACACCCACTTAATGACAAACTGATGTAGGACAAGAAATTCATACAATAACAAAAAATGAAATTTAAAGAACACGTGAGAATCCTGCAGTAAGATAGCTAGACGATACAAAACTCTAAGATTAATTGTCAATGTCAATATTCATAACAAGACTGTCTGACGAAATAACATAAACCCTACTTATAGAATTAGCCAAAAGTACTGAAAAAGAATGATTATGGCTTGCTTTGAATCTAAGAAAGGGGATGGCCATATTTGGATGAGCGGGCAATGTTGGGTTTTCTGGTTGGACAATGATGGTTGGATATTGAAGCATGTAATAAAATCACATTCATTGCACCCCCACTTATTTGTTGTTTGCTTTTGCTTTTGCTTTTGCCTCCGCATTCATTAGTGCAGTAGTGAGATGGGTGAAACATAAAGACTTTGCTGCTGTTTAACTTTTGACCATAAGAGGGATATGTTCATTGTCTGATAAAGTTGGAGATGGGCATCCAGCATATTTTCTCATGCGATTATTTGCTTTTGGCATGGCCTAGAAGGCTGTGACTACCGCACAGTTCAGGACAGGAGAGAGGACAATTGTGATTACGGTACAGAAGAAGAAAAGGAAAGAGTGTCAAAGCCCTTTTCTGTTTGCAATGTGTGTGTGTGTCAGGGCTTAGTGGAATGTTGATTAAGCATTGTACCCAAAGAAAAAGTTGACTAGATGCCGTTTTATTAGTCACATTTTTTTTTCTTTCTTTTTTTGCACATTGCATGAACACACATCTTACTAGCTTTTTGTTCCTTTGTCTGTTTCTTACTAACATCAGATGTCCTCCTATCAACCAAAACGGGGTGGCCTAATGGTGCCCAATTGATCAGGTTTTTTCCTTTCTTGAGTTTGTTAATACTGAGTTTCTGCTAGCTAGCTTCTACATACACATAGGGTAAGCAATACTTTCTTCTTCTTCTTTTTAAATAATTTATCAGAAACATGCCATTATTGTAACAAAAATGAACAGTTTCTTATGTTTGTCTCATTAATTTTGTACTTCTAGGATTCATTATGTCTTTATGTTTTTTTTTTTTTTGGTTTACATTTATCATTATCATTTTTGTCCCTAAAAGGTTCTGCTGTAGTAACCCCTAAAGTCATGCCTAGACGGGTCATTGGCAGAGCCTTAATTAATAATTCAGAATACAAAATCTGGGCACACCTGATTGTGAACGCTCCAACTAATTCTATGTTTGTTTACTTGATTGTACAATGAACGAACCGTTTCTCTGTTTTTGGAATCTACAGCTCAGTTTGGGAAGCCAAGAGAGACAACCCATTTGCCACTTTCAAGTATATGTAATCATGTATATCTCTCTTTCAAGTTATAACACCAATTACTTATATTTGTTTAGATAAGCCCAAGGGAAATTGACTTATAACTTGACAATTCCAACCCTTATCTCACCTTCGGCTTTTAATGAGGTGTATATCTGCGTCCCAGAACCCCATTCATACAGCTCCTGTGGTGGGCGTTCCTTCTGATGTGTGTGAGCGTCTTGGGTGCAATTTTCCCTCTTCATGTCCATTTTATGAAAGTTGAAAAAAAAAAAAAAAAACAGATAAACCTATATATGCTTGCTAATATGGGAAATGTTGTACCACTAGACAACAGATCTTCCATGAACCACCTCTAGAGGTTCCGCTTCTGCATTTGTTCGCCATACACTATAATGGGGTGTTTTGTTTGTATTTTAGCTAATTGGTCTCCATTACTTCTATGCACTGTATAAATAAATATAGTAGATGCAGGCAGAAAGTCATGTCATCCAATCCAACCCCCCGGGACCCATTCATGATACGGGTAAATTATTTGCTATTCAATTCAACATTTTATTCTGGGAAAGCGAGATTGATATTACTTTTAAGGATCACGCGGTAACTTCCAACGAATTTCTATTCTTTTTATTTTTGGACTTTGCGGGAAACCACGCAACTAAGATAGCCCGCGATGCAACAGAATAACCTTCTAGCTTCCAACTTTCCAAGAGTTGGTAATGATAGAAACAGAATCTTAACGTAGGGTTCAAAAGTCGACAATTGCAATAGCTCCGAAGTCAACCCTCCCAAAATGAGAAAATTCTTTCATAAGCTAAATAGTAATCCACGGCTCGACTTCATACAGCAGGCGAGGACGCCTGTTTACCAGTTAGCTCACCAATAACTGGTAAAATAGGTATCAATATCAGAAGATGGATATATCAAAAAAAGGGATATCAGATACAAAAGGATAATCTAAGCTGCAGGCATCTCGTATCTCTCAATTACATGATAACAAATATCGACACAATGTCAATGTAAATAAAATTATCTGCCAAGGGTAAGTTTCAAATATAAACCCTATACAACACATCCAGAATGCAAATCCTCTAATGACCTAATCGACTGAAACAAGGAGGGAAAAGGTGTGACCTCAATGATGAAGTGCCCTGTATATAAAGAGAGATCTGCAAAAAGAGCATCAGGAGAAAATGCTATCGGGTTTAGCCAAGACAATCAGGTCAGCTTGGAAGCGAGGACAGGGCCCAAGAAAATCCAGAACAGCATTAACATTTGAAGCCGTGGCAAACGGACAGGACTATGATCAGTATCAAGGCAATGATGATGCCCAACACAATTAATTTTATCTTCATGTTCTGAATCCACATCTTCCTTCTCATCTTAGTCCCCTGTTGTCTGAAATCTTGCGCCTGTAACGTCATACCATGTTTAAACCAATAACAATATCAGCATCTCAGAGAGAAGATTCTCGCAGAGGGGAATGAAATGCACAATAATTCAGCTAGAGCCTAGCCTCCATGGGTACTAAAGACTAAAGAAAATTGCCCTGTTGCGATGCTAGGCCAAGTCATGTCTGAGAATGTTCACCAATAATTTTCAGAGGCAAGGTCAACACATGCCAGTTCTTTAAAAGAAACCAAAAGTTTGAGGGGCTTCAAATAGCAATATAAGATATGCAGTTTACTTTGGACTTACCTGTGACCGAAGGTTCTCAGTTTTATCCACCAATAACTCAATCTTCTCTCCGCGATCCAAAACCTGTAAGAAGAATTTGCTCAGCATGTTGGATAGCAGTTATAGCTCCCACTGTTATCCCTTCATATAAAAATCACTTCTATGGAACTAACATATTTAATGGAAATATACAAGTCAATAATCCAAGTATATACTAGGCCACTTTGACCTCCAAGTTGTTCAAGGAAGTTGCAGAATAAACAAAGTGACATATCCCTACCTTTTCAATATTTTCCATCATAACACCCTTAACTTCAGAAACCTGAGCCTTTACTTTTGCAAGCTTGCTGATTTCTTCAGGATGATCCACACAATACTGCATGTGCTCCTTCAATTTTGGTCTAGAGTACACAGAAACAGTTTCAGTATCAATAAAGAAACACAAGGGGATCTATAAAAAAAAATTAAGAAGCAAAAATATACCCAAACTCTCTGTTAAGGCCATGGGCAGCAACAGTTGTAGCTTTCCTTCCCCCATATCTCTTATTGAAGTCTTCCTTAACTCGCTCAAGGCAGGCAATAGGAATTTGTCGGCCGGCAGCTTCAACAGCAACCACACAGAATGCTGCAGCACCCAACATAATCCAGCAGAGTCAACACCAGGTCAAAACATAAGCTTTGCCAATTTTTACAAACAGAACAACAAAGCATGCAATTTTTAAAAAATCACAATATATGTCATGGTTGCTTCAATCACATCACAAGAAAAACATTGATGGAGAATTCAAGCAATTATCCTGGTAGCACTGGACTAAGATGTAGCATAATGCCTAAACTGAATTAGTTTATGAATCTAGTTGGTACTTTCCAAAAACATTTAGAAGATTAAAATTTAAAAGTGCATTTATCTCTCATATCTTCCCATTCCCCTAAGTACCACTATCATCCACACATTCCTCAATAACAATCCCCTCCAGAAAAATGAATACACAAAAAAAGGTGCACCCATATGGAAAGTACTCATCCTCAGGAACAAATTTAGATTCTGACTCATTTCTTTGTGCTTATAAAGAGACCACAAGGAGCAAACACAACCACTTTACAAAACATTTATTTTGCAGAGTTCCAAACATATTAATCGTGGGGAAAAAAACATTGCAAAGGTTGTAGTTTCATTGTTTTTTCCTATTACATAGATAAAAACCCACGCAATAAAAACAGCACAACAAGACAATTCCTTCTCCATTTACAAGCAGGCAAGCTACCAGAGAAGGCATGCCCCCAAGGCCGAAGATATCAGAACAAATCATTTCTTTATATACACACACACACACAACCAAGAGATCCAAATCAACAGGAGCCCACGCAAAATCAAGAGGAGGCCCAAAACTAACACAATAAAGAAGAAACCAAAAACGAACGAAACAAAACCAGACGTTCAAGCCATCGCAGACAAACCACAAATATCACATTCAAAACGCGCGCGCACACATAAAATCCAACAATGGATCGCTCGAAAAAATCCAACCGATCGAATGAATCAAACGAAATAAAGATGCAAATCCGAGCCATGCACACGAATATGAATTTAAACAAAAAGAATATATATTTAAAATGATCCAGATTTGAATCCGACAAGTTGCATTAGAAATACAAATGAAATAGGAGTCGGATATGCAAGGAGAGAAGGAAAGGAAGGTGGGGGGTTGGGGGAGGGGACATACTGAAGCCATTTTCGACTAGGTAATTGAAGGTGTGGCCGTCGCAGTTGTAGGTGAACTTGTTATTGGAAGCGGGGAGTTTCTGGAGGCACTGAGAGGCGATGCTCGTGAAATTGCCGGTGAACTCCGTGTACTCCGCCAGAACCACCGTGCCCCGCGCCACGAAGCCGTAGATCAGCGACTGTTGCCCCATATCTCTCTCGATCTCAGTTCTCAATTTCAAGAAACCCAACCTCGCCTTAAACTAATCAAAAGAATAACAAAATGTCAGAGAGGAAGATCGGAGAAGCGGAAATTTCTGGATTCCGGGGCGTGGGGGTGGGTGGGGTCTCTTTGTAAAAGGATGCGCAATTTCGTGTGCGTGTGCGTGTCTGTAGTTTTTCGTCGTTTGTATCTTAAAATTTGTTTATCACGGACAGGACAGAAATTGTGGAAGGCGAGACAGGAGGATGACGTATTTGCATGGAAATTTAATTTGAAGATTGGGTTTGAACTTTGAACTGAATTCGGAGAGATCAATATGAGGTGACGAAAAGTTTATATAGTTTTTGAAAAGCTATGGTACGTTGTTTTTATTTCTCTTTTGACCCGCCTTAATTTATGAATAATGTTAAATATTATTTTTTAATAAATTAAATTTTTTATATTTAATATTAGTTTTAGTTACTAACCATTAATTAAAACACAAATTTTCTAATAAAGATTCACTGTATATTAGAAAAAAAGACGCTACGGTCTAATTCTTTCTTTATTTATTTTTGAATGAATGCTTTTCATCGCATTAGCACCACCACCTTTGCCGCCATCTCCAAATCATTTTCCCGCCAAAATTGCCGAAACTCTCCCTCTCTCTTCTTCCGCCTGCCATCTCTCTTTGCGCCAGTGGACATGGACATTCCTCTTCCGGACGAGCTCGAGTGGCTCGAAGCCAACTCTCAGCTCGACGAGGACCAGCCAGACCCGGCCGCACCCTATCCCTACCCCTTCCCTCCGGAAGAGGAACCTCAATCGCCAACTTCGTCCTCCGATTCTCCCATCAACGGTCACAAGCGCACCAGATCAAACGATCCAGATTCGTCAATCGAAGATGTCGCAGTCCGTTCCGTCGAGAAAAGAACCAAAACCTACGGCGCCCGAAAGGAAAGTGATGAGGACTGGCTCTGGTTCTCGCCGCCGCGAGAGCAGAGGACTGGTGCGGACGAGGAGGAAAGCGTGGAAGTAGTCGTGGTAGAGAAGAAAGAGGAGGAGAGGATCCTGTCGAGGTACGTCTCCGAGATTGATGGCGATTTTATTCCGGTTACGGCGCCAAGCGGCGGAGATAGGGTTTATGCGAAGATATGTAGAGTGGAAAAGGAGGAGAGACCCAAGAAATTGAACGTGAATGTGCAATCAAACGGTATTGTAATTTTTACTTTTTCTTTGCTCCTTTTCTTTGGCGAATTTCTTGTCTGATTTTATTATATAGGGTTCGGTTGTTGAGCAAATGGGCTAAAATTAATTAAATTGGTCCTCATAACACAAATGAAAACGGTAAATGGAAATATATGACGTTTGAGTTCCAGATTTTGAACCGATTTTGCTGAAACCTTACCCTAAATTGAGTACAGAGTTCTGAGTTTTTGGATTTTTTTTTTTTGAAAAATCTTGTAATGTAGCTATTGGTGCTTTGTTATGCCTCACCAGTAGGTGACACAACAGCATTTAAGGCTAAATAGCGTTTTTAGTTCTTAGTGGAACTTTTGAAGGTTTTCTACTATAAATTCTCACCTATTATAATGTTATGACTCGTGTATGTGTACAATGCTTATCAAATTACTGTTGCGAGAACACTTTCAGATTTTACTTGTTCATGTTCTGACACTACATATTTTGCAGGTCTTATTTTGGAAACAGTCAATGTTCTTTTGCAAAGAGTAGAGCAAGAGGCTTTTGCCAAGGTCAGTATCATTGTATGGAATTTATGCACTTATTCATGGTTGAAGCGTGAAAAGAGTCTTCAGAGTTTAAATTGATCATTAGCGACATAATTCATGGATGAGCTAATGCAGACATGAATTATTACTATGAATGTATTCACTCTCATTGTAAATTCTTTCCACTTCAAGCTCAATGATGACTGTTATGTGTGCATCTGTGGTGAATGCATGCTTGCATGTTTGTTTCTCTCTCAACCAATCAAAGTAAGTCAAGTGAATTGTAATTTGTTTGTCTTTGATGGCCCATTATTGTTTGTTGAAGACTTAAAGCTTTCTTTGCAATGTAAATCGTCACCAAGACAATCAATATTCGGGCCAAAGAAATAACCTCATGAACTGCTTATGTTAGTTCTGTAGACAATTTAATATTATAAAATCCTGACTGGTATGGTTTTTGGAACTTGAATGAGCTTACAATTTCTTGTTCTATTAAATGATGTATCTTTTTGGCTATTGGGTTTAAGTCCTTGAATTTGATCACTAGTGGTAAAAGGGTGGGATAAAGTTTTGCTGTGTTGTTTGTTAATATCTTGTGGACAGTAACATGCTTTATAAGGTTTCTTATGTGTCATTTGTCTTTGTTGAAGGCCTTGCATGCTAGTACTGCAGACCAGACTGATGCAATTCCTTATGAAACACAAGTTGTGCATGAAAAACTTTGGGTGGATAAATATGCTCCAAACTCATTTACTGAACTCCTCAGTGACGAACAGACAAATCGTGAGGTACATGTAGATAATTTATGCTCAAATAGGTTATCTTTCGCCAGATTGCATGTAATTGTCTTAAGGATGCAATCTCATTGGACTTTATCATTATGCAAATTCTGGATAACTGTTCTACTGCAGGTACTCTTATGGTTGAAACAATGGGATTCTTCTGTTTTTGGATCTGAAATAAGGAGTACATCAGATGATGTTCTGTCTGCTCTCAGACACCATTCTTCTGTTGCTCAATATCAACGGCATTCTGATTCAAATTTCCTGAGGAAAAATGGGGGACAGAGGTGGAATAATGGGAATTTAAGGCATTCTATTAAGTTGGATCATGAAAAAAATAACTCAAAAGGATTTCATGATTTGCGGAACACAAAGCCAAGGCTTAGTGGCCTACCTGAACACAAGGTCAGCCAAGAAGTCAGTTGATTTTCTTTTCTGAAATTTGATTTGGAAAGAAAAATGGGTATTGTCTGTGAAATGCGTGTATTTGAACTCATTCATGTTGGCACTGCCACTTTCATGGTCAGATCCATTGCTAACAATGGATGTCCTTGTTTAAGTTCTTGAATTTTGGATTTGGAGAATGGCAACTTGTTCACATGTTGTGTGTATGTGCGCATCTGATTTGACATTCAAGTCTACATGCTACTATAATATGTCTATGCAAGTCTAAATGGAAGTTGCAGTTGATTATTGCCATTAACATGGAAACTGTGAACCATGATTCTTAATACAAAGTCATGCTAGATATGTTATTATCTGCTCAAGAGAAATCAATTTCAAGTTTTGGATTGAGCTGCTTGAAGGTAAATTAAAAGAATGCTTCTTGCTGCCATAGTTAGGAATGAAGAAGACTATCTTTGACATGTAACATATGCATATTCTAATCATGCCATCTAGACTCTTGAGTATAGATAGAGAATTTTCACATATTTCCTAGGTTTGCTCAAGTAAAAGCCTAAAAAAATGTTATGGCATGAATTTGCTTTTCATAGTTGATTATTCTCCTCAGTATTTGCATTCTTGGAGTAGGTTAAACTTCATAACAACTAAGGCTTTTATGAACTGAATTAATAACCATTTGCATTGTGCTCTCTTGGCTATTTATTTTGTTGTACTACCCTTAGGGGTTAAATCCATCGGTTTCTGAGTCTTTTGACCACTGCAGATCCTTTTACTTTGCGGCCCCCCTGGGCTTGGAAAGACCACACTTGCACATGTAGCTGCCAAGCATTGTGGATATCGAGTTGTGGAGGTTTAATTGTTACTTCTAAACTCATACGCTAACAGTTGTGCAATCTTTATCTTCTTTTTTATAGTTGTCTTCTCCTTTATAGTCATTAAGTTCGTTTCCCTGCCTTCTACTGGGCAGTCAATATCTCATGTTTTTTTTTTATGCAAGAGTAATTTTATCATGGTAATAATATAATTACTACAATCAAGTGGTTTCATGCACAACACAAGGTTTTTGATCGCATCTGTTACTTACTATCCAGGCATCTTTATCATCTCATATTTCCCCTCTAGCTTATCTTGAGTCACACTTAAATTTACCATTAGAATGTACTTTCAGTATCTGTTTCCTTTTTATCATTTTTTCCTGTGCTCTTACTAAGAGCTTGGCCCTATGCAGGTTAATGCAAGTGATGATAGGTCCTCTGCTAGTATAGAATCTAAAATTCTTGATGTGGTTCAGATGAACTCTGTGATTGTTGACTCAAAGCCTAAGTGTTTGGTTGGTTTTTTTTTTTTAATCAAATTTATTTTGGTTATTCACTAACATGGGAAGTAGACAAAACTTACTGCACTTTCTACAGGTGATTGATGAAATAGATGGAGCTCTTGGTGATGGAAAAGGTGCTGTGGAAGTTATTCTCAAAATGGTAATAGTTGACGTGACTCCTTGTTTGAAGAACCCCTCCATTTCAATCGGTATTTTTTTTAATGAAAAGTAAATATGAGATAATAAATCCATTCTTGGGAAGATGAAACTGTCAATGAAAACTTGAAAAGTGAGAGGAAAATTTTCTTTCCTAATTGTAGAAGAAAATATTGCACATGTAAATATAAGAATGGAAGGAGGCTTCCAATCAAGTGGTACAAAGAGATGTGGAATTGTGTGTGTGTAAATAAATGCAAATAGCATATTACTTATATCCTAATTGTTACTTGGAGGTCACATGTTTGAGTCATGAAAAAAGGTGTAGAAATAAAGCTAAGGTTGTGTACATGTGATCCATCCCCAGATCTTACAGTATAGGGGCATGGTTTATTAGGAGTGCCTTTTTTTATAGATACTGTTAAATTAGTTACAATTCAATTATGAATTATTGATTAAAAATAATTATGAATTAGGAAAGTAATAAAGGAGCTGAAAAAAACAGATGGAAATAAAAAGGATTTTTTTAGGCCTCATTAATGAGAAGGAAAATTGGGGGTAATCTGTTGAGTCCTTAATAATATTGCTGTATATTGTCCTCTTTGGATATCCTCAGCCCTAATAGGATTAAGCAGGATCCTGATGAATTTCAGTTCTGTTGTTCTAACATCTTGCAGGTTTCTGCTGAGAGGAATTCAGATATTGGAAAGGAAAATGTCATTAAAGGAGCGCAATCAGGAATGATGTCTTCAAAAAAGGGGCATAAAATGACACCATTGCTAAGACCTGTAAACTTGAAATGATCCTTTGTGGTTCACTTGAGTAATAATTTTTTTTGTCTGCATATTGATTTGCATTTCTGTGTAGGTGATTTGCATATGCAATGACCTCTATGCACCTGCTTTGAGACCATTACGTCAAGTAGCAAAGTAAGTTTTTTCTATCGTGACATTCTTTTGCTGAATTTCAATAAATATCTCTTGTACATACTTGCAATAGACTTAGATATGCTTTTCAGTTGTCTCCAAGATCAAGCTAAACTATTTAATCTTCTTAGTTTACCTAGCAGTTATATTTCTCTTGATAATTTGTTGCAGTGATTTATGTTAAGGGTAATATCATGATGTTCTTGTAATATCATATTGACAAGTTTTTAACCCTATCTTGTCAGGGTTCACATATTTGTCCAACCAACAGTTAGTCGTGTGGTAAGCAGGTGATTATTGTCTGATAATATTTCTATGGCTGCAATGTTTTTTGAAGTCTTGTGTATTGGGTATTTCTTGGAACCTGCACACCTATTTTTCTTAGTTTGTTTTGTCAGGGCCATGGCTTGATGTGATTGGGTGATTAGTGTTTTAAATGCTAAAATTAGACAATAGTTGTTGTATAGATGGACACCAAAGAGCACCGGCAGGAAAGCTTTTTATGGCATATTCTAAATTTGCTGGAAATGAACTAAATGCACTGTTGTATCCATTTAGCTCTAAGGTTTGGTGTCTCAGAAATGAAGAAAGCCAGCATACATGTATATCCTGTACAGTATTTACAAGAATATTCATATTGTTCCTAAACAGCATGACACCAGGTCTTTAAAGTTTAACATACATTCTGTATTTAGACCACATTTTGCCTGTCAGAGGTAAAGATTTTGAGTCCTTTATGTCTGAAAGTGTCATGGGCATAGGAGCTTTTAGTTCCCACAAGTTATAAAATTGACTCCACTTAGTTTCTGTTTTGTGAGGGAGTTAGAACCGAGAAGCATATGTCAAGTGTTTGGGAATTCGATTTAGTAAGTTGAGTTAACATTATTTGACTACATGGTGCCATTTATTGCGTTAATTCAGTTGCAGACAACTCATCTCTGACTTTTCTTCCTCAATATAGCATTACATAATGTTTTTACATTGGAACCTGTAGTTCCTTCAAATAACCAGCAAAACTTATAAACTCAGTCAAAGATGGAACATTTTGATGGTGTAAGACTTGTGAATCTAATTTGCTGAAAATGGGTCATTATAGGCTCAAGCATATATGTAACAATGAAGGGATGAATACAAGTTCCATTGCGCTTGCTCTACTTGCAGAGTACACTGGTAACGTTGCATTTTCCCCTTTCTTTTCTTCTATGAAGTTTCAAACTGGCATATAATTTAACCTTGACACGTGATGTACTGGTGTTTCTTGAATGCTATGTTATGATGTTAGATATTAGACTATTAAATTTTTCAGAAGTTTTTTTTTTGCCCTTGTTTTTTGTTCTATTCTGCTAATCTCCATCATTATAACCTTACAGAATGTGATATACGCTCATGTTTGAACACCCTTCAGTTTCTTAACAAGAAGAAGGAAACTCTTAATGTGGTGAGCTTTTGACATCATACTGCTTTTCTTGCTTCTATGAAGTGTGTAAGGAATTTTGCTGTGGTTATAGAGACTAAAAGAACTTGAGGGGTGTCAGTATTAAAAGGAATCTCTGGAAGGCTAATGTTGCTAGCTTCTGTAACTTCTAGTTAGCTCTACCCTTACTATTGTTCCCATTGGAGGAATTTTCTCAAAATAAGGCTGTTTAATAAGGCTTCACAGCTATCCAGTTTGTCTTTGCACTATGGCAGTTATGATGTTAGAGAATATGAGGAAATGTGCCACCCCCCTATGCTGCTATCTGTATTATTTTAATGGTCTGAGGGATACTTGGGCCAGTATGTCTTTTTCTCTCTCTGATCTTGTTCTTCTTTTATTGGCTGACAATAACCTGCCTTTTGGGCTTCAGTTAGATATTGGTTCTCAGGTTGTTGGTCGAAAGGACATGTCAAGAACAGTTTTTGATATCTGGAAAGAGGTGACATAAAAAGGGATACCTGAAAATAAACTAATTATGTTTTTATTTCAGAAATTTTTATGTGATGTTGCTTATCTTTCTGCAGATTTTCCAAAAGAGAAAAGTCAAAAGGGAGAGAAAATCTGGTAGTAGCTGTGGTAGCATGTCCAATGGCACTCATTTTTTGCACACCCTCATCTCTAACCGGTGGGCCATTAAATTTTTATGAACATTGTGTGTCCATCTTTCCTTTATCTAAACTATGACCTTTTTACTTAAAAGTGTTTGATGGTTATGCAGCGGTGATTATGATGTTATTTTGGATGGGGTTCATGAAAACATTTTGCAGCTCCATTATCATGATCCAATAATGCAAAAGACTGTAAGCCCAACTATATTGTCATTGGTTTTATTTTTGATATTAAGACTGATGCAATTAGATTTTTCATTCAATTATGTCTACAAGTACTTCTATAGAAGTTGTCATTATTTACAGGAATATATATATATATATTTTACCATGTACTTGTGCACAAACTATCCAAATACATGCGGACAAAAAAGGTTCAGTTGTTCACTGATATGGCAGCAAACATTACAGTGTCATTCAAGAATTTACAGTGTGATTGCATTGGCCTAAAACAAGTCATTTGTCTTATGTGAAGGTTAAGTGCTTCAACAGTCTTGGTGTTTCTGATTTACTGCGCCGATATACTTTGCGTACGCAGCAAATGACCCTTAATGGTAAATGTGTTCAATAACTTATATCTTCTTGTTTCACTTTTGAATTGTCTGAATGTTGAATGTTCTCTCTTTCCATTCTCTATTGTGCAGCTTATCAGCCACCTCTTGCAATTATTGTACACAGTCTTGTAGCCCAAGTCCAAAAACCAAATATTGAGTGGCCAAAGTCTTATCAAAGGTAAATTTTTGTATTTTTATATCAGTTATTACCTGATGTATAACATGTCATTTGCAACATTGCCTTTACCATTGCATCCTGTGCAAGCCCACAGATACAGAACAATGTTGATGGACAAGATGGACATGTTAAGGTCTTGGCAGAGCAAAATTGCACCAGGCATTTCGAGGCATTTGTCTACTAAATCCTTTGTAGAAGACTCAATTTCTTTGTTGTTACATATTCTTTCGCCACCAACCCTAAGGCCGGTAATTTACTTGCACTTATTTATGACTGCCTTTCTCAATAGCCTGAGCTGCCTCTGTGTTAATGTTTTATGTCATTAAGATGATGGTTGAACAAATAAACTGTGCATATTGACAAAGCTTGGGGACCAAGGCATGGTTTATAGTTATGATATCTTAATTCTTAAACAGTGCAGGAACGAAAATGCAATAGTATACATGAACACATTAGCAGCACTTATGGATAAAGACTAGAAAGTACTACAGGGCTTCTACTAATGGTTTCTTGCTAGATGCAATTGAAATAGAAAAAAATAATGAAAAGAGGAAAACCAACACTTGTGACTACTCCCTAGTGTGAGAACGAGCTCTGCAGATTCTCTCCAATACTATTTTTTGTCTTCTTAACTTTTAGAATTTTCCCTTATTGATGTGTCGATGATCAAGTTCCATTATGTTAGCACAATTAGTGGTCCATTATTGCTACTCCATGTTAAATTTTCCTGTTTTTGTCTGTCTTTTCTTTTGCTCCATCTCTCAACAGTATTTTCTCATCTCTTGCCTTTTCAAGTGTGCAATGGCACATTTTGCATTTGGTTGTTGCAGTGTCTTGATGTTATTTCCCACTCCTTTTCAGGTGGCATTGCACTTACTGTCAGAAAAAGAGAAGAATGAATTGGCTCAGTTAGTTAGCTCAATGGTTTCTTATTCCATTACATATAAAAACACAAAGATTAGTCCTCTTTCGTTTGATCAGCAACATGAAGCTGCTTTAGATGCCTCGATTCTCTCATTTGATCCTCCCATTTTTGATTTAATTAACTTTAAGGTCTGACTTTCTCTTTGAGTTTCATGGGACTCGTATGATTGACTGTCTCATGATTCTTAACTTTATAATTCTTGGAGTTGAACAGGGCTACAATTCTGGTCACTATGTATTGCCCTTAGCCATGAAGCAGGTGTTGGTTCATGAGGTAGGTGTAGTATTTTCAATTAGTACACATATAGTGGTCAGCTGGTTGTCACTATGGCAAAATTTCTTGAGTTTCAAATGTTAACAAAATGATCAAAGGTAGTAGCAAGGCTGGTTGCTTTAGTATTTTTGAGTCAAGTAATTATGTTTGCATGCTGGAGAATTTGGTCAAGAACCCATCTCTTTATTCTTTATGTGCTATCACTTGCATGGCAGGCCTTTTTTTTTTTTTTTTTTTTTCTGGTTCTCTTTCTTTTGGTAAGATAATAAAGTCAAATTTTTTTACCATGGAAAAATGTGGAATTCAGAATCACTCACCTTGCCAGATGCATAAGCCAATGGCCAAAAAACTTCAAAGAGTGATTTCCTGGTTCCTTAGCATTTAAACCAAATGCTTTTTAGCATACTTTGAATGAAAGTTGCTTCACTGAATGTTGGCCACGCATTTCAACTATTAATGCAGATTGGAATTTCACTTAAATATTTTGAATGCTAGGTTGAAAAGCAAAAGATTTTGCAAGTAAGCAGATCTGTGCATGATGAGTGCACTAGACAAAACCTGGAAGCAGAGGGCCAGAAAAGTGGAGCACAGTCTGCTAAAACCCATTGTGCAACCAATTATTCTAACATTCAGAGTGGAAAGAAGATGTCAAGTCCAAGCAAATGTGTACCAAGTGGCTCAACAAAGTCATCAAAGTTGGATAGTGGTAAAAGTTCCATGTCCAGTGCAATAGGCAGATGCTCAGGAAATCAAAAGAAAGCATCTAATGCCTCAGCAAACTTCTTTGACAGGTATGAGTCATCACACACTGCCAGTGTTTCTGCTATCTTTTTCACTCCTTGCTATCTTGAATTTGTACCAAGAGTTTTGATACACCTTCTCATGGCACCAAAATGAAGAGGGATGTTTCTTGTTCATAGTATGTGCTTAATCATTTCTGACTTCATGATGAACTGATAACATTCACTGCCAAGTTGGACAACCTCATTTTGCCTGAAGAGCACTTATAAAAATCTTTGGCTTATACTTTCATTTGCCCCTAATGATGAGCATAAATCCTGAATTCTTACGTCTTTCATCCAGTTTTCCTGCTCTCTTTTATTTGCTTGTTTTGTCAATCATATATTTGGGCTATCTGATCGATAATAACATTTTCCAAGGCATTCCTTTTTGTTGCTGACCTCTATTTCTTTGCTGACAACCCAGGTTTAGGAAGGTGATTAGTAAAGGTTCTCTGGATACTGGCACTAATGATCAGAAAATCACATTGGAAAGAGATTCACATCCTCTGCTATTTAAGTTCAATGAGGTATGTGTCTTACATCTTACATGAGTGGTATCTTCTTTTTTGTTTATAAAAAAAAATTCATGTTTACCAACTGCTATAATACCTGCCTGACTGGATTCAGAATTGACTATTAAAAGAATTATTGACATCCTGCCAGAATATGGTGTTAATACTTTCTATTTGAAATTTTTTTGTTGCTGAAGTGGATAACAGTAATATAGATGGTACAAAGAATCAGTTTAAGAGCCTACCTTCATTTTTTTTTCCCCAAATGTTGAGTCTGATGGAATGACTCTAGGAGATGCAAAATGAACACCTTGCTGGCAGAAAAAAAGTAAATTGACTGTGTGGTATAGGATAGCAAACAAATAAAAGCACTGTTTAATTTGTTCAGAGTATCGGAGCACTGGACAAGCTTCCAAATTTGCCTATTATTGCGATCTGGATAGATTAGGCTGCTTTATTTTGTACGGAGATGTCAACCGCAGCCCTAGGAGAGACTAAAATTTTCCTAACGTACGAGAAATTGGGAGGCCCACTCTTGGTCCCATTTTCTAATCTAGGGTTTGGTCCTTTGGCTGAACGTGGAGCCGCATGCAATCCTTCAGACCAGAAATCTTCAATGAATCCCATACAGATAAGGTGATTATGGAAGTATGAAATTGATACCTATATGAGAAGTCCACTTGCAACTTATCCGTGCATACGAAACGTGGGTTGAGCACAACGGAAATATTGGTGTTCATTAGCAGCTAGATTTCATACTAAATTTCATCCCAATGTCAGATTATGGGAATGTTGCTCGCTTATTTGAATGTATCAGAATGACCATTCTGTCAACTGAAAGCATGAAGAAAACCATATTAATTTGTTAGTTTGCTGGCTAAGTCATGTCTCGGTAGCTACCATGTTTCTATTACCTGTTAGACTAACTAAAAGCAATTGTAACCGAAGAGATTGTTTGCCGCCATTTTTTACATTCTTTCTTTTTGAAGTTTTAATTTGAACGATGTTGCACTGACTGAACGCTTCCACCATCTTTTCCTTTTCATCTATGCAGGGTTTTACTAATGCTGTGAAAAGGCCAATTCGAATGCGTGAATTTCTTTTATGATTGTTCAGAGTATTGCATGACATTTCACCTCAACGAATAATAAAAAAAAAAAAGCATGGAAAACTTTTGAAGAAGGCTGGAGTGATGATATTGAAAGTTTGAGAATGTGTTCACGGCATCGCCAAAGAGTACTACCATGGGAGGACAGCAATGGATTAAAAGAAAGGTGTCATATTTTGAATCGACACCACACTAACCAAAAAATAATAATAAAAAAAAGGACGTGTATTGCAAAGTTCCAGGTTTGCTATACAGTTATAGATCCATTAGAGCTGGTTGTACTTGGGGGACTAATTGCTATCCAAAGCAAAGAAACTGTAATGGAAACCAGCCCCGACCATACAAATACAATTGTCGGCACTCTTCCTCTCCTCCCCAACAAACCTTTAACAAATGGGTACATATGAGACAAAACCCAGAAGCTGAAAAAGAGTCCTCCCACGAGCTTACCCCATTGTGGTATCACACTGTATACTGTCCTCGAGAATCCAATGACAATTGCAACAATGTTAACCATAATGATGGTTATTGGCATTACAAACAGACTTGTCCACTTGATCACATAGAGATCAGTGTAGATATCTTCCTCGTCGTCAGCAGCAGACTTGGATGTTAATTTGAATGATATCTCAATGCCGGCTATGACTTTTAGGAGGCCTTGGATCACGGCAACAAGATGGGCACTAGTGCCACCAATGACCCAAAACTGCTCATTGCGCCACCATTCTTCAAGGCTAATGCCAGACCATTTGACTTCAAGAAGGGAGATGAGAGTTAGTGTTATGGTGATGATGAGGAGGTAGAACAGGAAAGCAACATTTAGGCTTTGAACAATGAAGTTTCCTGTGAAGAGGGAAAGTGCTGGAAGGAAGCAGTATGTGACCAAGAAGATGGAGGTGAAGGGGTATATGCCAACATTGAAGTATGCAATTCTCTGTAGGAACTTTAGGCGCCGGCTTCCCATAAGTGGATTATTACGGGAGAAAAATATTTCAACGGAACCAGTGGCCCATCGGAGGACCTGATGAAGGCGATCTGTAAGGTTGATTGGTGCCGTGCCACGGAAGGCATCCCGTTTTGTTACACAATAGACAGATCGCCACCCACGGTTATGCATCCTGTAACCTGTCACCACATCTTCTGTCACTGAGCCATAAATCCAACCTATCTTTTTCCCCCATTCGGTCTTGTCCTCAAACCTGTGTTCCCGCATCAAAACAATAGGTTATTGTCATTTCTTTTGGCAACATAAACATAGATCTACCATAGCTACTTTGAGAAAGATATGAAAGAAGATACAAAAGTAATGAAAATTCACCATCTTCAGGTCGTTAATTGACATAGAAAAGTGCTTCTGAGAGCAGAAAAAATTCATTTCGAAAGAGCTTCCTAAAGGGAGCATTTTATGGATAAATATCTATATTGAGCTATTGTGGCAGTTCTTGATCACACATTGCACAGTTATGCATAAATAAAACTGAGGAAACTGAAAGTTTTCACTTAAAGGGTTGTGATGCTTAAGCCAGGATTTCATTAAGCATGGGAGATAATTTCGTGTGACTTGTAGGAGTAGTCAAATGATCATCATTTTATGGAGGCATAAAGTTTCACAGATCAGTGGTTCTACAGACTGTTAGGAAACACATGTTAAAAAAACAAAGGAAAATGAGCAAACAATTACCAGCAGGAAATGACAGCAACGGCCTCAGCAACTGTAGGTGCATCTAGTGGCGGACGTGGCAAGAGCAGTGCACCGGGAGGCCTACCATTCTTTACAGAAACATGGTCAGCAAGTGGACGTCCTTGATACTCAGCAATGGCTATCGACTCATTAAATATCGCTGAATTCCCAAACTTCCTTGGCAGGTTCAAGTCAGGATGTGATGCAAGGGGCTGCGTCTCTGAGTCATCATCTGATTGAGGCTGCATATCTTGGGCGTGGTTCTTTACTTGTCCAAACATGCCAGAGTATTCATTTGCCCTTGGTGGCTGGAATCCATACAGAGCAATCCTCCGAAACATGCACCCAGTTCCTACATAAACTGGGCCTTGGAGACCATCCAATGCTCGCATACTTCCTGTTTTGAAAGAAGGTTATATTTGACATAGGAGTCGAAGGAAATTTTCCAAGGGATACAAGCATGGACGACAACATATTATGCTTAAGACACCCACTGAGGTTTCACTTAAGCCTTTTCATTGACTTAGTAAAGAAAGGCAGCGAACAGTTATCAATTATTCTGTCTACAAGCAGTGGGGAAGAGAATTTAAGATAAGGCTAAAACTGAATGTGTCATAGCAATTTAAGTTCTTAGAAGAGATGCCTAAAAACTTAGATCCAAAAGAAACAAAACTTACCAGCTTGGCAATTCCCTGAGAATCATTTATTTGTAGAAACCCTCACCATTAATTGTAATATCTAAAAGGGAAATTTAAGAATATTACCATCAAAGAAGACAGTGTTATGGTTTGCATATCTATCAGAGGGATCAATCCCTTCAAATCTTTGTGGAAACTGAATGTAGCATATACGGTCACCACCACGGTCCATCATGAAGCACATTCCTTCCCTTATGGCCAGAGAATTATAGATGTAATGATCACAATCCAAATTGAGTATAAATGGTCCATTGGACAGTACAGCTGAGGCTCTAACCATTCCATTCATGGCTCCTGCCTTCTTGTTGTGGTCATAGCCAGGCTTCTTTTCACGTGATACATATGCAAACATTGGAACTCTAATGTCAACTCCAGTGAAGTCCAATTTCTTCTCATCCAGATAACCCATCACTGGATCATTGTCTGGAAACTTGCTCATTACCTGCATGCATTAATTTGAAATCTTAGTCTCTGCTGTTCATTCTAAGTGGTTAATGATGCATGTCATTCTGATGATATTGGGCTATACTGCTCTTTTATGTGTGGCATTATTATCCATAGCACTTCTAGTTATTACATTTTAATAATTCATAAAAGCTTTGGATAAAAGAAATGATTTATTAGTGGTCCCAGAACATAACAAAAAAAGCAATGTTTGAAGCAATACTTCTGTTTCTTTCATATTCTATTTCTTCATTACCTGATAAAATCAGGTCAGGGTTGTACGCAGAATAAGCTCATGATGCAAAACCCATTTAGTTCAGCATATTCCTATATTGTTATCATATAAGTTTTAGTTCAGCTTATCCTAAATAAATATGCTCAGAATTTGAGAATCGGACAAATTGATAGTTTGAGCAATTATAGTTAGCTTTCACAGTTCAGTATAACATCTTTGACCACTGCCTAATCAATCTCGGGAGAAATTGTAGCCTGATCACCTGCAAAATACCAGCATGATCTCCCTTTGAGTGATCTGCAGTTGGCATCAGCCAGGTTCCTGGCCAGTGAGTCCCATCAGCCATCCAGGTAGCTTTGGGAACATTGACCCCCTCTGGCGGCAACACACCTCCATTCTTTTCTCGTGCGATGCTTTTCTCTTTCTTTTCCTCTCTAGAATTATGTACTTGACTTCGCTTATGGATGACTTCAGAGAGACCATTAATCCTGACTTTGAACTCGTCATACTCCCTTTTAATCCAACGACGATCCTTGACAAATTCAGGCCTCTTCTTGAACTTGGTGGGATCAGTTTTCAAGCTGAAGTAACTATCTGGATTCCTAGGTTCAATGTCGTGTTTCCGGCAAAATGGTACCCAAACCTGTGAAAGTCATCAAAGTAGTGGATGTCAAATCGCCGGCATTTTTCTTCTTAACAAAGAATGCATGTTGATTCCTAAACTCAACTGAAACAATAAACTGTAAATGGGAAATCTGTAATTCTATACAGTATTGTTTCCCTGAGCAATGACAGGAATGTATGCTTCAAAATCATGAGTAAATTTTCATTAAGCCATCAACTGGAAGAGACAATTTTCTCTTTTAAGTGGTTGTGCTGCTTGGTAGAATTGAAGTAAACTTCATGTGAAGGATATGTATTGTCATGCAACACTTGACATTTAAAGTTTCAGCCACTTCTATCAATGCTTATACAGTTCTATTGATGTGTGACAATAAAAAACACACAATCCATCTATATATTATCTGGTTAAGATCATAAAAACAAGACCTCAGCAAAGCGAACTGCCTCAGCCATGGCCTCGAAGGTGAGTACGGACCCACCATCATCGGAAATGTAGCATGACAGCTTCTCAACTGGGTAGTCAACTGCAAGAATTGACAAAATCGTGTTGGCTGTGACCAGTGGTGGTTCCTTCTCAGAGTCGGCGGTGGAGACAAAGACGTCAACTCCTGGAAGGTCAGACCGGCCAGTGGGATTTGAAGGAGATGGCTTATCAAACTTTTCTTTGAGGGCAGCCAGATCAGTGGCTCGGATGATGGGGTTGAACTTAGGTAGTACATCCAAGAGCCACGAAAAGGCAAACCATATTTCACAAACAATAGACAAACCCCATAACCACATTGCATCTGGATTGGAATTCTGGACTCGCCAGCTAAGGAACAGGCACAAGACAACCATACGGATAACGATAAGAAGCCTGTTTGTAGAGAAGTGAACATGTTAGCAACCCATGTAATTTAAGGGGCTTGAGTGAGGTTGTCTTGAGAACCAGCAAACTGAACAAGCATTCTTAGTCTCATCAGAAATCCTTCTCCTATTGAGTAGTTTTGTGGCACAGAAGTGTTGAGCCCCAAGAGCAGAGTTGAGCTCATATCTGAACATACAAAGGAGCAGGACTAGAATTCTTTGACTACGGAAACTACAACTCTGGCCCTTCCACAGTAGCAATGGGGTGGAATGGAACAGAAAAGAAAGTTAATGAGTCTGCTATTTGAAAATGAAATATCAGGGCTAAGATGTTTTGAATAGGATTAATCTACGACCCTCAGTTTGCTTACACCTTGCTTCGAAGTTTTTGGTATAATACAAGAAGACTAGTGATTGAGCTAATTACGATAGGGAAATCTTGTTGGCCTATTGCAATCTATTGAAAATGGGTGCAAGCCCCAAACAGAAATGTATCAGAGACACCAGAAATGACTGAAGTGCATTAAAAATGACGAAAAATGAAACATTACCCTTATTCGAGACTATTTCATCCTTACTTGACAGAGCATACATGCAACTCTTTAAAACCTGTACTTGTGTGCTAGTTCAGCTGTAGTCCTATAAGAAGTGAATTAGGGTGCTTCCTTCCATTCTTGCCATAAGCTTAAGGTTACACTACACTAAAGAGGCATTTTATAATTATATGGGACATGCAAAAGTATATGCTAGTATTGTTTTGGTAATTAGGAATCAAGGTTGTGCACCTGTATGGGCTGAGAATGCCTGGTGGAACCTTTATCTTCCTAGTGAGTGGCTTCCATGGCTTGTCCATGAAATCCGACATGCTCAGCCCCATATCCGGACCGTAAGTATTCTCCTCAGACCAATAAGCATTCCCAACACCGTATGTTCCTTTGGTCTCAAACAACCACCGGTTGTGATCAAAATCTCCCGTCTGGCTTCTTAACAACATAGACTTGTTATTTGATCTCATGATTGACATCCTCCTATCCATTTTTGCACCACCATTGTCGCTGCCTCTACTGTTGGAATTGACATCGTCCGGACCACCCCGTTCTGACCGGCTTGATGGATATGGCCCGGACCTATCCGGTTTGTTCTCTGATGAGGAGCCACCGGGCTGGTTGTCAGGGGTTGGTGGCAGGAAGACAGTGTAGTTGATATAGTCATTTTGTCCTGAAAATTCACCTGACATGTCCAGATCATCGTCCCGGGATAAGCTCACAATACGGCCACTGGACGTCCGGCGGGCAAACTTTACAGCCTGAGGCGGGCGGCCAACGCTTGATGGCTGTGATGACAAGGACTTCTCTTTCGGTCTTGTTGAGGTTGCCATGTTAATATTGTTCCCCTGGCGCTTTGCTTACAACAAAAATACATTCATTTTCATGCAAAACGAAAGATGTTCATTGCCATGGAAAATTCTTCTTGTTTAACTGATTTGTTTTGCTTTGCATGAAAATTTGGGGAAGTTCGGCCAACTGATGGGTTCAAAGTTCTCTCATTTTGTTTCTATTTTTAGACACCAGCGGACTTCACGCCCTTATTTTAAGCATAGCCACTCTCTATGCATAGTCAGCTTCTCTGCTGCAGTTAATTTAGGAAGCGAAATGAACTATTGCCATCTCCCTTTCCTTTGGACTAGTAAAAGAAAAGGGAATGCGTTACACGCGTGTGAGAGAGAAAAAAAAAACTGAAAAATGGCCAAAACAACAATCTCCTCAGCAGCAAGGCGCCTGGCAAAAATGCCAAAAATCAAGGCCAATGTACAATTTTGGTAAAGAAAAAGGTTCATGGTGTCCGCATAGAGATTTACAAGGTTGACCAATTGAGGGATTGAGCTAAAGTACAAACATATTGCTCTGCTAGTCAGTTTCGGAGCTTTGTTTTCTTGGTTCCAAAGAACCCAATGCAGATTGGTGCTTAAAAATTGGTCATGGGGCAAACAGTTTAACAATAAAAACATATATGTGTGGTTTTTATACCAAATCTGGTTCAGAAACCCAGAAAGTATTCACTCACAAAACAGGTATTTGCATGAGTTAATAGGCAATGTTTGTCGCAAACATGCATAATCCACGATTTTATATGTCACGTTTAGGCCTAAATTCGATCCCTTCAATGATGAGGCCATGTTTAGAGGTGTAATTATCAACCTCCTTTAAACTAGAAACCACTGCACCATCGTCTCCATTTTCATTTTCATTGAAGAAACTGCCAATCTCAATCTACATCCACCCATCTCCTCTGTCCTGAGATAGTTTGGGCATATCTTCTGGAGGATCTAGGTACACCATGTGCTTTTCATTGGCTCCAGTCGGTTCAAATATGATGCCCAATTCCACCAGCCTTTTGTCAAAACCATCTCTGAACTCAGCAAATTTGAACACAAGGTATGCTGCATAAGTTGTTTTGGGGGACAGAATTGCAGTCTCTATCCTGCCCTTGACGTCAAACCACCACACAAGCCTCAGCTCAGCCACTTCAGTGAACCTATAAATGCATCATCATTTAGCATCAGCGATTATCAGTAGAAGTAACAGAACAGTGGAAGTAGCTATTCAATATTTGGTAGAATAAGGATAATAAACAAACCTAGACTCTGGTAGGGGTTTCCATTGCCAGTAAGCAGGTGTCTGTCCCCATGTTATTGCAAGCCCTCTTGCCCCTATCATGTAACATTTTTTCCCACTTTGCTTTTCCAGTGTAAAGCTCTGGATTGAAGTACAATTGAATTCTTCATCATTGCAAGAAAGAAAGCAACGGTAGAAGCTCAAAATTTTCATCACAATAAGGCAACATCTTTCTCAGTACAAAATCAAACCATTAATCTACTGTCTGTCATCTAGTTGCCAATAAGATTTGAAGTTACCATGCCAATAGTGACATGAAGATGATGATTGTCCATAAACACAACTAATTATACCCCAAAAGAAATTCAAGCGACGGACCACAAACTTCGTACAATTATATCCAATAAATTGATCTTAAACAAGTCCACAACCATATTTAATCCACCAACTGCTTTCATTTCTGTCCTTTAATCTTAAATCGTTTTCGCATAACATTGGCATTTCAGTCTTTGACCCATTCAATCTTAAGAGTCTAGTTCCAGCCCTGATCATCACACTCCTAGGCGCTTGTATTATTATTATTATTTTATTTTTATTTTTATTTTTATTTTTGGGAAATAGCAATAAAAGAGATATTTCCTTTCTATAATTGAAAGATCTTAGACCCTTTACTCCTACTCATTCAGAAACCATTTCTGACAGGATTCCGTGTACTTTACAACTGAATTTCAGACACGATCATCATAAACAACATGGGGCCTTCTGTAACCTACTTTACTTACCATTGTACCGTTGTTAAGTAGGATGGGGTTATGACAAATATGGAAGTAAAAGTCCTTCTTGGACAATGAAGACAAAAGCGGAAAAGACGCCGCGTCGCTGGCGATGATTTCACGGTAATCCGGCGGCAGAAATGACCCCCACACCGCATCCGAGTCTGCAACTGACTGGAAGGCCCGAGACACCGCCGCCAATCGGCCGGCGTCCACAGGCGACGTTAAGGACATTATGTGCGAGAGGCACTCTTTTGGCAAAACGCGAGTCAACAAGTCCATTTGTTTCTCTCTCTCTCCCTCTCTCTCTCTCTCTTCCCTTTCTTGATCTACCCGGCATGCTATTTAAACTGGGGAATTTTATTTTTATTTTTATTTTTTGCCTTTTTCCTTCAAATGGAAAAATGCTTAAGCCCGTCTAAAGAGCAAACAGTTGAGTATTGTTAATAATTTTATTTTTCATTTAAGGACTCGTTAAGTTTTTATTTCCATAAATGTCATGAATTCTTTCTAAAATGAGAGCACACGATTTTTAAATAAATATATAGTATTATCAATATTCGGTCTGTCATGATTTATTAAAAAATTTTAATATTTTTTTATTTTTTAAAATGATATTAAATATTATAAAAAATTATATTTATTAAAAATAATTATTACTTAGATAGATAATTTTTTAAATATTTTTTGACAAATTAATTTTTTTTATAATATTTATTATTTATTATTGACTTTTAAGAAATCGCACAATTTTAATTTAGGAAAAAAAAAGAAAAAGAAAAACACTAGCCCAATTTTCAAAATCCATCACAAAGTGATTTGGGCTTACGCATTCGTTGGAAGCCCATTTAAAGAAATCAAATCGAACGGCCCAAAGTCGAAGATGGTTGGGTTCCCGGTAGATTAACTCAGTCCATCCTTGGGAGGAATTCAATTGGATTCTTCTGTTTCGGAATTCCAAATATTTCCATTCTCAATCGCAAGTATATGAATGATTTCATTTCCTGTATCAATAATTGTTTTCAACTCATTGATTTATACTTTAGATCTAATTTTATTTATTTTTTCAATTTTTCTTCTCGCCAATGCAGCAGACGTGATTGGTTAGGGATTGTTTGGCAAGAGCTGAAAGAATCTATCTGCAATTACGGAGAACGGAAAGGTAAATGATAGTTTAACTTAAAAGTATAAAATTTGCAGTCAATGTTTTTGTTTTTTCAATTTTTATGTTTATTTATGAAGTTTTGGTTTCGATCTTACGTATACAGAGAATCAGTATTGTTGCTGAATTTTTTATTTTTTTTTTAATTCAGATGTCTTCGGCTCAGGACCCTTTTTATATTGTGAAAGAGGAGATTCAAGAATCTGTAAGCTTTTTTTTTTTTTTCGTTAATTCTAATTATTTTGTGATTCTAATGCATTATCTTCTTTATATTAATTACAAGATTAGATTAGATTATATCACTAGGAATTGGACTAAATCCATTGCTCCACCTCTGTTATTATTTTTTTTTTTTGGGGGGGGGGGGGGGGGGGGGGGGGGAGGGGGTTAATTGGCTTCAACTGAAACTCTAGCTTGAGACCTTAAACTCCTGGAGAAATTGTGGTACCATTGAGCTAGAGCTCATTGGTTGCTCTACCTTCGTTAGCAATGTATACTATAGTGGTCCTTTTGGTATCTGCAATTTTTAAGATTATTTGGTAATTGCTGACTGACTATCAACACCCCCCACTCGCCTTTTTTGTTTTTGCTTCCTGTCTTTGTTTTATTTTTTGTTAGATTGATAAGTTGCAATCTACTTTTCACCAATGGGAGCGGATTTCTTCTGATCCTGGAGAGCAAGTGCATCTTACAAAAGAGCTTCTTGCCGGGTGTGAGAGCATTGAATGGCAGGTACTAAAAATAGCTTACTTTACTTGGTGGAGAGGATTTGTTCTTTCTTTTTATTTTATTTTTTCCCCTTGATATACTGCCATAGTTTGCTGGAAATTTATATCCTGTTTCTGTTTATTGATTCTGCCCAATGCTGGCAAGCCCTGTGAATATTATTTTGGCTCTAGTACCTTCAAACTTGGCATGCTAATTTTTCTGATTTGCAGCACCATTAAAATCAATATTCTATAGCAATTCAGCTTCTTAAAATTATTTATTTTCTATTGTTGTTTGGCTTTAATTAAATAGTCTGATTACCGTTCATGGTTGCTGAAATGCTTCTTCTTGATAGGAAGGTGGATGAATTGGACAAAACAATTGCTGTAGCAGCTAGGGATCCTGCTTGGTATGGCATTGATGAAGTGGAACTTGAAAAGAGGAGGCGATGGACCAGCACTGCTCGTACTCAGGTACCTTCAGCATGATTACAGTGCTTGATAAATCAGCAAAATAGATGTGTTCCTTTTGAATTTTATTGGCCAATGGTGCAACGATTTCATTTGGCTACCATGATTCTGTCTCTTATACACATCTAGATGTGTATAAGAGACAGGACCAGCACTGCTCGTACTCAGGTACCTTCAGCATGATTACAGTGCTTGATAAATCAGCAAAATAGATGTGTTCCTTTTGAATTTTATTGGCCAATGGTGCAACGTTTTCATTTGGCTACCATGATTGCTTTCTTTTTTTTTTTTTTTTTTTTTCTTTTTTCCATAGCCTTTTGTTTTTTCAGTGACAGCATCCATTTACTGGTTGCACAAACATATTAGGTTGGCAATGTAAAGAAAGCTGTTGTAGCTGGAAAAGAAGCCAATGTTGGTGGCACCACTAGTGTGAATGGGATGCGAAGAGAGCTAATGAGAATGCCAAATGCTCATCAGACTGACAGATTGAATCAGTATAATCAAGACAATGACAACTTCATACAATCAGAATCTGATAGACAGTTGCTTCTTATCAAGTAGGACATTCTTGTACTTCCACTTTTCTATTCTTCCTTTACTTTTTGTCAAATTAGTGCTGTGGATGTCCATAACTTTCATCGAGTCTCTGATTACCACACTCACTTTTTTTTTTACTATTGGTGATTGTAGGCAACAGGACGAAGAGTTGGATGAGCTCAGTGCAAATGTGGAGAGGATTGGAGGTGTTGGGCTTACCATACACGAAGAACTCCTTGCACAGGTTAGGATTCTTATGGTTTAATTTTCCTTTATTGCATTTACCTATTCCTTGGCACAAATGTTACCACGCTTGTTCTCAAATATCTGTGGCCTGCATCACACTTGTTTAGTTATAAGTGTATCTTGTGAGTGATTTATCTTACTTTAGCTTCAAAGGCTACTGAGGAACTTGAATAGCTTTTACTTTTCTATGTTGAAGGATGGATGGGGGTGAAGTTTAGCACTAAAGATATCTCTTTGATGCTTCAGGAAAGGATTATAGATGATTTGGGAATGGAAATGGATGGTACATCCAATCGTCTCGATTTCGTTCAGGTGATTTTCTTTTCTGTTTCTTCGTGCCTGAGATGTATTTCTACTCCTGTCAAATGACTAGCAGTAGTACACTACTTGTATAACAAGTAGTAGTAATTGTGCTTTAAAATTTTAATTGCAGAAAAGAGTGGCTATGGTCATGAAGAAGGCTGGTGCCAAGGGGCAGATTATGATGATCCTATTCTTGATAGTCTTATTTATAATCCTATTTGTTCTGGTCTTCCTTACCTAGTCTTCAGGCAACAGTATGTGATGTTCGTGGATGAGATACAGATTTAATCTCTGGGATTAAGCAGTGTGTGATGCGGAATACGGTGACTGTCTGGATACTTTCTGTAAAGTCCAATCTTGACGGTTTTTAGCCATTTATGAACTGCACTGAGTGTGTGATTTATAATAATTTGAGTTACTAATTTATGATATCAACTTTTTGTTTTTTTATTGTTTTTTTGTATTTTTGTTTTTTTTTTTTTTTTTTTTTGTGTTATGTTGCTACTTACAAAACTGAGAGACCAAAATGTCATTCAAAGCGTGGTTAACGAACAATTATAGAATGGATGCTCAGTTCTTATTATTATTATTTTTTTTTTAAAAAAGAGTATACAATATATAGAGCAAAAGAGTGAGAGATCAGCTAGTTAAGATGTCAGAGGAGATTATCTTGCTGCTTTTGAAAGAAACAATTCAATAAGTCTATGGTCTCAACCTTGCTTTATTTAGATAACCCAAACTTGAGTAGCTAAGCCCTCTTATCTTTATCTTTATTTTTCTAATATCTGCCAATGACTCTGCTTGTTTGATGCTTTCTATGCCAAAGGTCGTCTGGGTATTACCAGGATCCAATCCATACACGACAAGCAGAGAGCACCAGAAATTAAGAACACGCATCTGACGATGATGTATGTGCTTTGCTCATATGCACGTTCCCATTGTCCTCGAGATCTTGCCTTGCAATTCGAATCGTGGTTGGTTGGTAGCCATTCCTTTGTTGACTTTTCTTTTAATCACACGAAAACACTGTTGACTTGGCCACCCGACTTTCATAAGATACAAAAAAAAAAAAAAAAAAAAAAAAGAAGGGAAATAGTATGCATTCCGATAACTGTTTCTTTGGTGGCAGCCGGATATAAAATGGCCCGTGTGGTCCCCATTTTCTCTGTATTTTCCGCGACAGAGATTTTTATTTATAAAAGAGAAAAAAAATCAAAAAATAAAAACAAAATTGCTGAAATTTTAACACATAATTAAAAGATTCCAACAAAAAAAAAATATCTCGACAGTTATACTAAAAGTTGAGTACTTCTTTTGGGTTTGTCCTTCCGTCTTTTGGAAAGCTTCATGATCCATAAACATAAATGACTCAAATATGGTCATCATTCATGATGAATATAGACGCAAATGAGATCATTGTACACGTTTTTTTTTTAATATCTATATATTAAAAAAAATAAAAATTGTATAGCCTTGCAAGCACAGGGCCCCAATACAACTAAGAAACTCATACATACAATAAAGAGGTATGGGCACACTGATTTATTGACATTAGGAGGAGAAACACACTTATCATCACAACATGTCAATTAAAAAACATGTAAGACAATGATATGATTAATAATAATTGCTGACGCTTTTGATGATTTCAAGCACCGAATTTTGCAATAATTAGAGTAGAATTTCATATAATATAATTTTGAGCGAAAAAAAAAAATGCAGAACAATACGCGCAAAGATGAATATTTTTTTGACTTTTGGGAAGAAACGAAAAGGCTTTGGGCTTTGGTTTAGGACAAGATGACGTGTCATAGTATTCCACGTTCCATCGTCTGAAAAAAGATTATTTATATTGATAGTCAACGGGGCCGCTTAAGACAAAGTAAAATTCAAAACCAATATCCACGCGGATCTTTTATTACAAGCAAAATTCTAAATCGACACAGTTTTCATACATTACTTCAAAAATAAAAATTACAAAAAAAAAATCTTTTATTATTAGTTATTGTGCTATGATAGTGTAGAAATTATTATAATTTTATAAACATTTAATATATTTTATAATATTATTTATATTTTTTTAGTATAAAATAAACAGAGTAATATAAAATATAATAGTTATTTTATTTATTTAAAAGGTCTTATTATAATTCTTATTTACTTACCCTCGCTTTTTCTTCAATAACTTATTGATTCTTGATAATGCCGTCGTGGCGAGCTCTTCCCCATGTGATCTATATGTGTGTGTATATATTTATACGTGTCAATTCGTTTATAAACCCTAACGAATCTGTATTCTCATATTTCCTTGAACATTCTTGAATCTTGACCCTATTTTCTTAGTAGAACAATTCGCAAATAAAGAGAAAGGAAAAAAAAAAAAAGGAGACTTGCGGAGCAGGTATGATCCATGTTCGTTTTTTCTGTTTGTTTCTCAGGAAAATGCTTTTTCGTACAGGAAATGGATAGGGGAAACTGCATTCAAGTCCTGTTTTGGATAGGCGAAACCATTTCTTGTTTACTCTTTTCTTTCTCTGTCTTTTTCTCTTTGTTTCAGTCTTTTCTTTTCTTTTCTCGGAAACCAAACGAGAAGATGTTTGATCTTGATGTTATGTGTGGGTTTGTGTATTGTTTGTTGAGCCCTTTTTATTTCAATTTAGAGTCGTATAGCAATTGCCTTTCGAATTTTTCCAATCCTTCTGGTAGCATGGGAACCTCATACAAAATATCAGCCTCTTATAATTTGGTGCCAGTCCGATTGAGTTAACCCTTTCTCTCTCTTATTTTTGGTTACTCCTTTATTAGTGAATAATATTGTTAATTTTTGTTCTTTCACTGCTGTTTTATATGTCATTGTAATGGTCTTTTTAAGTAGTGTTTTTTTTTTTTTTTGGTACATTTGGTTTTGTAGATTCTATCTATTGATTTATTTATTGAATTTATTTTGTGAATCCAGTTCTGAGATCCCTCACAAATCATGTCAAGGAAAATGCTTATTGACGGGGAGCTGAGTGAGACCAATGGGGAAGACGCCAACTATGATTTTGACTTGTTTGTTATAGGTGCTGGAAGCGGAGGCGTTCGTGCCGCTAGATTTTCAGCCAACTTCGGAGCTAAGGTTTAATCAATTATCTAGTTTGGGAAAAATGGTTGCGTTCTTGTGTTGTTAATTTTTTTTTTTTTTTTTGGTGGTCAATTGAATGAAAAACTCTAGACATCTACCCTTGAAGATGACTTGAATACCATTGAGCCAAAGCTTCTTGGGTTTTTTTTTTTGGTGTGTTAATATACTTTAATTGATACGTATTACTATTTAATGAATGCTATGTTTATTATGATTATTTTGTTTGTTTTCAAGGATAAAATAACTTAGACTATTGAACTCCTTTATGGGAACCATTATATAATTGCAAAGGAAAGAGAAATCAAATTACTACATTTTCCTATAGTCCTGCTATTCAACAGAATTACTACATTTCCAGTTGTCCTGCTCTTCAACATATGTTCATTTCTCCATCCAGAAGGAATTTGGTTGTAAATTTTCTGCTAATACTTTTCAACCTCAAATTTCAAGGTTGGCATCTGTGAGCTTCCATTTCATCCAATCAGCTCAGAGGTAGTCGGAGGGGTTGGTGGAACGTAAGTTCATTAAAACTAAACTTCATAATCTTTTAATGTGCCTCTGCAACTTTTCCTTCTGATCTTATCATGTAGTCTCAGTTTTATTGATGTATAGATGTTTATTTCCCTTGCTTGAACTGATATTTCCAGAAGTAACTTTTTACACCTACGAAGGAAAGCATATCAGCACTAAGATTGTTGCAGAATTTTGTGCTTTGGTGCATCATTAGTGCATCTTCTTTGATTAATTTTAACCTCATCTTTTAAATAATGAAATCATTTAATCCTGAAAAAAGGAAAAAAGTTTAGGCTGAAATCACAAGCTATCTGTAGGAAAATCTGGTCCAGGAGATGCAGATATACTGCTCAATCAATTGTATGTTCTCCAAAGTGGATTAGCTTCTGTTAGGTTACCAGTGTTTGCTGATAGAGTGGCATTTGGGACACTCATTGTGAACTTTTCCAGGTTTTTGGGTGGTTCAATTTCATTTTCTTTTTGAGATTTTTTTAGGAGTTAAAAAATATGAAGAGGATTCCCTTGCTGCAAAATAATGCAGTTATCTGCAATTTTCACAGTGGGTTCCATTTTTCTTTCTAGTTTGCATTTGACTTGGTAATGGCACGGATATTAATAATGATTGAGTTACAGCATGATTAAATATTCTTTCTAAGCTTTATTAGGTTGTGGATATGGGTAATTTGATGGCCGTGGTGATTGCAAAGGTTAAAGATCACAAAGGATAAACATTCTTTCCTCATTGCACATTCTTGTGGTTCTGTTAGTTATATCATATATCGGCTATCTTCTCCACCAGCTGAAATCTGATAAATTGGAGGGAAAAAGAAGTCAAGAAATGTCAGAGCTAACTTACTGGCTTTCTATAGTTAAGCACAAATTTGATCTTGTGAGTGATGAGATAGTGCTGATACTTTCTGTTGCTGTCATAGAAGCTATTATGAGAGGATTGAAATTTTCAAGCATGATTATTTTCCTTTAAAAATTTGTTACAATTGAAATTGGATTTTCTGTGACTTAATTGTTTGTAATCAGCTTTAGTTTTTCTTACATCTTGGTTTTCTAGGTGTGTTATTCGTGGTTGTGTTCCAAAGAAGATTTTAGTGTATGGAGCATCTTTTGGAGGTGAAATTGAGGTATGAATATTCTGCTGATTCCCTTTTACAAATTGCAAAAGTATGAATAAACACAAAGTTTGAAAAAATGCTGGAGCTTCCTTTATACTTGTCTGGCATGATTTTAGAATTTGAATGCTTCTCAGCATGCCTTTCAGTACAAATTACATCATTTCAGTGCTGCTGCTTCCTGTCATAAAATTTTTGGTACAATGGAGAAGACTCTTAGATCAATAAATTAATATTGATTGTTGCCTTTGTTAAAAGCAGATTGCTTGTTCCAACTTGTATGTACTTTTTGATGTATTTGTATGTATTTCTAGGACTATATGTTGTTCTAATGACTGTTCATGCTGGTTTAATGGAAGTATTCTGTTGTTTTGTAGGATGCCAGGAATTATGGGTGGGAGGTGCATGAAAAAGTGGACTTCAACTGGAAAAAGCTATTGCAGAAGAAGGTTGGCAGTCTAAGTTGTTTTTTTTATGCTCCTATGTGTTTTATAATCTCATATGATACTTTTAAAGTGATATTTTTCTGTCATTCTTTGATGAAATTAATCATTAGAGATGTGAATGAGAAAAGGCAAGCTTTTTCATGGGCTATTGTCACTTGGTCTTCCCCTTAATGTCGAAGGGGAGAACTTGCTGAGAGCAGACTAAATGATTAGTGCTGTATTTGCCTAGCAACTACCAAAAACTTTACTCACACTTTGTCTTACCTATTTTATCAATGTATGCCAAAAATTGTGAATAAGATGGGGTAGTTTTTTTTCTGTCCTTGCCATGCTTGGATTAGAAGGGTGAGTTTTGATGTAACAATTGCTTTGATGTGACCCAAAGGTCACAAGTTTGGGTTATGAAAATAGTGTCTTTGTGAAAATAAAGGTAAAGGTACATGCATTTGACCATTTCCCCACCCCACAATGTGGAAGCCTTGTGCACTGGGAAGAGCCTTTTTTATGCTTGAATTAGGTTCAATTGGTTCTTGAAATGTTGCTTGTGTGACTGATTTGTGGTTCCCTTACATGCACAAATCGAGTTGACAGGTTTGCCTAAGTTTTTAATTACTGGAAAGTGGCTGCACCAAGTTTGTAGCTTTCATTGATTCTTAATCTCAGTTGTTTATGGATAAAAAGAAAAATCAATGTCTGTTGTGGAAGTCTTGATTGCTACAAGCAACAGTTCATTCATTCATCGTCTCTAATAATCATACATGGAATACCAATGGTTCTCAAAGTGGTTTCAATCTATTTGTGCTTCCTTCCCACCACCCCTTTGAAGTGCAGATGCAAATTCATACTTTTATTTTTCTCTATATTATCCCATCAACATGGGGTAAAATGTTGCTTTTGTATTGTATATTTTGGTTAGGATTTTATGTTTTTGAAATTGCAGACAGCTGAAATAATCAGGTTAAATGGGGTTTATAAGCGGCTACTTTCTAATGCTGGCGTTAAATTGTATGAAGGAGAGGGGAAGGTTGTTGGTCCTTATGAAGTTCAGGTGACGCAACTAGATGGAACCAAATTGAGCTACACAGCAAAGTACATCCTAATTGCAACTGGCAGTAGGGCCCAACGTCCTCCTATTCCTGGGAAGGTTGATTCCTCCTATTCTTCTTGTAGGATTGGAAGTTATCTTGTATTAGATTCTCCTACATGATTCTGCAGCCCATTTTTAATTAACTGTCACCTTTTGTTTGTTATGCTTCATTGAAGAAACAGTTTTTGTAATTGATGGATCTCTAGAAGGCAGAGTTTTACTTGTTAGAGATTTTATACTTGCAAGAGTGTCTTTGGTTTTTGCCTTATTTGTTTATGCTTCATTATTTAGGAGCTGGCCATAACCTCTGATGAAGCATTGAGTTTGGAGGAGCTACCTAAGCGTGTTGTGGTGCTTGGTGGAGGGTAAAGCCTCTGCCTCATAAGCTATGCTGCCCATTAGTTTTGTCTACTTCTAATGCCCATGACTTTGTGTCTGTTTCCTCTTATTGTTTAGGTACATTGCTGTTGAGTTTGCTTCCATATGGCGTGGCATGGGTGCCACTGTGGATCTATTTTTCAGAAAAGAACTCCCATTAAGGTTCTAATTAAGGCTTTCATATTGCTTCCTTCTTTCTATTTTTTTTTTTACATATTGAGTGGATGGGGGCTTTGGTTGTTAAAACTGAAATCCCCAGTTTAATATATTTTGTTTATTTGTTATATAAGCTCTTATCTCTCGTAATATATCTTGTGGCAATGTCCTGCTTAATGCAGTGTGCAAAGTCATGTTTCATTGTTGCTTTACTCTCATAGATATTACATGTCTTCTGGATTCATTAATGGGATCATGCAATCCAAATATTTGAATTTCACAAATTATACAATTTGAAATATTGACAATCCAGTTTCAGGCAAGAAATGAAAATTTTTCTCTGCTTCAGACTTTGAGTTTGTTCTGTACTGCTTGCTATATCTTTTGTCACTAGATCTTTTAGACTGGTTCTTTCTTCTTACTTTAAACTGTTACTGATAGAAATATTTAAGTCTTCAGCATTTGATAGTGAACTATTGCCTAGTTAAAAAGATTGCATCTATGTGATCACACTTGTGCTCTTGTTACGGTTGGAGCCTGTAAGCATGCAAAGGACAGTTTGTGATACCTTTTTTTTCCCATGTTTTCTTGATAATTTTCATAATGCTATTCTCATTTATAAACAGAAATTAATGTATTTCTATTATGTTTTTATACAATGGTGAGAGCAAGACAATCTTTTTCTATCGCATTATTTGTGACTTGCATTCTAGTACATTGCTTAATTGATTTGGCCATATATTGCCAACAAGAAGTCTCTTGCATTTCTTCTCTTATTTGATCACTTTTTAGTCTGGGTTGCAGTTGTGCTTCTCTTGACAATCTTTCTATAAAAAATCTGCTGCAGAGGTTTTGATGATGAAATGAGGGCAGCGGTTGCAAGAAATCTGGAAGGCAGGGGGATCAACGTGCATCCAAGAACAAATTTGAAAGAGGTACTTTTACCTTCACATTGTAGGTTTCTTGTCAATATGTATTGCACTTTCTCATGGCCCTTGCTTTCCTTTTGGATTGTTCCCTGTGTTGGAAACATATGCTATTTGATCATCTGCTCGGTTTATATTGTTCTTGTGCTAATGGTAGTAGCTATAATACAGATGATTGAAACAGGGGATGGTATAAAAGTTCTTACGGATCATGGTGAAGAGCTTTTGACAGATGCTGTACTCTTTGCCACTGGTAATTATTCTCCGTCTAAATTGCATGTTTCAGTCATTTTGGGCAATTGCTTGTAACTTTGAACTTCATTCTCCCTGTCTAAAATGTTGGAGCATTTTTCTCTTCAAACTGGCTCATTTCCACATTGCTGAGAATAAGCTCATTAGCTATGCTGCCTACTATTGTTACTGTCCATATATCTCAAACAGTGTTTGCTTGAACACAAACCTGTTGAATATGTCTTACTATTACTTTAGTTATGCATAGAAGCATTCTTCTTTGATCTCTTACAGGGAGGGCTCCCAATACAAAGAGATTGAATCTGGAAGCTGTAGGTGTGGAGCTTGACAAAGTTGGAGCTGTGAAGGTTAGTAGTTTTCTTCGGCCATTTTTGAGCTTATCATTGAAAAGCAAGTTCCAAATTGAGTGCACTGTAAAAGGCTTCAATTTGAGCACTGCTATGTGCACTTATCATAGATGAACAAGTGGACAATGACACATTAATTTTGTCTTGACTAGTTAATCTTCTGAAGAATTTGGGTCATGTATGTTGGATTCATAGGAAGATAATATGGATGATGTTAAACATGGTGCTGAAGCCAAATCCAGGATTCAAATTTATGGGAGAAGGCTTATTCATGTCCTTACTTGATTGCCACTTTTAATTGGTTACATGGTCTGATGGCCCCTTTTGAAAATATGAATAGTTAACCAAGATACGTTCCGGTGAGTAAACTTTGCGGTGATGTGTAGATTACCAGCCAAACTCGGCAGGCATGATCACTTTATTGCAGTCTGTTGACCTTATGTAGAAAGCAGAAACTTCTCCCAGTGACACATAGATGCGGTAATTGTAGAAACAGATTGAATTACCTAGCTTCATGTGCACTAAACTCACTTGTCAACACTTCTGCATTTTTCTTGCTTGGGATTTCTTGTGGAACAGTTGGTAGATTAAGGTGCCATGCACCCTTGCAACAATGCATGCTGTGACAGGAAATTTTTTTTTTTTTTTTGTTGGGGTACATATGATAACAAATCTTTGCAGTTTGACTGGAGATAACATTTCAAAGGCATATCCTGCTTAATTGTGCAGGTTGATGAGTACTCCCGCACCAACATACCTAGCATTTGGGCTATCGGTGATGTTACAAACAGAATGAATCTCACTCCTGTTGCCTTGATGGAGGGGACCTGTTTTGCAGTATGTTTTTCATCTGACTGCTCGTTCATTTCCTCATTTTGTTTACATGAATATGTTGTTGGATGACCCCTTTCATTGCAATTGGTCCCTCTGACTAGTGCAAATTGTGATTTTTAATCTATTTTATTGCTTGCAGAAAACAGTTTTTGGTGGACAACCAAGTAAACCGGATCATAACAATGTACCATGTGCTGTATTTAGGTAGCAGTTTCTCTCCAAGAAAACATAGGCTCTTCTTTTTCTCATTTAAGAGTGATTGTGCACTTTTTACCTTGTAGTTGCATCAGTATCTGACATTTCCCATTGGTTGCCATGGTTCTTCATTGATCATTTTCAAAATCTTATGAGGCTTCTCATGTCTCGATGATGATACTACAAGCCTATCTTTTAAAGCAGGTCATGCTACCTGCTTGTGGTCTGAGATTATTTTGTTTAGCTTAATAGTGGAAAAATTACTATTAAGAGTTTTGCTCAAATGTGACAAAGGTCCAATTATATGCAGCAAAAGCTTTAGTTAAAAGTGCACGCTTCGTATTATGCTTAATGGACTTCACCTAGGACCTTAAAAAAGCATTGATCCTATGGTCCCCAAAAAGAAAAATAATAAAAAGATTGATCCTGTTGTGTGCTTTTTGTTGACTCTGGCTTGAACCAATTATTTGTGTCTTAGAAGGCCACTTGATCTGTCAATTACGAAACTTAACCCATATTGGACTCTCTAATTGGTTCTGGATGTTAGCAATCCTCTTGTGGTTCACCGGGTGTCATAGAGCCAAGAGAATGATAGCTTCCCTGTTTGTGCCCCTCCCCCCATCTCTCTCTCTCTCTCTCCTCACACACACACATTAACAGTTTTCACTGATCCTTTTCCTAGAGGATATTATATTCACCTTAATTTGTTTATTTTATAAATTCATAATGATGAAATTTCAATCTTAAGCACATAGATATGTTATGTACCTTGGCATCCTAAAAGTTTTTAGAAACCTGTTTTTTTTTTTCCTTTTTTTTGGGTGCTTGGTGGTTGTTTATGTTTTTTTCTGTACTTTGCAGCATACCACCTCTTTCTGTAGTGGGCCTTAGCGAAGAGCAGGCAATAGAACAAGCAAATGGCGATATATTGGTTTTCACTTCAACTTTTACTCCTATGAAGAATACCGTTTCTGCGTAAGTAGATCTTATGCTATCAATTTTAAGTTTAATATAATGAAGAGACAACTCACCACCGCAAAAAACCCATAATGATGTCATGTACTAGTCAAAAAATCAATGAAGTAGAGGTCAAAGCCTGTTCACTGCTGAATCTAAGGATGCTCAGCAGTATCTCATGCATCACAAGAATTTTCTGTGTGCAGTATGGGAAAGGTTTATGAGGGCTTGTTGAAGGAATTGGATTTAAATGATTTTGAACATGGTTTTGTCAGTTCTGTGAATGGCAAGTCTTGGTGTAACGTTAAGGTTACCCTATTATGACCTGGAGGTCATATATATGAGTTGTGAAAGCAGTCTTTTTGTGAAAATAATGGTGTGAATATGGTTTTCTTGGATAAGTCAGGCATTAATAGTTTCAAAACATAGACCTAATATCTTCTCATACAGATGATTGACTAGAAGGATCTAGTTTCTGGGGCCACAAGATAATTGGAGGCAGCGGGTTTAATAGCTGTGCTTACTCAATTATATTTAGAAATAAATTAAAATGAGAATGTTAATTCATTTAATCACCATCTCGTTGTCTCATACAATTGGCTTAGATTACATCACCTATAATTCCACTTCAATATATTTGCCTTTTGGGCAAACCCCTTTAGTCTGACCGGACAGAAGGAATATTCCAATAGGAATGTGACATGATGAGGGTGTTATATACATTTATGGGTACAAGGCAGAACATCCCCTCCCCCCCCACCACCCCAAAAAAAAAAAAAAAAAAGAAATTGGTAACTGTACTGGCCTTTTTCTTTTCCCTGAGGGAAGAAGAAATAGGTACTGTTTTAAGTGGCTTGCTTGAGTCCTGAATTCTTTCTACCATTATGTTGTCCAATCCCATACACTTCCTTTTTTTTTTTTTGGTGATATCTGTTAAACAAGTTGCTTCTGCCATGCACGGTGGTCTGGATTATTTTATTTTCTTTTAATAAACCCAACCAAATATTTATTGAGGTTTTACTAGTCTGTTGACTCTGGATTGCATTGCTCCAGCTAATTTGAGCAGTTGAGCTTCTTCTTTAGTCGTGTGCTGCCAATTTGATTAGGTTTTTGTTTTTTTTTTTTAAAGTACTTCGGAGTTAAAACCCACATTTTGGAAGAGTTAGGATTTGAATCCTCTTCTTCCCCTAATTGCTTTAATCTTGTTTCCAAACGGGTTAAAACAGATTGGTTAATTTGATTCATGTTTATATTAGAACTTTTTGAAGGATAAGCCTTGGTGTAATAGTAAAGTTATTCTATCGTTATTTGAAAGTCAAAAAGTTCAAGTTGTGAAAATGGCCTTTGTAAAAACAAGGGTAAGGCTACGTGCATTTGACCCTATCCTAAATTCCATAGTGTGGGATTATTGTGCATTGAGATGCTCTCTTTTTTTCCTTTTTTTAAAAAAAAAAATAAAAATAATAGAGCTTTTTGTGCTTCTTTGCTTAAAGTTTATAACATTATTATTACCCCTAGGCGGCAAGAGAAGACAATAATGAAACTTCTTGTTGATGCTGAGACGGATAAGGTTATTGGGGCTTCCATGTGCGGACCTGATGCACCTGAAATTATGCAGGTTTGTCTTACTTTTTTTAATTGCTTCTGATATAGAATACATGTCTGTACTAATTTTGGTTTCATTTGCTGTTTTTAGTTGCCAAATTTTGCCATGAAGATTACACAACATACAAATAACCCTTTTGTGACAATGACTTCAATAGTTAACTTGTTTTAAATGTATAATTATTAAACCATGTACCTGTTGCGTTTGCATATTGTTTTGACATGGTGATAGAAGAAATGAAACTTGGCATCAGTAGTGTGGTCTAGTGATGTGCTGCTGGTCTCTTACTCCCGGTTCCAGTGTTTGAAACCTGGTTCTAACAAATACTAAAAAAAATTGACCAAAGTTGTTTTATAAAAGTATTAGTTCTGGGATTGCATTGTCTCAATTCATATTTTAAATTGTGGTGGACATACACACATGGTAGTATGGTCTGAAATGGCCTTGCAAATTGTTATCTTTTTTACCATCAACTGGTGTTTGCATTTTTTTTTTCTTTTCACAACCTGATGACCATGCATATCAGATTTATGAAGCAAACCAATTTTTATTGTTGGACTTTGGTCTTTAGAAGTTTGAGAGCCTTGATGACTGCCCTCCTTGCAGTTGATATGGTAACAAGAAAATCAGCCACTTGCTCCCAACCAACTGTATTCATCTTTAGTTAATTGTCCCACACCTGTCTGGAGTGCCTGTATATGCTCAGTCATAAACCATTGGTGTATTTGTTGCCAGAGAGAGCGTACACATTGTATGGGTTTATATAATTGTTGCAATTAAATTTGTTTGGTTCAAGGAAATTTCCAGTTTCCGGTTAAGGTGAAATTAGCCATATGCCACCCATGATTTTTGTTCACTTAAGACAAATAATAAGGAAATAGAAATGTCAATGATTTGATGAACTCCTCAAGAATCAGGAATGCACTATGTACTTGAATTTACAATATTTCTTTCCATGCTGGTTATGGCATATTTGCTGCAATGCATCATAAGTTATTATCTACGGTGTTCTTCACAGGGCATTGCTGTTGCATTAAAGTGTGGAGCAACAAAGGCACAATTTGACAGCACGGTAAGCATCTTTCCTTAGACAGGGGAGATAGTTAAAAGGATGTGAGTTCCTTAACATTCCAAATGTTCCTTGAAAGACTGCTAATGGACTTCTGAAGTAATTTGTATCTAGTCTAGGGACCTTGGTAAAATGTAGGATGATAAGCATTATACTAGACTTGCCACAACTCCCATAGACTTTTAACTATACTTTAATACATTTGCATTTGTGCAATGTGTAGTTTCTGCATTGCTCCACATAGGAAAAGGGTGGTGGACGTGTTAAATTGGCTTGGATATAGATTAACTTATGAAAGATATAATAGCCCAACCATGGGGTTAAGCACTAGAGAGGCCATATATTTGGATAATTTAAGGCGTGTTCTGGTTCGACTTTATGCCTTTTTGAAAGCAAGAAGTGAAAAGCAAAATGTGTGCGTATCAATTTTAGCTTGAAGAACAGTAGTTTTTGGTCATATTATTCTCTTTATGAATACAATCTCGCGACTGTTATCAGCTGATGTTGTAGAATAGGATATTTCATTTTACATATGTATTAACAGAGCGACACATGACTAAGCTTCCCACATGTGTGAGAGCAATGGTAGATAAGGCAAAGCTTTTCGCAAAGGAATTTTTCACAGGAATATTTGCATTAGGAATGCTTCGGGCAGTCTCATTCATCAAGCAATAAGGGATTGATTGTTTTCACTTTATCCAACAAAAAAAAAAAAAATGAACGGAAGAATAGGAGTCCTAATCCTTGGACGCAATTCTGCATGACTACTTTTTCAGGTTGGAATACACCCTTCTGCTGCTGAGGAATTTGTGACCATGCGTTCAGAGACGAGGCGGATTTCCGTGAGTAGCAGAAGGACGAATCTGTAAAGATACCATTGGAGACTCAGGAAATTCCGAGAGATAGACAAAGTAGGCGCAAAAAGTGAAGACACGGATCCATAGTCTCTCTTCCCCTAGCTGTATCCAGAATCACATTTATTGGTTAGGCTCATTGTGATGGTCATACGATTGATGTTTGCTTTTTGTTTCTAAAGGGGCTCACTAAATAATATTTGGCGTCTGGCAATTGAGATGCAAAGTGTGTTACTTAACAGTGTAATTTGTTCAAGTAATAAATAAATTTGGTTGGATTGAAATTACTGCCGTGTCTAATGCCTTGCTTATCTTGGTCTCTCCTTTCTCAAGATCCAAATTCATTGGCGAGACAGATGGCGAGCTGATGTTTAGGGCTTTTGCCCCCCGTTTGCTTGGTTTTTCCTCTTTCCCACGATATTAGGCTGGAGAACTGAAGTTGTCCTTGGAGAATTGGTGCCAAATTAGTCATCGTATCAAAGCCGAACCATTTTGGTTGAACCTAAAATAATACCACGCAATCGCCCATCTAAAAATATCAATTGCTACATACTCTCTCTCTTTTCTGTTTTTCATATAACCCAAGGAACAGAAATGTTTTTCATTTTCCCCTTTTACTCTTTCTTCTGGGTTATATCATATCTTCCTTGTCATCGATTCGTCGCATGCCAAGTTGATAGCGTCGTGAAGCACCCCTAGTTATTTGGAATTCTTAAGACAGAATTCTATGTCTAGTTCACATTTTCTTTTGATCATCTATGTTTGCTCCCCTCACTCATAACTGGGGTAAAAACGGCCTATCGTGCATTGTTGTAGGCATGGATGGGAATTTTTTTGGTATGAATGGGAGCAATTTAATATTTTTAAGATCACTACGGCCATTTTGATTTTGACCCTGGCATGCTAAAACTATTTCAGCTCTGAAGTAAGTAGCAAGAAGGATGCTTCCTCATGCCTCAATTTCTCGACAATTCAGCTCATTTATTGTGGTTGCATTCGGGAAATGACCTCAAACAATGGCATCCCAACAATTATCGGGTAAGTTGTTATTTATTCATAAATAAAGAACAATATCCCAATATAGCTAGAGATACAATCATCATAAGATCATATAATCCAAAGATGCACAGCGGGAGAAGCTACTCAACCAACAGATACAACTCAAAACACAACCATCATTCCCCCCCCCTTGGGGGCATCTTTCGCTCTCTCGACAGACCAAAGCATATCTAAAAACTAGTTTGCCTCAACCAGTATGCTTGAGAAAACCAAATCCCTTGTTTTAGTATACCCACCAATGCTTAAATACACTCACCTGATGTGTTGAAGCAAGCTGTTAAAAAAGATGCAAAAATGAAAGGATTTCATAGTGATATAAACTGCCATCAAGGACAAGATGTCTACAACATCATCCACAAGGCTCAATGGCATTCTTAAATGGTTCCACTAGTTGAAACAAGCATTTTCTCTTTATGCCTTAGTCAAGCTTGACATTAGAGTACAAAGGGTGTCTCTTGTAATCGGCATATTGAGCAGCAAATAAACCTGCCAAAACGAAAAAAAAAAAAAAAAAAAAAAAAAAGAGGGCAAAGCAAGGGATTAAATGATTCTGTTTTTAATATCCGCAATGACAAATTAAACTCCTAAGCAGAAAGATCCACAATACCCAACCACACACCCACAAATCTATAATGAAAGGTGAATAAAATAGACCTTCTCCATAAACCAATAAATTGAACTTTGAGAACGATATAAATTGATAAAAAGGGTGGAGAGAAAGAATTCAAGCAGAAAAGAGACAGTTAGCATCCTCTTACTTTGGATGGCCATCTAATATGTATGAAGAAAACTATAAAGTAAAATAAAAATCATAACATTTTATAGGATAATCTTACCCCCACAAATGTAGAAATGAGAAGAATGATTCCAGTAATCCAAGCAAGGGTCTTTCTAACCAAGGCCACTTCTGCAAGGGTTGCATTAGATGGGATATGTGATGATTCTTTTTCTGCCAACCAACGTGCAGATGACCAGGAGGTCAACATCACATCTAACATTCTTTTAGATTCTGAAGTGGCAGCCTCATTAAACAATATGACTCCAACAATTTGACCTGCCAAATCAACAATAACCACTGGATTTTAACGTTGACAAGTGATAAGCCAAATGTTCACCAACAACATTAAGCTAAGAACAATAATGAGTCGAATAGCAACTCCATTATCTTAATCCTAATAGAACAAGAAAGTTGCTATTAAAGTGCACATTCACACATGCTAACAATGTATGCCAAGTTTCCCTTTCACCAAACTGGCATAAAAATTTATGTTGACTAACTCAAGTGATCCAATCAGGATTTCTCCTAAAAAACAGCAACAAACCTTGATATGCTGCTTGCAAGGAATCAAGTGTTTTTGACAATGAAGCAATTAGCAGCTCAAGTCCTTGCTGCACAATGCCTTCAGATCCATATTGCTGCTTCAAAGTCTAAAGTGCCACAAGGTAGACAATTTATGGAGCTAATTGCCACTAAAAATGGTCTATTATCTTGAAAACATTAATTGAACACAATAATACAAAATATAAGACGAGCACCTTAAAGCCGGCAAAACAACCCATCATTAACTCTGCAGGTCTACGATTATTCTTTGACAAAGCCTCGTGCATCTCCATAGCACTCCTACTATTATGGAATAGAGCTAGTAGACTTATTATGAACTCCCTATCGGCTTTCTGCAAACATTAACAATGTAACCTTCTAATAAAGGTTGAAATTGAAGCAATAAAGGCTCCAATCTAAAAGACAACAGGCTACAAATGAATACAACACAAGACCTTTGACATATGAAAATTCACACTAGCACCGCTAGGCAAGGGGATGCTCAACTCTCCATTCATCGCTGCTGAGGAATCAATAGTGTATGATCCACCGAGCCAAGATGCCTACACAAATGCCACAATCAGATATTCCAACCAAATGTTAAATGAAACTTTTTCTTAGAAATGAGAATTAACTTTGAAGAGATAAAATGCAAATGAGATGTACGAAACATTGTTATGTGTCAAGACTCACAAAATCACCAATTTCCTTCTCAGTGGGGTCTGCTAGTCCTTCATCCAGATAAATCACAGAGGCTTCTTCACCTGCAACCCATCTCATTATATTTCCACCCATACATCACCTAATTATAATCCAAGTGCAAGAAAACGTAACCATTACAAAAATAAATGAAAGTTCAAAGTACCTGGCAGTTGAATTTGAGCTTTCTCTGAACCAACAATCTTGTTTCTCAAGGCACCACTGAACATATCACCCACTGCATGTAAAAAGGATTATTTAAATACAAAACAAATCAAGTGCTCAATCTCTACAACGAATTTCAAAAAATGCTAGCAACATACGGAGACCCTCAGCTCCTGTGACTTCCAGCATGAAAACAGCACGAGGCCGATTGAACGGATCGGGCACAAGAATTTCATTCAACTGCAAAACAGATAAAATTTTCATAATCAAAAACTTCCACAAGGATAATCCATTGGGAAAAAAAAAAAAAAAGAACAAGGATACTTTTAGTTCAGAGTGCTCAATGTCCCAAGGACCTTAGCTGAACCAGCAGCCGAGAGGGTAGCAGGCGGTGCAAATCCAAGCAAGACAGAGACAGCAGCACCAACTTCCAGAAGTGAAATTGAATGAGACTGCGAACACAAAATAATGTACTCTGCTTACAGTGAGAATGTTGCAGGCAACAGCGTACAAAACCTTTGCATAGTATTAAAAGCTGTTTATAGCACACAGATATGTCAAACAAATGAAAATAGAAAAAAAACTGCCCGATGAATGTAAAGCAATTATCTTTAACCGATCTTTCGTGCTCAATTCCACTTATTTACCCGATAATCTAAAATCAATTGATCTCTAATTCTTTATGAATCATCAACAATACAATATTACTTTAACAATCAATTAACAAATCCAATCAACAGTAATAGGTGAATGTCAAATGAATTCAAAAGAAAACAAAACAAAAAAAAAAAAGAGGGAGAGAGAGAGAGGGACGATTTCAATAGGAGGAGAAGCTAAATGAATGTGAACAGGATTGAAGAAGTTGCAAAAGGAGACTCGAATGAACCTGAGCGACGTCGTCTGGCGATGGAGAGCGAATATATCGGCCAGACTGGCCGTCGACGAAGAAAACAGAACCGCTGCTCTCGGCCTGTAACAAAGACCCAAGAAATCAACCGAAACGAACCGTACGATTACCGGATCGAATCGTCCATAAAATTAGCATATATAAATATATTGATTTGATTGGATTAGATTTAACAAAAAAATGAAGGCACAAAAATTCAGAGGCGTACCAGAGAAAGTGAGCAGAGAAGAGAAGAGATGGTAAGCAGATGCAAAACGCAGCGTATTGAGTGAAAATCCATTGTTGTCTATGCACAAAGACGCAGAGAGAGAGAGAAGAAATAGAAGTTGTGGAGGAGATGAGATGGAGATCGAAATTTCATTAATCGTTTCGGGCTGGCAGACGACTGCGACGACGACGTTTAGCTGTGTCTGGCTTATTCAAACTTAAAACGACGTCATGTGGTTTGATGGACTAGTAGTGGGCCTGGATAGTTGGGCTGTGGACTACATTGTTTCCTCCTGTGGTCTTAAATTGTCGTGGCCTGGGTATTGGGCCTGGATAGTTGGGCTGAGGACTACATTGTTTCCTCCTGTGGTCTTTGATTGTCATTGCCTTAGTATTGGGCCTGGATAGTTGGGCTGTGGGCTACATTGTTTCCTCCTGTGGTCTTAGATTGTCATGGCCTGGGTAGTGGGCCTGGATAGTTGGGCTGTGGACTACAATGTTTCCTCCTGTGGTCTTAAATTGTCATGGCCTGGGTGTTGGGCCTGGATAGTTGGGCTGTGGACTACATTGTTTCCTCCTGTGGTCTTAAATTGTCATGGCCTGTGTGGTTGGTTTTCAATTTCTCCAAAATGGCTTCTTTTTTATTTTTTTTTTCTTTTCTGTTTATTTAACATAAATTATAAAGGTACATGAAAAATAGAAATAGTTGGTCCATATTAAATGCACAAAGCACAATAAAAAGATAAGAGGAATGAGACATAAATCTTGTTGTCCAAGAGTTAGCTTAGGCATCATGATTCGAATCTTGGGGCGAAAATTCGAGTGAATTACGAAAAAAAAAAAAAATAATTACAATGACAATAACTAAGACCAAAAATGTTTGCTCATTCTATGACGTTGTGCCACATTCAAAATGCCAAAATGTGGCCAAAAAAAAAGGAAAAAAAAAAAAAAGAAAGAGGCAAAAGGATGGACTTTGGTGACTTGCATGGTGCATGGTGTGAAAAGACTAAAAGTGGAAATGTGCTCTTTCGTGCCATGCATGCACATTGGAGATCGTTTATAGTTGTTATCACTATTATTATTATATTAATCTTACTATCATTATAGAGTAATCTTTGTTCTCAATCTTGGCCTACAGAGACAAAAGAAGGGGGGGGGCGATTTCGGATTGATAATAATACAATCACATAATATTTACAGGCTAAATTTCCCACAAGTGCATCGTTCTGAAGGATTTTAACAATTTTTTTTTTTTAATTTTTATCAATTGACTTCAATCGAATCTACACAATGATGCACACGAACAAAAGAGAAATTAAACATTCTGTGAAGGTTATAACATTGTTGCTTTCAAATCCGCCAAACAGAAATTAGTCTTGTTGAGATAAGGAAGTTGTTCTTCTCTTAGTTGAGCAAATTGCCAAAAGGAGTAGGTGAGGAAATTGGATGCAAACAGCTAAAAATAGCCTTAAGATCTGCACGTTCGTAGTTGAGCAAATTAGAAATTTCCATTCATCTTCGTTGGATTTGAAGTTGTTGTTGCCCCCAACCCCACATCTCTCATAAATGTCAAAGTGGGATGTCTGTAAATCACAAAGCTGACTTTCTTGACTTGTTTTGTGCTGTCCACATGTCCATCCTTTTTAAATGGGGATGTCTGTAATTTTCTTTTCACAAAACAAAATAATTAAAAATCCTACAAAAGCGGATCAGTTTTCTATTACTGAGATATCTATCTACTGCACGCATTTGCATTCGCCAATGTTTATGTGATCAAAACCTCTCACGACAACCAACCAATGATTTGGTAGTTTAATTTTGAGCATTGCTACTACTACAGTAGCCGGAAGCATGCTTTACTGCTCATTTCCTTCTATTTACTTACTGACAGATAAATATGGCTCATACATTTGCTGACAAGAAAAGGGTCAATGGCAAGGCAATAATGGCAGACCACAACAACAGCAGTTATATATATATATATATACCCACGCGCACTCTAATTAAATAAAAGCTCCTTCCCATAATGAATTAAACAAAGTAGATTTCAATCTGCCATGCATCTTAAGCTAGCTGCTCTATTCTTTAATTCTCTGTTTAGCACTTTCATTCTCCCAAATTTTTCTGTTTCAACTGGTTCATGGATATTGATTTCAGGTGGATTACGTGTTGGGGGGGGAGGGAGGGATTGATTACCGTTCATTCTAGTTCCATATATCAGTAGCTAGCCAATCAGGTGGGAATTCTTCCAAATCACAGTTTGTGCTGCTAAGTTTTGGTTCTCTTGATTGCCCCCCCTCTCTTTGCTTGTCCCAGGATTTTCCATTGAAATCCATGGCTTCGTTCTCAACATCTGCCTGCAGAACAAAGCGATATACCTCGGAATGGCAGTCACAAGAAACATATCTACCCGCTTCTGCTGCTACTACTAAAGCTGCTAATACATTTGTGACCGGCTCCACCAGAACTACTGCTGCAGAACATCAACAGTTCAAACAAGCTGCACGTGAAGTACCCAGTGGTCCAAATCCTGAATCTAACGAGTAAGCAAGAGGAATCTTTTTCTCAATCACAATTGTAGCCAATGGTCCTCAACGTTTGTTGCATCATCATTACTGTCATCTAATAGAACTGGAGTGTGAATAGCCAGAAAATTAAGAACTCCTTTCTCTTTGTATTTTCCCTTTTTCATTGTGTGTATGATTGTAATATTGCATTTCCTTTAAACTTAATGCTTGGATGGTGTACTGGCCTTGACAACTTGTGTAGCGGATTTTCAAAATAATACGTTATGCTTGAGTCCATTATTTTGGTTTCTAACTTTCGTAGTTTCTTTGGGATCGAGATGCTGAATTTTGGCTGTAATTCGCATATGAACATGTTGTAATCTGTAAGCCTCCTCCATGGACCAATTTTGCTTAAATTATGGCTGCCATGAGCCTAACTTATTTCAAGTTCAACGGTATTAGAATCAGGTTGAGTTGGGTTTCAGGATTTCTGCAAGATATAGCCCAGAAGAACAAGTATGTTTACTGCCCTAATTCACAACTACAGCCAGAGATGATAGTTTCAATCATGAAATGCTATTGTCAAGTTACTACATAATAAACAACCAATAAAAACATCCTATGCAATGCCAATCAGTCTCCCCTTAATTATCTTTGCCAAGGTAAAAAATAAGTGGGAAATTCACCACCATTTAGAAAGTAGGGAAATAGGGATTGAATGGCAGTGACGAGATAGAAGGGAAGAAGCTGTTGGTGGTGCCCATAAACGTGAGATCTTGGCCTGAGTTGAAGCAGTTGTTGGTGCCCATAAACATGAGATCTTGGCCTGAGTTGAAGCAGTTGTTGGTGCCCATAAACATTAGATCTTGGCCTGAGTTGAAGCAGTTGTTGGTGCCCATAAACATGAGATCTTGGCCTAAGTTGAAGCTGTTGGCGACAGACCATGTGAGCTGGCTTTCTTCAGACATTGGGAGCATGGCAAGTTCTTGTCCATAAAATTGATTTGATGGAGGTCTCTCTTCAGACAGTGGAGGTTGCGGATTAAGAGTAGCAACACCATCAACATTCACAGGCCCGTTTACAACGCCCTCAACATTAGAACTGCTAGCTCGCATCTTCTTTGACTGATGTTGAATCTGCACATCTCCTTCCCCCTCAGTGGCCAAATCACTTGTGCTAGCAGACGCAACTTCATGGTTGCATTGTATCTCCTCTGCAGATGGGTAGAAGACAACTTCTATTCCATCATGGTCACCATAAAGATTATATGGAGCCGTTCCCTGTTTCTTCTTGCGTTGACCTTTTGCATTGTTTCTAATTCTGCACAGCACAAAATCATCCTCCTGCGCATGAAAGCCTCAACAGGGTCAGTGCATGATACTTTATAGACCAGAATCATGTGTGCTATTTGTATAAATTACAATGTTAAGTGCATACATACATACATACATGAACAGGGTCTAAAATCAAATTATTGCAGGCGAAAGTTGTTATTCTTGGACCAAACACATTCTAAAGTTATCAACTGAAATAAAAAGACCTAATACAAAATTTAAGCAAAGTGGTAGAATAAATTCATAAAACAAACAAGAAATTAGGCAAACAGCAAAAGGCATGTAAAAAGAACCGATTCTAATCTGATATGGATCAATTTCCAAATTAAGCTGCCAATCCATCCCCAAATACACATACACAGGCATACATATATTGCGAGGGCGTCTGCATTGGTTTGTGCATGCAACTGTGTGTAATAAATAAATATAAATCTTAACAGACAATTTAAAAGAGACCCAGGAAAAAAAAAAAGAAAGAAAGAGGGAGACCAAGAAACGTTATCGTACCCTTTGATTGAGCAGTGAGTATTCTTGCATGAGCCAGTGTCCATTGGCATGATCGCGACAGGTACTGTGGTCGGTGGTCTCAAAGACAAAATCTTTCTTGCACCACTCGACGCATCCATCGGCACTCTTGGCAGTCCTCGTGTGCTGACCCTTCCAAGTACCGCAGGAGCCGGCCGTCCGGTCAACTCTGTTTTCACTCCTTTTCGTCAACTTGGTAAAACAATAGAAGTAGTCATCGGAGTTCTTGTCGAACACCTCCCATGGGTTCTTCTTGCCGTAAATATGACAGCAATCTTTCACGAAGTTGCTCGGCAGTGGCTCTCCCTTCAGCTTCCTTTGGAGATAGTCGACCGCCAACTGTTTGTCGGAGGGTCGAAACTTCGTCCCACGCGGGAGTCGTATGATCACCATGACTGAAACGCACTTTCTGTTGGTGGAAGGAAAGTTTTCCTCTTCTTGCCAGAGCCCTAGATTTTCGTTTCTCTCAAATTAGACCCAACCAAAAAGAGAAAAGACAACCGAGTATTTCGGGATTTCTCAATTGGCTAGTGTTCTGTATTTATAGATGACATGAGGGTTCAACGAAACAGGCCAGCCAACAAAAATTTAGTTAGCTTCAATTTCTTGGCTTATATAATTAAATTACACTTGGGAAGCTTTATTTTAGTACAGTTTGACACTAACTTGGAGTTCAAGTTGTCTTCAATGACCATAATTGATCTGTCTGCCAAACCCAATTCCACTAGAATAGGGACTGTGCGATGTTCACACTAAACACCAAACGGTAAGATTTCAGGGCAATAACTGCTTTTTGAATTTTTATTTCCCCCTTATTTACAATTTGAACTCAGAAATATCTTCCCTTTTGGGTCCAATTAATTATTATTAGTAATTTTCATGGAAGGGTCCAATTTTATTTTTCAAAAAAAAAAAAAAAAAAATAGAAGATTTTGGCTGAAGATATGGTCATTAATATTTGTCAGTCGATGCAGAGTTGCCCCTTTTACATCCAAACAAACTGAACCAGGCAAACGCTGATGTACTGATGTACAAAATTAGACCACTCTGATCCCTAGTGGAATGTTTATAGAAAATTGTGATCAACAATTCCAATCCCACTCTCTGTATTGGGATATTTTGCTCTACTTTTTCTATGCTAGGAGCACATGTTTGCATTATAATGCTGTTACAATCGGTGATGAAGAGGCTACAATGGTCTGGGGGGGCATGATCAAATACTGGAGTGACCATCATGGAGTAGAGAAGCAAGAGAGAACTGAAAATCCCAGACGAGAATCCTTTATTGAACAATGGTATGAGGAAATCTGTACAACCAATGATGTGCATATATCTAATACAAATTGTCAAAACAAAATGGTCCCTTTAAGATTTCAATCCTGCCAGGGGAGACTCGGAATCAGCATTCACTACTCCATTGTCAAGTTCACCGTTATTGTTATGGCTTCTGATAACTCGCATGTGCTCTGCTTGGCACTGACTCTCCAGATCTTCTTCTCTCTTCAGCGAGCACATTGCTTGTATTGGCAGCTGGAAGTTCATGATTACATTGGATATCATCTTCAGATGGGGCAATGACTACCTCTACTTCATCAGACCCGTCAAGAATACTGATTGGGTTCTTCCTACTTCCTCTCTTCTTGTGTGGATCTTTTGGAATTTTGCTAATTTTACACAGGACAAAATCATTCACCTGTGCATGATTAGTATGGTGCTTTTACACATTGGTCAGATTTTCCAGGTCAACAATTCCGCATTCACAAACCCAACATATAAAACAGGAAAAAAAAAAAAAGAAAAACCAACTTGCAGGAGCACAATGAGACGTTTTTGGATCAAACAGAATCGTGATTTAAGAGAACTAAACAGCATTTCAGGCATGGCAAAGATAAAAACAAACTGAGCAATTAAGCAAGCACAAATAATGATAATCTGCTAAATACATCAGTTGTGAAATCGAGCCTCCAAGCCCCAAATGCATACATGACTAGAATCGCACCAAGAACCTACAGTGATCCCTGGTCGATCCACACGCGTGTAAACAAACGGGGTCCATGATCGAATCAGGAACGCGTTAACATTGGCTAATCAAACACATTCTTGAATTAATGAACGGAAATAAACGAAACAAATATACAAACAGAAAAACAGACGTATGAATGGTATCGATGAAAATCTGGTCGATTGCCCAATAAGCTACAGAGGTCCAAAACAGAGTATCGTATGAAAGGAAAAGAAAAGAAAAGAAAAGAAAGAAAGAAAGACAAACACGGTGGACTAACCGTTTGATTGAGCAGAGAGAATTCTTGCATGAACCAGTTTCCGTGGACGGGGTGGCGAGCAGAGGATGGGGCAAAAACAAAGACCATGTCTCTCCTGCACCACTGAATGCTTCCGTCGGCGTTCTGGGCTCGAGTAGCAGACATATACTTCCAGACACCGGAGGGGCCGGCCGAACGGGGGATGGCCCTTCCAACCCGCTTCAACTTGGTGAAAAAGCAGACAAGGTCGTCGTTGGAGTTCTGGTCGAGCATCTCCCAGGGGTACTTGTCGCCGTAAACGTGGTAGCATTCCTTCACGGCATTGGAGGGAAGTGGCTGTTTCTTCAGCTTCTTGTCGAGATACTCGACCGCCAGCTCTTCGTCGCTCGGATTGAAATGAACGCCCCTGGCAAATCTCTTTCTCTCCATTTGCCCTTCTTCTTCTTTTTTTTTTTTTTTTTTTCCTTTCTTTCGTTGCCTTTCTGTTTGGCTCCAGAAAACGCTTTCCTCTTGAATATACGATACCGACCCACGTAGCACTTGTTTATTCCATTAACAAAATTTAAAAGTATTTATATAACCATCTAATCATAATAATAGTGTTAGAATTATTGAATTTGAACAGACCTATTCTTGTAAATCCCATGACCAAGGCCTCTTTTGAAGAGGTGGGGACCGAGAAGAACGAGTGCTTTATCGCCATTAACACGATCATCGTCCTCAGCAGAGGCAATTCAGAAGTACAAAGAACAAAAGAGCACCCAGAAACAGAACGAGCAATCTTCTCCATTGCCCCTTCCAACAAAGACGGTCTTTTTAAATTTAATGCAAAATGCAGATAACTGATTTAGTGGAATATGCACCAATACTTTTTTACGTTAATAAGTTGGTATATGATGTAAAGTTGTTTACTAACATATAAAAATTTTGGTATTAAAAAAAAAAAAAAAAAAAACTTCAAATGATATTTTTATGCTGGAAACAGCCATTGATTTTTAACTAAATAGGGTCCTTTATCAGTTATCAATGTCAATATCCTTTTATCAGCTATCCGTAGTTATTTAAGTGTATGAGCAGGGCAAGAGACAAGATCCAAACATGGTGAAGCTGGGATACATGTTAATGTCAAACAAAAGTGGGGCTGGTTTCCAATTTCCAGAAACTGCCTCTCGTGTCCTTGGAGCAGTTACAGAGAAATAGAAGAAGCTGCACCAAATTAAAGCTTTGAACTCCAAATGAACTTTCATGACAATCATCACTGCACCAAAACTTTTCAAAACAAAGCATATGTCCAATGCCCCCACGTCCTCTTGTTTACTCTCTGATGGCAAACCAAACAAATGCAAAGCAGCCAACTGCACAACCAAGGGAAACCCTCGTAAGTCCCTCTTATGAAGGAAAGCTAAATAATGAAATTGTGAAGAAAATCCCTATTTAAGGCTTTTATCCATTATTATTATTATTATTATTATTATTATTATTATTATTATTTTTTAGAAGAGATGGAGAAGCTGCCTACACTAGGTATCGAAAATAACCAAATGGCGCAGACTTATTTCCATATCTTCACACATTTGTCATGACTTGCAGAAGCAATCATCCCTGTAACCGGTGATTGGGCCAAAGCTGATATCAGGCACTCATGAGCAGGCATGGTCAAACATTTGTTCTCAGCCAAGTTCCACAGTTCCAATGACTGAATCAGAATGAAAGCTTGTGAGTCAAGGAGAAGAGGTAAAATAAAACCAACATTAGAGATCCACAAAAGAACCAGCTTGTGAGGTAAGGATAAAAGTTAGGATATAACCAACACTGGCACAATCTACAACAGCTGCTGTAAGTCTAAATAAGTCAATTTTTTTCAGTGATGAACCTCCTCATGAATCCCCATGAAGCTAAAAGACCACCTTTCCCCACCCCACCCTACCCACCCTAAAAGAAAACCCCCCGGAACATTGATATTGGAAACCTCCTCTTAGACTGGAGTCATGACAAAGAACTTAATAGCCAAACTTGAAGCAGATCAGTATCCCCAGAATGATTTTATATGTGCAACTGTATTGATCCATTTGAATATATGGGGTGTGCACTGATGCCAAACAAAAGGAAATGCTCTCACTTCTATGGTTTACATTTTATAACACTGATAAAAGTCATCATGCATTGATCACCTGGTAGCCTCCAACGACCAAGAGAGTGGAGTAGTTTGGGTGGAAAACACAAGAATGAAACTTGTTCCCACTGGAATTGAGTTCATGAATACACTGTCCTGATGCCAGTGACCACACTCTGACAGACTCTTGGCTGACAGATGCCAAGTAATCTCCATTTACATCCCAACAAATGGAATGAACCTCAGTAGAGTGACCCTGGGAGCCCAAAGATGTTATTAATTCCCATGTAAGCATATAAAATGATCAAAAGCAGAAATTTTCTTGGCTTTGACAGCTTTTAATTTAAGAATAGCACCTTAAAGGTGTTTGTCGGAATGTCTTTTTCAATATCAAAAATGGACACCACATTCTCTGCTGCTGCAGCCAATAGGTGTCCAATTCTTGGATGAAATCTAACTCGAGTACTACCTCCCTGCTCCACCAAACAATTGAGAGTTAAATAAGAGATCATTTATCCATTAGAAGTCCAAGAACAAAAAGAAAGAAAGAAAGACAAGAAAAAGAGAATGTGAATCTGGCCTTTAATATCCGGATACAGGAAAACTGTGCGATATTCCAGAAGCGAATCTCATTGTTACCATCACATGAACAGAAAAGGTCATTTTTCTTGGGGTGGAAATCAAGAGACATGACATGTGAAGTATGCCCTGTATATGTTTGTAGGGAATACCTAGGCTGCAAGAAAAATCTGTATTAAAAGCATATGACATGAAGACCAAAATAGTACTTGAATTTATAGATCTGATTTTAGGAAAAGACAAAATGTTGTCACAGAATCTTCGTGGCAGGGGAGAACAAACATCAAATGCACTTAGGTCTTTTGAATAGCACAGTATCGTGTTGTATAGATACTAATTCATCATAGATGGTACACAAGGATACAAAGGGAAAGCTGATGTGCAAAGATATGCACAGAGCATCACCCTGATGGTGAAGTATCTTCATCACATACAGGAAATCAAAAGGACACATGGTATCCTCACCTTCCAGCAATTGCAACAGCCATGTCATAAAATCAGATGCATGTACAGGGAATGTAAAGAAAATATACAATTTTCTTATTTTGGAGAGCTAATATATAAAGTCACATTCCTTGACAAGGCAAAAAAATTTTAATAGAAGAATGCAAGTACAAAAATGTGCATAATAAAGGCAAAATTGCAGACATCATGCAGTCAAGACAGGTACAATTGCTTTCAGGGAAACAAATATTGAATGCTGCTATAAAATATTCACTAAAGGGATAATTTGGTTCTATAAACACAACAGTACTAAAAATGAAAGCAGCACGGGAAAATAATTTACTTCTGCAGCATCCCAGAGTAGCACGGTAGAATCAAATGAAGAAGTTGCTAGCTGAGTTGAGTTTGGTCTGAAACGAACATCGGTTATTATCTGGGTGTGTTCTTCTGGAGTGTGCTCAGTTTTCAGAGTTTCCATGTTCCAAAGGACAACCTACTGACACAAAAAAGTTAGCATCCAGAAGATATGTCACCATTGAGATATCTATTGGTCATAGTACTGATAGTCATTCAAGTAACTAAAAAAACTGTTCTTGAAAGTCATCAGAAAAATGAGACTTCGTGATTGAGTTTCAATTGCTTAGTCCCAACTTTTGTGCATGATTCCTTATTTGGAATATACCCAACACTTCTGCTCTTAAATATTTGGAACTCATGTTCATCAAACCTTCTGAAACTGCCCCAATCATTATGAGGAGAAAATAATGGCTGTTTTGTCAAGTTATGATAGCAAACTGTGGATATTTAGATAAGGCATTGAAAAAATGAAGAGCAACAAAAGTTTTGGCAATGGAGTAATCAACCAAGCAATATATATGAGATTTTAAGCATCAGATGCTCCCATATTTTCAGCATCCATCATCCCATTATCATCACATCATTTAGCAATAAGCTACCCAGTTAATAACCTTTTTTGGCATAAAGCTAAATGATTGATAAGATAGAAAGAATGACAGATTAGACATATTGCATGGAAACAGTGGCCATTTTAAACAAACATAATCAAGAAGAAGCCTACTTTCTTATGTTTAAGTTTCTGCGTTTCTGTCAGTGCATTTTTGTTGAAGTTCTTCTAATGAATATCTGCCTCTATAATTTTTGGGCTTCTTTTCAATGAAGTTGAGAACTTGTGCTTTTCCCCTAGAATATGAAAAGGTAAACCATGATTGAAATAAAAGCAGCAAGAATGAGAATGCAAGGGACACATTTATCATGATTATATGCTAAAAAAAGAAGTGCTTAGGCCAGAACACTAGCCAGATGGCTAAAGTTTAAACCTATATCATTTTAGACTCCATGTGTGAGAAAATCGGCAATGACTGACCACACAGGATGGCTCATTATATGGTTACTGAGTTGCTAGCATCTCACAGAACCAATTACTAAAAAATGATGACTGCTGAACAACAGTGAGGGTCAGGAAGTAAAGACTCATTTCACATGGATGGAACTCATTGAACCTGTATTGTCAGTTCATTTCTGCTCCATTATAGAGAGGCTTCTCTAGTTAACAATAATTATACGAAATTACCAAGTGCAAGTGCCTCTAATAACAGAGGATGCTACAGGGGCAGAAATGATAATCACACAAATGATCTTGTTCCTTGGATTAAGCACACACAAGGAATTTCTTATATTCCTGTATAGTTTCTTCTCTTCCTCATTACTCCATCTTACTAGTTCAAGTAATCCATCAAATATTTCAACTAGTAGGCAGAGGGTGTACACAGTGTAACAACTATTAAGCTTCTATGAAAAGACTAATAGATTATACCTTCTTGTCATGCCCAGCACTGGCCAACAGCTTTCCATCTGTCGAGAAATGGCAGCAGACAACTTTTCCATTACTTTCACGAATTGAGCCAACTTCATTGAAGGACAAATCTGGGAACAGGTGAAAATAGCCATTATGGTCATCAACTTAAGCACTGAAAGCTCCAAAAAAGAGAAAAAATGGAAACATTGCTTACTCTTTGAAGCTTCTGGAACATGTTCAGAAGGATTTCTTTTCAATGTACCAAACAGATCCCGTCCCTCTCCTTCATCTTGTGAGAAAAAAGATTCCACATTATCATCTAAAGAGCCAACATCGCCAAAATTTTCAATGTCTTCCTGCAATGAGAAATAGATTCAGGAACACTCAATGAAAGTGACATATGAAGCTCAGTATTCAGTAAACTTCTTAAAGCATAGTTCAAGGATTTTATAAGAGCAGAATACACACAACCAGAAAACAAACTAGCAAACCACTTACTGGTGCAAAAAAGGCAAGGAGTTTACAGGATTAATTGGAAGACTTTTTTCAGAAAAATCGTAGGCTCTACTTATTTCTGATTATAAGAACATGGACAGTTTATTGATTACCCTGGAAATAAAGTCCTTTGATAACAAAAACTGCTGCATTATGGGTCTTTTTAATGTGACCAAATACTAGACAGCATCATAACTAAATCCAATGAACAATCAAATTTCAAGAAATTTTACACATCTAGAAGAATTCAAGCTAGATAAGCACACATGAAACTATCATGTATTCTGAGCCCCACCAATTCTGAATGTTACATAAAATTCCTAGGCTATTCAGATCATAAATTTGTTAGCAGTACACACCAGCTGGTTTGTGGATGATGCAAGAGCTCCTGTACCATCAGCACTGTATATCATTAAGCTTTTTGGCATGCTATTAACACGCTGCATGTTCCCCACCATGGCAATTCCATCACCGGGAGTGTGGGTTGATGGGGTTGATGGTTGAGAATTAGGAGAAGGGCCGACCGTGTTGCCTGTGCCAGAACTGTTAGCAGCTCCAGATGATGATGGGCCTTTCCGCTTTCGGTTGTTCTGCTATGCCATGAAGAGGAACCAATCGGTATTTTTCACCAAAAAGATATTTAAAGAGAGCCCCATCTTACACCTAATCATTATGGAATTTCATAAAAACTGCTGAAAGGAGCAGATTCTCAAGCATGTGAGGTTCAAGTAATTTTAATCTCCATTCATTAAAGAACGAAGTTATATGTAAATTATCAACACAAATTCAACCAACCTGCTGTGCTTGCTGTGGCTGCAAAGGATCTTGTTGTTGAGAGGATGATTGTTGCATCTGTGGCACATTTATCTGCTTGACATAACCCCAGCAGAAGATTGTTAAGAATTTTTACCTGAATGACCAACAATCTGATGCAGGAATTATGAAGGCTGTTATATTTTAAATGGCTTGCTGAAGAAGTTTACTTTAGATGAAGATGATTGCATTGGAGAGCCAATGGAACCATCATTAATGTTTGGTTGGCCATCTTTGGCATGCAAATTTCCTCTAGGCAGTCCGACAAGCTTTCTTGGATCAAAATCTCCATTTGCTGTTAAACCAGTATGATTGCCCTGCTGTTGGACCTGTGTCAAAAGCTGAAGCTGTTGCTGTGGCAAAAGATGAAACTGACTTGCACCATGTAAAAGAGGCCTTTGAACTTGTGCACTCGAACTTCGCCGAATTGGATCAATTCCCTTTATTATCAAGAATAGCCTTATGAAGAACAACTAGATGGATATGCTTGATCAATTTCTGGAAAATACAGGGACAAAGTGAACTTACAGTTAATGGCCACCCCGTTAATGGAAGACCACTGACTCCGGCGTTCAATCCTGAATAACAATGAAAAAGAAACAAATGCAAAATTTCTTATGCTAAAAAAGTAATTAATTAGAGATATCATTGATTGAAATTTAAAAAGTCAGGAATCATAACTACTTGAATATCATTGTTTTAGTTTCTGGCACAATAACTCAATAAATGCAGAACAACACCTGCTGGTCTTCCTGAGAGGTATCTATAAGGTTCTCACAGACATATGTACTGCACGGGCAAAGATGCCCGACAAGGCAAGCTAGATACTCACATGTTTTATCATCTAGTTACAGACATGAAAAGATTATTTGCAGGAAAAAGCTATCTCTGTAACATAATTAATAAAACTGACAAGAATCTTCAACAGCCTCCCAGCTAATTCACCTGATGATATGTTAGTCACCAAGGACCCCATGCTCAAATGGGCAGATCAAAGAGTGCAAATAATTGCTTTCCAGATGAGGACTAAAAATTAAATTAGTGAATAAGAACTAAATCCTGAAATCTAACCAAAATGGCAGCAAAGACATTGCCTCTTTGGTAACAATGACAGAAATGGGTTACTCCAGTAATTGTCCAAAATGGTTCCAAGCCAGTTCAAACTTCAAAGTCCAGTTTGCTGGTTCCTGGCCCCACTGGTTGAATCAGTCAAGCTTCTAATACAAACTCACAAACTGTATGAACACTACATATACCAAACAGTTCTAAAAATCCCTCAGGTTCATAAGAACACAAATGTTGATATTGAAACTCCTAAAAAAGCTGTGACTTTGTTGTTGTCTGACCATAGTTGGTCCTTGGAGAAAGAATTTGGAAATGATTTTATCTTCAGTAATTTCTCATCAGTAACCTTGAGTAATTCCCTAAAGCACCATAAATTTTTGATAATGTAACAAAAGCCACAATCTCTTGTGTTTCACCTTATAAAAGAAAATTGCAGCTCTTGCACTTTTGTCTACATTGATAAACCTCTATATACAACCTAGGTAATAAAGATAACAACACTAATGGGATCCACTTACCAGCTTGGCCAATTTGCAAGCAGATAAGAAATTACAATCTGAAAATCATGGAAAAAAGATCCCAAGTTTAAAGTAATAGACCATCCTTATGCAAACATGTACATAGCCAGAAGGCAACTAATGGTCCACAGGTATGCATTTACTTCAAACTGGCAACCACAAAAATGCATTTATCTAAATAGTTATAAAACATTGAATTCAATACACTCAAAGTTTCCCTATTAATTTACTTCTGTCTATGTATCCTTGTTTTGAACCTTATTTACCTGAATTTCCCATTCCAGGACTTGACTGCATCATTCCCTGCCCATAAGTAGAAGATGGAGCCATAGGCATGGATCTCTGAGCAGCACTTGGGTTGACATCACCTTTGATGTCCTGGAAATTGAGCATAGACCAAGAAAAGCAAGGAGTACAATAAAAGTGGCAGCAAATGCAGTAATATGATCAATAATAATGAATTTCTGCTGAGTTCGTGCCTGAATTTGCTGCAATGCAGCAGTAATGTTCCCAGGGTTTCCTTGGACCAACTGGCTGTGTCAGAACAAGGATGTCAACATGTGAAGTACTGAGAAAATATTCCATCAGAGAATACAACTCAAATTACCTGGGATGGTTGGTGGCTGATTTTAAGAGGGCCATCTTGGCATCAAGAAGAGGTTGGGATGTATCGGAATCAACTGGATTAGGATGTTTCATACGTTCTTCGTACATTTTTGTCGCCAATGCACTAGCATTTGGTTGCCCCAACATTCCATCAGAACTAATAGCATTTCCAGGACCACCTAGATTTGGATTGTTTGGACCTCCACGCTGCAACTGAGCCTGCCGCATAAGTTGCAATTGCTGCATTTGTTGCTGTTCTTTCACTTTGACTTGTTGTGCCTATACATCAAGACCATATGGCAATATGGATATTAAGAAATGGTGCAAATTCAGCTTGCATCCTATAGTACAAATTAAAATGTACAAAGTCACCTCCAAATATGTTGCGGCAGGTTCGGAATGTTTCTCATTTGTCCGTGCAATAAAAATGTCCCAGAAGACAGACCACCATTCAAAAAGAAATCCACCGGGGGCATCAATTGCTGCATATTGCAGTGAGTGGCCAGCTGGTCAATAACATGTTGATAAAGGCACTCCATCGTTAATTCTCACTCCTTTTCCAAAAAATTAGGTGGCATTGATTTCAAATCAATCCAAAACTATTGGTTTTCCAGGTATCATCGAAAGCTAAGCCAAAGCCACATTTTTCCATGCCAACAGTCTTAATAGGATCCATGCCATGATGCTTGCATGAATTTGTGCTCAGAGACAAAAAATTTTCTCGTCTGAAAGCAAATTAGCCAAAAAGAAGAGTGAATGAAATTTATAATTGCAGTTATCATCATTTACCTACTGGATCCGGGGAAACTTTCCCTTCAGTCATAAATGACTTTGCTGTGGCATGCAGCTTCTTCTTGACCAAATAATCATATATGTACACATCAAGCCTACCAACGCAGCAAAATCAACAAAATGCACCAAAACCCATTAACAGAAAACTCATAAACAAACATCAGTTCAATCACTGAGAGTACCAACCAAATCAAATTAGATGAGGAAAGTACATACATTTTATCAGCTTCCCAATTACTCTGGGCCATGGTTTCAGCTCAATAAACACACCAACCCAACTGTTCACAAAACCTCACAAAATAAAACTAAAATAAGAGACTCAATAAATCAATCAAATTCCCAAAAAAAAAAAAAATAAATAAAATCAATTCAATCAAACACAAATTCCAACCCAGAAAGAATCCAATTATGCCAATTCAGTTCTGTAAGTACGAAAAAATTGAGAATTGAATACAACATTGACAAGAAAAGGAGAAATTAACTTACAAATTAGTGGAAAGAAATGAGTGGAGTCGAACAGTGATCGTTATTGATCAATCATTTGCCACTGCGTTTCCAAAAACACCAAATCACAAAAATATATATATATCTCATTAACCTATTAATTAGTTGTTTAACTACTATAGATTTAGACTGCGACTTTGAATTTGTCCCCTCAAATTATTATTATTTCTTAATTTCTCGGAGAAGAAAAATTGGGCTCTTACCAACTACTGCGATACAGTAGAGAAAGCGCTTTAACCGAAAGACGGAGATCTGGATCCGCAGCTGAGGTTCGGAGATGTGGGCCCATGCTTTTGGTTTTGCCAGCCGTTGGATTCTTCGATTTGGACATTCGTTTGGGGTGTATGACCCGTGACGGAGGTCACCGTGAAGATCGGAGCGTCGACTTCTGCCACGTCAGCGACCCCACGCCCCAGCTGCAAACGTTGACCATGTTTCAGATCGAGACCGGGCCTCTCTCTCTCTCTCTCTCTCTGTGGCCCCTCACACTCCAAAGAGAGGAAAAAAAAAAAAATGTTTTTGCGATGAATTTAGCTGAATAGGAATAGCTGTGATAGTATTAATTAAAAAAATAAATTTGAAGCTTTATTTAATGTAATTCTTAACTAAGTTGAAATGGATGCAACCCATAAAGCTTTGTAATCTTAAGTTTAACTGACAAAAATGAAGCAAAAAGAGAAATAATATATATATATATATATATTGTCCACGATTTTGCAAAGTAGGTATACCTTTTTGTTGCGTCTCAACAAATAGCAATGTCAAGTCCTTTGCTATGGGAGAAACTATATATTTAATTAAAATATTGTGCTGATCCCATTTTTTAAAAAAAAATTTATTAATTGTATACCGCGTGACAAGTAAAATGTGTTTAAATAGTTTATCTCTTGCCAAAATTCAACGCAAAAATTTATAGAGCTGTGCAAAGCATAGCTTAGCCAAGTTTGATCTCCAGAAATGAACACACCCAGATTCCAAGTTATCACCAGAAACACAGAAACTGATCAAGTAATTCACCTGATTTTAAGATTTTCCTTGCAATGAAGTCAGGGTCTTGTACTTTCATTCACCCATATCAATGTTTTTATTTTTATTTTATTTTTTTTATATTTTTAGTTTGAAGTAATAGTGTAGAATGAAGTTGAGGGGCAGCCCTTTTAATGTATGAAAAAAGTTTCTTTATTGGAATTTTAGTTTTTTTTTTTTTAATTATGCTTGTCCGAAAAGAATTGAAAATTTAAAATAAAAGCAAAATGAAAGAATTAGAGAAAGAATGAAAGGGGAAAATTGAAGTGGTTACATTGAACTTTTGTTTGCTAAAAATTATTCAAGTAAAGACTAATTAAACAACTCATAATTTTAGATCAAAGGTTTGAAAGAAGGAAAAATTTTGTTACAGGTTGAAAAAATAATTCTAGTGTCATTTTTTTTAATAAAAGTAAAGTATAATCATCATTGAGCCACTAGAATATGATATGTAAAATACAGTTAAGTGAAGAATATGGTGTAGACACATGTCATGTGATGGCACTAACATTGTTGTTATGATCAGATTCTTAGCTCCAGACCTTCATTTTTATTTTTTATTTTTTGAATTTAATCCCCATTGTCCACAGCAGTGCAAGAGCATTATTTGTATTGTCTCAGGAAAAAGTCTGTGGAAGAAAATATTCTAAATTATGGGTTCCTTTTCATTAATCAGGTATAAAAGGCAGTTGGAAACCACCAAAGGATACGAAGTGTGCTTCCATAACAGAGTTAGGACAACCTTCTATGGTTACCCCAAAGCTGTCTCTGCATAAGCTCTGATGGGCTTCTTATTCGTCGCTTTAGATTCTAAGCACTTCATCCAGCACATGTTAATGTGTGGAAGAACTGAGCTTTTATTGTTCCAAAATGTCAGTCGTGTCATTTTATTTGCAATCTTCTTATTCTGATGTGTTTGGATTTTTCGTCGGTAAGAGAGTTCAAATAGTTTAATTTTCACGTTTTAGAATCCAGCGACTTCTATCTATTTTCTCTCCTGGTTTTACCATCCTAACAGGCTTGACTGTGTGCTTAGTCTTTTTGCCTTTATTATTATTATTTGTCTTTTGTTATTTTTACAATTTAGACTTATTTTAGGCCTTCAGAAAGTGCTTGTGCCAAACAGTTTTGTCTATACAGAATTTTGTCAATGTCTATACCTTTTGCAATATTTTACTCCTTCATGTCTCTTATCTTACAACTAACTTCACTTTAGGTTCAACAGAAGCTCACCAGCCTGCCGTGCTGCCATCTTTGGTTCCTTCTGTGATTTACTCATCGTGGTTGCGGGGCAATGGACCCAAGTTTCATGGGGGAGTTGCTTGTGATTCTTGCGGGGTAAGATAGCCTATTATCTCTTCATTCTTTTGGTACTGCTAATAAGACAATAGAAAGTACAAAACTTGCATAATACTTTTGGTTCTCTCGTAAAATAGCTTAGATTAGTAATTATCTTGTTTTTTTTTTTTTGGTTTTTGGTGACAGATGACGCCATGAATTGGGGAACGATACAGATGCAAAGATGGTGTGAACAAGTTGGGTCATGATGTGTGTGAGGCATGCCATAACAATCCCTCCAGGTCGCTTTAATCAACAGCATAAACCTGAGCACATTTTTTAAGTTCTGCGACCACAAAGTGCTGAAGAGTATATATTTAGGTTTAATTCTGCAGCGTCTGATGGAGACGGCTCAGAATCTTCACAAGGTAAAGAAAATGGTTCTCTTCATGCCGTTTCCTCAAAATGATATCCCACAGAATGCAGGAAATTCTCTGGGAGGAATAGGGGACAATTCAACTTCAGACTTGATTGCGAACATTGCACCCGGTGAAGTAGACCATTTCTATGCACTTAATTTATCTGGTTAGATTTAGAAGGTCGAGAAATTATCTAAACGTACATTTTGTACTCTCTGTGTATCCTCAGCGTCTATATTCTGTATAACTTTCTTTTGAAGCTTATAGAGTGCGAGCTCCTTTCAATATTACCATGAACTACTTTGACAATGTTAGGTCGGTTCATTTATGTGGGAATGAAGATCATGCCTTCGGTTGTGACAATGCAGACATCAAGCTCGACAAACAACAAACCAAAGTGTTATTGCACAAGGGGAAAGAGCCCTGCAGCCACTTAAATCAGGATAGCCCCTGAAAGTCACTCTTGCTATCCAATGACAGCCGGTTCATATAAGCTACGTTTCCCTGAGATAGCCATCAGGCCAGTACTTAAGGGCCCATGCACTTTGGACTTTGGATCGGTAGAGCAAGAAAATGTCCAATACAAGAACCTTACCCTTGGTTGATAGACCGAGGCAACGCAACCCTGTTGGCACATTGACTAAAGCACCCAGAAAGTGCTTTAGGGGACCCCATTAGTGTTGCTCTCTATAGATTTTTAAATGTTTTGCCTTACCGCACTATGGTTCGAATATATTGCATTTTTCCAAGTTGCAGCTTCTTTTACTTTCAGTTCAGGTCGAGACAAGTTCTCCTGTTCACCCTAAAATCATTAAATATCTCAACACAGGAGTTTCCAGCACAATGATACACCAATAATTATGAAAGCATCAACTCAGTACGGGATAGCCATGCCTACAAGTTATAGTTTAGATATCTCCAGCTAAATAAATACCGAGCATTCAAATCCCCCGTGTGCATTCTATGAAATAAATAAGAGCTGTGAGGGTAAGTTGAGTTAGCAACTTTGTGTCTTGGCAGAAGGAAGATTCCTTGTCATAAAAACAGATAAAAAAAAAAACAATTACTAAGGCACAAGCAAAAGATAAAATGACTGCTGACTAGTCTCCAAATTTGACATCAAGCAAGCGAAATGGGATTTAACAGTTATCCATTAGTACATTTTTTCATCAAGAATAACAGAGAAACATGAGAAGTCGGGAAGCAAGACAGGATGAGAACTAATTAAAACCACAGTTCATGAAGAGACAACAAAAGGGCACACTTTAAATGGTAGACAAATCCGACAACAAACAGGCTTCCACAGCCCAAACAAAATATGGAAAGTTCATGACAAACCACGGCATCAATTTGGTTTGGTATAGAAGCGGAGGGCAAAAGCTAAACCCAATATAGCAAGGGGAACCACAAACTGCAGAAGCTTGATGATGAATTCGTAGGTCTTATCCTGATTGTAGTGTGGTTGACTTGGAGGTTTATATGCAACCTTCTTGGGAATGGTTGAGGCATCTATCTCCCCAACATGGTATTGACCCATCAATTCTCTAGCACTTGGACTATGGCCCACATCCTCAAAATCATCGGTTGCATCTTTACCTGCATAGCACAAACAAACAATGCTAAGTTTCAAAAACTTTACTTGAGTTCAAGCAATTTCCTGCCTTGAGAGATCCTGACCAAGCTCATACCAGTAGCAGACAACAAAACGTCATCTCCGCCAGGATGATCTTCCAAAAATTTTGTCACGTCATACACCTGTTTTAACAAATTAACATGGCACAGAGATCACATAACAAAAAAGTTCAAAAACTAAGCTGCCTACAGGCCAAATAGCTAAGGATAGCAAAGTTTGTGTTCACATAAGAAGAGAGAATTATTTCCATTCCATAGCCTGAAAAAGATTCATGCAACTAGGAAATAAGATAAAGTGGAGCAGAATTGACTGCATGATAAGGCAATTGACTGTGGCTTCTGCATTTCAGAAATGGAACTCATTGCTAAGCTTTCCATATTTTGACTGTATGTCAAGGAACTAGTTACCCTTAAAACTTCAAGCATCAATCACATGGTCCAAAATGATACATGTTGCTTTTGAGAATCTAATAGCGAACATGATTGCTGGGGAACCCCTAATACTCATTCAGAAGATATAGAGTTGTTCAAAATAAATAGAACTAGAACTAGTCAAGCATCAACAAAACCATCCTCAGGTTTCTTTCACATACTAGTCTCAGAAGTATCAAACAACCCATAAACACACTAGTTACATACACAATTTTGGAACACAGGGATTGGCAGATATGGAAGACCAGCCGAAAACCTTCTCAAACAAATTGGGACATGTCTACTTCTACGTAGATGGTCCAAAATCATGTAATTATCTTGATTCTTGCCAATGAATGCCTTAACAGATGACTGAATGATACACCAATAATACGTGCCACATTGCTAATCATGCACCCTCCATCCATAATTTTTTTGGAATACCATACCAAAAGAAAATCTAATATTGATTATTGCTCACAAAATGAAAAAAAAAAAAACCAATGTGGCACCATGCATAACCCAGAAATTTCCTGCTTTTATAGTAGGAAGCAATCAAAGCTTCCTTTCAGCCTGATTTGGGCACTTGGAACACTGCTGATGGTAGGAATGCCAACATCATTTATAACTCTTTGGCTACCATAGCAATTACCATCTCCATCCTATTCACTAGCCTGGAGTGCCTACAATGTGCTGTGAGGTGACCCAATGAACGAGACAAAAACCCTGGTAACAGAAAATTGCTAATATAGTTACATTGATATGCTGTCATATTTTCCTAGATACTTACCGAACAACATATCGGAGGTAACCGCAAGCATATAACATCCAAACTTAAAGTTGGACTATTGACTCACAAAGTTTAACTTGACCTAAAGATGTAGGAACTGGGTAGATTGGAACCAAGCTGCATTGATTTATTGAATGATAGATGATCCCAATCAAGAAAATTATTAGCGTTAGCCTGCGGCATGTTGGGAAGGCTTGAAATTGGATAATGTAAGGGAAATAAGGCATAAATGGCCACATAAAGTCAACATTAGTCATTAGCTGACAATCTCCAAAGACAACTCTGTAGCACTTGAACTAGGAGGACTGGATTTTGATTGCCTTAACCAGTGATAAACAGTGTGAAAATAAAGCAGCAGAAACCAACAAAATCTTTTGGATATCTAATTAAGATACATGAACTTTTGCAGTGACACTGACTAGAAAGAGTTGTCCAACAGACTAGTTATTCCTACCACACTTAGCGCAATATTGCCTTGCCCGCTGTGAACTAAGATTTCCAATTTACATTGGCACTCGCATAGATAAAAAAGTTTGCATCTTTTTGCCATCTGCCTACCGAAATGACAAACAAAGAAACAGGAAGACATTGAAGAGAAAAAACATGACTCAGAAAAAAATATCAAACCCCATACAAAATCACCACAGTTAACCAACAAACCACAACAGATCTATGGAAACCTAGTCCAGAAATACCCACCAGGACATCAACTCAGTCATATACACAGATCTTAGAACTCCCAGATGGGTGGCCAGAAAGGTCAAAGCACAAAGTAGATACAAAACAATGCACAAGTCAAAAATAAAAAATTAAAAATGTCACCTTGCCATGAATAATAATCCAGCAGTCCTTGGCGTTGTTATGCTCAGAGACTTGCCCCAGAGTAAAAACCTTTCCTTCCCCAACCATCTGCTTTGTTTCTTAAGAACTTACTTCTTTAATACAAGTAAGACAAGTTAGCAGACAGTGAGAAATCTAAAGGGTTAAGTTTGATATAGGGGGAGATGAGGCAGATGGGTCTTCTTGCAATAAATGAGACTTCCCAAGAGATCAATTCTGTGGGCTAAATTAAACAGGCAACGTTTAGACCACACGCTTCGGGGTTGAAGTAAAAAGAAACTAGGAAAACAGTAAATGTCAGAGCAAGATTAATTAAATGTGATTGTGGGTGGAGTCCCGGAGCGATTGAGCTCAGCTCTATTGACTTTTAGTGTCTCGTGGAGAAAAAAAAAAAAAAGAATGGTGACTTTTTAAGTGGGCCTTTGAAGATCTATCTACGAGACAATTTGCTTATATGCGAGTTTGGTAGATCAGCATCGGCCACTTCCCTTCAACACTCCCAACGGACACCAACTTTTATTTTTCTCTTTTTTTATATATTTGTTTACTACGTAAACAAAAAATACGCTTAACTTCACACATTCTAAAGCTACAATTATTACAATATACTAATATTTATTAGATAATATAGTAATATATAAAAATAATAATACAATAACTTTTTATAATTTATATTTTATAATCAATTATTTAAATTTATAATTTTTTTTCTTATAGTGTTTCTTAAATATTACCATTTAACTTTTTTTTTCTTGCATTATATAATGAAAATTAGTGAATTTTATTGTTACTTGTAATAATATATTTAAAAAATTTTAATAAACAATTAAAGACTGGAGTCTCGTATACACTCAAGCGAGTGACATCTACATCCAATTTACCACATTCGAATATGTATGTCTGACAAAAAAAAAAATAATAAAAATAATGTGCTTTTATTAAAAGGAAACATGTGTTCCTCGTTGGTGTTTGACCATTTGGGTATTTGCAACAACTAGGTTTCTAGTATGTTCCATAGCTATTGGGCCAACCAAATGGGGGGGGGGCTTGGATGAACACAGACACCAAAATCAAGAACTCAATTTACCAAGTCATCTACTTTGGACCAGGCTAGCTAGCTAGCTAGCTAGTTAGTTAGCTTGGGGGGGTACTTGGGCCTCCAAATAAGCAAGTTCACATATTTATTCATTTTAAATCATTCAAACAAGTAATTTCACCTTTAACTCCAAGAATTCATTTCAGAAACCACTCAGATTTGCTTAGATTCTATAAGTGGATGAAAAAAAGAAAAAATTGGAATTCGTTCAAGGACCTATCTGAAAATTTCTGAAGTATTTGAGGGGCAAAGGGGGAATATGGCGAAATGCAAAAATCCTAGTGCATTTGGGTTTTTTACTTTTGTTGGTTTTAAGTTTGGATTCAACAAAGCATTACTTAAATACATACAAATCCAAACAATCATTCCAAATTACATTCTCTCCCTCTCCAAGAAACCTCAGAGGCCTCTCTGTTTCTTTAATTAGCGATTTAAAAATTTCCCCTTTTGTTTTTCCAAATTTGCCCTAACCTCATCAATCTTCAATTCGCGAATTTGAGGTTAAAACGAGCAATAGCTTAGCGTTTTCATTCTCTTTATTGTTTGTTTTTTTTTTTAACCCATTTGGGTTTCGATTAATTGGTTGGTTGGTCTTTCGACAATGGCGGCGATGATGGTGAGCTCCGCCGGTGGCTTGCTAGCGATGCTTAATGAAAGCCACCCTTTGCTTAAGCAGCACGCGCTTTATAACCTCAATAACTTCGTTGACCAGTTCTGGCCCGAGATCTCCACGAGCGTGCCTATAATGTGAGTTTTTTCCTATTTTTATTCTCTCCCTCTCTGTCTACCTGTTTTGGGTTTATTCAGTTAGGGTTAGGGTTTTGTTTGGGTGTCTTTGATCTGTTTTGTTGCTGAGAGGATTTGGGAAATAGAGGAAGAAGCCGAAAAGATTGGATCTTTGTGATTTTCAGATTTGAATTTTGCTTCTTTCTTGGAACATTGATAGTGTAATTGATGTGTTCTGTGGGTAGGTGCTGTGTTGTAGGATTGAATCTTTGGTTTTCTATCAGTGCAATAGGTGACTATGCACTTGTATTTGTTCATGTCCCCGTTGTTGTTTGTGAGTTGGTTACCTGTTCAGTTAAGTTGACAAGTTGGTTTTACTTTGCTATTGATTGGAGTATGTTTTTCTATCCTTGTGGATAGGAATCTTGGGGTTGATAACTTTGCAGGAAATTGAAAGAGACTGTAATATATGGGAAGCTAGATTTGGAGAGTGATTTTTGTTGAAGGGTATTTAATCTTCAAATTTGGTTTTAAAAGTGCCTTAGCTAACTGATTAAGGAAGACTTTGCTAACTGGTTAAGGAAGACTTTGGGTCAGCTGTTTCATGTTGATAGAACTAAACCGATTATTGTCCCATTAATGCAGCTGTGCTGGGCTTGCAAAGTAATGTTAATTGATAGTTGCCGCCTTTCTTCTCAGAACCCATAAAAAGGGGTCTCAGATGGAAGGAATTAAACTAATGACAGATAAACTTGATTGGTTCAATTGGCCCATTGTTTGGATTCTTGTTTTTCTAAAGGGAAAGGGAGGCCTTGGTGAAAATGACCAATTGGGTCTGGATTTCAATCTGATTATTTTTGTTGCTCTCTTTGTGGAATGAGGCGATATTTCATCTGATGTGTGTTTGTAAATGTATGCTATTGCATTGTTAGTGTTCAGTTATTTCATTCTGTAACTTTGATTGTGCTACTATGTTTTTTCATTTCTGTATACACAGAGAGAGTTTATATGAAGATGAGGAGTTTGATCAGCGTCAGAGACAACTAGCTGCACTGCTTGTTTCCAAGGTCATTATTATTATTTGTTTTTTTCATAGGCTTCTTCCCTTTCTTTTTCCCTCTTTTTATCTTGTTACTTTCTTTCATGATATGACTTTCTCAAACCTGAATGTAGTAGCATTTCCTAAATTCTTCACATTGATTATCTTTCCTGGAAACATGTATCTTCTGTTTTCCATTAATTAAAGAGGAGATATGGGATGTATGCCACTTTTCCAAGTTTAAGTCTATTTCAATTTTTCTATCCAGGAAGTTCTTTAGCAAAAGTATTTTCCAATATAATGTACTTGTGAATGATCAGTTTGTTATTGATGTGTGCAATATGTTACTTAGAAATGCATGAGAAGATAAAAGGTAAAAGCTTGTTGGTTGGGTGGCTTTCTTAGGATTCAGTAATACAAGAAAGATAATATGTGTGTTAGTGGTTGTACATTTCTGTTTGATTTTCTCGAGAAAATCAAGAATATATGATGTAGAGACAAAACAGGCTACTGAAAGTTTTCTTGGCATCATTATAATTTGTGTAATGTCTTTTGCAAGATCTATATACCACCTTAATCTTTTATTCAAGTGGATTTTACTGTCTTTCCTCAGGTTTTCTACTACTTGGGTGAACTTAATGATTCATTATCGTATGCTCTTGGGGCTGGTTCCTTGTTTGATGTTTCAGAGGATTCCAATTATGTTCACACACTTCTTGGTAAGCATAATTATCAACTTGCATTGTGTTTAGCTTACAAAAACTAAAGATATTACCTAAAAGTACCTTAAAATTTTGCCTGTGGTATAACATTTGAGCAAAAACCCAGTGCAATGGTGGCTGTAGATAGCTTTTCTTCTTATCGTACAAGTATGATCCACCTTTTAATTTTTTCAATTTAGATCTTCTTGAGTTGTGTTTATAATTCGGTGTGAGTTTGAGGGATGATTCCTTATTGTATATTTAGATGACATTTGTGTGCTTCTATCCTCAGCCAAAGCCATAGATGAGTATGCTAACCTAAAGTTGAAGGCAACTGAATCAAGTGTTGATGCAGCAAATGTGGACTTTAGGTTGGAGGAAATTGTGGAGAGAATGCTGGATAAGTATGTAAATAAGAATTTCTCTGATTGGATGTATATCTGTAATTGTTATAGCTATCTGGCATTTTCTTCATTAGGTGTATCGTGGATGGAAAATACCAACAAGCGATGGGAATTGCCCTTGAATGCCGAAGATTGGATAAACTTGAGGAAGCAATCACAAGGAGCGATAATATTCATGGGAGCCTATCATATTGCATTAATGTTTCTCATTCTTTTGTTAATCTTAGAGAATACCGACATGAGGTAAGTAGTTATTCTGGTAGCTCATTAAAGATGTACACCTGTTGCATTTGCTTCAATGTGACCATATGTATATGTGTGCCTGTGCATATGTGCCTTTATCTGCTAATGCTCTCTCTCTCTCTCTCTCTCCCCCACTATATGCTTGTGTGGGAGTGTGTGTCTTGATCTCTTGCTGTGTCCATTTCTTATTTCTATTATTTCTTCTGTGGAAACATGCACACATGCATAGTCTAACATTTCTTAAAGGAGAATACTGAGAAAAAATTAATTACTCTTTGATTTTCAGGTTCTTCGTCTTCTTGTTAATGTATACCAAAAGCTGCCTTCCCCTGATTTTTTGAGTATCTGTCAGTGTCTAATGTTCTTGGATGAACCTGAAGGTGTAGCATCCATTTTAGAAAAACTTCTGCGTTCGGGAAGTAAGGATGAAGCTCTACTGGCATTTCAAATAGCCTTTGACCTTGTGGAGAATGAGCACCAGGCCTTTCTCTTAAATGTAAGAGGCCGCCTTTCAACTCCAAAGTCTCAACCTTCTGTATCAGTCCAGCCAAAATCCAATCCAGATGGTGCTCAAAATGAAAATTCTACTGCTGCAGAGGATGTTCAAATGACTGAAGGAGCTTCAGCTTCTACTGAGAATGTGCATGATACAGATCCAAATGAAGCAACATATGCTGAGAGGCTGACAAAAATCAAGGGAATTTTATCTGGAGAGACATCAATACAGTTGACTCTGCAATTCCTGTACAGTCATAATAAGTAAGGCTTGATGTTTTTAGTTTTATCCATAGTCTCTTTCTTCTCTCTCTTTATCTCCTCAGTTTGTTTTGGAGATAAACAGAGTTGAAATTAATGGTTGTGATTTGTTCATAGGTCGGATCTGCTTATTTTGAAGACAATAAAGCAGTCTGTTGAGATGAGAAATAGTGTCTGCCATAGTGCCACTATTTATGCTAATGCAATTATGCATGCTGGAACCACTGTGGACACTTTCCTAAGGGAGAATCTAGTGAGTCATGGAACTTTTTTTTACCTTTTCATTTGTTCACCTTTGTTTTGTCTGAATTTTTATGTTCTTTATTATATGTATGCATTTGATTAAGAAAACTTATTCTGTTTCTTTTAATGGGCAGGACTGGTTAAGCAGGGCCACAAATTGGGCCAAATTTAGTGCCACGGCAGGTCTTGGTGTTATTCACAGAGGTCACCTTCAGCAGGGGAGGTCATTGATGGCACCATATTTGCCCCAGGGTGGAGCTGGTGGTGGAGGCAGTCCTTATTCAGAAGGTGGTGCTCTGTATGCTTTGGGTCTCATTCATGCCAACCATGGTGAGGGCATCAAACAATTCCTCCGTGAGAGCCTACGTAGTACCAATGTAGAGGTAAGCTCACCTTTCCAAGTCTAATATAGGTCCCTCTTTTTGAGCCAAGGTGACTGGTATTTATGAGATTCACATGGACATGCATTAAGCAGGTTATCCAACATGGTGCATGCTTAGGTCTTGGTTTGGCAGCACTAGGAACTGCTGACGAAGAGATCTTTGAAGACATCAAAAGTGCATTGTACACTGATAGTGCTGTTGCTGGTGAAGCTGCTGGAATCAGTATGGGTTTGCTTATGGTTGGAACTGCCAGTGAGAGAGCAAGTGAGATGCTTACTTATGCTCATGAGACTCAACATGAGAAAATCATTAGGTAAAATATGGGTTTCATTCTCTGGTAAGGTTAACACTTAAACTCTCCCTTTTCCCCATTTGTTTATGATGTTGTGCTATTCTGCAGGGGATTGGCATTGGGTATAGCCCTTACAGTTTATGGAAGAGAAGAAGAAGCAGACACGCTAATTGAACAGATGACTCGGGATCAAGATCCCATACTTCGTTATGGTGGCATGTACGCATTGGCATTGGCCTACCGGGGAACAGCTAATAACAAAGCAATTCGCCAACTGCTGCACTTTGCTGTATCAGATGTGAGCGATGATGTAAGGAGGACTGCTGTTCTTGCACTGGGATTTGTCCTTTACTCTGAGCCAGAGCAGGTAAACCCTTCATCCACTCTCTCCTCCAGTGCTGCATACTTTTGCATATCATGTTGCCATTCTCATTTTAATATGATATTGTGTACTTGTCATATCTAACTTGAATGGAACATTGCATTTTTCTGTTTATGCTTCTGGCTTTTACAATTGATGGGGGGTCTGGAATGTGGTAAACTTCACCATACAATTAAAAATATGCAGACTCCTCGGATTGTATCATTGCTCTCTGAGTCCTACAACCCACATGTGCGATATGGTGCTGCTCTTGCTGTGGGCATATCCTGTGCAGGCACTGGCTTGAGTGAGGCTATATCATTGCTGGAACCTTTGACATCAGATGTTGTTGATTTTGTTCGCCAAGGTGCCCTTATTGCAATGGCCATGGTCATGGTGCAAATGAATGAGGCCAGCGATTCTCGTGTTGGAACATTCAGGTATTACATTATAAAATTTTACCCTTTTCTTTGATGTTGTACACGAAAATCGATGACTGCCTTATTAGGCAATATTCATCACTTTTCTATCTAATGATAAGCTTAATTTGATTTTTGTATGTCTTTACTTCAGGCGACAGTTGGAAAAGATTATTCTTGATAAGCATGAAGATACCATGAGCAAGATGGGAGCAATTCTTGCTTCTGGAATACTTGATGCTGGTGGAAGGAATGTGACCATAAGATTACTTTCTAAGACAAAACATGATAAAATCACTGCAGTTGTTGGCCTTGCTGTTTTTAGCCAGTTCTGGTATTGGTATCCTCTTATCTATTTTATAAGCTTATCTTTCTCACCTACAGCTTTTATTGGGCTGAACTATGACTTGAAAGTTCCAAAATTTGAGTTTGTTTCAAATGCAAAACCTTCGTTGTTTGAGTATCCAAAACCCACCACCATGCCTACCACTACATCTGCTGTAAAACTTCCTACAGCCATTCTTTCGACATCAGCCAAGGCTAATAAAGCAAGAGCCAAGAAGGAAGCCGACCAGAAAGCTAACTCAGAAAAGGCAGCCAGTTCAGATTCATCATCTTCTGCAACAAATACTGGAAAAACAAAATCATCAAGTGAGAAAGATGGGGACTCCATGCAGGTCAATGTCATTTTTCACTCAATCTTTCCTCTCCCAGCTATGAGTACAATTTTACTGTTGCCTTGTGCTGTCGTTGCTTGTTTCATTGTGATAGATTGACCACATGTTGCCTTCTGTTGAGTTTTTCTGAGGCAATTTATTGTTGCTGAAAACCTAATTCTGTCATTTAAATGACCTAGAACCCACCATCAGATGTAGATGAAATTTGATAGTCATGGTGATTGTTGTGTTTGACAGGTTGATAGCCCACCAGATAAAAAGGTGGAGCCCGAGCTTTCTTATGAAATTTTGACTAACCCGGCCAGAGTGGTTCCTGCCCAGGAGAAAGTTATTAAATTCATGGATGATAGCAGATATGTGCCAGTAAAGTTGGCGCCTTCGGGTTTTCTCCTTCTGAGGGACTTGCGACCAACTGAACCTGAGGTATTCTCTCTGACTGATGCTCCAGCATCAGCTGCTGGTGTTTCAGCTACGGGACAGCAGCAGGGTTCAGCATCTGACATGGCTGTTGATGAGGAACCTCAACCTCCTCAACCTTTTGAGTATACCTCATGATACGAGTTGCAATGATATCATTTCTACATGGTCTTGGCTTAGAAATTCTAATACCCTAAAGGCGGAGAGAATACATGAAACAGGTTTAAGCGACCACTCTTGCAATTCTCTGGGTTTATGGCCAATCCAAAGGTGAAGTTCGCACTGTTCCAAGAATTCTTGGCAGCAGTGGACCCATTTTTGTCTCTGCTCGCTATATTTGATGGGTAAACTGTTGCATTTTATGATTTTTGCCTTGTGCCCCATGGTTATGAAGGGTGGGTAGGGTCGAGGACAATACACATTTCTGAAGACGATCTACATGTATAATTCCCTATCCCCGAGACAGCCTATATATGCTTGCTGAACCAGGAATTTACGTGTTTGTTCCTTCATTCCCAGTAGTCTGGCTTAGTTTAATTTTTCTGAACTCCACTGTGGCTGCGGGTGATCTTGCTGGTTCACCATTTGAAATGAATTTTTGAAAATATAAGCCTAAAACGACTGAATTTGATTGATTCAGGTAGGATTTGATTTAAATTGGATAATGCCCCTTTGGATTCCTGAAACCTATTGGAATGTCTTCAAGCAAGCTAATTATTTCCTGCAAGAGAAAAAAGAATGAAGGGAGCCGAATATGGCTCCGTAAGAGGTGAACGCTCCTCGATTCATTTGGCCATCAAATGAGCAGAAAAGGTTTCACGAGAATGAGGAGGCATTGCTGGACGTGCCACTTTGTTCTTTACATTTTTCTATTCTTTTCGTCAATTGTTTCAACCGATTAAGGGCCAAGCGGGTAGCCAAGTGACCAAAATTTGTGGTGGCTATGAAATTAGAACATTAGATCGGCGAGAAGGCACTGAAAACTATCAGCGAGAAGGCACTGAAAACTTTAATTGGGGTCATGAAAAGCATAAGCAAAACGTTCTGCCCCTTCTGTTTTTACCGGGTTGGCCTGTGACGTACATTAAATACTTCATTAATCTGCACGGCTCCTCTCCCTCTCTTGAAGTAACATCGTCCAATTACATAAAGGCCACTTACCATCTGATACAAATCCAAAAGCTCTTCAGTTGACAGAAAAATCCAAACCTCCATTCCTTTCTGCGTGGTGGGTACCCCCATGTATATGCTTCTTCTCCTCATATTCCATAACCCCACTGGATTAATTTTCCCCCTTGTCTTATTTGTCTCTAGTATCTCTCCCTTTCCAATCAGGTTGTTAAATGAGTTAGTAGTGACAATTCTTACTCAAATGTTTCTCTTAACATCCATGCACATTGTTTTGTTCCATTAATGGCTTTATCTTCTTCTTCTTTTTATTCTTTTTTTTTTTCAGGTGGAGGTCCCATCAGGGAAATTTCACTTAGAAGCTAGCTTTTCTTTGCATAATATAAGGTATTACGATTAAAGTGACCCGAATAAATATAGCAATATGGACAGGGAAGATAACTACTCGGTATGTCTTAGCTCATAGGTTAGCTTATCATCGTTACTTGTTACTGTTCTGTTCTGTATTCTTTTGTCTGATAAATCATTTCGATCACTCATGTTGTTTTGCTCCAAATTAACTTCGTTTCAGGCAAGCTTTGCCGGCCTAGACTACTCACTAGACCACCGTGATCATCGTCACCACCAACAGCACGAACTCATGGAGCTGCGAATTGGTGAAGGTTCTGGGTGTGGAATGATTGATCATTTGCTTAGTAATCCTCAGGAACATCAATCATCATCAACTTGGTTCTGCAGTACTACTCCTACTTCTCTTGATCAATTGAGCTTCACGGACGTGATGCAATTTGCTGATTTGGGGCCTAAATTGGCCTTGAACCAAGCCAGGATGTCCGAGGAAGAAACCGGGATTGATCCGGTTTACTTTCTTAAGTTTCAGGTCTTGGATGATAGGAAATTGGAGGAGCAGCCTCTAATAGTTCCTCAACTAGGCGGAGAAAATGAAGAGAAGTTTAAAGGTGTGAGCCATACTATGGAAAATGGGGTACGAGTGGTGGGAGAGTTGTTGGAAAGGTGTAGTAGAGAGGAAGAAAAAGCTAGGACGTGGGATAATACGTCGGTGCAACTCCAGTTTCTTGGAGATCAAGATCTCCAAAACAAGAACCTTGCACCAGAAGCGAAGAGCAAGAGAAAGAGACCAAGAAGTATCAAGACAAGTCAGGAAGTTGAGAGCCAAAGAATGACCCATATTGCAGTTGAAAGAAATAGAAGGAAGCAAATGAATGAGAATCTTCACGTTCTGAGGTCTCTCATGCCCAGATCCTACGTTCAAAGGGTATTTTATTTAATTCTATCTGTTAATTGCACCTTACAAACTATAACTGTGCTTAATCTTTGCTTTTCTTTTCTTTCTTTTTTTCCTTTGTGAGTGCAGACATACAGTTTAATATCTGACAGATCATGTCCTACTTAAATTTTAACTAATCTAAGCTTACATTTTTTTTTCACATTTGAGATTGATTTTACTTTACTCTTCTTAACTAGAAAATCTTGGTACTTTTGGACATAAACAAAACGGCTATACTCTTTAAAGGGAAATTCCAGAGGCCTGGCTGCTAACAGGTTTGTGGGGTCATGTGACTGCAGGGAGATCAAGCTTCAATTATTGGCGGAGCCATCGAGTTTGTGAGAGAATTGGAGCAACTCCTTAAGTGCCTAGAATCCCAAAAGCGGCGGAGACTGTTTGGAGAAGCAGCAGCTAGGCAGACGGAAGATACTACTCTGGCAATCCAACAGCCTAATCATCAGCTGCCATTCTTTCCTCCTTTGCCTCTTGCAAATGAGGATCCTGTGAACCTTTTGGGCTTCGAAAGCGGTTTCCAAGAGGAGACGGCAGAGAACAAGTCGTGCTTGGCTGATGTTCAAGTGAGGCTTCTGGGGTTTGATGCTTTTATCAAGATACTTTCCAGGAGAAGGCCAGGCCAGCTTATTAAAACCATTGCGGCCCTAGAAAATTTGCAGCTTAACATCCTTCACTTCAACATTGCCACCATTGAACAAACTGTTCTCTACTCGTTCAACGTCAAGGTAGAATACCTTAATCATAATAATTAAAGTTTTTTCACTTATATAGACGTTTAGGATTGAACTCAGAATCCCAACCCTTCATTGATTATTTGTGGTGGCTACATGGTAATCTGAAATCACATTTTCGAGTAGGAGAAACAGTCTTCTTGTAATAAAAAAAATAAAACTATCAAATTTTTCTTAAATCTCACAATGAGCAAGTCCCGTGTGCTCATAACACCATTTCCATTGTAGTGGTTACTAGCTAGCTAGCTAGCTAGCCTTGCCTAGCACAATCTTTTATTCTGGACCACGCACTCCCCTCTTAGACGTATTACTCTGTATTGTTTGCAGGTTACCAGTGAATCTAGATTAGCAGCAGAAGATATAGCAAACGCGGTTCAACAGATATTCAATTTCATTCATGCAAATGCGGCATGTGACGTAATCTGAGAGGGGACAGAAAAAAAAAAAAAAAAAAGATGGGCTGTTTATGTGTATGCATAGATACCAAGCTGTACTTGGATCTATTCAGTATTTTCAATCTATTTGTATTTTGATTGTTGAAACAAGAAAAATAAAATCAATAAATAAAGATGTTAGTTAACCTTGTTGCTGAAGTAAACAGGCAGTTAAAATTGTTACTTGGCTAACTCATTGTCGGTGATCTGAAACTCCTTTTAATTTGAAATTTGTATCTTCCTTGTGAAACATATAAGAACATTTTTTTTTTATGTATAATCAACAAATCTATTAATATTTGTGACATTTTAATTGACATATAACATGGAATCCAATGAATGTACTTAATGTGACAAAGGTGTACTATGTAATTTTATTTTATACAAAAAGATTAATGACAAACTAAAAAAGTAGCTGGTTATGGATGGTTACAATATGATAAAATTAAAAGCTATTGTTACATTTATTTGTGAGTATAATAAATTTATAATTTTAAACTATAAACTGTTTGTTTTTTTAATTAATAATAATTAAATCTCATTTAAAATTTTTATTTTCTTTCACATATAATTAAAAATCTCCAAAATTAATATGGATTAAAAGTGATATGTGACTTATAAAATGTAGAAAGTAATTGAGTAAAGAATTAGCCAACCAAACAAAAAAGTAGCTAACAATGATCCAAATTCCTTATTATAAATCATCAAATACTTTTTATCTAATAAATACATCTCTGTTACAACTCGGGGCTTCTTGCACATGTTACTTATTATATGGCACAGATATATATATATATCGATTTTTTTATTGTCTAGATGTGCTCTAATAATTCATGAGCTATACAATCAATTGGGACTGTAGTCAAACAGATGTTACCATAGGTGATGGTGACCACGATGAACTCTTTTGACAGAGTCTCAGTCACGACAACACATGTGCAGGCACCTAAATGCATATCTGCGGAGAAGAATGGTTGAAGAAATTAAATAGGGACCTCTGGAGAGTCGGAGACAAGTTCTGCAATGGTGTTTTGTTTTGTAGTACGTTGTACGTACAATGATTTGCATGCATTAATGAGGCCAAAATGTCAACGACTCCCGTAACCAGTTGACTTGTCAGAAGTCAAAGCTTTGGTCTTATTAGGCTGTGCATCTTCCACATAAGCTGCCGTTCTCGTAAGGTCTTTTTAATTCTTTTGGCTTTGGGGTCAATCCTATCACAACCCATCCCTCAGCCCCACCTTTTTTTTTTTTTTTTTTTTTTTTTTTGTGGTAACAAAATGATAGTTCTAAATTTCGCACTTCTTTTCTATAATTTGAATCTAAAAGCCCTAAAGATGCCTAAATTCAAAATTACTGAATATTCCCTTGAGAGTTAATGATTATTGACTTTTCACGTGAAATTTGGATGCATTTCCCTTCTTAGTGCAAATCCAATTTTATTAATGAATATAAATATAAATTTTACTTTAATAATACTGAAATTATATCTATGACTACAAGTTTTAAGTTTGAGTCTGACAATGAATTATAAGTTGTTTTGGGGGCCTTTCGGAAAAGGGAAACGTTGCTAATAAATTGATGACGCTAAACTGTCAAGTTGCATTTCTAGATATATAATGAGCAAACTGTACATGATAATCTAGCAGGTTCTATTTGTATCGCTAATTTTCTATAGTTCACTGTGGACTGTCCATCTCACAATAGGTGCAGTCGTCTTCCATAAACACGTGATTTCAAATTGTGGGTAACATTAATTGATGTGATTAATCGCAATTGCAGCAAACGTGCTTTGCAGCTTGCAATTATGGTCAGTGCAATATTGCGGTGACCAACGCCATGAATATCCAATAATTAAAACCCCACATACGCTTATAGGACCATCATTTGATCATCATCATCATCATCATCATATCAATTTTTCTTCGTTGGAAAAAAAAAAGAAGGAAGAATAAAAACAAACTTATCACCTTTCTTTGTTGCCCATGTTGCCTCCTACGCAGCCAATTTGAGGCCATTTTTGGGATACAACTATGACTATGACTAGTCATACGTACGCAGAAGCCAACATAAAAAAATAAAGAAGGGCGTCACATGCATGCATAGTTACATCTATTCATGACGGGGAAGCACGAGTGGCTGCTGAATTATCTAAGATTTTGGACCCTGCCTTGTTGCTTCAATACACAATTTTGATGATCGCATCCTTGCTTTCCGGGTTTGAGAGACGAAATAAGATTTTTTTTTTTAAAAAAAAAAAGGACTAGCTTCCATGCGTATTCCTTGGAATTGTCTTTGTAACGAGTAGATTCTCGCTTGCATATCACGAAAAATCAGTGCGTGTGTGCCTGCGCACATAATAATAATAGGGTAAAATTTGAGTTTACTTTACTAGCCACTGTCAAGCGCAATGTTTCCACATGAAAAGAGAGATAATGAGACATTGACAAGAGTTCGAACCCCCCCCCCCAACTAATGATAATGGTCCGAGCCGAAACGTGCCTAAGCCCAAGCCCCAATCTAAAACTCTAACCTGGCATAATGACCCAACAATAAACAGCCGAGCAGCTGCCGAGCCCCTGGCTGTCTTAATGGCCTCGCCTTGCTATATGTGAAAATCCCATCTCGGCCATACTCGATCTCTACTGTCCCAATCACCACTCTTTTTAAGTCACATGCAGTGGATTTGTGTTTTTTTTTTTTCCTTAAAAGATATTAAATCACATAAACAACGAAATAAAAATGAAAATTAGAAGCATGTGATTTCAAGAATCTATTCAAGAACGGAAGCGAAAGATCTAGCAAAAAAAATATGTAAATCTAACGTCTTTCCTTCATAATCACGAGACCCAGTCATGCAATTTCCAGCAATTAAACAACAACAACCGAAGAAAGAAGAGGCTTCATAAGATATATTGGCAACACAAGATACATTTCTGCCAAAGCAGAATTGAAAGATACAGAAGCCCACAATTCTATGGATCGTGGGGTTGCATTGGCCCAGACCTGCACAATAGTGTTTAAAAAAAAAAAAAAAAAAGTAAAAAAGTGGTCCAGGGCATTTCTTAATTTGGGCTGACTTCAGTTTTTTGACCGTAGACTCAAAAAAGTCTCGACCCTTCCCTTTATTAAATTTGCCTTGATAAGGACCGAATGAGCAGCCTCCTTCACAAATGTCCTATTCCGGAGAGCGAAGTATGATAACAAAATTGGCAATTCATAAATTTGGTGGAGGGGACCAAAAGTGAGACACAACATGACACAAAAAGTTAGCCGCTTAATGTTTATTTGGCTCGCTTGTGGCATCAGCTTTCCTTTCCTTTTGATACTAACTGTAGCTTTAGTTAATTAAAGCCTGCATGATGCATTATCCGTAAGATTTTTCAACTTTCAATGATTTAATCACAAAATTTTCCATTTTCCAATGCCAATGTTAGGTGGGGTTGTTGTTTTTTTTAGTGCATATCAATATGTTTTATGAGTACGAATGCAAATAAATTACTGTTTGATGACATTTAAAATTTTACACTAGAGGCGATCTTTTAGAAGAATAATCGTATAATGCCAAAACAGGATGGAGCCCTTTGACAGAAAATCGCAGTGAATATCTTTATATCCACGTGAAAATTACATGTCTATGTTCTCTGTGGCAAGATCCAGGCATGCCCAAAAGAACAAGAACAAAAAGATAGCCTTGCTTTAAAACAGTAAAAGGAAAAAAAAAAGAATCTCTTTGTTTTGTTTGGTTCAGCCTAGAGTAAATATTGATTTTAACACATGACTGCATTCTTGTCACTTGCTTGAAACAACCTCAGTTTTTAACGTTTGTACAAGACATAATGCTTGAGCAATAAAATTGTAAAATGTTGTTCTGCCATGCCCTTGTAATGCTGACCGCAAGGGCGTGTGACCGTGAATATATAGACAAACGCAGATCAATGACTTGTCGTCGAGGACAAACCGAAGCAAGCAACCCCCGTGCTGCTGCATCAGCAGGAGTCACCATAGCTGGGAAGTTGCGAGAGATATTTTGTCTGAGTGTTCATTGTCAGCTTTATCGTGGCCATTGAATATGTACTTTCTATGCATTCGTGATGTGTTTTAATCTTGGGATTGGATAGAGTAGCAAGTGGCAACCACTAACAATTGTGCATTGGTGGGGTCTAATCCTAGCCGACTTTGTTATGGTGGCCTGACCTCCATGGCCTTTCGGGTTTGCCTTTTTGTCTCCCCAATGGTCTTATCCCCTCACCAGTCACCGACAGGGGTCTTCCTCTGTGGTGGTGCTTACCAAGATATTGCACTGGGAAAAAGAATCGCCGGATAATTAATTTTATAAGTAAAATTGTCACAAAATTACTGAATTTACAGCTAAATAACACATGGCCTATTTTAATTTGTAACAAGTGGCTTTATTTTCAAAAAAAAAAAAAGAACACACACACACACCCCCCAATGAAGCGTTGGGTTTTTCCTTCATTACAGTGATGCTGCAGACTGCAGGCTACGAATGGGGTGGTAAAATGATATTTTTGGTAATTTTATATCGCATTATAATATAAATAATTGCACTTGGAGACTTGCAAGCAACTACAAAAGCCTTCAAATTTATTTGCTAAAATATATATATATATATATATATATATATTTTTTTTGGGTATATCAACTTAAAATCTCACATTTCGTGAGAATTATGGGTTGAATCCCAATTTGCAGACAACCAGGATAGTTAAATATATTTACAAATATCTCATAAAAATGCGTGCTGTCTACGTTGGGATGTTTATTTATTTATTTATTTATTGAAGAACGAGATGTTTAATTATTTACACTTTGGCCTAACCAACGCAACGTCGTCAACATCGAAGAAGAGTTAATGAAATAATAAAACAAAACCAAACAAGATGGACTTGACTTGTACAGAGAAACAAGCAAGCACCACTCCATGCCCACTAGACCATACATTGTTGTTACGTCCCACTTGCCCATCGGATAGAAAAGAAAATTGTTTGTTAATTACTACCAATAAAATAATTATAGATAGAGAGAAAAAAAAATGATTTTTTTTTTTTAAAAAAAAGAAGAAGAAGAAGAAGAAGAAGAAGGAGAAGAAAAGAAAAGGACAAGACAAAGACACAACAGAGAACACACAATATAAGGCATAGCTGTCTTAATTAACCTCTGCATGTCTTAATAAATACTCTTCCTCTGCATTATATCTATTGTACTTTCCTTCTGGCCACTGTTGGGGCTCCGAGCCCCGACCCAGCAACCCGAATCGGCATTTGCATTTTCCGCTTCTGTTATTATTATTATTATTATTATTATTATTGTTTCTGTCCCTTTCTCGGGAAATATCGAGGGGAGGAAGGAAAATGTACTCGGCAATTCATTCGCTGCCACTTGACGGGAGTATAGGAGGCCACGGTGACTTTCAAGGGTCGCTGGACGGGACCAACCTGCCCAGAGATGCGTGCCTGGTTCTCACTACGGATCCGAAGCCCCGACTCCGGTGGACCACCGAGCTCCACGAGAGATTCGTCGACGCCGTCACGCAGCTCGGCGGACCTGACAGTGCGTAAATTACAAACCAAACAATGTATTACGTGCATTTATATGTGCATCCTTATTTTTGATTGGTAGGATGTGGCGGTTTCTCTCTCTAGAATGCGGTTTCTATACTGCCTCGACTGTGTTTGTAAAATGTGTTTCTGGGGCTGTTTGACTAGTCAAAATTTTACTCCTTTTTTATTTTATTTTATTTATTTATTTCCATTTTTTGGTTTTGCCTCTTGATTTGAGGTCTTAGAGCTTTGACATGTAGTTCACTGTCTGTTTCTTTTTGTTTTTGGTTCTTTAATCTGTTTCATTTTGATCGTGGATTTAAATAGCTAAAGAATTTCTCTTATGTTCTTGAGTAATATCATTCTGTTAATTTATTTTATTTTTTTAATCACCAAACATGATAATTTATATATTTTTGGTAAGTTGTCAAACATCATTTTTTTTTCATTGTTTTTGTGTGTTTTTAATGGATAAATCTTTTGCTAATTTTAGCTACAGCTGCCCATCAAAATGGCGTCCATTTTCCTTTTTTTTTTTTTTTTTTAAAGTCATTTACAAGTTACCACATCGACAATTGCAACGGGGCTTCTCTGCAATGTTTTCCGTTAATTCTGGTACATTGAAATGACAAATTAGATGATCCATAGAGTCTTCTGTCATTCGTATTGGATTTGATGGAAAGCCTTTGAACTAAAAGTATGTCAAGGATTAAATAACATGATCTTTGTTCAGTCTCCTTTCACTGTTAATATTTGCGCAAAAGAAGCAGCGACACAATCTGCTAAGCTATGTTTTTTCTTGTGACCCTGTTCTTAAACAATCAAAGATAGGGGCTCTCTACATTATTTGTTTTTCTTGTTACCGCTGTCTTGAAGTTTTTAATTTTTGTGGGTTCTTGATTAATATATGAAGCTTATTAGTAATGATGATTTCAGTTTTAGTTTGAGGAAGAGCATTTGGCCTGCTTATTAGAGGGGATTGCTCTCCCTATATTTGATAGTTCGCAGCATCATTTTTGTATTGATTGTGTTGGCCCGAGTATATTTTACTTTTAGTTCTTTCAAACTATTTAAACCAAGGGGACATCCCAGTGGTTAAGAGTCTAAACATCCATCCGAGAGTCTGCAGAGGAGGTGCTTCGATCAAGAATTTCATGTTTGTGGATGCCATACTGGAGATGTTCTAACCATAGCAATTGTCTTTGGCAACTGTTTTTTGGCAACAATTATATGCGATTGTAGCCTGTAAATGTTTGTTTCACATTTTTGTCCTGGCTGTATATTGACATTGGTGTCTCACTTTCTAGGATCCAAATATGGATAGCTAGCTTTTGTTTGTGCATGACTTTTGGTTGCTCATTAACTTTATGAGTTTATGTCAATGTGCATTGCAGAAGCAACACCTAAGACTATTATGAGGACAATGGGGGTAAAGGGCCTGACCCTTTATCACTTGAAATCTCACCTTCAGGTTAGTTGATCTTACGTTTGCTCCTGAAACAGTTGATGTTCAAAATATTTTGTATGATATTCATAGTTGCTCCTCCACTTATTGTGTCTACATGCAGAAATACAGGTTGGGAAATCAATCCTACAAGGAATCAATTGACAACACTAAGGATGGTACTGACTTTAACCAGTTTAGAATTTTATGCATCTGGCAATTCACACAGCCACATCTGTCGTACGCAAACTCATAGATATAGGCTTTTAACCTTCCTTGGCTCAAGATGATTTTTGAAATAATTCCGCTTTCTTGGCATGTATCATATCTATTTTGTTTTTCCTTCTATTGCACCATAATTTATCTAAAATATATATAAATTTAATTATCCATTGGGGTTTTGTCACTCCTTTTCGTTTACTTTGTCACAACATGCCAAAAATGGTTGAGAGATAGGCACAATGGGAGAGTTGGACAAATAAAAGGAACTAATCATCAGCCATAATAGATGGCTAATGGCAACTGTTTCCACCGGCAAATTTCAGTTTTGAAATTCTTGATTGAATCATGATTTGTGGCTTGGATCACAGCATCTGTTGCAGAAAGTCAGGACACTGGTTCATCTGCTTCGACATCTACGAGAATGATGGGGCAGGAACTAAATGAGTATGTCATTGCTGTCTTTTTTATGCTGAAGATTACACTTCATTTTCCCATGTCCTCATGCAACCCCTCCTTTCCACCTTATCAAACAGTAATTACCAGATTACCGAAGCTTTGCGGGTCCAGATGGAAGTCCAACGGAGGCTCCATGAGCAGCTGGAGGTATTATTATTAGTTATGGCTTACATAATACTAGGGAGATTATGTTCATTAATACTCCCAAGGAAACTCTTTCTACCCTGGTTCAAGCAGTGACCTTTCTTTAACTCCAAGCCAAAACAAATGCAGCAGAATGTCTAAACCTGTTTATGGCTCTCCTTTTGTAGTTTGCTAAATTATTCTGTATTTTATTTGAAGATGCTTGAGAACACAGATCTTACTGTGATCAGGTCCAGCGTCGTGTGCAACTTCGGATTGAAGCACAGGGGAAATACCTGCAATCAATACTTGAGAAAGCTTGTAAAGTTCTAACTGAACAGGCTGTTGCATCTGCAGGGCTTGAAGCAGCCAGTGAAGAGCTTTCTGATTTAGCAATCAAGGTTTCTGTTGAATGTCAGGAAACTATTCCGCTTGACACCATTAAAATGTCTTCTTTATCTGAACTTGCTGCTGCTATAGAGAGCAAAAATGCTTCTAATGTGCCAGCTTGCATTGGTGACTGCTCTATTGAAAGTTGCTTGACTTCAACTGGGAGCCCTGTTTCCCCAAGGGATCTCGGTATACAGGCTGTTTTGATGAAGAAAAGATCAAGGCCTATCTTTGGAAATGGAGAGTCTTTGCCCTTGGAGAGCATCATAAGACAATAAGTGGAGTGGATGATGACTAATCTTGCATGAAGGGCGAGACAATTCCATTCTAAAAGGAGAAACTCCATTGTCTCTTACTGGGGTTGTTTCTTTTTTAGTGTAGTTCGACTAAAGCTTCAAGCCAACGATGAACTGCACTGTCAGGTGGCCTGTAAATTAAGAGATTCCTGGAGTTTTGGGTCTCTTCCTTTGTCTTACAACTTCAAATTTCTCTCTTTCTGCAGAATAGTTGAGCAACATGTGGTTTGATTTCAGAGTTGATATAACATTGAAGAATGTTGGTGACAGGATGGAATGCAAAGCGACACCATGCCCTGTGCTTTTGTGCGCATGCATGCTGTGAGAGTGACAGAGACGAGAGCAGGTAGATAGATTAGAGTTGATGTAATCTGTGATTTTTAAAAGCATTTTTGCAACCTATCAATCCTCTGATGACTTTGCTTCAATGCGAAATGGATCAAGATGCTGACATGAACAGTGACACTGTCTTGCCCCGTAACTCTAAATACTAAGAATGCACCCGTGTCCACGATGTGTGATCACGTTGATCATTTGATCGCCGGTGGTCATCACCTCATTTCAACACTGGCATGTGGCGTTTGTAACAAAAGCATCGTTATACATTCTCATTCATCATTGAATTACAAGGTAATTATAAAAAGATATAAAAATAATTTTTTTAGTTCTAAATTTATTTATTTATGGTAGTAAAAGAAATATAATTAATTTATGTTTATTGCGGCTACCATGCCTGACTTTTCTCTTGTAGCAATATCTTACCGTTCGAAGAGTCTCTGGGTTCTTACTCATAACAATAAAAAGAATATTTCATAGAAACAGAGAGAAAGTAAGAATAATATAACATGTAAATGAAATTGTGATTTAAACATTTTTCTTTTTTGTATTAAACTGTATTTTTTTTTTCTTTTCTTTTTTTTATGACCTTGCGCTGTAAGAAATGTTTGTGTAAATTAGTTTTCTGTGATTTAGGCATTTGGGCCGGGCCCAACAGGCCTAACCATCCCATGCCCGTCAAGTTAGCCAAAAATTCCAAACGTTTCCCAAAAAAATAAAAAATAAAGAATTCCCATTGGTTGAGAAAACCCATTTTCTCAACAAAAAAAAAATCCTATTGGTTGATGCACGCTGAAAAAGGAAAATAATAATAATAAAGTATGCGACCAAATAAAGCTAAAGTCTTCATTAGTATGGTTGGATCATGAAATGCTTCTAAGAAAAAAAAAAGTGGGGGGGTGGATCATGAGATGGGCAAACATAAAAAAAGGCTAAGGAAACAAAAAAGAAAAAAAATAAATCTCAACCGTTCATATCTGGGGTCCTCAAGATTTTCCCTTAAATATATATATATTTACAGACATACATTCACGTTGGTTGTTCCTCTGTTTACTGCTGTCTTCTTTTGGCATTTAACGAAGGAATTTAGGATAGCATTAGAGGTTGCTTTGCTTCTTCTTTATCTAATACTCTATTTCTCGATTTGGTAAAGCTGGCTCGCCACTTCTCTCTCAATTTTTTTTTCTTTTTAAATTTTTATTTTTTCTTGTTTTTTTGTTCCATGTTAAGATCTTCAAGAAAAAATTAAAAATTGGGGGGGGGGGTTTCGGGTTCTTTTTTATATAAAGGTTTTCTGTTTTTCTTATCTCTCTGTGTATATATATATATATATATTTTTTTTTAATTATTATTTTTCATTTGGTCGGTCTTTGTGATTTGTTATTGGTTCCATTTTTTTCCTTTTTCTCGTTGAGGAAGCACGGCAGGATAAATTGGACATCAGTACGGGTCAACAAAACTGATATTATTTTTCCACACATGGTCGGGGTGCCCCAAAAGAGCAAGTATAAGGTTTACTTACCACCACCGACAGATGTGATCTAATAATTGGGAAATTTTATTTATATTATAAAATGAATGAGATTAAATGTGTCGGATGAGGGGTTGGTGATTTTTATCAGACACTTCGAAGTTTGAATTCTTGAAATTCAGTATAATTACTTGACTGACTGTGAAATACTATCCAACCCCCCACCCCCCATCCCCTAAAAAAAACAAAAAGGGGGGGGGGGTTCTCATAGTACAATGATCAAATGTTGGTTATTGACTTCATGATGTTCAGAATTGTATAAGAATGTCCGTATCTGTTTTTGAGGTCAATGAAAGTGAAAATTGAAAAGATAAATGCAGATTTACCATATAATGTGCCCCACTCAATAACGCATAAAACTCTTATTGAATTTATAAGGCAATGTACCATTAACACCAAAACTCAACTTTCTCTGCTAGGAGGCTTGTTGGGTGGGAGTAGTGATTCCAAATTTCCAATTGCCTATTAAATCATACACCACTCAATCGAATCTTGCAAAATAAATCTCAAACTTTAGGGTAAAAATTTATCAATTAATAAATATACTTGTCAATTAATATAAATAATAACCTATGAATATATTACTAGCACACACCATGGATGAAGTATCACATTTTGTGATGATCCTTCGATTGAGTGACAACGTTGCTTTGGTCCACATGCATGCTGATACCATCGAAAATACACATGTCCCCACATGACCAACTCGCGTGCCCCTCGCAAATAGCAAGAAATAAACAGTCCCCTAGTCGAGCTTGGCGGAAGAAAGCAAGGGGCTAGTTAGGGAGGTCGGTGACAATATTAAAGTATACTAAATAAGGAAATTAATGGCCTTTTAGAGAGAGAAAGAGAGAAGGTGGGACTTACTCCAAAAAGTGATTAAATGGATGTATCAAACCCCAAAGGAGCTAATGTTTCGGCACCCATATCTAATCTCACATTCTCAATACCCAATTTAATATGGTAATATATATATATATATATATATAAAACATTTAAATTACATAAAATTTATAATAAAATTTAATTATTTTTTATAAAAATTTATTATATAATATTAAATATTATTTATGTGATAGAATAATTATACTGTACATATGGGGTCCAACTGTTACTTTCCTTTACTTATATGTTGGATGAATGGGCCGTTTCAAGCGGGAAGTCAATAGGGCACGTTTTTTTCCCATTAGTCGGCCAACTCATTCACATCCCTGCCATCAAAGAGCCTTTTATCACATGCTTCTTTATCATACTATTAACCTCCTTATTAACAAATAATATCATTTATTTTTTTCAAAAAAAAAAAAAAGAAAGAGTATATCTTTTAGTGCTATTATCCCATGTTTATTTTATTCTTAATTTTTTAATTTATCATTATTAACTGCATCTTCTATTTTTAGGGGCATTCACCAAATTGGCACGCAGTCCCTCTTTGAAAACCCACTAATCACCACCTGAACGGCCAAAACTACCCTTCATGATTCATATATGAGGAGGGAGGTAAAGAGGGTAAAAATGTCATTTTATAATTCTCTTTGTTGGTGTCTTGGGTTAGTTTCCCCACTCCACCATTCTTATCACCATCCAAATATTATCAATAAACAAAAGATAGGGGAAATGATAATTCTTTAATCTTTATATTAATTTCCATTTCTGTTTATTAAATAAGGGTTTTTGCCTTAAACTGCCCCCTTATGGTTATTTCATTTTGCATGCTCCATTCCCTCCTCAAACTCCCATTACAGGCTGTAGGTAAGTCCCTTTTTATGTTCATTTTCAGTTCATTAAATATGTTTTTTTTTTGTCTTATTTTCATTTCTGCATCTGGGTATCTCATACTATACACTCCAACTCCATTATATATACAGAGATGTATATTCCACAACACAACAAATATAAGAATGTTTATAGACAGAAGAGTCACTGACAGCAGAAGTATGAACAGTTCAGTCTTGTATATTTGTATTCCATATATCTACTTTTGTGTTGGCAATCTTTTTTTCTTAAGTTTGTACTATATTTCTTTTGTCCTCCGTTAAAAGGGGAAGAAGGAGTAGAGTTTTTTTGCTTGAGAAATCTCAAGATTGGATCTTTTGGGTAAAAAGGGGGCTTTGGTTATTGTTATTGGATTATTTAAAGGCTTTGGCTTTTGTATTTTTTTTAATATTATAGATAGATAACTGCCCCCACCAAAAGGAAACCCCACTATGGTATCCTCCATTATTATTTTTTTTAAATTTGTTTTTGACTCTTGGAGCCATGTCAGACATGCTTTTGAGGATGAAGATAGGATACATGGGAGAGCGTTTCCATACATATAACCATGACCTTGTATTTTTATTCGTTTCTTTATGGTACCTCTGAGATATCAGCGTATCTTTAGAATGTCAGGCAAGCAAATAGCTGCTGGTTTAGTGTTATAGATAGGCCTGTGACTTGTGCAGAGGGACAGACGGAGAGAGGGGGGTGGAATTTTGACATCCGGGTCTTTATTACATGAGCCTAAAAAGAGTGTCACTTTTTTTTTTTTTTGTCTTCTCTATGTGGTTTTAAAAGTCTGAAACTTGAGCTTTGATGGGTTCTTTTTGCTGTTACATCAACGGTACTCTTGAGGGGTTCATAGCCATGACAGCTATAATCTGTCCCTCTCGTTTCTTGGACTTTGGATTTCTCCCTTGTTATATGGAGTTATTAATATTGCATCAACTGAGGTAGTTGAGGAATATCAATGTTTTTGTTTTTGTATTTTTTTGTTACATCCAATGGCATTTTTTAATCGTGTTCTCTACATTAATCTGAGCGGTGATTTTAATGGTTGCCCTTTGGTTTGATTCAATAAATTCTGGACTGCTTTCACCTCTATGGGTTTGAAATTATTATGTTTTCATCCTTTGGCTTTTTTCTCTTTTAACCTTCTGAATTGTTCATGAAAAGAAAAGCAGTTGTTTCTCCATTTGTTAATATTCTTGGCGCGTTTTGCCTGATTTCTCTTGACCCCATCTACTCTCTTTATTTCAGAGAAGGGATTAAACAGTGCAGGCTTGATGGTAGTGCAGGGACAGACAAAGCAGTTATAATTAGTCAAAGGAGTTGACAATGGCATCAACATCTAGTGCCAAGCAGAGCCCAGTTCATTTGAAAGAGCCAACGAGGAACCATCTTCAGTACCCAGCACCTTTGGCAAACTATGAGGATGTTGTGGCTAATCCTGAGCTCTTTATGGCTACTTTGGAGAAGCTTCATGCTTCTATGGGAACCAAATTCATGTATGCTTCATTGTACCTTTTCATATGTAGCTTATATGGCCGCCTTCACTATCAAATACTTATATCTGTTCCTTAATGTAAACCACGTTTAGAAGTGACTGCGGTTCATAACTCAAACCATTTTAAGTAAACGGGTGATGTTAAATGCTAACCCTGTTGCATATCACGCAAGTGAGGCAAACTGAAAATGTTATAGCAGGTTGCAAGTTCTTGGTATTGTGGTGGATATGGTTAGACTTGGAGTGAAAGTATTAAGAAACTACTCCTAAATTTGGACCAATCTCAGTAAAAATTATGGCGTTTCCATGGCTTCGTTTTTTTTGTTTGTCTCTGATTTATTTGAATGCCTTCTGATTTTCTTGTGGAATATGAACTTTGAGGCGAAACTTTTGTTGGTTCTTTTGGATTGAGATGACGATAGGAACAGCACTGAAGGGATTGTAAGATTTAAGCTTAAATCTTAAATTGAAACAATATATTTTCATTTATAAATGTCTTTGCACCCATTCAAATATTGGTGTCTATTTTTTTTCTAACTTCAAAGTTGAAGAGCGCAGGTTTTTGATAGTGAACATTTCGGAAACACTTTAATACGAGAATGTACGTTCTTGTATTGTACCTTCTTTTCCTGGGACACTTGGTACCTTGTTTCATGAAATGAATCTGATATAGTAGAACTACGTTTCAAAATAGAATCCTGTTAAAGCATGGGTGACTGAAATGTGCTACAAGAGCCAAATTAAGGTTGACTCTGATTGCAGCCTACCCAAGTTTACAATTTTTTCCATTCCAACAGTATTTCCTTTTCCCTTGTTTTTTGAAAGATAATAGTGTTGGCTAGTTTCATTGAAAATAGTAAATAATTGATATCTGATTTACTCGTTATGCACACCATAAATTTCACTTTGAATAATGCTAGAAATGGTATTCGGATATACAACATTACAACACATTTAGTTGTCCATGTGGACAAAGATTGCACTGGTTTTTGTTTGGATGGCATAACTCACTTAGTGTTTTGCTCTGTTGGCCTCCTGCTGCTCAGAGCTTGTAGCAACAATTTGTTGGTAGATTTTGGCATGGTAAACGAACAGGTGATTTTCAACTAGTGGATTTGCAGTGATGTGATGTTTTGGATTGTGGGAAATGAAAACATCAGTTAACTATACTGGTAATATCACCTGCAAAAAGTCATTATGGATTATTTGGGACTAGTTTTTGGGAGAGAGTTCTATTCTTGCAGTGGTTGTGATGTTTGTTATTCTTGGTTCCTTGCCAGTTATTAAAGTCACATTGCTGACAGCCATCATAATGGATTGTCAGGATGTATAGTACTGTAGAGGAAGCTTTTTCCCACATAAAAATATATGTGAAAGGTTTTTCCTCTAGGAATATCTTGGAGTGCCAAAAGTGTGGCTTCTCCCTTGATCTGTTCAGCTTGCTTATGTAGTGGATGCAAAGTTGGGAGAAATGTTTTTCCTCTGTTAAGATTTGGCCTTTTTTTTTTTTATGGAATCTTTTTCATGTGTTATATAAATAGACAGGTGGATGGAAAAATGTTCAATGTCGGTTATATCATTTTCTTTGCGGGTAAAGAACTCGTGTAATTTTACCTTCTTGCATCGTGTGAATCAGGTGTCCCTTTCTGATTTTCTAATTCTGTGTGTATTGTAATTGTAGGATACCAGTTATTGGGGGAAAGGAGTTGGACTTGCATCGTCTTTTTGTGGAGGTAACTTCTCGTGGCGGTATTGAGAAGGTAACATGAAACCATTCACCAATCATGTGACATGTGTTCATCTTTTTTTTTTTTTTTTGGTTTCTGTTTTTCTTTATTTCATTTTGCCATTGATCTGTTTTGACTTGATATGAATGGATGACATGAGTTTGAAGGTTTTTGTGCATTTGATGTCTCCCTAATGGATTAATGAATATTTTTGTGTACAAGAATCTGTATTTTCTTTTGAAAAAATCCTCTTAAGGGACAATATAGTATTATTTGCTCATAACTCATGTAGAGCTCTGGAATGAACCAGCAATTTATGCATATCTAAATGTGGCTGGAAAATTATAGTTAATCTGGTGTAAGCCCATCTGCTTCACAAACTTAAGTACTGCCAGTGACAGCCTCCCACAATTTCTGTAGTTCTGGCTCTTGAACAGGGTTATTTCAGCTACAACGTGACAAAAATTTTCCTCCTGTCTTGTTTCCATATCTTTCAAACACAGCTGTCTGTATCACTGAGTATGTGCCATGTATTATCTTTCATTAGGAGTACTTGTAGAGATGTTGGTGTGCCCTACTTTTCTTGGTCTCTGCTTTGTTCTCATTGTCTTTAAACTGTATCTTTATGTAAATTTCTGCTTTTGGCCATTGATCTTTAATCCCTCCAATTGCCCTTGTCAAATGTTCCCCTAAGGGGTTACTTTGCTATCAATATAGGTGCAGTTGCTCAGTAAGTTCCGATATGTGGGAAGCAGCTATCTTGATCTTTTGATAAATGCAAACATGTTATGTAGTACAAAAGATGATATGAGTTCACTTGACTTGCAATAATTTGTTGCACTGAATCTTGCAGGTTATTAGAGAGAAAAGATGGAAAGAAGTTACTGCAATTTTTAACTTCCCCTCCACGGCCACAAATGCATCTTTTGTGTTGCGCAAGTACTACAGTTCTTTGCTATACCACTACCAACAACTTTACTATTTTAAATCTCGGGGATGGACCCCTGGATCAGCTGGTGTGTACATTGAAATGTGAATCTTCATTCAGTACAGTTCTATGGTGGTTATAGTTAACCCAACACAACATTTCTGTAGCTCCTCTGCAGAGCCCTGCACAGGTTCCAGCTCAGGTAATTGTGCAGCCATCTCCAGAATATCAAGCAGCCACAATTCAGCAACAATGGTCAAATTCTATTCAGCTGGGTGGAGGTCTCCTCCTTTCTTCAACTTTTCCTTTGTTGTTTTCTGAAAGCTTTTTATTTTATTGTTTTCTCTTAAATCTCCATACATTGTTCTGTTGATATCAAGCAAAAAAGTATGGCAAAAACCAGGAAGTTGCTGTCTTCATGCTTCTTTTCACAGTAAAGTCTTCACGAAGTGAGTTTATTGAGGACTGAAGTCAATATATATTTGAGTCACAACGAGAATCCTGTATATTTGTGGTGATTTAGTGCAAGACAAGTCTGTTGTTGTTTTTTCCAAACATTACCCAAGTGAAATGCACTAGCAGCCTCTCCCACCATTGTTCCTCAACATGTTATGTGCAAATTTGCAAAAGATGATTGATGTGATCCAAGTGTGTATATTTCAATCTAAGTTTGCAGTTTAGTAAAAGGGCTATATTTATATAAGCTTTCTTTATCTTTGAAACTCTTGCAGCAAGGTCAGCATTGCAAGGTAGTTCTCCGGTAATGGGCGTCATTGATGGGAAATTCGATGGTGGGTATCTTGTTACTGTCACCGTAGGTTCAGAGAAGCTCAAAGGAGTTCTATACCAGGCCCCTTATAATCAATCATGCCAATTACCGCAGCATTGCAGCGTTTCTGCCAACAACAGTGCCAATGCCCGTGCTTCATTGGGATTGCAGCGTCGGCGCCGCAGAAAGAAAAGCGAGATAAAAAGGAGGGATCCTGCTCATCCAAAACCAAACCGAAGTGGGTATAATTTTTTCTTTGCTGAGCAGCATGCAAGACTTAAGCCACTCCACCCAGGAAAGGACAGAGAGATTAGCAGGATGATTGGTGAACTCTGGAACAAGCTAAATGAATCTGATAAAGCTGTAAGGAACCATTGTCTTAAAACTGGTGGAAGCCCAAAACTATCCTGTGTCTTGCTGCTTGTAAAGATTTGCTTTTTCCATTCATTAATTTCCCTGTTTCTCAGGTTTATCAGGAGAAAGCAGTGAAAGATAAAGAAAGGTACAAAACAGAAATGGAGGACTACCGTGAGAGATTAAGGACTGGACAAGTAATCAGCAATGCAGTTCCACTACAGCAATGGCTGCCTGAAGAAGATACACACATGGTAGAGGCTGATGCCAAGGCTGATGAAACTGGTGGGGACTCTCCACACACTCGAGACAATGAGAGTGTTTCTGGTGAAAGTGATTCTGAAGATGAGAAAACTGCAGAGAAGGATGCAGACCCGGCAGCAGATTCGGCAGTGGGATTAAGTTCTGATTCTGGTAATGTGGCTATGGAGACCTCCGAGGCAGGTGTTTTTGAGCTGTCCAAGGGTGATTAAACCATTAGAGAAACAAGGGTGTGGCAGGTTGTCAATGCAACTGGTGAAGAACCTTGAAGTTCTTTAGCCCAACGTAGGATTTCTAGTCTTGATGTTCATTGTAGTTTTGCTTTCAGTGCTTATGATGTTGGTGACCTTCCCTTTGATTAATGTTCTCTTAGAACTTAGTTATTTTTCTAAAAAACGTTTCTAGTTCTACCATGCTGTGTATATAATGTTATTTATCCGACCTCTCAGATTTTTTAAGACTCCTTACAGTTTTATAGGGAGAACTTTTGATGCATTTATCTCACATGACCTTTGGCTTTGAGTTGGATCATTGCCTGTGCTTTACGTACAGTTGGATTATCTACACGTGAGATGGCAAGATCATGATTTGTAACTTACTAGAGTGGGATTTATTTCCAATTTTTTCTGTGGTTTCTAATCCAACCAAATGCTGATCTTGTTCCCCATTGGTCCCTGACATATCTACCCCACAATTATTCTCTCTTATTCATCTTACAAATAAATCATATAACTGTGTTTTCGCATTTACAGCGGTGTAAGACGCCAGCCAAGACTGCTGTGATCGCTTGCTTGTTTGTTCAAATATTAAAAGGGTTAAAATGTAATAATTCATGGCCAAAGCTTGGCTCTTTCTTTTACAATGCCAACGAGCAGTCTACTTCTGTGCGTAAAACTATTGAATACATTCAGTTGGCACATACCCGTTATCTTGGTGCTTTGATTGCCGCCCTCTATATACATATGGATGTTGTCGGTTCATTTGTTTAATTGGCTTAAAAGGTTCTCAAATTGGAAACTTTCAGTTATAGATACGATTCCAATATATCGTTGAGCTAAAGTTTATTGGTAATTTGGTCCTCTTCTTGGGAACTGTCTTTACCATGAAGAGCAATTTTCTTGTCCTGTAGACTTGCTTCTGGTGGCGAGCCTTGACTCATCATTTCTTGGTTTGTATTTTCCATCTCAAGGCCATCCAAATTGCATTCTTTTTTTTTTTTTTTTTTTTTTTTTGAAAGACCCAAAATGACAGGATGAGTAAGCCTGTGGGCATAGCTCGTGCCATCAATCTGATAAATGTGGGCTAATTGATTAGAGAAGATTCGTTCTTCCGCCTGAGAAAAAGATTGAGTTTGAGCTTGGGCTAATGCAAGTTGAATACAAGCCCATTCGACCCATTTAGTATGTGCACTAGTTGATGTTGATTATTGGGTCGATATGAAAAAAAAAAAAAAAAAAAAGATTTTGTAACTCAGGGCTATCTAATATTTAAAATTTTTTAATTTTATTTTTAAAATATCAAAATTTAAATTTGTAAAGATAATATAAAATATATGAGAATAAGGATAACTATCATATTATGTGACTCATAGTTTAACATACCTCCTAATGGACTGAAAAAAAAAAAACCTCTGTTTTTTGTTTTTTGGTTTATTCACAAAATATTTTCAAAATAAATGCACAAAATGTAATTCATTAACTAGACTAGGTTGTTACCTGTCTTGTCTACAAATTTTTTCTGGGTTCTTTGTTCATCATTTTTAATGTTTTCCTTAAAAGCCTAAACAGAGTTCAGTGTGAATGAGCATATATGTATGTGCTTTGGCATTGGATGAGGAAAGACCAAGAAATGATAACAAGAGAGGAAAAGAGATGCAAATATTTTTAAATGAATTTGGGGGTTTGACAAATAAAGGGTTGACATATAATTTATGGGAAATAACTATTGGTTGCTCTTGCTCTGGTTAAGGCACTCTATGCAAAATGATATGAAAATCCATTTTCCTCCAATCATATAAAAATGGAGGCCTAGTGGCTGACATCAATTTGAGGTTGACATGAAATATTAATTTGCTCAACTAATTGACTTGTTTCTGCAGTAATGCTCATCCAAATGTTCTTGTTTTTGCTTCTCAATATATACTAAATAGTAAAATAGAATCTTGCCATCATACAGATGCCTGGCCAGAAAGAAAGATGAACATAGCCAAGGAAAACAAAAACAAAAACAAAAACAAAAAGATGTTGGCCCATCTGACTTATGTCATCTTCAATCTTTTTCTGCAGGGCCCTTTGACTTTGGAAGAGGCAATATAAAAAAAATGTTCATTTTCCTTGATTTTGAAACCGCTTCTAAATTTACAACCAGCCAACTTCAGCACGGAACAGAAAACTTTAGAAAGATAAAGGAAACTGATAAAAGAGGGATCAAAAGGCCTGGATAGGAGACATCAGTATTTGAGTAATTAACAACAGAAAATGGACTGCATAGATGCTACAAAATCTGCATTGAAAATTATAAAAGAAGGAAAAAAGAAAGGAAAAAAAAACGAACTATTACTTAATCTGAAGATGTGAAAACGAAAGGAAGGTTGTCATGAATCCGAGACTAAGAGAGCATCCCAGATTATGTCCATGTCCAAGGAGGGCATTCTACTTAACTGAATGGCATCCGTATCAGATACTGCAACCTCTTGACCTTTCTTGTTCTCAATTACTTCGTATCCAACTTTGCTCTCCAACCCGAATTGCCAATCTTTTACAGTTTGGTTTTGGCTCAATCCTCTCTCTTCTGCATTGCTCTCACATTCATGCTTCTTGGGGGATGCCGATGGTGGATCAATGTGCTTCTTGTTACCTGAGATGCCTTTTGACATTGCCTGCAACTTTGCTTCAAGAAGGGCAGCTGTGGTTCCATTCAAGGGATTGGCCTTGAGTTGATGCTTAAGATATGGGAAATTCAAATGAGCGTAGTCGCCACGTAACATGTAAGCAGCTGTGTCGTAAGCCATGGCAGCTTCTTCTGCTGTGTCAAAAGTCCCTAACCAGACCCTCGTCCGGTTTCTTGGCAACCGAATCTCTGCAACCCATTTGCCCCAGTGCCTTTGCCTAACACCCCTATACAGCTTTCCCGGCGAAGATGTTGCTGATAACAAACAGGACTTCTGGTGCTCGTTCTGCAATTTTCGTCCCACGTATTTCATCTGCTGTGTCTTGGTAGTGCTAAGCCAATAGTCATTAAAACCCTTGGCAGGATAGCCTGTCAAGGCTTGATTGAAGTTGAGCCATTCATTGCCAACATTAGGAAACTGCATTTGCCCCAGTTGGGGAATTGAATAGGAAGTGCCCGGAAACATAGACATTGGTTGATCACATCTTTGTTTCTTCCAAATTGAATCAACAATTTGCTTGGAGGGATCTAACAATGTAGGTTCCTGCAAAAACAAGTTCAAATTTGGGAACTTTGATGTGGTTGATAACAAAGAAGGAGAGGACGGTCCAAAAACTTGAACCTGATTTATTTTAGGAAATGATTCCAAGCAATTTGCAGGAGTAGACCTCTCTTTTACTTCAAAAATCAGTTCTGAGGTGAAATATTGTTTGATAGCATCCTGTTTAACAAATCCACGACTGTTGTCAATCAAATTATCAGCACATGAAGCCTCCTCCACTGACGAACTAGATTCAGAACTCGAAAGCCATCGTTCAGGAGACATTGACGCTGATGGCGATTTCATGCCGTCGCTTCCATTGTGATGAAAGTTGCTCTTAGCTTGGGCACCCCATATGATTGGACTGCCTTGATGTCTTGATCCTGTTGACATGCCATGTAAACTATACAAGGGCAAGTCTCTGTGGACTAAAGTTTCTAGTTTATGAAGCTGATCCTCCATACAAAGTGAATTTTGAGGCAGGACAGCGCATACAAAGAAAGTGGTACAAATGAAACAATGCAATTAAAGGAAGCCTGTATATTTATCGCCAAAAGCAACCTTCAAGTGAGACCAATAGGCCTCATTAGAAAAATAGGGGAACCTAGCTGCTTTATGTTAATAAAGTTAGCTGTCTGAGTCAGCTCTGTTTGTGTTTCAGTAAGATTGGGCTTGCCACCTTCCATTTACAAATGCTTTGTTGATAGCCAATCAAAACATGACAGCTCAATCTTATAGGCTTACTTGTCCTATGGGGTTCAAGGGATTGGTGAATATTCTTCCATGAAAGTAACCGCAAGAACCTCAAGCCTTTATTTCCACGGTACTATGTCCATTTGTTGGTATTAATTTTAGCAATGATCATGTGATTTCCTAAAAGAACCACATGCTCTTTTCTTCCCATTTTTACTTTTCTCCATGAGGGTATAAGCATCATTAATAGCCCTTTTGTGACATTGGATTTGCTCATTGCAGAGTCCAGTTATCTTTTATCAATATCAACTGATTGAGGTAGAGAACCAAACTCGTGATTAGTCTAAATCACATGGAAAATTCCCATTAATGCAACTTTTTTTATTTTAGGAGAATCACTAACTGCTCAGCAACTCATCAATTACCAAAGTAGGATTAGAGCAAAAGGATGAAAGCAAGGCCAACATATTGCCCATCCCAATGCCTCCAAATGTGTGCCTCAAATGATTAGAATACCTAATAAGGGGTGTTAGTTTGCATTCATGTCAAGCTATCTCCTCCCGTCAATGCCACTTGGAATGATCATTCCGAGTAAAAATACCAGAAGATGTAAAAGAAAGATTCCAAAAGGGATCATTTTTTCACTTTTATTTTTTGGAAGTATTGATTCAACAATTCTAAGGCTAAGCCGTTCCCATGGTGCAGTTGTTTGTCATTTTTATTTTTATAGCTCTGGCACATTGCCCTGGACAAAAATAATCATATGTTGTATCAGCTGTCTGGCTAATTGATGATCAATACACATAAGGAGGTTATAAGGTTATATTTATGATCAATGATCGAAATTACAGAAATAAGAAAATAAGAAACTGATTTTTTTTTAGAAATCAATCTTTTTTAATTTATTCGATATACTTCTAATTTGTTAAGATAATTTTGATATTATTTTATTATTTATATTTTTTAAATTATAAATTTTACATATATATAATTATTAACTATCTATTAATATGAAAATAATAAATTTGTATAAATTTACATAAATTAAGAATTTTTATATAATAATAAAAATTATTAATAATAGTTTTTTATTTAAAAAAAATATTTTTTTTTATTATTCTCAAATTTAACTAAAAATTTAATATTTTGTTTAGTCTCAATCTAATATCTTTTTTAATCTGATTTTTTTATGTTTAACTTTTTTCATCTGATTACTTATAATGTGTCTGAATTTTTATTAAAAAATTAATATCTTTTATATAAAAGTATTTTATTGAAGATCTCATCATTTGATAACGCTTTTACAATTTATATGATATATAATTATAAATCAATGATACCAAAATATAAGATTTTTCTTTTCATGTTGGGTAAGAGATATAAAACAAACGATGGTACAAATGTAGACAAAAGTTAAATGTCACTCTAATATCAAATAACGAGATATTGTAGATTGAAAATAAAAAAATAAAAAAATTTGAAATTTAATTTTTTTAGTATATTAAACTCTTATAAGAAATTAATTTTCAGTTATTTTTTTGAGAGAATTAACTTTTAATTTATTAAAATAATTTTGATATAATTTTATTATTTATATTTCTTAAACTATAAGTTAGATATATATATATATATATATATATATATATATATATATATAATTAACTAACTATTAATATAGACAAATAAATTTATATAAAATTATGTAAATTAATTTTTTTTATATAATAATAAAAATTATTAATAATAATTTTTTAATTACAAGTAATTTATCAGTTCCTCCGATGTTACTTTTAGCCCTTTTCTTTTGTCCCCACCATCAAAAACCTCTTTATTCCTTGGTCCAGAAAACGGTGAAGTAAAAATACATGTGAAATTTCAGCTTTGCCTATATCACTGCAACTTTTGGTTCAAAAAGAAAGATTAGGCATGTGGCAGACATGAACCCTATGGGCTAGTGACGATCGATGGTCGGATTCTAAATAGTATTGTAAATATTATAGGTCGTGGCATGCTGTGGTTGCGATTAATTATGATCGGTGCCCTTAATGCGATTGTAATTGGAGTTAACACGACTGCCATTACAGATAAATACGGTCAATAATCACAATTATCATAATATTATATTGCTAATTATATTTGACCTTTTCCAAAGAGCCTCCCTCGTGTACTAAGATTTTTTTTTTTTTTTTTTTTTTGTTGTCAGCAATTGCGGTCATAACAGCAATTCAATTAAAAACCTGCGTTCATCAGTATATTCTCTTCTGACCCGCATCCCATGCTCTAGTATAGAAGACAAGTACTTTGGAGATAACCGAGGTCTGAAGTTTTTGATTCACTGGTGATATACATGATGCCTCAGAATCCCAACCCAATTAGCTGTATGTATATAACCTTACGTATGCACATCTAATGTTAAATGCACAATTGGCAGATCCAGTGTCCCCTTGCATGAATTGGTGAATATTCTATGTAAGTTGTCTGGTGTGCAAGTGCGCTTGGGTTAAAGAAGAGTATTTTTGTCATTGTCTGGCAGTCTTTATGACGTCTGCTCCTTAACTTTCACAACTACCCTTAAAGCCCTTTTGTTGCAGATTCCCTTGACATTTCCCATAAAAAATTTGCCCTTCTAAGAGCATAAAATAGCCATCTAAATATAAAACTTGTTAATGTCTAGAGCAACTACTCCTGGCATTGACTGTACAACTTCTCTTTTGCTTTTTTTTATATACTTTTTATTTTCTTACAGTCTAATTATTTTTCCTTTTTCCCTTTTCTGAAAAGTTGGTAGTTCATCACTTGATAACAACTTTAGATTTGGACTTCCAGTCCTTTTTGCAGCTCATATACATAATATTCTAACAGGTTTGGACAAAAAAAAAAAAAAATACAAATTAGTGTAGAAGATGAAAACAACTGCATCAAATTGGAATCCTAAATGTGCAAAAGATTCTTTTCTTTTGTTTTACATCACTTCTTTTGTATTTGAATAAACCATATTGAGCATCTATATGAAAGATAAAACCACAAATGTACAAGATTTTATCAGTCCCTGAACTTTCTTGACCATTTGTCATATATCATCATCATCATCATAAGCAACATCAATGTCTAGATCTTCTGGCAAGTATGTGATGCCCCAAGATAATCATCTTGATGTTTCATTTTCTAACAAAGTATATATATATATATATAATTACCCTCTAGCAAAGTGTAGACTATGACTATAGCATGCTTACAGCACATCTCAAGGATAGGATCGAGGAAAGTATATAGATAAGATAATGAAAATGATAAAATAGTTTGTAAGTCCAAACGAAGATGATGGAAGATTTCATATTTGGGTCATGCGTCACTATTTTCAGGGGTCAGAGGCTTACCTATCAAAGTGGGGTTTCTCATAATTAAAAAAAAAAAATACAAATGTTTATGTTTCAGAAAGTTAGACTTACCCACTTTTTGCAGATTATTGTAAGAAGGTGTTTGCTCAAGTGGTTACTAAGATGGTAGATCACTTTGGGGCATCACAAAGATTCGAGTGCTTACTGATTTCATGCGGATGGGAGCAACAGTACACGAGATGGAGAAATTCTCCATGTCATGTACATGCATAAAAGTTGGCTCTACGTAGGCAGCCAACACAAGCCAGTTCTATAATGCACTTTATGTTAGCTGTAACAACACGCGATTATCAATGATTCGATTTCATTACCGTTGTCATCATCCAGTTTTATTATTTTTAACAATGTCTGCAATAGATAAACTTAATGCTTGTCTTCAGGAAAGTGATGGGCCAGGTCACGGGAATCTAAGACGGCCGGGGAATGAAAGAAACGGATGCGTCAGAGCAGGCGGCGAACCAATGGGATGCATACACATGTCGAAATGTTTGTGGTCTGCCTTCTATGGCCACTAATCATCCATTTTTAATTTTCTTATCAAAAGAAGGCAGCATGATCATTATTAATACTTGCCTTGATCTGTTAATGATGATGAAGAGAGACAAGGTTGAGACATAAACATATAAATAAATAAATAAATAAGTAACAAAAGTGCTCATTTTATATATAAAAAAATAAAATAAAATAATGAATTAGTTTTTCTTTTTTTCATTTTTTAATTATAATGTTTATTAAATTGTAAATTACATAATAAAAAAAATATTTTTTTATTTAAATAAATCTTATAATCCCTTTACAAAATAATTTATAATTTATAATTTAAAAATGAAAATCTAAATTCTTAAGCAATAAACATTCCTAATGGATAATGGGCTAATGGTTATACGCAAAAATATGTGCATCAAATACCTGTACATTGAAATGGAGCGGGGATGGTTTTGTTTTGTATGGACTCGAGATGTTTATTAGTGGGCATATTCATTTCGTCATTGAAACATGTAATCCTAGGATAAGCTTGTTTAAGCTCAATCATATCTCTCCAAATCACAAAAAGTCATCGCCTATTATGTTATAAATAAACTTGCAATTAGCAACCGCAACAACTCCATCCAATGACATGTTAAATCATTGACTTTTTTTTTTTTTTTTTTGTGTAAACATTATTTTATGTCAATGACAACACGACCAAAGTGGACGAAACAAACATGAGCGTGGACTGGTACAAGAATATTTTTTTTATTTATTTTTTTTTTAAGAGGCTTTCCAAAGGAGGAATGCCTTGTAGTTAGTGGGGTTTGGGATTGAAATGCGACATTTCAATACTCCTACATTCGGAATTTACAGTTTACGAGGAAGAGCTAGGAGACTTAAGGTAGGATAATGAAAATTGTTTACTATTACAGAAAGTCACTGTAGTGCTTAACGAGTGTCGTGTTCTACCAATAGATGCTTGACTTCAATTAATTAAAATCCAGATGGTCTATTTTTAATAGATAAGGAAATAGGCTTCAATAAGGTATAAGGGCAATGTTAAAATATCGTTCACAGCACGACATATAAGCATAGAACTCCAAACTGAAAAGACTTCGCCGGCTTTCCTTTCATAATCAATCTCATCTATTGAATCCAGAAGTAAACATGAATCAATCTCATCTATTAAATCCAGAAGTAAACATGAATCAATCTCATCAATCTGTTTTTCCATAGGCGATCAGTTTTAACCTTGTATTTTCCAAGGGGACAAGCTCCAAAGGTATTAACTGCGATCCCATGTCCAATGGCTATTTGAAAACCCCCTTCAAGCCAATCGATCATTGGATTTCAGCGCCCCAAGTTCCCAACTTTCACCACCTAGACGCCCCAAGTTATCAACAAACATCCGCAATTGCAAGGAGGGATTTCAAATTGACCCCCCGGTTATCTTTGCCCCCCAGATCGGCTAATAGGAGCTGGCATGTGTTTTTACTTCGTGATAGGGAAATGTTTAAGTCCAGTAATGGAAAGAAATTTGAGTAAAATAACAAATAATACATTTATAAATTTGAAAATATATTTTAATTTAAAATTTTATTTTATAAATACTTCTTATTTATATATTTTGTGTTTATATATATATATTTAATTATACAACTCATATATTTAAATTTAAAACTCATACGGTTAAATTTAAAATTTTTATACTTAACTAAGAAATACTCTTGCCTTCAAGTAGGATTCAAATAGACGCTATATTCACCACCGTTAAGATCTTCTTTGACAACCCTTTCCACCTATTGCTTCGAACTACTAAACAACATTGCATACCCATAAAAGAGATGTCTGCATATCTTTGAAATTGAAGGTCGTTCTAATTTCAAAATTGATCATCAAAAGAGAACTTTTTTTAGTTGGGGGTTTAAACAAATCTTTCTAACATATAATTTGCATCCAACAAATTTTTCACATGTACTGATAATTTCACCTAATCCATAATATCACTTAATCGGCTGCAGAAGGTAGTAAAATTTGTACGTATAACACCATCCTCGAAGGGTCAAAAGAAAAAAAGAAAAGAAAAGGGCTGATTGAATTCATTTCAGAGGTGTAATAATAAAAAAAAAGATTATCATGTTACTGTCGTCGTCTTTCTTTTGGAGTATCATCCATTGCCATAACATACATTTTCTTTTCGAAATTTAGAACTAAAAGCGTAAAATATGGTAGCATGGTAACTCCAAGAGCACGGTGAAACTGATCAGCAATAATTAAGCAATTTCTTGTAATACCGTTGGCTGGCACCTGTCCTGAGAAGCATTCTCATGGATCGGAGCAACACGGCCAGTACCACAATTATGCCTATTTTTCCGACAACTTATGTGCTGTAAGCAATGTAATCATAATTTCCGTGCGTTACCATACATCACCTCTGTATCAGACCCTATAAGCCTACACGTCCGAACTAATGCAACATATAAATTGCTACCTAATTACCAACATATACCAACAAATGACAAAGCCAAAAGAGGTAAATGTTTATAATACCGTTTCTACCATCACATTCAGAACATGTTCGAGGCTGAACAGGTCCACAGCCAAGAGTTGAAACAACCCACAACACATAGAGATGCAACCTAGGAAGCCTTTTGAGAACCATATTACCAGTCATGATCATAGGGACAGGGGAGATAGGCAGGGCAAGAGCGGAAGAGACACACAATTTTAAAAGTAAACTTGGTTTTACATTACCAAAAGAATTCAATTGCCATCAGCATGCAAATTCTGCAGACCATATAGCACTTCCATTGGCGCATTCACCAAAAGATGTGCACAATTGTTAGTTGTTAATTGTAAACGTCTCCTTATGGCATTTTGCAGACTTCTAATATCTAATTGACAGACTGATAAAGCACCTATGCGCACATCGCCCGCCCTTAGGCGTCTCTCCCCTCTGCCTGATCCACCTTTCTCATCTCCAGAAATCACAAATGCCTACTTGTAAAATTCTTTATGTGTTTTCCATGTATCTGGTATAATTGGTTCAGATAATTTTGCGTTCAAGTTTTAATGACTCAGTTCAGATAATTTTCCATGTATCGAAAGGTTTGAACATTTGCACGATGTCCTATCGTAGTATTCCCATAATAAAAATAAAAATTAAAAAAAAAACTAAAATATTTTAGGGCGACATACTACATAAATGTTAAACACCATTATCGAGCATTTGAACACACAAAATCTCACGTGGTAAATAAATCCCTAAAATCAACACGCTAAAAGATTGCAAGGAAAAAAAGAAAAAAGAAAAATCCTCAAATCAGTAGTCATTGCAAACTTATCTTCTATTTCTTGTTGTTTCCTTTCCCTCCCGAGGAGGACTCCGCGCCGGAGGCCGCCTGCTCCGCCTTCTTCGCCGCTTTCTCTTGCAGCGCTTTGGCGTCCCTGTGCGCAAATAAATCCAAATCTAAATGAGTCAATAGTAACAACAAATATGGTATTTACTTTTGACGAATAGCAAGTGAGGACAAATTTTAAAAAGAAGAAGAAGAAAAAGGTATCTAGAGTTTACCTCTCGCGGCGCTGTTCGGGGGTCAAGCCGTCGTCCTTCGGCTTGGCGCCCTTTCCAGTGGCACGTGCCTGAGCTCTCTCGCGATCGCGCGCTCTCTGATTGCCGCGTGCGGCGATCGGAATTAAAGAAATTTTCAAGAATTCGTTCTTTTTTTTTTAATAATAATAAATATCTGAAATAAATTGTAAACAAAAAGGAAAAAAATCAAGAAATTGAACTTAAAGTAGTGGAGATCACAAAAGGATATGAGTCATTGTCGATGGCGTTGTGTTCTAGATATTTTGATGTCGAGAGAGACGATCAGAGGACTGAGACGGTAAGGAAACTAAACCGGCAAGTCAAATTACTGCTATTGGTGGTGGTAATCCAATGAGTCAAAGGCTTTTTGTGAAACGCTGCGTTTGGTGCCCCGATACATTTTATGCGTTGGATGGAGCACTGGAGTTTTTTTTTTTTTTTTCTGGACCGAATAAAATAGGTGCCCGCGAATATATGAGATTTAATTTCCCTTAAAAATATTTAGCTTTTTATGATTGCGTATTATTACGTGAAATTTAATATTAATAAATTTAATAATTAATACCACGAGTAATATAATTTTTTATATACATTTAAAAATAAATAATAACAAAAAATATTAAATTTGAACAATACGAATACACTATTATTCAAGTCATAGCAACGAGGATTTGAGATCGTGTGGTCCGAGTCCTATGCAGGCACGGTGCTAAAAACCAGACCCTTGGAAACATACGTGGTAACCTATGATTGGTGAGCGGAAAAAGAAATTTGCATCGGTTACGAAATATCTAGTGGCTTAAAATTTTCCACGGAGGTAAATCTCCCCCTGCATCTCTTTCTCAAACTGGGTAACTAGTTGGACATACAAGGTATGATCTTTAATTGGGAACATGTTCCTATAACATGTTGTATGAGCTCGGTACATTAAAATTTGATCAATTTATTCAGGAATAAGAAAAGCGAGTTGATCAGAAAGGGGTCCTAATTAACTTTGATTTTTGCCACATTTCAAGGGCACTTGGGGCCACCTTCCTTAGTTTTCCAATTGTTACAGAAGGGGCATTCTTCCTAGTTGCCATAAGTGCCTGATGGAACACACAAACATTTTTGGCAACACATGTTACAGTACATAAAGGCATGCGCTCTGATGACTGGTTGGGGAGCATCGATGATTGCATGCAGCAGGACATTGGGTACAAAAAAAAAATATAAATAGTAATCAAACAATAAAAATAAGTTAAGTAATGGAGATTGAAATTGAACATATGGCTTGGTGTTAGCGACCCTTCTCCACCAGCCTGTGAAATAAAAATTATCAGTGATCAGAGAGCTTAATTGAAGAATTAATATTCCATACCATACTATAATAGTAGAACAAACAATCAAATATTATGGCCCCTTTAGTCCATATGTGTGCATGAGTGAAGAAAATGAATTAAAAAAAAGAAAAAAAGGCTCCACTGGGGAGAGACAAAATTAGAAGAAAGACGTATGACACTTCGACAACAAAGGCCATGGAAATTAGAAGAACAAGGAAGGCAGACGAAAGAAAAATCTTAGGATATGATGGGGAGCTCAAATATATTAAGTTTTAACTCTCTATTAAATTCTCATAAAATATAAATTTTAATTGATTTCAAGATATATATATAAAAGATATGTTTAAATCTCAACTCTCACAAATTCTCACAAAATATACATTTTAATTGATTTCAAGATATATATATACTGTCTCTTATACACATCTAGATGTGTATAAGAGACAGCTTAGGATATGATGGGGAGCTCAAATATATTAAGTTTTAACTCTCTATTATATTCTCATAAAATATAAATTTTAATTGATTTCAAGATATGTATATATATATATATATATATATAACAGATATGTGAAAGTTTTTTTCTTGGGGTCTAATGGAGCAACCAAATAAATACTGGAATAAACAATTCGGTACATATTAAATTTATTAAAGACCACACACGATCCATCCATATACCACATCTATTATTCCAAGACATTTTCAAACAGTGATATTTTCAGGAATCGTTTCAGCTGTTTAATTGTTCTTGGATTCGCTTGCAATAGTACGAGGAGGTGGCAGCGATGGGAAGGAAGAAAGAACAACCTTTCCTCGGGCTCTTCCAGTTTCTAAATATCGAAAAGCTTCAATCACATCTGTGAAATTATAGGGCCCCGTAGGATCAATTATCGGTTTGAGCTTCCCGGTCTCCAACAATGGCTGAAGCTTCTCTAAGTTGTCACCTGAAACTGTCAAGCTTGAGTAAACAGCCTTAGGGTGTGCTGGTGGCCAAGTTATGTCAATGATCGGTGCGTCATCCTTGGCCACCACGAAAGAATTCTTGGTATCACCTGAACTTGAAAAATGTCAGTTTCCATTAAAAAAAGATTACACTCGGTGTGACGCATCTATAGGAACAACATCAAAATTTTTCTAAAATCTTTTCATTAAATGAGGTGACATGTGTTGTAATAATTGAAAATATATCAAGTCGACACCTTCTCTTACAAGAAATTTAGATGGATGGAACCTATACACATAGCCAAAATCTTGGAAACTAGTCAATTTAAATTATTTAAAATAAAAAATCATAAATTCCACTCTCATAGTTATTAATTGTATATTTTTAAATTTTTTTGATATTTTACAACTACAAATATATAGAATCAACAATGCACAACTACCTCATGTCACCTGTGTCAAATTGACTATATCCATAAAACTAAAGATCTATTGACCTACATTATTTATGCCTCATCATTTACTTAACAATTCTAGTAAAATTCATAGTAGCCAGCCGTAACATTAATCCAGCAGGTTAAACTTTAACGCAAGAATTCTGTGGTTTGCATACCAATGGTATCATAGAGAAAATCATATTTCTCACTTATCTCCTGATATTTAGTTTTTGTGTAGTCAATGACTTTGTCAGCTCCCAAACTTCTGACAAATTCCACTTTTGGGGTGCTACATGTGGCAACTACGGAAGAAGCTCCATACAAGTGCTTGGCCAGCTGAACAACTAAAGTTCCAACACCACCAGCTCCACCAACTACAAAGATTGTCTGTCCCTCTCTGAAACCTGCAGTGGTGAAGCCTTCCATTGCAGTTTGAACTGCCAAGGGTAAGCTAGCAGCCTCCTCAAATGAGATACTTTTTGGCTTTTTGGCAACCAAGCTTTCCTCCACAACTATGAACTGTGCCAATGTCCCAAGCTGTTTTAGTTGTCCACTTGCGTTAAAATCTTGGATGTTCCCATAAACCTCGTCTCCTAAGCAAAATTTGCTGACACTGCTCCCTTTCGCTACCACTACGCCTGCCATGTCACAGCCAGGAACCACCTGTGCACCAACGATCAAGCATCTGTCAATCTTCATGAATTAGTCATGCAACTACAAGAAAAATTTCTTAGATTAATCGAATCCACTAACATGACCACGGAACTGGTCTATTCACGAAGATGTGCTTTGTCTCCCCATAGTTAACATGTGCAAGAAAACTTCATGGGACCTGAAACAGGTTTATTACCATATGACCTCGAGTCATTTTTCTTATTGTTGTCTTTCCCTTGGTCTCCCTTTTGCAAGAGGTGGATCGTCTTCCTCTTAGTTTCCCACATCCAAATTAGTTAATAACGAAATTTCGTTTCTAAACAATGCGTTGATCAATCCTTATTACCAGTTTATTTATGCAACTGTCTCGTTATCCCTTCTCTGAAGAAAAGAGAAGTAGTTGTACTATGAAGCTGGACTATAATAAGCAGAAAGCATTCTTTTTTTTAATGATATTTACTTTGCCTTTCAACAAAACCAAAAAAAAAAAGCATCTGTGGCAACATTTACTTCTACTCACTGGAAATTGTGCAGGGAAAATGGGCTTTTGACGCCTCTTGAAATCAATAGGATTCAATGCAGCGGCTCGGACTTGGACAAGCAATTGATCCTGGGAAGGATTAGGAATTGTGATTTCTCCCAATTTCAGGACCTCTTTGGCACCATGTTCCTCGTAGAACCAAGCTTTCTGCATATCCATGTCACTGGCAGAGATCCAAAGTTGAGAATATTACTATAGCTATTAGATATATATAGTTGGCACCGATTGAACAAGCTTAAAAGAGATATGGAGGGGAAGTGAGATGATAATTATATGCAAGTTTAGAGAAACAAAGTTTTATGGGAAAAGAAATATGCTGATTGAGATGGATTTTATAGAAGGTGATAATAAAATACTAACTTCTATATCAAAGCATTAATTCAATGCTCCCCACTTTGTTCCGTAGAAAATGATGGAGTCAAGAAAGAGACAAAATGGCTGCACTGTACTATTTCATTTCATTCTTTTGACAACCAGTAACACAGGGCCATAAACCAAGTTGTTTTAGACTCACCCTCTCAAAATCTAGAAGTTCTGTTTCAGACACTTCACGTCCTTAGCAATCCTCCATGGTTTATGCCCTGAGCATTCAACAGAAAGATTAAACCGTATAAACTGTAATCTCTTCAAGGCATATGCATCCTCAGACTGAGAAGTCCGTGTATTGAGAAGACACAGAACACATGCACACCTAAACACCAACTGAGCCAGTTAGAATGGTAGAGAAAGCAACGTATAGATGTTAGAGATTTCTAATTATCGATATTATAATATTTTTTTTAATTATTCAACTATAATATAGTTTCCATTAATAAAAAATAATTAGATATCTTATTATTCTATTAAATACTACAAATTTAAATTTAATTCAGGTATTAGCACATATATTGAATTTAAGTTATATATAAAAAAAATTTTAACACTCATAAAAATTTTATTTAAATGAGTGTAATTATAATAAAAATTAAATAAAAAAATAATTATTAAATTGAGATAAATTTTCTTATATACGTTAATAATTTCAATTTTTGTAAGATTTAAGTTTTTCATTTATAATATTACTTATATATACATATATATAATTTTAAAATTTTTAAAAATAATATTTATAATAACAAAATTTATTAAAAAAAACTAACAATAGAGACTATTTTAGCTGTAATTGATTGACCAGTTTGCCATATCCTACCATATATACACTACCTACCATATATACACTAAACATGAATTGTGAAAGACATATACCTAACCACAATAATGCAACGAAAAGAATGGCAAGAACCAACTCACAGTCTCTTCTGCCCTAAAGCATGAAAATGATAAGAACTGTCTGTCAGATGGGGAAGTCAATCCTGAGGAGCGCCAGAGGCGTCCACATCATAGCCAAGATTGTGCTTGCACGCCACTCGTTATACTGTCCATTGATGTCACCATGTCTGATGTCGGTGGGGCAGGGCGGCCCCACCATTCATGGCTTTTTTTTTTTTTTAATGTATAAATTTATCCTTTATATATATATAATTTAGTTTTTGGCCCCTTTCAAATTTAATTGTTGTCTCACAATCCTACTAAATCTTTTTTGTTCCCATAAATTTTCAAATTGTTTGTATAATTTTTTTTTCCTTATGCCAAAAATCTAGCCTGCACTCATCTTAGAAGTATTTTTATTTTTTAATAAAAAAATTATTGATAATAATATATTTTTTTAAAAGAGACAAATATATAAATTATATTTCTCAGGGAATTTACATCATAAATTACTGTTATTCATTCTCAATGGTTAAAAATGGATATATACACAAGATGTCATACGAGGGTAAAAAAAAAAATCTCAAATTCATTTTTTTTTGGCTATACTCACCCTTAGAAACAAAAAAAAAAAAAAAGAGAGATATTCAAGATTTAATTTTCCAATCTCAAGTTCAAAATTTTTTATTCAAATTCAGTAATAAACATTAAAAAAAAAAAGTTTAAGAAAAATCAAGTCATGTTTGATGGTTATATGTATACATATACTTTTTATCTTTCTAAAAAATGTTTTCGAGATCTGCAGCTGATGTCGCTTAACGGAGACTGGAACAAAATTCCACGCCAAGCATAAATGTAGGGGTCCCATGAGGTACAAATGCATGCAACCGACATTCAACTCAACTACCAGTCTTCTTGTGGCAGATAAGAACGAAACCTGAAATTCATAGAACCACGTGGCTTTTAATATCGGTTGCGATAATTAAGTTATAGGAAGAAGCGGCCCCACTTCGTACGTCCCAAACATTGAAGCATATTGCAAACGTCAAACCCAACCCAAGCTTTGCTTATACTAGTTTCAAGATAGTAATTTTAGAGATTAACACAAAAAAAAAAAATAATTAAAAAAATAAAAAAAATGATGACAATTTCTTTACTGATCAGGCATCAAGTGGTTGTTGAGAGTTCTATGGGAGAAAATATAAATCTGTGAGCAATTGTAACTTTGTAACATAATTAGGCACAATTACTCTTTTATATTCACAAATTCTTAAATTTTATATATATATATTTTAAAAAAAATTCAATGCTTAATAATTTCTAATTTTATCCTTAAAATTTTAAATTTTAATAAAAAAAGTTAAAAACACAGATACTTATTATTCTGTGTAATTTATAATTTAATAAATTTTTTAATAATAAAAATAAAGTTTTCAAATTATTAGTTGAGAACTACATAGTTTGGTTCAAAGTAATAAGTTAACACATTTTTATTTTATTTTTTATATTGGGGGGGGGGTAATTGAAGTCAAATAAGGGATATTTCTCTCAAAAATCCAAAAAAAGCAAGATTTCATTACTGCCTATTATTGATTTTCATGATTTCTGAAATAAATAAATAAATAAAAAGGAGTACTAAAAAATTGGATTTAGCATTCCTCGGACTACTCTCTTTGCTTAAATAACAAGAAGACCAGCAATTTCTTCTTTGATCAAGTGGGCTCGAACTTCCATTTCCATCGAAGTAAACGAAAAGGTGGGCCCAAACCTTTAGTAATGAGATGGGCCTAGAGGAACAACAAATGGGCCGATCCATCTCTTCGGTTACAGATAACCCAACCCATATAGGCACGTGACATGCACGTGATCCGAGGCGTCTCCTTTCTTCTTTGGGTTTCAATCTTTTCGCTCTTTCACCAGCCCACGGAATCGGAGATGAGAGAAGAATCCAATTTTGCCATTTCTATTGAAGACTTTTTGATTTGAGAAAATAGCTATTGTGTTTTTTCGTTTTTCGGCCATTTTTAGATGTTTTCGCTTCTGTTATGAGTTTCCTGAGAGGGATCATCGACTCGCTGGGCTCAGTTTTCACTAGCTACGCCTCGCAATTCGAGCCCCAACAAAACCGTAGCTCAGCCTCTGCGCCTCCCATGGACGCCGCAGCGCCCGCTGGCCCCGCCGGCGGTTCCAACGAGCGTGCCGCCTACAAGCTGAAAGGATACTTCGAATTGGCCAAAGAGGAGATCGCCAAGGCCGTGAGGGCCGAGGAGTGGGGGCTGATCGACGACGCCGTCGCGCACTACACCAACGCTCGCCGGATACTCCTCGAAGCTAGTTCGACTCCCGCCCCTTCTTACATCAGCCATAGGTAAAACCACCCTCTTGTTTTTTTTTTTTTATATATTAATTTTTTTGTTGCTGTCGTTTTTTGTTGTTCTTGTCTTCGTGTTGAATTTCACTGTTTTAACAGTGAACAAGAGAAGGTTAAATCTTACCGGAAAAAGATATCGAAATGGCAGGGTCAAGTCCGTGAGAGGTTGCAGGTTTTGAATGGGCGAGCAGGTTTTTTCAATTGTCATTATTGTGATTTGTTCTAGATATTCTTGGTTTTTAGTTATGCTTTTGTTTGCGTGCTAATACTTCTTGCTTGCTTTTCCTGGTCCGGTCTGTTATTGTTTTCAGCTGTCGGGTCAGCTTCACACAAGGTAATGCCAATATAGCATAGATTTTTAATTAAAATGTTGTCATATCTTAGATTTTGTTGATTTTGGCTCACCAAGAAACATCATCTTCTTTTGAGCACTGAAACATCGGCATTTCATAGCCAAGAGCTAAAATATCTGAAGTGCATTGCTGAAGATAATCAAACACAACCGTGTAAATTTCATTTTGACTGTCTGGAAATCACCAGAGTCATTTGTGCTAATTTGAGACATATTTTGTGTAATATCTTGTTATGGGGGCAAAGTAAAAGATGAATGAAAGAATAGAGGGAAAGTTCCCATGGAAAAGTACCACTTTCTCCACATTACACAAACACAACTGATAATTCTGCTTAAGTTAGATTTTGCCGATATCTTACATTCATATGATATTCTAGTTCAAGGCGAAAAATATGATTGTTGAGCCACTAAATAGATATTGGTATTCAAGGCGAATATTATTTGTGAGTGCATTGTGCAGTCAATAATAGGGTGATGAGCAACATTTTTATTGAGAGCTTTACCATTTTTGGATTTTGATTCCCATCGGACTTTATCCTTTTTTGTTCAGAAAATGTCACAGCATATTTTGATCTTTGGATTACTGATGGATGATGACTCTGCAATTATCTATGTGTTTATTATTTGTCAAAATATTTGCAGAACACCTTAACTCATGCACATACTGCTGCAGTTTCATCATCAACACCAAATCGTAAACAAGATGTGTCACAGAAGTCTGCTCATTCCACAAGAAATGGTCGAGTGTCATGGAATCAGGCTGATAAAGTTGTAAACTCTAAGTCAACAAAAGAATCTGGCAATGATTATGAAGCAAAACTGGTTGAGACAATAAATACAGCCATAGTGGACAGAAGTCCTTCTGTTAAATGGGATGATGTTGGTGAGAAATAGTGTCGATTTGTTTTCTCTTTTCATTTCACATTTTATTTTTCCATCTTTTAATTAGCAATTGCAGTATTACACTTATTTTCTGTAAGCGTTTTGCAGCTGGTCTTGAGAAGGCAAAACAAAGTTTAATGGAAATGGTGATTTTGCCAACTAAGAGAAGGGACCTTTTCACTGGCCTTCGGAGGCCAGCTAGAGGTAATAATTATTGCTATGCTGTCATGAAAGATGATGATTCAGAGCTTGTAAAACTTGGTTGCTGAGCAGCAAACTCCAACTTTTGTTACTAAGGTCTGCTTCTCTTTGGCCCACCTGGTAATGGGAAAACCATGCTTGCCAAGGCTGTTGCTTCAGAGTCAGAGGCAACCTTCTTTAACGTCTCAGCATCTTCCCTAACATCAAAATGGGTGCGTCTGTTCTTATCATTATTTTATTTTTTGCTCACCAAAAAAATGGAGAGTATTTACTAGTCACCTTGTTGGTTTGAGGGTTTGTGGTTCCTTGTTGATTTCTCACTTTCCTGTTGAAGAATGTCCTATAAAATTTTAACCTTTTTCTGGACTAGGTGGGAGAGGCAGAAAAGCTTGTTCGAACTCTCTTTATGGTTGCTATATCTAGACAACCATCGGTGATCTTCATTGATGAAGTATGCTAAACTGCTTTATGTGTGTTATTTCCTCTGGAAACCATGATTCCTTTGTTTCATTTTACCGTGTGATATCTCATAGCTTGATTTTACACATTGGAGTTTGATTGATGCTTGACTAATATAGTTGATTGCAATTACTTATTTTGTAGAATGGACAATTTGCAGTTACCAATGCTTATATTGTAACTTGGTAATTTGTATAGCTTGGCTAGCATGAAGTGCAAAAGTGTGATTTTGAATTCTTTTTGTCCTTTCTTTTCATTTTTTTTTCTTGCTTTACACTGCACACATGTTTGTCTTGCTTATAAGTTCTCTACTGCATTTGCCAATATGAAAATAACATTCCATATTAAGGCATACCATTTTTTGTTTGCTTTCCATGACAACCAGTATCATCAACACATTGGCAGTTATCATCCTAACTGTATTTCGACCTTGGCCCATGTTTTATTCTTGGATGTGATGCATTGTTGTTGAGTCTTTTATTGTCTTAATTCTTTTTAACTTGATCTTTTTTAGTGGTTCTCCTCCCTGATGTTGTCTGTGTAAATTAGATAGAACCTTGTATAACACTCTTGTCTTGTTGATTTCTTAACAGATTGACAGTATCATGTCGACAAGGTTGGCCAATGAGAATGATGCAAGCAGAAGGCTGAAATCTGAGTTTTTAATACAGTTTGATGGAGTTTCCTCAAATTCTAATGATTTGGTGATTGTCATTGGTGAGTTTAAAATCTCCAATTAAGGTTTATTTCCACTGTCACAGTTTGTTAAATGAACTGGCTACCTGTCATAGTGGTTTACGAGCCAAAATTTTGACAAATAAGCTTGATGCATCCCCATTTTCAGTTTGGTCGGTTTTCTTTGCGCTTGCTGTCACTTTTCACCTTCAGCTTTAATTGTATGCCTTGAGTACTTTAGTCCATGGTGTCTGCTGCTTCTCTCCACTTACACAGTGAAATTGACATTTGTCTAGGAGAACAGTTCATTTTCAGCTATTGAACTTTTATTAGTGTTATGTGCAAGAGGAATAACTTCTGCTACTTTGGCTCAATAACAGGCATCATTTTCTTTATGTTAATTTCTTTTTTGTTTCATCTTTTGAGGTCAAAATTCTGTCTTATCTTCTTACATGAAGTGTTTTTTCTGGGACTTTTGCAAAGTGATTGTTCAGTATTGGTAATCATTTTAATTGCACTTAGCCTTACACACATTCTGGTACATCTGGCTTGATATGCTAATGGGGCAGCTATTATAATGCAGTAAGTATCTTCTAACAAGATGAAACCAATTTGAGACATTAACCTGAAGCTGACAACTGGTTAAATTACTCTGAAAATTTTTGAAATAATGGATCGTCATAATTGTGTGAGGGCTCAAATTATTGAAGTGCAAGATGCATGAATTTCTTCTTATCCTCGGTCAAGTTAATTCTGGCTTTTGGTGATGCAGGTGCTACCAATAAGCCCCAAGAATTGGATGATGCTGTTCTAAGGAGATTGGTTAGTACATTATTTTGCATGAATCGATGGAAGATTATATTTTTTCAGCATGTAGTAACTTTGAAGTGCCATCAGGAGTTACTTCCAAGGATACACTAGAAGATATTGTTGTTTATAGTGTTTGATATTCAATCATATATTGGGGCTGTCACCCAGCTTTTGTTTTACTGTGATGTGAAAACTGTAAAAAGAAGAGGTGAAAAAGGAAAGAAAAAAGAAGAGATAAGAAATGATGAATATTTGGCTTCTAATGCAAAGAACTGATTGACCAGACATTTGAAATTATTTTATCCTTTTGTGTTTTCTTGGTAAGCTGTTAGCTATTTTCTGTTACACATCACTCTCTTAACTTCATGATTACCTTATTATGAAACCCAAAATCAGGTGAAGAGAATATACATACCTCTACCAGATAAAGATGTCAGGAGGCGTCTCTTTAAACACAAGCTCAAGGGGCAATCATTTTCCTTACCCAGTATGTAAAGATGTTCCTGTTATGTAATTTATGTTGTTGTTGCACTTTTGGTGTGAAAATCCTTGTTCAAAATGCTGTAAGACTATATTTGTTGTACTTTCTTAGCTTGCAATTGTAGGTATAAATGGATATGGTGTAATTGTAAATTTGCTGGAAATGTTGTAAAAAAATTTAGGTCAGACAGAAGGCTAGAATGGCATGTTGAATAAATTTTTATCTTAAAGTGTCTGGCCATATGAACATTGTGATAAGCCATAAAATGAAGTATGTTATTGTTTTGGCATGAAATTATTGATCTTAGGGATTTTTTGTACAACTCTAAATTCCAAATGAAGATGGAAACTCAAATATTGGTCCCAGCATCATATAATTATGTAAAGAATTCTGTGGAATTCATTTTTTGTTCACCTATTTGTGATTGTTACAACGTCATCTGAAGTGCAGTGTGACAGGAAAATATTTGCTGTGTGTTAGAGCTTTCATTTGTCCCATGAATGTCATTATGATGATTGAAATCTTGTACATGAAACAGGTGGAGACCTTGAAAGGCTTGTTAGAGAGACAGAAGGTAAGACTCCAACCTTTTGAATTTATTTAACAATATGATACATTGATGGTGAACATCAGAGGTTTAATAGTAAAAAATCAGTAATTCTTTTTTTCAGTTATTTTTGCCATGCAATTTCTTTTACTGGGGGTTCTATATTTTTCTTAGGGACATGTTTTTCATTCAAAATTTTGCAAAGGCTTCTAAATGTATAGGCTCATCAACCGGGCCAAACATCTTTGTCTTTTACTTTGTTTCATTAACTATCTGTACTTACACCAAGTTGTTGAGTTAATGAAAGGTTTTGTATTTAACATTATTGTTTCAGTAGTAATTTTCCCGTGGTCCTGCCTCTCAAATAATAAGAATAACAATAATAATAATATTTTTCTTGTGTTCCTCAAATTTCATTATTTTCATACCTCTGTCTGCCCTTTTTTTTTTTTTGCCTTAATTCTTCTAGATTTATCTCCTCTGATGCTTTTCCCTTATTAAATTCTTCTAGATTTCTTTCTCTCCTGCCTTTTCTTTATTGATTTCTTCTATCTTTCCTTGAGACTGACTCTCTGCCCCTGGATTTGTAGTATGTATCACATCAATGTGTTTAACAATGGAGGAACTCATGAAAAAAAAGAGGGACCTTGGTCATCAGCCTTGGCTAAAGCAAACTGATAAAACAAAGAATATTTTCATAAGGATAGAATGATAAAAGAAAGATCATTTTAAGCTTAATGTTCATTCTTCTAAAAAAAAAGCTTAATGATCATAAATCTTTGACATTTTAATTTGTAGGGTATTCTGGAAGTGATTTGCAAGCCTTGTGTGAAGAAGCTGCAATGATGCCAATTAGAGAGCTTGGTGCAAACATTCTCACTGTCAGGGCAAATCAGGTAATCCATTAGATTAAAGACCGTTTCTCCATTTACAATATGGAAATTTTTTTGGTAAATGTGAATTTTAAATTTTACTGTTTTACTGTGTATTCAACTTCAATCATTAGTTTTGAACAAGACTTCATTTTTTTTCCAAAATTTATCCATCTTGTCTCTCTGGCACTTGGATCGAAGGAGTTAGGGATGAAATAGGCAGATTTCTCTACTTATGGATTGGGAATCATTTCTTGCATGCGCCATTCAGTCATTATCCATCAAGCATCCAAGTGCTTTCTTAATTTCCAACTTTATTCAACGCTGACTTTTAGCCTATCTGTAAGCCTTTTCCAGTTATTGTCCCTTTAAAATGGATCATAGGAAAGAAATCCTAGAAGCCAGTTCCACAGGACTTTTTCTTCTTGTTACCTGAAAACCTCTTCTTAGAGTTGTAGACATCGTGATCACTTTATGGTGACATGCTGCAGCTTGGAGGATGGGTAGCCACAAAATAATCTTTAAATGTTTGATTTACCAAATATGATTCAGATCAAGATCTTTAAATAGGACTGTTTCTTCTATAGGGCTTGGGCTTCTGATGCGTTTTAGTCTCAGGCTCAAGCACATCTCTTCAGATGATAGCAGTTGCTTTTGATTTTGTTCTTATAGGTAAGGCCTCTGAAGTACGAAGACTTTCAGAAAGCTATGACTGTCATTAGACCAAGCTTAAGCAGAAGCAAGTGGGAAGAGCTTGAACGGTGGAACGAGGAGTTTGGCTCTAATTGAGATGGTGAGAGAGCCATTTAGAAGAATTTATAATTCTCTTCTATTATCTTTCATTTGCTCAACTTTTTTAAAAAAAAAATCATGCACAATGAAGAGGAAATTAGTTGTTGCATTGTGTTGACTTCAAGTTTGTATAGTGATGGAATAGTTTTGTACAGTGAAGTAATATGTCCTATTCTGCATAGCTTCAATCATGCCCATATGTACAAAAGCACTTGTTTGTCCTCCATTCGGCCTAAAAAATTCAAAGCACTCACTTGTGAATTCACTCTTGTCACGGAGAAATGTTATAAAAGCCATGTTTTTGGGAGGACCAAAAAGAGGGAGGAGAGAGAGAGAGAGAGAGAGAGAGAGAGAGAGAGAGAGAGAGAGAGAGAGAGAGAGAGAGAGAGAGAGAATAAGGGAATAAAAAGAATCATATTTGCATTTGGGAAATGTTTTAGGGAGAAAACACAAAGTTCTTAGCCAATTGGAGTAAAAATGGAGAATATGGTTTCATTTTTGCAGCTCTTTGATCATTGGAACATACTTACATAAATACGACAGTATTCATAAGGGATACACAATATATAAAATTTGTTTGGAGACTAAGAAGTAGTTGCGTCTTGTACTCGGTTAACATCATATCAGTAGATGCATTTATTCGATACAAAATGGCCGTTTTAAGCTAAGGTTCGTGGGGTTTTCACGGGCACTCGGGTCCGCCTTCCTTTGTTTTCCAATTGTTATAGCAGGGGCATACCTCCTTGTTATCGTTTCTGCCTGGAGGAACGCACAAGCATTTTTGGCAGCACTGGTTGCAGAAGGTTGGGCATGCCTTATGTTCTCGGGCGGCCGAGCAGCGGAAGTTGCACGCACTGGAGCAATCTGCAGAAAAGGGACTTTGCATGGCATCATTTCAGTGATTGAGTAGTCTAACTATTATCTAGTAGGAATCTAAGAATGTAGAAAACCCGAATGAATAATCAATTAATTAATTACTCACCGGAAAATAAGCTGTACCATCCATGTCCATTTTTCTGGCCTGCATTGAGCTACAAGTTAAAGCAACATACGGAAGAAAAATGAAAACTGTACACCCACATTAAAATATGTATGCATATGAAGATATTTTATTATTTGAACGAATTTCATTCTATGCTTGATATAATATAATCGATGAAATGAGCAGAGAGAGAGAGAGAGAGAGAGAGAGAGAGAACTAACGTGGGAGACCTCAAGGACAAAGACCTTGACAAGGAGGAGAAGGAACGCAATAGTAGGAAGACATGAAACTCTGGCCATATTTGGATTTCTTTATCTTACAAGTATTTTGAGGCAGTGAGGATCAACAAGAAATTGTGGTTGTGACCTGGGTATTTTCTGCCTAGCCAGGCCGTGTGTGTGATATATATATATATATAATGTCTTGGAACATACAGCTAGAGCAAACAGCCATAAGTGCCAAGTTCTGGAACCCAATTACCAAATCCTTATTTATTTAAAGAAAATAAATGTAAAATAACAAATAAACTATATTTTGAAGACAAATATACCCTTTAGTTTTTATTTTTTTTTTTTTATTTTTTACTATACTTGGTGTGGATGTTAATTGCTACCGATCATTCCTGTCTCCTTAAGAGTTTTATTCCAAATGATGCCCGGGAGTCCTTAATTTCGTGCTCTTCTGAGGCCAGCAGTACACTCGGCCTTGTCGATCTGCTCCACACCCAAAACACAAATAGTACTTTGCAATAGCCTCGAAGGAGCGAAGTTTCAAAAAAGGAGGTGAATGCAACCTTGACACACTCACGGTAACGTCGCTCTCAATTCTTATCCAACCCCCATTTGGATGAAATAATTATAAAGTATTTGCTATTTTGATTCTTTTTTTTTTTTTTAGCCGTGCATTCAATAGGTGAATGTTGACGAAATAATGATAGGATAATCGTTTTTTTTGACTCACTTTTTTTTTTTTTTTTTTTTTTTTTGTCGTTGGATGTACATTCACGAGGTGAATGCAATCATGTCTGTTGTCTGTGGCAATACCACCTAAACCTACTTGCTCTTAGGCTGTATCGTATCTGGTCAGTACAAAACTATATTGTTGTAATCATATAAATTATCATTTGTTCCTTCATTGTGTGTGTTCGGCTCATTTTTATGGTGGCTACACGTTTCCTTATTTCATCTTTCACTCATTACTGATTGTAAAAAGGTTCGAAGGAAGGAAATTGTGAAAGGCTAGAGGGGGAAGAATCCACCCAAGCCAACTGGCTGGACCGTCTACAATTGAGAAGGTAAAACATTCAGAAGGATGTTGAAAATTCGTAAAAATAATCGTTAATATTCTGCCGTGTAATCTTACTTTCAATAGAAAAAAGAGTTGAAATTTTATAAATATAAGCGTTTTAATTTTAATAAGTTATTGTTTTTTTAAAAAATAATATTAATATTTATTATCAAATATAATTATTATTAAATTCAGAAAAAAAAATTGTAATAAAATTTTATATTAAATAAAAATAAATAAATTTTTAAATTTTATAAACTTGAATATTACACCTTTCAATAAAATTACTTTTAATAAAAAATTATTTACCTTAGTGAATTTTTCAGGTGGAGATTTGGGGTATAACTCAGTTTCTCACGTATAGCTTCTACCACAAGAATTTCATACTTAGTTAACCTATATAACACGGAAAAATAAAATAAAATTTCAGAATCTTAGACCCAACGAATAAAAAAAAAAAAAAAAAAAGAGAAAAAAGAGAATGGGTAGTTACAATACATCATGCACTCCTTCACCAAAAAAAATTTCTAATATCACTAAAACAAGAGAGGTTTTTCCTTTTTTTTTTTTTTTTTTTTTTTTTTTTTTTTGGGAATGACATGAGAATATTATTGATAATTGTCTTAACAAAAGCAACCTACAAAAAAAAAAAAAAAAGAAAAAGCCTAATTATAGTGAAAAAAAGAAAAAGATAAAAAAAAAGAGCTGATTAGTCTACTTGACAGCACTGTCACTCCAAAAAAAACTCTGGCAGTATTAAGTGATTGAGACTTAGTAATACCATAAAAAGAAAGGCTAATGTAATAAATAAAACTAAATATTTATATGACACAAACAATTTATTTATATTGGCAGAGTGATATATTTAATTTTCAAACATATTTTATTAAAATTTAAAATTTTATATTACATAATTAATGTTTTATACATATAAATTTTATTTTGAAGGAGTGAATAGAGCACAGAAACATTTTAATTTTAATCGGAATTTATTTTGAGTTTTTAAAAGATACGAAACTTAAGAGTTTGAATTAGTCACAAAGTTTAAGCAATAAAATCTTTCAGTTCACGTCTAAGGATTTTTATAAATTAAAAATTTACATAATTTTATTATCAAATTGTGTGGTCAGTGGCATGAATTTAATAGGAATTTCTTTTTGTATAAATTTTTGTAAAACGAATACAATTGGGAGTTTCATATCTGCAACAATTTAAACTTCTGTTTTGTAATAAGTTTCCAGGTTTTTGACCCCAATAGATAAACCTCAGCTGTGTTTTTGCCTGTAAGTTGCAGTGATTTTTAACCTGCGCATTGCTTGCTCGCTTCTCTTCCCAGACCCGTCTTGTCTCTGTGCAGTGGGTGCAAGAAATCGTTTGAAAAATAATAATAAAAATTACAGAGACTAGACAGTTTTAGCACTAATTTGAATCCTAATCCTCAGTGGAGTTGAATTTGGACAGCTCGATCTTTTTGTTCTTCTTTCTTTTTCTGTACAAAACCCCATGTAACATCGATTCTTTGAAATCAAATCTTCTCCAACTCTAACCAATCCCTCTCTCTGTTCTTAGTCTTTCTGCAGGCAAGTCTTTCTTTCTATGCCCCTCTTGTTTTTTCTTTTTTCCCTTTTAATGTCTATAAGTACTTGATGCATGCTTTTACTTTACTCTGGATATTGCTTGAAAGCAATCGTTTTTGCATTATTATTTAAAATCATCATCTGGCTGCTATTAAGGATCACAGATCTGTAATGGGATGTTCTTCATTTTTTTAATTTTTTATTTTTTGTCTCTCTGGGAGTCTTTGATTGGTTGTAGATGATGGAATCTGGTTTTGATATTGTTATGTCTCTGTTTCTTTTTTACTTATTTAAAATTTTCTTCCTTGTATTGCATAGTACATCTGCTGGAGTTTTAGGTAGTTTAATTATTATTTTTTTCCAATTTGTTTTTATTCCTTTTTGTTGGTTCATTCTGGAAGTGTTTATCACATCAATGGATTGATGAAAACTGATCTGGTCTGCGGATTTGGCTGGCTCATATACTGATTCTCCTTTGGTTACTGGGGTTTTAGTATTGAATTTTTGTTTTTATTTCGGTAGTTTCAATTTTTTCGTGGATTGCTTTTAGGGACCAATGGGGAAAAGGGTTAAAAAAAAGAGCCGGGCAACCTTGAAGGAGAAGCAGATTGCAGTTCATTTGCCTAAATCTTTACCTCAAAAAAGCAATGTCAAGTCTGATGTTGCTGGTGATGGAGGTGCAATGCCGAAAAAGAGAGAGCCTTGCACTCATCTTGAGCAGTGTATTGATTTTATTCATTTGTCAGAAAAAATCAGGGGTTCTGTCAATTTTAGGTGTGAGGATTGTCGAGCAGAGACTGATAGGAGGGGGGCCAGGGGAAATGGAAAACATGGAAAGAAGAAGGGGAGAGCATCAAGTGATTCCAAATCCGAAGCCAAAGCTATTTGGATTTGTTTACAATGCGGACATTATGCATGTGGAGGGATTGGTTTGCCAACAACTTCTCAAAGCCATGCTGTTCGGCATGCTAGACAAACCCGTCACTCCTTGGTAGTTCAATGGGAAAACCCATATCTCCGGTGGTGCTTCCAGTGTAATACACTAATACCAGTTGAGAAAACAGAAGAAAATGGTGAAAAAAAATGTGCATTGCTTGATGTAGTAAAATTGATCAAAGCACAAACCTCTGAACAGTCATCGTTGGATGTTGAAGATGTCTGGTTCGGAGCTGGCAGTGTTGCAAGTGAAATCAAATCACAGGACACTAAATCAAGTATTTTAGATGGAAGAGTTGGTTATGTGGTGAGAGGTTTGGCTAACCTGGGGAACACTTGCTTCTTTAATTCTGTTTTGCAAAACCTTCTGGCCATGGATAGGTTGCGAGATTACTTCTTAAATGAAGATGGATGTTTTGGACCTCTTTCTATGGCTTTGAAAAAGCTTTTTGTTGAAACAAGGCCAGAAACTGGCTTGAAGAATGTTGTCAATCCTAGATCCTTTTTTGGGAGTGTCTGTTCCAAGGCTCCTCAGTTTAGGGGATGTCAGCAGCAAGACAGTCATGAATTGCTGCGATGCTTACTTGATGGTTTGTCAACCGAAGAGTCAGTCTCTCGGAAACAAATGAATACTTCTGGGGAAAATGGCGTTTCTCCAAAACTTGGTTCTACATTTGTGGATGCTGCCTTTGGAGGCCAAATTTCTAGTATTGTCTGCTGTGTTGAATGTGGGCACTCATCAACCGTTTATGAGCCATTTCTAGATCTCTCACTTTCAGTTCCAACCAAGAAACCTCCACCTAAAAATTTCCAACCTCTCTCTCGGATCAAGAAAACTAAGATGCCACCAAAGAGAGGGGGGAGGGTTCGACAAAAGGCTAGCAAAGACACAGCTACTGATCCAGAAAATTTATCAGCCATAGGCAAGCCTACACCTGTCACAGAAAATACGGTGTCTTCTGCGCATGATGGAGCATTACCTGATTCCATTGGCTCAAGTAGTGCAGCTGATGAAAGTGGTTCTGTATCACAAAATTTCTCTGCTACTGTAGAATCTGGGAGTGAGCAAGTTGTTGAGGCTAGAATGGAGGAAACAGAGGCTTCATTTGGGTATTCGTGGATGGACTATCTGGGAACAGAAACTGTTGCAGATAAGCATGGCAATGATATTTCAGTTAGTGATTCTATTGTAGGTCTAGTCCCAGACGGTGACTTAATAGGGACTAGTCAAGCATATCCAATTGATGGGGAGCCAAATAAAAATTTTGATTCTTCTGTGAATCCTTGGGAAGATGAGGTCCCATTGCAGGTTCAGAGCTCTGAAGTTCTGTTGCTTCCATACAAGGAAGAGAGTTCCCCTGACAGGGAGATTATGGGGGATGAAGCTGAGGCTTCTTCCTCAGTTGTGGGCTGCAGACGAGATGAAGCTGAATTTGATGGCTTTGGTGATTTATTCAATGAACCTGAGGCCTCTGCTGGCCCTGTTGCGGGGCCTTCTTTAGGTAATGAAGTGTTGGAAACTAGTCTTGCAGGACATGTCAGTGAATCTGATCCCGAAGAAGTTGATAATGCTGATTCTCCTGTGTCTGTGGAGAGCTGTTTGGCTCATTTTATAAAGCCAGAGCTTCTTTCTAATGATAATGCTTGGGAGTGTGAGAGTTGTTCTAAAGCTCTGCAGTGCCAAAGATTGGTTTTGAAAAAGAAGCAAGCGAAATCAACATCTGAAATGTGGATAAATGGAGGTGAGACTGTAATCCAAAGTCCACCAGGTTTGGACAATGACTTGCATTTTTCTGATGTTGGAAATCACTGTAATGGAGATGCTAGTACTGGTTCGTTTGTCAACTCCTCAGGTGAGAGTGTTGTTTCAAGTAATGGGAAAATTGATCACTCTAACCAAGATTGCATGGCAACTGCAAGTGGGCAGACGGATGGGGAACTATCTATGTCTCAAGACAGAGAGCAGAAAGGTCGGAAAAATGCCGCAAGGCCTGAGCAATCAGATTCTGCCTACAATGAATCTCAAGAAATTTTCAGTGGTCAACCTGTTGGTTCTTGTAAACTCGGTAATTCTATTAGTGTTGGACATGCCGATGCTACAAATCATCAGAACAATTCCCAGGTCTATGGAAATTGTGAACCAGAGTTGAAGCAAGATGAGGTTAAATTCTGCAAAACAGTAAATGTAAAGAGGGATGCAACTAAGAGGGTCTTTATTGATAAAGCCCCACCTATTTTAACCATTCATCTGAAAAGGTTCAGCCAAGATGCACGCGGTCGTATAAGTAAACTAAAAGGTCATGTTAATTTCAGAGATACACTTGATCTTGGACCTTATATGGATCCCAGGTACCCCTATCTTTTGCGTCTTGTTTCAAAAACCCCACAATGATTTTCCAAAGTTTAAAACGTTTTCAAATAGCGTTTGGCCATAAGCTCTCGGTTATGATATGTTTCTCTTCCCCCTCCTCTTTTATTTTTTTTTCTCGCTGCAAAGGTATAGTGAAACTTCATTGCAGACATCCCATGTTGATCCAAAACACTAAAATGGTTAATGTTGTTAGTCTGGGACATACCTTAAATCCAGGATATGTAAAAGCATATGATTTCACTGTCACGTTTAATTCATGATTATGCGTTGACAGTACTGATAGGCTTATTGTTGTGCATTAACAGGTGCCGGGATAAACGCATCTATCGCTTGATTGGGGTGGTGGAGCATTGGGGAGCGATGAGAGGTGGTCATTATGTTGCGTACGTGAGAGGAAGTCGGGCAGAGAAAGGAAATGGTGGCTCTGTCTGGTACCATGCAAGTGATGCTTCCGTGCGCGAGGTCTCCTTGGAAGAAGTTCTTGGCCGTGAGGCCTATATCTTATTCTACGAGAAAATTTGATAGTTGATTCTTTCTCCAACACAAAATGATTTTATTTTGTGACCCAACCCCACAAAATCAAAGAAGAGAGATGAGTGTACAACAATAACCATATATCTGATATCCAATATTCTTTTTGTTTTTCTTTTTTTTTGGCCATTGGAAAAGCAAGGATGAACATCATAAATCTCGGTTGATACAGAAAAATAGGAACTTCCTTGTTATGATGAACAGAAATTAGTCAAAGGAAAAGTCCCATCTGAGGAGGTACTTCGTACTGGGGTTATTTCCGGAGCTCAATAAATCAATGTTACAAATGCAAGGACACTGACACTGACTTAAAGAGAACAATATGCCCTTCTTCTTTTTTTTTTTTCTTTTTTTAAGAGATTAAATAAGAATAATAATAAATAAATTTGTGCCTTGATGTATAGGTTTAATGGCGAATATATTTGTTATGTACTTTGTTTTCTTTGATCATCAAACGAAGAAGGGCAAGATAATGGGGTTGGTCGTCTAAGAACAAAAAAAAATCTAGTTATTTAGGTATATAGTCATAACATTTTATATTTATTAACATTGAGGTCCTTTAATAATATTTAAGTAATAAATTTTTATAAAAGATTAAATAATAATAATAACAAATAACCTTAATTTTTATATATATATATATATATATATATATATATATATATATATATATAATAATGAATGTATTTATAATGTATTAAGAAAAAGAACAAAGTGGGTCTATATTAGTGCAACTTGAAATATACTTCTCCCAATTCACCATTATTAGGATTCCTTAAACGACCAAGGCCCAAAAAAGGTTTTTACCAAGAAAGGTGGGCAGTTGGGGGTATGGCCTCAGCCATTGGTATGGCTTATACGAATATATGTATCTATTGTATGGAACATCTAATCTTTTAGAATGTGCACTGGATATTTATGTGTGTGTGTTCTTTTTGGATATTTACCTTCAATCCCTTGTAAGTTTATTGCAGAAAACAATGGCGAAATAGTTCCCTTTCCTGGGTTGAACTTGGCACGATAGTGAGCATCTATTGTATACACTGTACAGCGCAACCAAAGAGTTCTTGCTACGCTGAATTGAACCCGCCCCCCTCCCCCAAGAAAAAGAAAAAAAAACTTAGGATAATAAGATGCTGCGGCAAGATTTCTTTCTTGAATCATATATATATATATATATATATATATATGTATATGTATATATATTTTGTTGTTCAACAAGATAAGATTTAAGTTAAACTGAAGTTAAAAATGAAGAAAATTAAAGAATTAATTAAGCGGGGGACAATACTGTAAATATCTCTGTTCAAGGTGGAGATGGCATTCTGTCATTAAAGCAGAGGCGAAGAAAAGCAAAAGAAGCCCATCAAAAAGAAAGAAAGAAAAAAACAAAAAACAACTTAAAGAACTCTTCTGCATGTCTCTGTCTCTCTTTGTGTCTCTGGATCCTTCTCTCTCTTGCTTTCTCAACTAAATAAACAAACACACTATTTGCCTCCTTACTTAACAATCTCCTCTCTCTCTCTCTCTCTCTCTCCCTCTCTCCTCTTCCATGGCAGCACTTTCTAGTATTAATACCAAACTAGTCATCTCCGTGTTCTTTGCCATTCACATCAATATTCTTGCTGGAAATATAAGCAAAAACGTTGTGGGAGGCAACTGGTGCGTGGTGAGGAGTGATGCAAGCAGCCAGGCACTGCAAACGGCACTTGACTATGCATGCGGTGCTGGCGCTGACTGCACACCTCTCCAGGCAGATGGCCTCTGCTTCCTCCCGAACACTCTCCAGGCTCATGCTTCCTATGCCTTCAACAGCTACTTCCAGCGCAAGGCCATGGCCCCTGGTTCCTGTGACTTTTCTGGCACTGCCACTGTTGCCAGAACTGACCCCAGTACTGTACACCATTCTTTCTCTTCTCTTTCTCTGGCTCATATTTGCTTCTTCTTCTTCTTGTTTTTTTTTTTTGGGTAATTTTTAAAAAACATTTTTTTCTTTGCTCTGTGTGGTTTTTTTGGTGGTGTAGGTTATGGATCTTGTGTATATCCAGCTTCTCTCCGGTACGTATGTCCTGATATTGATCTATTTCTTTCTGGGGTTCTCTTTTAATTTCTTGCTTCTTTACATAATTATTGTGTGTTTGTTTTTGTCATTCTTTTTCTTGTTCTTTTTCCCAATAACCAATACATCTCGAATCGATATCAATTTTATTACTAATTAATTTTAAAAAAGGTATTTTTTTAATTTTTATTTATTTAATATAACATACACATAATTTTATATTATATAATTTTATTTTTAAATTTTTATTTCAATTAAGACTTACTTAAATTTTTAAGTTGAATTAATTTTATTTAGCTTTTAGCTAATTTAAATTAGAATTTTTTTTTTAAAAAAATAAATATATATCTAATATATAGTTTGAGACTATTTATTAGTAAGATGAAACTATTGCAATTAGCCAAATAATCCAAAAAAGAAAAAGAAATTGCAGTATTAAAATATTATTTATTATTTGCCTAAGGCTGAAGTGAATATCCAATGGTTTATATTCATATTTTAGTGGGAAGTAAGTTCAATTCACCATTCATCAGAATGAGCCTTCTCGCTTACCAACATCTCGGGCTTCTCAACGTCTAGCTTTCTTTCTTTCTTTCTTTTTTCTTTTTCTTTTTCTTCTTCAATCCAAATCCAAATCCTCACTTCACTTTTGTTGCTGCTGTTAACTTCGGTTCTGTCAACATATCCTTTGTTTCCGACCGTTAGATTGGTGTCTTAATCCTTAAAGCCTGACACGGTAATTTCTCACGATGGCCTTCAGGGTTTCAGCTTTCACGACTCAACTTTTGTCCCATGGTCTGATCATTACGCATGATGTTGCCAGTTTTTCTCCGCGAAACTTTCTAGGCCAGGGAAAGAGAGAAGAACAGCCCTAAATTGGACCGTTGTAACTCGTAATTTTCAGACCAAGTTCAACTTTGTTTCCCGAGATAATTTCTGTTCATGCTTGGTTCCACGTTCTGTATTACCCTCTAACTTAATCATTCAACTCCGCATTAATTTCTTTTATCAATTAAAATGTATGTTAAGTTATGAACTACGTAACTATATATCTCACTTTCTAAAATAAAAAAAAAATAAAATTAAAAGTTAAAATTTTTAGAATAAAAATTTGAGTTCTATAAACTGACAAATCCCCTAAGGAACAACACCACTTTAATTTGGATAAACTTAATATTTAACAATTTTTTATAGAACCAAAAAATATATATATATTTAGACACATAAGCTTCATATTTATTAGATGTAATTTTCGTTAGCAGTGCACATTGGTAACACTATTTTAGTTGTCTAGTAGCCACGATAGTGTCAAAATGCCATTTGATTTTTATTTTAGGTGACAAATTTGGACATTTTTAATTTTAGAATCAACTGGGAAGACCTTTTATGGCTGGGATCAAATGAATATTTATAGTAGAACAAGTTATTGCTAAAGTAAGGCCGAATGCGAGCTGTGGGGATGATAGAACCATGTGTATGTAGCTGGGCAATAGAAGAAGGAATTCTGGTCTTGAGAGCCCAGATGCCCCCCCCCTTCTTTTTGCAGGTGGTCCTACAAGCCACCATGCAATGCAACTTTGCCTACTCTACTTGGTTGGAGCAGGCCTCATGGTTATGACTGGAAAATGGAATGGCTTGGCACAGAAGCTTATTGCTATTACTAATGATCCTAGCTCTTGACGCTTGCATGTCATTTAATAAATCAGATGACCATGTTTTTCTGCTAGCTGTGTTTTAAAAGAAAGGCTGGTACTAAGTTTTGATAATTGTGCGTGTGTGCGCGCGCGTGTTTTATGATTTAGATTCTTGCATGTCTATGTATGAGCAACTCAAAGCTTATGCTTTGTGCATTCATAGACAATTAATAATTACTTAATTTCTTCCATTGAACAATCCATCATGTGTCCGACAGTTCTTGGGGTTGGGGGTCTTCTGATATATGTTCAGCATTTGACTGATTCATGTCATTTCAGTTAATAAGCTACTCCTGAGCCATAGATCATCTTCTAGCATTATCTAGGTTCATGCAGAAAATAGGTGTACTTGGTTCTGGGAAGCTTGCCAATTCCATGTTTCAAGTGACAAATTGCTTTGACTTGTGAAAATTTTCTAGGGCCGCGGGAGGGAGTACAACGAGTTCAACACCAACAACAAGTACAAACAACCCAACCTCAATAACTCCCCCACTCTCTGCTACACCAACATCTATTGATGGCACCAGTGGACTGAATCCCGGAATAACCCCACCGCTGCCTTCTAAAGCTGCTCGGGGACCCATGCTCACAGTGATCTTAATGCCCCTCTCCTTTTTACTTGTTCTCTTGGTAACTTGTGAGTTGTAAACCCATGTTACTCCTTTAAGCCAAAGCTGCATTGCTTTCATAAGGAAGAGGCGCAGACAGTTTTGTTAGAAGTTGGAACCACCTTTGTTGCGACCATGTAGCTTCAAGCAATATTTTCATTTTTGTCCCTGCCCCTTTTAATGTGCAAGGGGTAACAAGCTATTAATATCTACAACTCTATTGTAGTCCAGCATTTGTAGAATCCCAAATTCAATTCGATCATTCTGTCTGATTCTTGTAGCCTTCCATGTATACGACTATGAAGTTACTGATAGCAAAAGTACCTCTGATGTACGGATTCATGCTTGCCCAGGCCTTTTGGCAGTCTCGTATGCTTTTGGGAAAGCTTGGCATATGCTCCGGTATGGGTGCCAAGGTGAACTACACTCAAAATAGTTGTGTATCACTGTTGTTCAAGTCAACTGCAAAAGTTTTACTCTAGAACCGCAAATTTGGCTGCTGCAATCCATAACTTGGATGAGCCAAGCCAACAGCTCCACATGCACAAGGAACTTGTTATAATTTGACGTGTTACTAACATGTGAGGAAGCCTAAGCGAGTAACACAGGAGGAAGCTAGGGCCGAAGCACCTAAGCAGTTAGGTTAATGCACCAAAGGGCTGCCCAGTTAGATTATCCATTCAAGGTCTGACTATTACGGTTGACTACGGGTTTGCATGTTTCAATGAAACCCCTGCTGGAGTGTTTCCACTGATTCTGCAAGATGTAATTGGGTTTCTTTGGCCTCGGCTAGTTAGTTTGCAGAGGTCCCTTCAATCCACAGGCTCTGGGCTTTCAGTTAGACCTAAAAAAATAAAAATTCTATATGCGTATGTGCTTTTACAGGTATCCTGCGTCAGTTTCTTTATGCACTTTACCTGATAAACAAAAATTGGCATCCATAATGGGATGAAAAACGCTGCACATGGCAGCATGGAAAGGCAACACTGTTGTCGGATGCTTCGACATGTAGCTGCACTCAGGCCCATTAGGGAGGAAAGCGATAATGGAAAGATAGAAAAGAATTTGTCAAGCCTATTCCAGGACGAAAATTCATAGTTCTTATCAGGTATAAAGAATAAGCAGATACAGAGAAAGGCATGGAAACAGTGCTGTTGGATGCTTCAACATGTAGCCGCACCCGGCCCATTAGGGAGGAAAGCGAGAATGGAAAGATTGGCAAAGACTGTGCCAAGCCTATTCCAGGTCGAAAAGTCCTACTTCTTATCAGATATAAAGAATAAGCAGCGACAGAGAAAGGCATACAGACACGTTTTGCAATGGAGCAAAGAATGGTCTTTAATCGCATTATACATAAACCAATCTAACAAAGAATTAATACATGAATTCCGAGGAGGATGGAGATACTTTGTATGTATTGCTGTTGTACAATAAGATTCTTTAAAAAGAATCAGATGCACAAGGGATGCCTTTGGCTGATCCACAATGTTCTGCATGCATTTCCAAGCTTCCATGCCTCATCTCAGTACCTACGGAGAAACCATCGGTCCAAGACAGGTCGGAGAAAAAAATAGTAAGAATTCGTACCAGATTTTAAAGCCGTTTACATGTGCCCTTTCAAATCGTTATTACCTTTGGTTCAGTTGGGCACCTTTCAGGCTGCCTTACTATGTAAATCTGATCTCCTGCAGTGCCATAGAGATGTTGGTTCCGGTGCCAAGTCCATAGAGCATGAGTCTCATTTTTCACCTGCAAGGTGCATTCCACTGTTAGTTAGGATTCCTGAAATCTTAAGGCCAATCAGTCACTATACATAGATTTTGTGCTCACACGCAGTTTTAGCTCGACACTTACATCTATGTGCCTACAGAACATATTGTTCTTGGGAATGTAGATTAAGTTCCAACCATAAACATCAAAAGAAGTACCAAATTTACCCAGCAATGGTACAAGATGTGATAGTTTCTAGAGTTGCTCCCCCAACTTCACTTAAAATCTTTCTAGCCCAACAGAAAGCACGGTTTGCTATTTAAGCATTGCAAAACTGTGGTTAAACAAGTTTTTATTTTTTATTTTTTTTTTTGGCATTTCAGAATGTAGAAGGTGAAATAGGAAGGCACTGCACGATGACAATGTTTTAGTTGGATCAGAAAGATAAGGGCACCTCTAAAATCCCATGGCCAAAACTGCTTTCTCTGTACGCACTATAATCAGGTTGCCGATCCCAACAGAATTTTCCCGCCGCTGGCCCTGATGTGAAATTGAATGCACAGAAACCACCCATATACTTATCTGGCGTGCTAGATGGATCTGGACAATTGCCAGGTTCATCAGCATGTGTAATGGCCATTTTCTCTCGATTTCCACCATCGCCAATAGTAATATGAACAGGGCCACAAGGATCCAAGGTGTAGTTATATACTCGGTTTGACCTCTCATAGGCGTGTACCTGTTTGAATATGGTTGAATAACCATTCATTAAGTCCGTAACATGACTTGTTGAAAACATTAATGCAGGAAATGACAAACTGCAATATGATACCGGCTAAGAACTCAAGGACGTAAGACAAAGTTTTGATCCATGCTTACATGTCCGTTGAAGACTACATCAACACCATACCGATACAGCAGATCTTCCATTGCTACTCTCATACATTCTGCTTCTCTATAGTGTGCTGCATAGGTGCTATACCATGGAGCATGCCACGTAGCCACCAACCACGGCGTGACACTTCTGTCAACATTAGATAGATCGCTCTCCAGCCACTTGAATTGATCCGCTGTGGAAAATCTAGAACGCTTAGTTTGTATGCTCTCAAATAATCATCAACATATAATAAATGACAGGTTAGCATCGGAAAATGGTTTGACCTCTTTACCTGATCTGTTGTAGGAAATGTAGGCACCTAACATTATAAAATGAATCCCGCCTGCATCGAAAGAATAATAAAATGTGGAGGATGATCCACTCTCTTTGGATGGGAATGCAAATCGTGAACTGTAAGCCACAAATGTCTGATTTGCAGCTTGCTTTTCTATCTCATGGTTGCCTTCTACCACCATTATTGGAACTCTGGATATTACAGGTTGCATGTACCTGACAACAAATGCCTAATGTTATTCCAGATTGTTGCCAACATTGAATAGGAAGCAAGATGAGAAGTTCATTGAGAACATAGTAGCAACACCACTTTCCTTTTGGCTTAATTCAATTAACAATGTTTTCGTTAATGAGTAGTGTGGGCTTTACCTTCCCCAGTAATCCCACCGAGGTTGATACGTTTCATGAATGGGAGTGCTGGGAAAAGAGCATGAGTAGCAATCAGTCCCAGTTCCATTAGTGAGATACAAGTTAGCATAAGTGACATCCCCGACCAACACCATGAGATCGGGATTGTTGCTGACCATGTGATCAACTGTTGAAGTTGTATTGTATGTAAGACCTGTGTCTCCCACAATCGCTATCCTTCCGGGGTAACTCTTGGGGCCTGAAGCTGGCATAGTCTTGAAATGATATATATTACTCATTGCTGGTATGGAAGGGTCTCCACATTGATAGTAGTATAATTTGTTGGGTTTCAATCCTGCAGAAAAGGAAAAACTTAAAATTCAAGTCATGCATTCCTGCACTTCCAAGAGCATAGTCTGATAGAACCCCCGTGTTGATGTAATCTCAGAAGGCAAAATCACAGAAGAATACATCGTTCATTTCTTCAATTTATTGAACGCTGTCAATCTCAATGAGATCATACTATCAATCTCAATGTCAATCAGAACTCTCAGAAGTCAGAACCACTCTGACCAGCCAGAAGGAAATTAAGGCTGGCCAACAGTAAAGCTGTGAGGAACAGGTTCAACACATCAGTCTCCTTTTTGTGACCATATTCTTTCATTGCTTTCATTTTCCACATTTCGAGAACAAATATAGACAATAAGATCTCCATGACTTGAAATTTATTGTAATATAGTCAACAGAGAAAAAAAAAAAAAAAGCTTTTCTTCTCTGATTTTCCATTCATTAAATTGAAATGAACTGGCCTAGGAAATTTCTTACATCACTAAGATTTTGGTGGAATAAATTGACTTTATCAGCTGGACATGTTGGCAACCAAATCACACAAGAATATGAGAAAATGGGAATAAATTTCCGAGACCAAGAGCTAATAAACGATGACTTGAAAAAAAAAAAAAAAAAAAAAGTTGTTCTGATGAGCACAGCAGAGAAATCAATTACTAATGAAGCCAATGTAAATACAAAGACTAAAGGGTAACGGTGCTGAAATGAAATTTTCGGAAACTATACCTGTGAGACGGACGTGGTGTATGATACCAGATGTGTAATTCTGCAGGCCTTCAAAAGGATAGAGTTGATTGTAAACAAGAGAACGACCACTTGCTACTCTAGTCAATGAAAATCTGAGCCTTCCGTAACGGACGATGCTGGCTACACTGCCAGCATTTAACGGTGTTATGTTGTCCCCAATTTGATAATCACCTGAAAATTCAGTCTAAACAAAATCAATGCACGAGGGTCAACTATGAATTAAGAAGTAAAAGTTAGTTACAAGTTGCAACATTTTTTTTCCTGTTTGTGTGTACCAACTCATTATACCCGATGGATCAAGGAATATAATTTAATCCTCTGATAACTGATGTCGTAAGTGTGACAGGATCAGGAATGCGTTGAAAGCACCCCCACATATTTTTTTCGTAGCTACACAGCCTACAGAGGAAACTATAAGTGGAATAATATTTCATCTGTTTTTCTCAGAAGTTCGTGAACAAAACTTGCCGGGTGAGGGCAGAAAAGGTAAACTTGCACAAATCAATTGTGCAATCCCTTCAAGTGCCGTTTGTGGCCAATGTTTAACACGAGTTGGTTCAAGTTCGTGAATTCTGAAAAGCTTTTAATTCATAGAGATGACAGAAGCGCAAATCTCTTTTCAAGATGAAGTAAAAAGGACGTGGACTTAATGAAAAATACCATATGTTAGTATCATATGTTCACATTTGTAATAGTTCATTACAACTAAAGATGAAAATTGCAAACCTATAATTAAATTTTATACTTTTTAAATACATTTCAAATCGATTGATTTTAAACAGAAAATAATCAAAGCTATTAGAAATTTTACAAAACTAAACTTATTAATAGTTTGACTATCTTTTAAAATTAATTTAAAAATTAAATATTTAATTATAAAATTTTAGGGTTTTTTGTTTTTCTTTTTTCATATCCTGTCTGCTAATTGATATCAAACAAAAGCGAGATTCCTTTGCGGACAAAACTGAATCAATGATGCGATGAAATTCACGATCAAAAGAGTCAAGCTGGCTAAGCTTATCTGATCATCATGACAAATCTTTTTCTACCATTTACATCGTCTCCTGAAACTTGGCAAACGGAAAACCAGCCATGAAAGGAAGCTAGAGCACAGCACAATAAAACGAATGAAACAAAGTCAGAAACAGACCCGTGATCCAAGAAATCCACACAGAGTCGTGGGTTGCAGAGAGAGACACTGAAATTTGTTCAGGCTCAAAATCTTTGACTATCCTTTGAACACGGGGGTCTGTGTCTGGCAAGTCCACGGCATGCCCACGGAAGCTTTTGTCAAGAGGGACGGTCACAGGCTTAAAGGGTCCATCAAGAGTTGTTGGTATGCCCCCATGAACAAGAGCACATAAACCCACCAATAGAAAATAGAGAGAGAGTGATATTGCACGCATTGACATCAACCCAATAGATGGTGGATTCAGCAAATTGTAGACAGGAAAAGAGAAGGTAATGGAGATATTAAGAAATTACGATCTCTTGTCCCTCCAGACACGTTGAGTTTAATTGTATTATACTCGTTCATGGCGTGAAGCTGTGGAAAATGGAGAGAAAATCATGACAGTGGGGAATGTAACGTGCATGTGATGTGAGGATCTTTTCTTTAGTTATTTTGCATTATCTAACTCGAGACAGATATGGAAAAAGTATGGCGGACTGAATAAAAGAATCGTGAGGGAGTCAGAGAGAGTTGACATGTGAATGGTATAAAATAATAATTAATAATTTTTTTCCAAAAAAAAAAAAAATCTCTCTTTCTGACAAAATAATTAATATATATATATATATATATATATATATATATTTTTCCTAATATACGAAACTCACATAAATGGTGTGGACGTTGCCGCCTGCTTCGATGTTCACGATGCTGCTGTTGGTTTTGTTTCTTATGCAAAATTCTCGTTTTAGGCCTAAACCGTCCGAACTGAAAGTTGTTTGCCTCTTCGTCTGTTGCTTTATGATTGCTTTAGTAATTTCACAGTTTTTTCTGATGATGGATTCTTAAATTTTATAAACACCGAATGTTTAAAATTTTTTTAATAAATTGAATAATAATTTTATGATAAAAATAATAATATACTCGATTTTCATACTTATTATAAAATATTCTAAAAAAGAAAACACACAGACAATCGATTCATAATAGAATCTTTCATGAATTTATATATATATATATATATATATATATATATTTTATAACATTCATCGGGTGCTCAATTGTAGGGATTCTGCCTCATTGTAGAAATCTCTGGTGTCTTGCTGTATCAAATGATTATTAATGAGTATACATATACGGGAATTTCGTTATCCTCAAAATATTTACCGCTTTGCCTCTAATTAGCAGACTTTTAGACTAACAAAAAAAAAAAAAAAGTAGAATAATTCATATTCATTCGAAAAGAGAAAAAAAAAAAAAAGAAGAAAGAAATTTGCAAAGGATGTGATAGAAAAAAAATTCGAAAGACTTGTTGTTCTTTGGTATTAGAAAATTTGATTTAAACAAGAGGGCAAAGATCAGAACAATGAGGAAAAGACAAAACAGAGAACATGGTAACTTCAACTTTGCCACAAATGGACAAGTTGACCGTGCCTTTAACCAAAGGTGAGATGGTATTCTCACTCGACCCAAAAGGAAAGTTGGCATGTGCGGGAAACAAAAGCCATTACTTTTAACAGGGCTCATTGGTTATCACAGAGATGCGTGCAAAATACTCATTTGACCCTTATGGTTGCTTCATATTCTGCTGGACGTCTGTGGGTTGGAAGAAAACGTGATGACATTACAGTAATGGTTGGAAAGATCGAGGTAGAAAGCCAGAGATAGCAGCCTTAGAAGCTAAACAATGCAATTTGCAGTCCTATAGGAATCAGTCAGTGTCTGTGGATCACAATTTTTCCATCTTACCTGCGTCTTGATGTATTAATCTTCTTTAAATACAGTTGAGAGTTTGGCTTGCTTTTTTTTTTTTTTTTTTTTTTTTTTTTTTTTTACCTTCAATAAGTTGATCGTTGTGATTGATAGATAGTAATCAAATTGAGCCTGACCCTACCTCTATCAGAGATTCGTGTGACTCGGGGAAAAATAGTAAGAACTAATGAAAAACCATCCAAAACACGGTTTAAGTGCTAAAATATAAAGTAATCTAAGAAAATATCAACCTCTGCAACATGTGTAAGCGCCAAATTCCAACTTCACCAAGAGCTGTTGTGATGCCACAATAAGCTGTATCATCAACAAACCACTAAGCTTACCTTGTTCCCTGTCCAAGGACTTGTCAACACAAAGATGAATAGGCAAACACGTAATTGGAAGAGAAATGAGCATTCAAACGCTCCCATTGTTGTCAAGAATGCACAATCAGTGGAAATGCCCAAATCCATGTAGAAAACTTACTGTTGTTGTTGCAAACATGAATGATCAGTCTAATAAATAAACTTGTGAAAGAAGTATCTCAAGAGTAAACAATTCATTTCCGTTAGCTGAAACAAGATTAAATTCCGAGATCATTCATCCTGACTCGAGTTGACAATGGTCTCCAGAGCCTACGTTAGATTAAGGCAGTTCATAATTGAGTACAAACTTACCCTAAATATTCTGGGTAGGTTTATCTCTAGAATTAGCATATTTATAATAATTTATAGTTTCTCCTACATAACCACATTTTCCACGCAATCTGAAGCATGGCAAGTCAACCACCACCATTGACGTGCATCATGGCATCAATTTCATCACCATCCTTCAGTCCAAGCTACACATTCCAACAAGAAAGTTGCAACAAAATGATCATTACTATTAATTAATAGAGTCAAAACAAAAAGGTGGATACTGGAATGGTAAATTGTCTTCTAGAACCATTCCAACAGTGGCATGTCAGAACACTGGGCATTAAAAGATCAAATACGTTTAAAGTTCAACCAGATTTCATGTGAAAAAGTACTTCTATTGACAAATTACTTTTATGGAGTAAAATTCTCATAGTCTAACAAAAACATTCCCTCTATCTGGGAATGCAATTGTTTTTAATAATAGTTTTTTTTTTTTAAATGTTGTTATAAGCAATCCATTTGTTCATGAGTGGTAGGGAAAGGGGGTGCGCAAAGAGCATACCCGTGCCATTGTTTGTTTCTTATTGATAAGTCGTTTTCCAAGATACAAAAACTCCACTGTCTTAGAGTCCAGTTGCTTTTTTTCACAAAATGCAGTCATAATCTTGCCTATCTGAGTATCAGGCTTCACGCTGTAAGTCAAAGGATTGTCATCCTGCAATTAGCCACAAAAACACTAGGAATTCATAGCATTATCAGGACATGCAAACATTTAACACCAGATAATGCACTGGAGAGAGACACTGGACATGGTGCATGTTCACCTATGAAAACAACTGAACACAAACTAAAAATTGCAAAGTTGGTAACTACTTGGATTTTTTTTTTTGAGGGAAAAAAACAAAAAACAAAAAGGACCAGTACCGAAAAAAGAGTACTTCAAAATAAATAAAACAGAGAATTATGGAAGTAAAAATAAAAACACAAACACAGAGATCAAAGGGTAAAACTTTGAATTTAATATCAAAGATAAAGAGAGAGAAAAGAACCTGGCCCTTCACTTTGATTTTGATTCTTTCAGAGTCGGAATCATCCATTGACATGGTTTCTGAGGATCAGGAAATAGGAAATACCCACAAAGCCTTAAACTTCCACGCAAAGTAAGAAGGGTAGAAGAGAATGAGTACAAGGACAAGAGTGTACCAGAGACGGGGTAAAAAGAAGATGCCCGTGCCCTGATAAGGGCTACCTGACCACCATCGCAGGATTTGTGTACCTGAAAGCAAGAGTTTTCCAAAAGAGTCTACTCTGACCGTCTCAACTTGGCAGTGTGACAGGTCCGCAGTTTCCAAAAGGAAAAAGTTGTACTATGGATCAGCAATTTTTCAAAAGTTTAAATTTGAATCAATTTTGTTAAAAAAAAATTTCGGTTTTTTAGACGTTTAAGTCCTTAAGAAACAACAACGTGGTAGTTCACGGGGTCAAACTCACACTTACTCAGTCATTTTCCAGTACTTAGCAGCCAAATCAGTTGTTGATGTTGCCGTGACAATTACCATTGGATCGGTAACTTTCTTCCCACACATTGGCTCTCTACCCTTCCTTTCTCTCTCCTCCAGATTCGTAACTTTTTTCTCTCTCTCTCTCTCTCTGTTTCTCTCCTAGTCTCTCTCTCCCAATCCTCAAGGAGTGACAAGATATTTCATCAGAAGCAAGATTCAAAAGATATGAACTTTACCATCTCTTCAATCCCAAATTCTGCTGCAAACGCTGGCAAACACAACAACAACATCTTCCTGTGACCCAGAATTGTCTTTCTTTGTTGTTCTTGGTTACAAAGGGAGATCTTTGATACCCATTACTCCTCCTCACAAATGCACCATTTTGGCCAAAAAAAAAAAGTAACCCCAGAATAAGTTTAATCAAATATAGAAATTATTAGTTTTGTAATCTGGGTCTTTTACTGGAGTAGGGATCAACCACCGGAGAATTGCTTCGGGTCGGGGATGGCGAACGGAGGTGCCAAGAGGTGACGACTATTTTGCTGCGGATGGGTGGACTAATATTGTTCTCTTATGTAGATATTAATTAATTTTATTTATTTATTTTGAAAAAATTGCATAATAGATTAATCTGGCTCTGTTTTTATTATTTTTTTCTCATCTTGTTTTGTCGATTATAATATTTATCATCTGATTAAATGATGAATCAATTAAATTTTGTTAAAAAAAAAACTCAAAAAATGAAAAATAGGCAAATTAAAAATGTGTAGCGTTACAGAGTTCTGCATTAGCGTCTCCCTCTGCGGCCAACTTCAAAGAAACTGAGAGAGTGAGTGTAGAGAGAGAGAGAGAGAGAGAGAGAGAGAGAGAGAGAGAATTATGAAAATAGAGAAATTAAGAAAATAGAGAGATACGGGACAAAAATGGAGGAGAGACAAATGAGAGTAGATAGAGAGAAATGGAAGGTAGAAAGAGAACCGGTGAAGCTCAAGGAGACAGGGAGAAAAGTTACGGACCTAAAGGTGACTTGGATAGCACGCAAGTGTTCTAAGTGAACTGGGTAAATGAGTATGTCAACGTGGTTGTCACTTCAGCGTTTAATGATTATACTTATTGTCTTAATTAAATACTTTTTTTTTAAAAAAGATTATCAACTAAGATTTGAATTTTTGAAAAGTTATCAACTTAATAACCAACTTATCCCCTTTTTCAAAGGCATGCCATGCTAGTAGCTAAATCACAGCTTGCATTGCTTGTAAAAATTGGGACGGCCCGAGTGAACAGAATCAAAGGAGATCAATGAAATGGCTCCAAACAAGAAACAACAAAAGCATATGTAGCATATGCGTAATGATCCCATCCACGTTGGCCAATCAACGTACCCACTAGAACAAAATACAAAAGGCACGTAACTTTATCTTGGCTTTTAGCGCTTACATTGGCCGAACTGATTGATATTTCTGAAGCTATTTCCTTTACTGTTAAAACTCTCTTTAATCCAGAGTTGCATCTTGGCAGCAACCACCATTAATTGTGATTGACAGATAGGAGGGAGGAGCAGTCCATGCTCTGCAAAAAGAAAGGTGCTAAGCGGGGCTTAATTGTAATCTTATCACGTTTCGTATTGACTTCAAAGAAGAGGTTGATAATTCAATACGCAGACACACACACACACACACACACACACACACACACGCATTATATATATATATATATATTTTAAGAACTTAAGGCAATAATTTAACAAATTTCCTAAAATTCTACGGGCTTTCTGAAAAGCCGAGGGCTGCTACAGCTTGAATAGAAAATTGGGCCTTCGGCCTAAAACCCAGTAATCTTGTCAATGATGCATCAGACCGAAAAAACAGTACAGACCAAACAAAGACGAAGTGAGGCGACTCGCATCGTCTCGTGAATAACGCGCTATTGATGAGAGGAAAATGCTACAGAGCTACAGTCCATTTCACTGAGCGTGTAAAGATATTTAGCTCCGCAATTGCAAAGAGAAAGCTGGTCTCTGAGAGAGAAACGGGTAACCATTTCTTTTATCTTATGAATAGGAATTCCTTTCTCGATTTATCTCTGTCTCTGTGTGCAAGTTGAGGTATTTCGATACAAAAAGCTAGAAAAGAAGGAATATAAGAATCTGGTTTTCATCAAGTTTCTTACACTGAGATAACATGAGCCTGTCATTACTGGGAAGAAGAAGAAGAAAAAGAGAATTATTGCTTCTATTGAACATTCCTTGTGCATCTCACAAAGTTTCGCTAAAGTCCTCTTCTTTGTTGTCCACAATCGAAACCCCACAAAACCCATTTTCTCAAAACGCTCAAACACAAAACCCTTCTAGGGTTTTGCAGTTTTGTGCTTCGTTTTCAACGCAGTCCTCCAAATTCCCCGAGTATCAGATGCCCTCGGTCACTTGGGGCGTGGTCCAAGGCAAGAGAGAAAAGCTTGTCAATCGTGTTATAATTTGTGATTATCTGAAGTCCTTGGGGATAATTCCTGATGAATTGGAGAGCTTAGAGCTCCCATCCACGGTAGAGGTCATGAGGGAGCGTGTTGAGTTCTTGCAGAGGTTGGGTTTGACCATTGATGATATTAATGAATACCCTTTAATGCTTGGATGTAGCATGCGAAAGAACATGATACCTGTGTTGGGTTACCTCGAAAAGATTGGCATAAGCAGGCCTAAACTAGGGGAGTTTGTTAAGAATTACCCCCAAGTGCTGCACATGAGTGTTGTTGTGGAGCTTATGCCTGTCATTAAGTTTCTTCGTGGGCTTGACGTGGAGAAGCAGGATGTTGGGTATGTTTTGCAAAAGTATCCCGAGCTTCTTGGGTTTAAGCTTGAAGGGACTATGAGTACTTCTGTCGCTTATCTTGTTAGTATTGGTGTTAGTCCCAGGGATATTGGGCCAATGGTGACTCAATTTCCATATTTCTTGGGAATGAGGGTGGGGACTACTATTAAGCCTTTTGTGGATTATCTAGTTTCTTTGGGTTTGCCAAAGAAGATAGTTGCAAGAATGTTGGAGAAACGAGCATATGTACTTGCATATGATCTTGAAGAGACAGTTAAGCCAAATGTAGACTGCTTGATTAGTTTTGGGATTCGGAGGGAAATAATTCCCTCCATTATAGTGCAGTACCCACAAGTGCTGGGTTTGCCTTTGAAAGCTAAGCTGTCTTCACAGCAGTATTTTTTTAACTTGAAGCTCAAGGTTGATCCAGACAGTTTTGCTCGAGTGATAGAGAAGATGCCACAGATTGTAAGCCTTAACCAAGCTGTGATCATGAGACCTGTTGAGTTTCTTTTGGGGCGAGGAATCTTATATGCTGATGTAGCAAAGATGGTAATTAAATGTCCACAGTTAGTTGCTTCAAAAGTTGAGCGCATGAAGAATAGCTATTACTTCTTCAAAAGTGAAATGGGAAGGCCACTGAAAGAGCTTGTGGAATTTCCAGAATATTTCACCTATAGCTTGGAATCCAGAATCAAGCCAAGATACCAAAGATTACAGAGCAAGGGGATAAGGTGCTCCTTGAATTGGTTTCTCAACTGTAGTGACCAGAGATTTGAGGAGAGATTGCAAGGTAGCTATATTGAATCAGAGAGTTTTGGTCCATCATTTTCTATGGGAGGGAAGTTGGAACTACCGGGGTCTGAGGTTTTGTCAGATGAGGAAGATGAGAGTGATGATGAAGTACTTTATAGGCGCACTGTTTGTCTTTGACATTCTCTGGTTTTCAGCTACAAAATGAAACAAGTTATGTTTTGTGTTGTTTCTTCAGAATGAGCCTTTCATTTAGTATTTCTTGTTTCATACTACAATTTTAGGTATCAAAGTCCAAGAGATTTGTCAATATTGCTTCATTTCACAACATGCTGCTGTCTTATCTTAATTGTTGGTAAGATATTAATTGATCTACTGGTCAATATGATGCTTAAACATGTTCAACCAGAAAAAAATAGTTGTCCCAATAGGCCCCACAACAGGAAACATTGTCTTTTATCTAATTGTTCCCATTTTCCCATTTAATATCTTCTATCTCATAATTTCCTCCTTTTCCCATTGAATAGTCGTTTATCTTATGATGGTAAGACTTTCACCAGAGGAACAAGGAAAATAGCCCTTCCTGTTGGTTGCTAATAGAACAGTGCCTGAAATTGGCCTGCGAACCATTTGTTTATCTATAAGTTTGCTCATTACTGGGTTTTGCATTCAATTTCTATGGAGAGAGTCGTTGCACTGACAGGCAGTCTTCATTCACTTGGGCATGGTGCCGGCCATCAATTCTCCAAGTATAAATGGATACTTTCAACTGGGACTGCCATCAATTCTATATGTAGAAATGATTACTGTCAACCAGGTCTGGAACTCTGTTTCTCCAAGTAGAAATAAGTACTCAACAAGTACAACTGGAAACCATACTTTGATTAACCACCATAGAATTGCGGTGGTCAATTTTCTCCCAATATCCAGCAAAAATAAATTAAAGTAGAGATCCACTGTAATCATGTCATCCCACTCTAGTGTACTTGATCCCCCTAACTAAACAAGGGTCTTTGTTCTTGGCATAAAAAGAAAAAATATTACAGTACAATTATGACTTAAAAGAACCTTTTTATCATAGTTCGGTTTCAACCTAAAGAACTCCGAAAAATGGATTATTTATTGCAGAGTTCAGCTCCGATCCAGCTGAGTTCAGAACTTGCAAGTCAACTTTGTCTCTAGACAGGAAAAGAAACTCGCCTCCTTCGATTTTCTCAAACCCACACAGCTCAAGAAACTCAATGCCTCCTTTCAGTGACCCAACTCTATCCTGTTTAATTGAAATGGATAAATCAAAGAATCCACATTAAAAATAATAAAATAAAATATGAGGTTATAGTCAGAAAATGGTACAGTATAAATGAAAGGTGCTACATCACATGTTGAATGCTAAAATGACCGTAATTTGACTGATCACAAAACAAAGCAATCAATTAATCAATGCTGTGGATCTTAGAAGTGGAGAATTAATATAGATCATTAAGCTTGGATTCAAAGCTGCAGGTGAGGACTGGTAATCACAGCCCAATCCAGCTTTCCATCACCCAAGCCAAAGCCCAAATTCACATATCAACATTAGCTAAAGCGATACCAGCATCACAATTTTACATCATTTGCTTGACAGAGGCTATAACATGGTATGGAATAAAGAAATTCCATACCTGAAATGCTTGATTGTTGAGTCTGATTTTTCTGAACTTTTCTTCATTAGGATTTTTTGCAACATTCCCTATGTAAGTTAGGAGAGTTTGGAATGCTCTCTTCCCTTTGGCATCTTCATCCTGGCCTCACAGAAAGCAAATCAACTGAGGCCATTGAGCACAGTGAACAGAACTACACGGAAAGGGGCACACAACTTACTTTGACACTAGTGAGTAACAGCACAAATAAATTGACAGAAAATGTGAAGTAAAAAAAATAGTGATGCATAGCACATAGGCAAATGAATTGTGGATATAAATATGACAGGCAGATAATTATCTGTATCTTCATGTCAAGTAAGCTATATCTTGCATCATTAGATCATCAACTAATAGCTACTACACAGATGAGTGAACCATTTATTGGAACATCTACAACCAAAATTTCTGTGGAAAAATATCATAAACCAAAGGAACTGAATTTCTGGCCATGTCATCCATAAAAGTTCATGTAATAACTATGAATTTCCTGCTGATAGTCATGCAACCTGGTGATCCTCTCTCTCTCTCTCTCTCTCTCTCTCTCTCTCTCTCTCTCTCTCTCTCTCTCTCTCTCTCTCTCTTCCCCCTCCCATTTTTTCTTCTGTTGACCTTAAAGAATAATCAGGTTAAATAAAATTGAATAAGCTAATGAAGAGGAACCTTGAGAGGAATCATATTTTACCTTGCAATTCTGTTTAAGAGATCGCAAACACTCCCTCATTTGCTCTGCCTTTGTGGCCGGCCTAACAGGCAAGAAACTCTGCAAGGCATTGGTAAACATTTCAAATAACCATTATATCACGCAGCAAGTGCATGAATTTTTCCCATACCTTTTTCTCTTCCACAGCTGGTGATGATGGTCTTGTGGTCAGAGGATCTTCTGGTGGCAATCCAAGTTTCCGTCTTCTTTCTGCCTGGAAAGCAGCCAACTACAATCAGGAATCAACTAATAACTAGTAAATTTTGTGGCATATAATCTGATGGAATAACCAATGGAACATAGAAACTAGAAAAGGTGCTGAGGACTCTTGATAGTATATGCTTTGTTATTTGCAAAATTCGATCTAGCAGGGATTTCCCTTTCCATTTCCATAGTAATCACACGTGTGATCGCCTCTCATCAGCGAAGTGTTAAACATTTTAAAACATATCCATTATCCAAATAAAGACCTAATCCAACTCATGCAAATCAATACCCCTATACTGAAATATGGGGGAGATCAAAAAAACTAAAGGAAAAGGACAGAAGTGACCTTGTCTTCTTCCAACTTCTGACGAATTCTTTCCCTTGCTCTCTTCTCTTCCTCTTTCTCAGCCTTTCGCAGGGCCAGCAAACTGAAGAAGCAAAACTAATAGTTGATTCCAGCTCATAGATACAGATGAACAGCAGATTTTTGAATAAGAAACAGAGTGGATCTGCCATAGTGATTGCAGTTAAAAAGAGGATATAAAAATACAAACAGCTCCAACAGATAAAGACAAACCGTTTTCTTTCATTTTCTTCCTCAATTCGCTTTGCTTCTAGGAGTTCCTTGCCAATTCTGATCCTCTCCTAATTTAATAATAAAACAATGTTATCAGTTATGGTGGATATATAAATGAAAAAAGAGTTTGGATCCAAGGTAACACATTGAGAAGGGGAATCATATGTTTCAACCGCCAGAATCTTCACCTACATGGAAGTTACAGGGGAATAAATAGTCTTAGGCACACTGGCAAGTATCTGAGCATGTAAAATCAATTTATGTCTTGGCTATGAAGCTACAATAATATGATGTGTCAGGTATGAAGCACCAGCAAAAAGAGGTTAATATGCACAATTAAGGAATGAAAGATTATGCATGAAGCAATCAACTTTACAAACATGTTATGTTTTTACCATTGGACGGCAACAAAACTATTGCTGAACAAGGAAAAAGTAACAATATAGCAGGCTGCTGCAATTATGTCTGCAATGGATAAAACCAAGTGATACAATCTTCCTTTCCCCAAAATATGTTCAAGTAAACTTGGCACTCAGAACTCATAAGTCCAGAGTGCTAATGCCCAAGGTAACTAGGTGAGCAATTTCTGACACACATGAAGAGGGAGAGATTAACTCCATCCAATGCTGGGAGACAAACTCTCAATGTGCCTTTAAATTTTATAGCCATACATATAAACATGAATATGGATAAATAATTGCAAACTGCAAATTAATAAGAAGCACCTTTTCCCTTTCTCTTTCCATCCTCTTCTCTTCCTCCTCTTTTTTCTTCCGAGCACGTTCCCTTTATTTTTACAACAAAGAAAATAAAGTTTAAAACCATGACCAAAGGTATCTCATTCAAAGAAAGAGTTTCAGGATCCATACAGAATTCTGACAAAAGGTACTTTCAAAAAATAAACATTGCAATATAAAAAAATGATATCACAATAAATTCCCAGATATATAATGCCCAACAAAGCCCATAAGCAGTCACAAAACCAGAAGAGTGTCAGATTTTTGAGTTTCTGATGAAACAAAATTTTGAGTGCTTAGCCACACTTCTTAAAAATTAACTCAAAAGGATAAATATACACAGAAATTGATCATACTCTTAGCCAAACAGTAATCATAAAATTACAATCAAACAATAACATATTTTAACAACTAGAGCACTTTAAGATTCATATCTAAATACTATGTTGAACAAATCCATTAAGCAAACTCAAAGCCCAATTGCCCACAGCAGCATAAATGAATGAAAAACCATAAATCAGCAGCATATAAAGAAGCTTCCATCACACTGGCCAAGAAACCATTAAAGCAAAACTTGAAATTACATGCTAATACATCGCACCTCAATTCTTGTGCTTTAAGCTTCACTTCTTCAGGTGTAAGAGCAGGTTTAGGTGCCTCAACTTTGGTATTGACAGCTACCTGATCACACACAAGTAAGTAAGAAAGTAGAATAAATATAATTTAGAAAAGCAATAAAATGATATTTAAAATGCCTGTGAGCCAGAGACAACACTGTTAATCATTCAAGCTGCTCTGCACACATGAATGCTGGTCACATGCAAGTAAAAATGAAAGAAAAACAAGCATCACTAACAATGGAAGCCAGAGCAATCCAGAATCCCATACCAAGGGCATTTCATCTATGTCAGGATTGTTTTCATGCTCAACTACCCAATTTATGGCAGCCTCAAGACTGGTATTACCTGGGGAATAAAGATACGTCCGATCAGATAATTTGAATGCCTATGTTAGCACCCTCAACAAAGATAAAGACACACAATGGGTAATAATCACATGTGAACAAAGAATTATCAACAATTAACCATATGGGAGCACTACACATTCTCACCAGAATAATGAAGTGCCCGTGTTGCCCGTGCCGTTGTGAAACCCATTGCTTCCAGTTCCTCAAGAAGCTTTTTGTCAACATCTGGTGCAACCATATCTAGAAGAAGAAAATAATGAATTAAATAATCATTAACACAAAGAAAGAAGTAGAAAATTTCTAAGGAAAGTCTTCAAGAAACTGCATAACAGTAAGCCTTGTAAGAGCCTGCCTAGGGCAACAATGGCCAGAAATATGAATTGCTCTCCATTTCCATCCAAAAGAATAAAAAGACTGTGAGATGAGCAACAACAGCAATAGAATTTTGCACAAGTATTACCGTAACTCTGCCAATTTTGGTTTCTTCATAAGCCTATATTTTCAAAAGGGGAACAATATCTTAATCAAGCCTAGAAAGGAAATTGTATGAGACAAGATTAGAAATAAAAGGCAAAATTTCACTGTTTTCTTTTCGTCTCCCTAAACTTTGGAATTCAAATGCACCAAAGGGATGCAACCTAACCACAAGGTGCAAACAGACATCTGTGAAACTGGCAATTTTATCGGTACAAGAGATGTAGATAACAATCTTTTCTTTAAAAAATTTTGGCAAAGGCCATTTATACGCATGTGAATTGTGGTTTTTTTAAAAAAACAAGACTACCTGTAAATTAATATCCACAATGCACAGCAACACACCCAAAGGACAAGCAAAAGTACTACCTTCAGTCTGGCAATCTTTGCTTGTCTCAGGTGGCTCATCAACATCCATTGATGCTTTTGGAACCTCCAAACTTATTGGTCTTGCAGCCTCTGCGGTCTTATCTACAAATTCAGTGTGCCCTGTTCTCTTTGTGTGCAAATCACTTTCCTTCATGACAAAAGACAGCAATAGCACGCTACAAGTGAGGAAGCATTCAAAACCATTTTTTTTGACAAGAAATGAAAAAGAAAAATCACAAAACTTCAAATTTTCGAGCATCCCTTTTTGAGTCCCCAGCCAATTGTTCCCTTTAACACTGCATTTGACTTCATAGAAACTAGCAATGAAGGCATTAAACGCACCCAAATTTCAAGGCCATTACTCCATTTATCTGCTTATCCTAATCTAAATTCATTAAAAATAATGCTTATTATAAATTTCCAAAACTTGTAACTCCTCAACAGTCTAATAATTCTAGAAGATACCCAGATCCCCACAAAAAATAAACAAAAAGAATATACTATTTAAATAGACAAAACAAAAAAAAAATTATATTTGATGAAAAAAAAAAAAAGAAACATAAGAGGAAGAAGAAGAAAAGGAAAGCAACAGCGGAGGGGGGGATCAATACAGTTTTGGATCGGCAGGGTTTGCCACAAGTAGTGCAAACAAGATTGGTGAGGGCCTCGGTGGACTCGGCGAAATTGGAATGAGAGGTCAGCCCGGCGTGCTCCTGGGCTTCCTCCACTGACTTCAGGAGGACCCCACAGTCCCCGCACTTCAGAGACACTCCGGTCGCCATTGATTGACAGACTGCTTGACTGTTGCTAGATTGATTTATATATCTATATATATATATATATCTTATCACCCGAACTGACCCGGCCGGAGATCACCAGCCTCAGCTCTCTCTAATGCAAGATGCTTGTCTTGTTCGCCAAGGGTGTGTGTGTGTGTATATATATATATATATATACGTGTGTGTGTGTGATTTAAATGAAGGATTAAATTAAAAGCAATTTAAGTAGAAGGATGAAATTGAAATTGATAATTATTACTAAGAATAGGGACCAAAAGATTTTCTGTTTTCTTTTTTGTTCTTTGGAAAATATATCGGGCATTAGTTTTTGTTGACTTGAATCCACACGTCTTTCTTTTCCAACCGTTTACCCTCCCAAAAAAATGTTAAAAAAAATAAGCTCGGCCTGGAGCAAAGGCTGCAGCCTCTAGCCATTTTCATTTATTGAAATTAAAAACATGAACTGTTTTTTGAAATCTTTATGTTTGATCTTGATCCTGACATGGTTGGAGTTTGATCTCTGTTTGTTTGGTAAGGATAATGTTTGAAGGCTCTGCTTTTGTCCATGGGAAGTTAGTTAAAGAAGTTGATCGAGACAATGCATATCAGAAACGAAAAGTTTCAGTAACTCATAGTTTGATTCTAAATTTGTCTTCTGTTTTATACTTAAAGAATGTAGGTAATACAGTTTCTTTGTTCTGTGTTCTTAAACTTTCTTGGATCCTTCCACATTATTTTTATGGGGAACATAATCTTTCTCCCATGCTGCACTTTTGCAAGTTAGTTTACATCAATTCTTTTAATGCTATTTATGGTTGTAAATTTTTTTTTCACAAGGCTTGGTCTCGTATCTTAGAATGTGTCTGTTGTAATCATGTGTTTCATGCTCATGCCGCAGGAATCGAGCAAGTCACTTGCGTGGGGAAAGGGGTTATGTGTGCCTCAGGAGCATACAGAAGATACCCAGGAAGAGGCAACAGCATATGATGTCACAAGTTTCATTGCCTTTTTCCCATAAAAATATCAGTTGGACCTTCTGAGGAGCAAGAACTTCAGTCACTTGCAAGCAGCAATCTGTCAGGTAGTAGTAGTACCATGTTTAGCTTAAGGAAATAAAAAACTGTAGCTGGGAGTTTTGAATGCTAGAATTCATGCATGAGAAGAATAGCAATGACTTACAGTTCCTTTTCACAAAATTTGCATATGTTGGGATCATGAATTGCTCAGATATAATCTAGATAGGTCACCTTGATGCCAGCCTCCTATATGAAATGTTTCTTAAGCTTCCAGCCTCATCTCTGATTTTAGCATCCTTGAATGTGATCATACACATATATGTTCCCTATAAGTGTAGTGTCTTCTCTGAACATCTTTGTATATGCTTACATTTGCAGAATATAGAGGCTCTTTATGAGCCTCAACACTAACCTTTAAACCTTTTTTTCTTCTCCTTTTTGCTTTTTATTTTCAGCAAATTACCAACCTTCATTTAAGAAACTGTGGAGGGACATCTTTGAATGGCCAATGCCAGTTCATGACACTTGATACGTTGGCTAAATGCAATAAATTTCTGATTCCATTCTTGTAGATTTGCCCTACTATGGTCATTCAATATGCACATGAATAAAAATCCAGGGCTCAACCAGATTTTGCATGTTTCTTCGTCAACCTTTCTTTTGTATGGCATCAGCTTATTTCTGCCATAAGGTGATGCAATAGCATAGAGCTCTACGCTTTCGCTTGGTTCTTGATTGCAGTTTCTGTTTTTGGATCTATATTTTGATTTTGGGCAAAGATTATCTTTTCATTTGAGGAAATATCCACTAGTGGTGGTCCTTCTTGGAACCTCCATGAACAACACCCCTCCCCTTTCCTTTCTTGGCCATTCATTTGCTTGTAAGCCCCATGACCAACGATAGAAGCCGATCGTAGGTTTAAATGATAGAAGCCAACGATCGTGTAGATTCTTTTTGAGAATTCATTTCCGAATATGATAATAATTGTCATTTCAGGATGTAAGAACGCAAATGTACAATCATTCATACGAGGGTCGATTACTGTGGACCATTAACAGAAGCCAACATTGCTCAAAGAATTGGCTCTTATTTTCCTTTTTTTTCTCTCTTTTTTTTTTCTTGCCTTGTTGTCAATAGGCAATAATTGACCATAAGAATAAATACATTTGCTCCCCCCAAAATCCTAAAATTTTATAAGTTGCGTTCAGCTACGAATGATTATGGCAGAGAGCCATGCGATCTCTCTCCGCTCTCTTTAAACCAACGTCTCCTCCCGCCAAAACAACCGTCATTACTCCCCGGAAGCCCACCAATGCCGCAGCCTCCAACGCACCGCCCTCTCGAAATCTTAAAGAAACCCACTTCATATCTCTCATTCACGCCTCCAAAACCACTCGCCAACTCCGCCAAATCCACGCCCAAGTCGTCCTCCGCGGCCTTGCTGCCAGCAGTCTCGTCACAACCCAGTTGGTATCTTCCTCATCTCTGCGCAAATCAATCGACTACTCCGTCGCAATCTTTGATCATTACCGTCCCAATAACTTGTTTCTGTTCAACGCTTTGATCCGCGGGCTCGAGAGTAATTCCCGTTTTGATGATGCGGTCTCTGGTTTCGTTTCAATGATGAGATCCGGCGTTAAGCCTGACCGCCTCACATTCCCGTTCGTTCTGAAATCCGTCGGGGCTTTGAGTTTGAAAAGGCTTGGCGGAACACTTCATGCTTTGCTCCTGAAGAATGGGTTAGAGTTCGATTTGTTCGTTGTCATATCTTTGGTTGATATGTATGTGAAAGTTGGTAGGCTAAAACTCGCATTGAAGGTGTTTGATCAAAGCCCTCACAGATTCAATGGCCGGAGTACGCTGTTGTGGAATGTGGTGATTGATGGCTGTTGTAAAATAGGGGACATGGGGAAAGCTAAGGAGCTCTTTGAGGCCTTGCCAGAGAAGAGCACTGTCTCTTGGAATAGTTTGATTAATGGGTTTTTGAGAAACGGGGATGTGGATCAGGCAGTAGAGGTTTTCAATGGAATTCCGGATAAGGATGTGATATCTTGGACTACAATGGTTTGTGGACTATCGCAGAATGGATACCATGAGAAGGCATTGAGCATGTTTTCTATGATGCTAGATGCGGGTGTGAGGCATAATGATTTCACCATTGTTTCTGCTCTTTCTGCTTGTGCAAAAGTTGGTGCCCTCGAAACAGGATCACATATACACGATTATCTTTCCAACAATGGTTTCCGGATAAATGGAGCAATTGGGACTGCTTTGGTGGACATGTATGCTAAATGCGGAAATATTGAGTCAGCAAGTCAGGTATTTGGAGAGGTGAAAGAAAAGGATATTCGTACTTGGAATGCTATGATATGGGGTTGGGCAATTCATGGACGTTTTCAGCAGGCAATGCTATGCTTTAGGCAGATGCTGTATTCAGGTATGACTTTGTAGCACTTAGCGGGATACCATTTGGTCTGATTTTGAGCTAATTTTTGAACCATCTGGAAGTGATTATATGCATCATACTTGCAGGTGTAAAACCCGACGAGGTTGTCTTTCTTGCCATAATAACTGCATGCGTACATTCTGGTGAAGCAAACCTTGGACTTAATATCTTTAACAGCTTGAGACTTGACTACTCCCTCGAGCCCAACATTAAACATTATACATTGATTGTTGAACTGTTAGGCAGAGCAGCTCGGCTAGAAGGAGCTCTTAGATTCATTGAAAACATGTCAATAGATCCCACTTCTGTGATATGGGGAACATTCTTCTGTGCTTGTAGGGCTCATAAAAATCTCAAAATGGCAGAATTGGCTGCGCAGAAGCTCTTGGAGCTTGAACCTAAGCATGCCATGAACTATGTTTTCTTGTCGAATGTTTACAATGCTGTAGGAAAATGGAAAGATGTGGACAGAATCCAACGATTGAAGAGGAAAAGAGGGTTTGCAAAAGATCCAGGGTTCAGTTTTATTGAAATAGATGGCCTGGTGCACAGTTTTTCAGCTGGTGATCATGCTCATCAAGATGCAAAAGCGATGTACGTGAAATTGGACGAAATAATTGCAGGTGCACGGCAACTGGGATACATGCCCGGAAATGAGTGGGCGGTACATGATATTGAAGTAGAAGAAACAGAAGAGACATCGGGAAGTCATAGCGAGAAGTTGGCACTTTCTTTTGGTCTAATTCGCAGTCCTCCAGGTATGACCATTAGGATTGCGAAAAATCTTAGAATCTGTGGGGATTGCCATTCTCTCATGAAGTATGTTAGTAAAATTTGCAAAAGGGAGATTGTCTTGAGAGATGTAAAGCGATTCCATCATTTCAAAAATGGGGCTTGCTCCTGCGGAGATTACTGGTAGGCTTGGCATATACAGAGTAACTTGTCATTGTTATTCATTGCAGGTGGTACTGATATGCCTTGCAGAAGGTGTTACATCAAAATAAAATTAAAATATGGTACCATATTGTTGAGATTTGATTGCTTATATCAACCAGACTTAGGTCCATAAATATGATGATTGTCTTTGTACGAGATTGCTTGCCTCCATCAAATTTAAACAATAATGCACCGCACTTTGTGCTGGTTGCACTGATCCACTGCCCCCCCCCCTTTTTCTTTTTTTTTTTTTCTCTTGAATGATTGAAACTTTGCGCGCAAGAATTGCAACTCATATGATGCTTCATAATGAGTTGACGCGTAACACTAACTCTGATGTTAATCCTAAAGGCTCAGTTGACTCTTTATTAATTATTTTCTTTGATCCAGTCAAACTGATTTTTGTTTTCTTTTTTTTTTCTTCTTCTCTGCGATGATGTTTCTCTGTACCTCACTTAAATTTTACTTAACATGGGAATTTTTTTATTTTTATTTTTGTAAAAATAGGAGATTCAATCTCCTAATCGTTCCAAAGTACGGAGACTTGATGGCTACTTGAAGTAACAAATGGTTAATAAGTTCCCTTTTTTTTTTTTTTTTTTCAAGCAAGTGTTTGATAAAATTCTTAAAGTTCAAACGACGCACACAGCAAAGATGGGCCCCACCTGGTGTTCTGGAACGAGGGTGTCTTTTGCCAAGCACATGAACCTATGGACCCTAAAACAGATGTAATTATTACGTCTTTTAGGTTTGAAAGCATAGGCAATGTGACGCCTTCCTGACACGTTAATCAAATCAACTGATGGTCATACACAGGGCATGTTAATTTTGAGTCCCCACATATTCTTTGTTATTTCCATTTCCATCATCACTGCATAACTATTTGACATTTGAAATTCCACCCCCCATCGAATCTAAATTAAGTTTAATTAATAATTTTTGAAGGGATTTTGGATCGATTTGAATGAGTCTAAGAAGATTATATATATATATATATATATAAAAGAAGAAGAAGAAAGTTTTAAGTTTGGCCCAAAGAATAAGCAGAACTCTGATGGGCTGAGTATGACCATTTTGTGAATGGACCGGATCGAAAGATGAGAGACAGTTTTGTCCTTTATAATAATAAAATAATATCTCGTGAGAGATAACTATTAATTAAAATTTTATATTTTCAATTTTAAAATCTTTTATTACAATCTTATTAAAAAGTATGCTTGTAACTTATAATTTAATTAATTTATTAATATACATATATAATAATAATAAAAATCTTTTCCTTGTAATATAATAATAAATAATTTTAATAAAGAGACCCTTTACAGTAGGGAAGGCAATAGAGAGCATTCCAGACCATCTGGGAACACATCAAGATCCATTACTAATAAATAAGTTTTAAAATATATAAAAAAGTGATATATCTATGAATAAATAATCAAAATTATAATATACTACTATTATTAAAAATTACTTATATGATTTTTTTATATACAAATAAATAAAAGAGACGGCTTTAAATTGAAACCAACAATTTCATTTGGAGTTTATTTTTATGTGCACGAAAAATGAGTGAGAAAAAAAAAATAAATAAATAAAGCTGGCAATTTTTATTTTTATCGTTCTTTCAGGTAAAGAATTTTTATTTTTATTTTGAACAAAAAAACAAAGGAAGAAAAGAAAAAAATCTGGCATTTCCTCGGAGCACCACGTTCACTTGCGATCCTCGTCTGCTTGCCACTGCCACTCTCTCTCTCTCTCTCTTATGGGAAAGAGAGAGAAACAACTGCCAGGAGAGAGAAAAAGTGAATAGTAGAATACAAATTCAACACCGTTTCGATAACCACCGCCACCGCTAGCACAAGAACTACATCTAATTTCATTCAGCCGCTTTCTGTTTGTGCGTAACTGTTTTGCGCATACGATTTTTGCACGCATCTCTTAAGATGGTGAAGAAGAAGACACCTGATTGGCTCAACAGCTCGCTCTGGTACACCGCCCCTACCACCACCACGACGGACGCCTCCGCCGATGAACGATCCCAACGCCGCGTCTCCATGCTCTCATCCGCCACCGATCCACCGGTCCCTGTTCCACCCCCGGCGGCAGTCATCAGAGAGGAGTCGAAGCCACATCCGCCAAAGCCGGAAGTCAAAGATCATAGAGATTCGCGAAACAGCATTACCGTCAACAATAAAAATAATGGAAACAATAATAGCAATAAAAGTTCTTGTGGTACAAAAGATGAAGACGATGGTGATAACGGAAGTCCCTCCGTCACCGGTCCCTCCGCGGAGGATATTTCGAGGCAGGCTCAGCTGTTGACTGCGGTTTGTTTCAATTAACATACTTAGTCACTTGCCTTTGTAGCTTTTTCTTTTGGGTTTTTTGGAGTGGTCTAATTCTGATTGTAGATGTGCATAATGTGAACTTAGCTGTCGAGGAAAGCAGTGAATATGGGGGAATTGAGGAGAATTGCGTCTCAAGGGATTCCTGATGGTGCTGGCATCCGTTCCACTATCTGGAAGGTGCTCCTCTCACTCTTTCTATCTCTGGATGATTTAAGATTGATTTCTGTTTTTCTGTTTTAGTCTCCGCTTGAATCTTGCTCTTAGTGTTTCTGATTCAGTTCTAATTGCTTGCCATTTCTCGAGATAGCACAAAAATAGTGGGCAATTGAGTTTTTGAAGATGAGTTTATTTGATCAAGAGAGCACTTTGTTAAGAGATGCAGACTCTTTGACGTTTGGATTTGGCATAATGTTGATGTTCAACCTGGGTTAATGATTTTTGGCAGCTCTTGCTTGGGTATTTGCCGCCTGATCGATCACTCTGGTCAACTGAATTGGCTAAGAAGAGGTCTCAGTACAAGCATTTCAAGGAGGAGCTTCTGATGAATCCTGTAAGTCATATATATGAATTTGCTGTCTTATGTTGGTGATTGAAATCCAGATATTCAAAATGACATGAGCAGTTAAAATGATCATCTAGCTTGTTATCCTCACTGTTGTTGAATTTCAGTTTCTTATTTTGCTTTACTGATAGGACTTTTCAATAATGGGTTGTTGGGAGCATTCAAATGTGTGACAGTGCTGTTGAATTACCCGGCAAAAGAGTGACAGTTGTGTGTTTATTTCTGCCGCTAGATAGGTCTTCTCATGTCTAGCTTATGCTAGCTTGACTTGTTCTACCCTTTGAGGAATTCTGATTCAAGCTAATGAAATGGGGAAATCTGTTTTGTTAGACCATGAGTATATGTGCTTCATTAATTACAATAATTAATTCCTGTGAAATTTTTTTTGATCTTTGATTGTATTTTTGGTGGATGCTTAGTCAGAAATCACAAGGAGGATGGAAAAATCCTTGGTTTACAACCATGACGAGCCAAAATCTGAAAGCACTGGGATGCTGTCAAGATCAGAAATAACTCATGGAGAGCACCCTTTGAGCCTTGGGAAGAGTAGCATCTGGAATCAGTTCTTCCAGGTATTGGACAAAAACTTTTTAATAGATGCACCAGCAATATCTAAAGTTACAAATGTCTTCTAGGTGAAATGAAAAGGAATCTGCAGGTTTCAAATATCTTCAATAACTGATAGGGTGCTTTTACTTTAATGGTGCAGTGTCTAGCTGGCATTGACATGTTTTGTTTTGGAGGGGGGTTGACATGAAACCACCATACTTTGCTACTTCTTGATCTTCTGTTTCCTCTTGAAGGAAATCGCTGAAACTTTGCATTCAGCTGAAATATAACAAGACTTATCACTCCAAATGTCACTTGTTGAATGGCCTTGACTGTAATAATGGAGCCTCCTTCTCAGGATTTCAAGATGTAGAAAACTATATTGATTAATATAGTAGTCTCTAGAAACATTGAACTTTCACTCAAGTGGTGGCTTGGTTTAGATGTTGATTGGAATCTTGGGACAGCATATTCTTTAAAGTGATAAATAGTAAAATCAATTAAGGTACTGCAATCTATTCATCTTTGGATTATCGTCACATGTTAATAGCATCTTCCCATGGCAAGTGTTAAAAATTTAATAAATGTTTCTGATGTAATAATTATCCCTGCAAGTATACAGTATTATTTGTGTCTTGGTAAGTTAATTATGCATGTATATTAGGATAGTTTCCTCTAGCCTCTAGGCAATGTTTACGGCATTGGTTTCTGCTGCTTAGAGAGTATTTTATATCGTGCAGTGTTTCAAAAAAAAAACACAACAAACAGCTGTTTTGCAGCATTTCTTTGAAATTTGTAACGCTGACCTTGGCATTAATAGGATTCAGAAATTATAGAGCAAATTGACCGAGATGTGAAACGCACTCATCCAGACATGCACTTCTTCTGTGGCGACTCCTCTTTTGCAAAATCTAATCAGGTTTGCAATTGTATTTCATTTTTGGCTTTGATATCTAAGAGAAACTTCAGTTGTGGCTGATAAATATGTCCCCTTTTTCTCCAGGAGGCATTGAAAAGCATACTAATTGTGTTTGCCAAGTTAAATCCGGGTATAAGATACGTTCAAGGGATGAATGAAATTTTGGCTCCACTATTTTATGTATTCAGAAATGACCCTGACACAGAAATGGCTGTGAGTATATATTAGTTTTCTTTCAGTTATTCATCTGCATGCTATTGCACAAAATTCAATGGAGAATAGAAGACATCATTGAAGGAAGACTTGCAATATAAACCTTGTCAAACAATAAATGGCATCCTATAAGACATGGCATGCCAGCAGAGCAATTTTTAGATTTCAAGAAATGATACTTTCGCTACATCATTCAGTTTATAGATTTTTGTTTTTGCTTCAATCTTGGCTTCTTGCTTATCAAAATTTTTTATGTTTAAGAAACATTGCCCCTAGTTGATTTCAGAATATTAAATTTGTGTTAACTTTTGGAGTGTATACTCCTTTTGAGCAACTAAACTCTAGCTAAACTTAACTGATTTTTGGAGTGTATACTCCTTTTGAGCAACTAAACTCTAGCTAAACTTAACTGATTTACCCCAAACTAGGTGGGTTAACTGTCTGCTGATTATTATTTGTGAGTTGGGTGATCTAAGCATTTTCATTACTACACCCCGGTGTCACTCTGGTATATGTAAATAAAAAGAAATTTATTCCACACTTACAGTTGGAATTTTCTGTTATATATGAAACAACCGATGCTGCTTGTCCTATCTTGTTCTGTTAATGATTTTCCATATTTAAGTAATGCAGGCCTGTGCTGAAGCGGACACATTCTTTTGTTTTGTTGAGCTCTTGAGTGGATTCCGGGATCATTTCTGCCAGCAGCTTGACAATAGTGTTGTGGGAATCCGTTCAACAATCACCAAATTGTCACAGCTACTGAAGGAGCATGATGAAGAACTTTGGCGCCATCTTGAAATCACAACAAAGGCAAGACATATTTTTACAGCATAAATTCATCTTCTTTATGGTGTGATCCTTCTTCTTGTTGTCATCTTTCTTGGAAAATTTTATTTGCTTGGGACAGAGGAAGGAATTTCACAAACCAACCCGATGATCTCCAACTCATGGCACTGTCCTTAGAATGCCTGTAGTTTAATGCTTAAACTTGTGTATTATTCTTAACCTGTTCAAATACATTGTACAGTGTCCTATTAAATGTATCAGATATAACAATGAAGCAAATGACTTTCAGAATTCAGTGCCACCTTTTTAACTTTCTTCCATGCGAAGCAGTACAGATTTTATTCAAATGGAAGATACATACCTAGAATCACTAAAGAAATTTAATGTGGCTGTTTGAGAAATATTTATTGTCTAGAGGAAGATATTTTTAGTCAGGTGCCAGCAACTAATTAATGGTTGGGGGTTTAGAAGATTTTACATTGTGTAAGAAGGCATTAATTGTCCAATAGGATTTATGGAGTTTTTCTGAAATCTCTTCTTGAATGCATCTTTTGCCAACAGTTTGCTTTGTAGTAATCTGTTTTTTGTATCAGCTTATTGCGATTAAGGGTTTCGTACCCCATGTGTTGGTTCCCCTAAGTATATAGCCTATGCTTTTCGCTCCAAAAAAATTACAAAATCTGTAGGGACAATTATCAAATGTTACTATGGTTCTATTGCTTTAGCTTGACTATTCTTTTTACACATTGCTTCTTTGTGATCGTAAAATTACAGGTCAACCCCCAGTTTTATGCATTTAGGTGGATTACTCTGCTCTTGACTCAGGAGTTCAATTTCGCGGATAGTCTCCATATTTGGGACACACTTCTAAGCGACCCTGAAGGTCCACAGGTAAAGTTTGCTCTGTATTCACTGTCTTGAAGCGATTTATTGCAGTCAAAATAAGGACCCCATAGACAAAAGCCTAGTGTTTTCCCAGCATTGGATGTTTGTGCACCATTATTATGTCAAAAATAAAAGACTTCTATTTAGGAAGATACACCATATTCCATGGCTGGTTTATTGATGGGGCTCTATCTATGTAATGCATCCAAGTTTGTTATGTTGTCTCTGAATGGCCTGCACAAATGGTGGAGGATGAGGTAAAAGGTGCATGCTAGAATATAATTTGACAGTCCAGGTAAATCTCATCTAAGGTACTTATTATGTGTGATACATGTATTTAGTAACTTAACCCCACCCCACCCCACCCCACCCCAAACCTTAAAGAAAGCGAAAAAGCTGAAAGTTCTCCCTACCTCTTCCCCTGACCCGTCTGTCGCAGTCCACTTTGGTGCCATCTTATTGCTTGTAATTAATGTGTCAAATGTTCTATAGGAGACTTTGCTTCGAGTATGTTGTGCAATGCTAATTCTTATCCGGAGACGTATCCTGGCGGGGGATTTCACATCTATTCTCAAGCTGCTTCAGAATTATCCTCCGACAAATATCAGTCATATGCTTTATGTTGCAAACAAGTTGCGAATTCATCCATTAGGCTAACCCTTGTCATCACTTTTTCCTTTTATGTTTCCCTTCTTCATGTTTATTTTCTTTCTCTCGTTTGGAAAGTCATAGCTGTAAATCAACGGGTGCAGATGTTGGTCAGAAACAACTACTTTTAAGTGTAGGGGATAATCTCATGTCTTGTTTCATTGGTTGTCATCTTGATGGAATACATCTTTTCTTGTCTCCAGTGTTGTTATAGATGAAAACCATGGTCCTGTATTTAGCTACTTGTTGGTTTCGGTTTATTTTTCCTGACATAAAATTTAAAATAACTCGTTGAAGATCTATGAAGTAAAAAAAAAATAATAACTTTTTGTAATTGCATATCCATTTCTTTTGCAAAATGAAAAACAAGGACTAACAACAAATGGATCCAAGGATCTCTAGAAGAATCTGCGTCGTGGAAATCCTTATTTGAAAGAAACTAAAGACGGTATGACAAAATTGTGCAATGTGCCCTTTTAAGTGCAAGGAAAGATTAAAAGAAGGTATAACCCCCAATTGGGAAAATGATGAGTGGATCTCATATGGTTGCTACCTAGCTTGAACCTGTGAATGCATTCTGTATTCCAATCAAAAAGTTGATGTTATGTTTTCTTTCATATTTGTAATTGAAAACCCCCCAAACTTATTAGAATAATACATTCGCCTCCCTTACGAGCATTAAAATTACCAATATGTACTATAGTCCACCAAAATTAGATTTTGGGCCCAAGCCCAACTTGAAATCGACACCTCGTCTAGAACCCGCCTCGTTTTCTATTCTCTGACTCCACTTTGCAACCCAACTTACGTTTATAAAAGTTTCGTCATGTTCACTTATTTCCCCGCCCCAGAGACGCATGTTATTCTCCGGCGGGAAGCTATACTTTTTAAATTTTAATTGTTGACTCTCTTTTTCAGACCCATGAAATGCAACAAAATCGCATATGTTATAGAGAGTTCTTCTAACCTCCCACATTAAGTGGGAATGTGGGAGAGGTGTAAAACAAACCACCCCCCCTTTCTCCTGTTTAATGACCTGTACAATAGCCTCTCCATGGTTATCAACTAACATTCAATCACTGATTGTTTTTGTGCTCAAAAAAGCAGAATTATTTTAGCACACTGGACTCAGATTTAGTGCAGAGGCAAGAATTCAGTTGCTCCAAAATTAAATAAGATTCATTCGATATTAGAAATTTAGCTTCTTGTTTTCACCTTCCAGAGTAGAAATAAAACTGCTGGTCACACAAAGATTCTTTTTCACCAAAACACAAAATAATAATTATACAACTCAAAATTAACCAAACTCCCACGATGATGTCAACATTCAGCTATAATTAACAACCATTAAAACCACCAAAAGCACAAAAAATTGTTGTCACTATTGTATCCTTGTACCTACCTATCAGGGAGGAGGGGGGAAGGGGAAGAAGCCATCCTTTGTATACAGAATCTTTCACTGGGTTTTTGGCTTTTGAACCTTCACATACGGGAGAAAACCCATGAAATTGATGACTTTTGGATTCCATCCCAACTGCTGAGCACGGCAAAACATCAAGAATGTGTTTGCAAAATATGAACTGAACCCCATGAAAATGTGCCATAAAGCGTGTCCCTGAGGGTTAAAGTACCACTGAGAAATCTCCTCACAGATTAGGCGATCAAATAGCCAACAAAGACTCGCCATAATTATGGAAACCAAGTATAATCTTGCAAACCACTTTGCAGATCCATCTCTAGTGTAGATGTAATATTTGTACATCCTTGGGATGCAGAGAAGACAAAGTATCAAATAATGCACCTTGAAAACGATTCCAAAACGAACCACTGCATGCATAACTGCAAATCCAGCTCCATAGAGAAACAAGAAGGTTGGCATAGTACTTCGATAGTGCCAATCAGGTGAATAAAGGATATAGAAATACAAAAGCAATTCCCAGACCATTGGTGTTTCATCACCTTGCCGCTGCCTGAAAAAGAAATGAAACATATTATTGCTTAGATCAAAAGTTTATTGAGGCCAAATTATTCAAGGGAGGGAGGCCTATAAACAATAAAAATATAAGTCCCAACTTCTGCTTGGAAACATAATACACAGGCATATTCACTCATTTAAAAAGTTTTCTAATAAGCATAAAAAAGTACAAGGAGGCAATGAACTAATTCCCTGGTACTGAAAATTTTGTTTAAACAAATAAGGAAAAAATAGGCATGACTAGTTTTCACTTCCCAGGAAAGGAAGTAGAAAATTTTGTGCCTGGCAACATAGTGTCTGAAAATTATAAAAATCGGCAATGGTGCCCCCATTAAAGCATCTTTATTGGATCCCACCAAAATTCATGACATGTCACATGCTATATTCCAACAGCAATACAGAGGTGATATGAACCCCTCAATATCATTTTGTGGGACACACATACTTTATCCAGCCAAAGCGTTGGATAAGTACCATTCATGCCCTTACCTTGTTTAAATCACTTCAAAGTTGCAATTTTCTAGGGCATTCATTGTAATTACAAACTTGCCTTTGTGAGGTCAGCAAAGGGAAAAAGACAATGCTGATTTCACATGATGGCATGCCATCAAGTCATCCAAAGGTGTAGAAAATTAACATTTTACATAAAGGACACAATCCTATCTCACCAAATGCATTTTATCATATTATAATATTAATCTAGATAACTAAAACATCTCAGAAATCAACTCATAAAACCTTAGTAAATAAACAAAGGAATTACACAGCCAATCACAATCACAATAATGTTGCATTTAACACATGGTAAATTTAGCAAATTTATGTGAAATGTTAAGTCACATATTCAAGTTGGGGGTAAAACCAGCAAAGGCATTAAAACATTAGTGAAAACAACTAAAGCCAACTATTAGATGGAACTAATTAATTCATTTCCTGATTTCTTTGAAAAAGGGTGTCCTTAAATTGGAGGAGGGCAATAATGCTCGCCCTATTGCCCACAAGTAACTACAAATATCCCCTAATGACTGCCCACTCAAACATCATTTCTGATGTTTCCTCCCATGAATCAATTCAATAAATCCCAAATCTTGAATGGAATACATCAAACGTTTTGAATACGCAAAAACATTGGTAAACAAATTAAAAAGTGAATGACTAACCAGGTTTTCAACAAAATAGAGAGAGAGAGAGAGAGGAAAAAAGGGGATTACTTACATGTGTTGCAATGTAGCATGGTATAGCATACTTCCAATGGCAAGTACAATATTAGATATGTGAAGTACAGTAAATCTCTTCTCAAACCGTTGCCCCAAGGCACTTATAAGACCAATGAGTGCAAAAATAATGCTTGGGATATTTGATATGGTATTGAAGAATTCTGCAATATAAGAAGAATAGGCATAATTTTTCTCACACCAGTCAGTAGATGTTACAGGACCCCAAAAGTTTGATATTCCTTCCGCCATGCTTCACTTATAGGCCAAGGAGTGCGTGATGATAAAATTGAAGTTTCTGTCAGGGGACAGCGGAGGCCATAACCTGCAGTACAAGCAGAGATAAGGGAATTCCAATTACTAACACAACCCAAACCATGAAAATGATAAATTCAACCTCAATATCCAAGAAACATCTGAAAAACAGCAGAAACTTTGAATGCCAGTCTCAAATTATCTAACATTGCAAAGAAGAAGTGCCTTATCATTAGCCAAATAGATTTGACAAACAAGCATCCATTTCCATTTTGTTAAGAAATAAACATATGTAAAAGTAAGAATCCATGAAATTGAGCCACAAGTCACAGGCCAAAAGAATATCAAACCAAACTGCAAATTCAGATCTGACCCCATATAACCTAACTTCAGAATGCTGCTTGTTCTTCTTTCAACTGTTCATAGCGGAAAAAGAAATAACATACTAAGTGCTTTCCTTTAAGTGTGTTCAGGTAAAGGAAAGCTATAGCAAACATGTTGAGATGTTTACCTCTTGACACATTTATGTTAGTAACAAGTTTAGAAGGCAAACATATCAGAGTCTCTGTGTCTCTGTCAGTGAGAGAGAGATTTCAGTCAAAATTAGGAGTACAACATATTAATCTGTGTGTGGGTTCAAAGGGAGAGTTGCAGACACATGTTTATTTAGCAAATATTTTAATTTTATAAAAGAAAAAATATCATTTGTCTAGCTGGGGGCAATAAAACTAAAAAAATACAAAGGAATCTAGGAAAACAACATTTGAAGACAACCTACTTGATATATACTAAAGAAACTCATTCAAAATAGCCAGGACATCATAAGTCAAAAAATCTCATATCTAAATAGAGGCCAGCTAACTTAGCCGAGATTCTCAATAGGTCGAGCCCCATGAGAGCTGGGTTTGAATCCCACTCACAGACAGGATGGGAGTGGGATGGCAAGGGGAGGTCCACTGCCTGTTTTGCAACCCAAGCAGCCCCTTTGGGTCTACACTGGACAAACAAACATCAAATATCAAAAGCAACAGCAACAACACAACTATGCCCCAACAACTATTCAAGTACCCACGAGAAACAATGTAATACATTTAAGCACAATGCCAGAAGCCTCACCACTATTATAACACATACATCACACAACAAATCAAGAAACAACCCTAATTTCACCTCTCAATCTCACCAGTCAAATACGCATTCAGGCTTAAAACATGCTTCAAAGGTGCGAGAATCGGCTCTCTCGCTTCCAGTTATTGACAACACAAATAGAAACCGGCGTACGCGCGCGCACACACACACATAAATACACACATAAACTGTGCCCAAGCAAACATAACGGATTTTTAGCCCCCAAAAAAAAATCCAAAAAAAAAAAAGGGATTAACTAACTAAATAACTAACTAACCATTCGTTTTCAAAACCAGATAGATCTATGTGGATGACGATGCATTCTCTCTCTCTTTCTTGATTTCGCTCTCATGTATCCCTACGGCTCCATTTTGCTTCTTTGTTTTTCTTACTCTACTTGATCTGCATTCCCAATAAAATTATAACAAAAAATAACGACGAAAAAGAAAGGAAGGGAACCGCCGCTCGCCGGGGCTCTGTTGCTTGGTTGTGGTAGCGGCGTTGAATGCAATTGCTTTGCTTTTAGGGCTGGCAGAGGCCGAGGCTGACGCTGAGGGCGGAGGAGCACGCGAGTGGCGACACGGACGCGGCCATCTTATTATGGGAAAATCGTTCTTTTATTTTTTTTATTATTATTATTCTTTTTATTAGTGATTAAAATGTTGCCAAAAAACGCGTTCTTTTTCTGGGCCATGCGCGTTCGTTCTATCTCTGTGTGTGTGTGTGTGTGTGTTTTTTTTTTTCTTTAAATGTATTTATTTTGTTTTAAGTGGAGAAAATTTTTATTTTATAAGAAAAAAAAAAGGAGGTCAAGTTTAAACAAGACTCGCAGAATAAGGAATTAGGAATGCTTACAAGTGTTTCAATGGGCCATCCTAAAAAGGCCACTTAAAGAATCCAAAAAAGAAAATTATTCTTTAATAAAGAAAAATATTGGTAAAGCATAGCACGTGATAACATATTTGTTTTATTATTATTATTATTATTATTGTTACATTTTTTTTTAATTAGAAAAGAAAAAAAAAAAAAGTAATTATACCTAGAATTTGAAATCGAAATTCAAATTTCACTCTCAAAACTTTATGCTTTGAATTGAGTACACCACTTTCCTACATTACAATAAATCATTAGTTTAAGAGTTGTCAGCGGCTTAGAGATCAATTCACCCTCAATTTAATTGTTTACTTTTTGGGCTATATGGCGTGAGACATGAGCCTATATTCTAAAAAATGAAGCTTTCTTAATTAATCTAGGAAATATTTTTTTTCACTAAATCCAATGAAATGATAGACCAAATCTTTTTACATACTCTCCTTTTAAAATATTTAATAATAGATTAGTTAACTCTAATATCACTTTATTAATAGGTTATTACTCTATTCTAAAAATCAGTCAAATACATTAATTCTCTGTCTAATGTGTTCAATTATCTCATGTGTAAAATTCAATAGCATGTGACTGTAAATCAAATCTTGAGCGAAATGGAAATCACTCAATTATTTTCACTTTATTATCCTTTTTAAAATCAGTCTAATATGAACAATATATACCCAAAATTTGCTCTTAACATTTGGATCATTTACTTATCTCGATTGTAAAAACAAAAGGTATCCTCAATTGTTGTCTCCTTTTATACTTTACGTCCTCTATCCTCTTACCTGCAATACCTACTAAACCTACTAAATGGCGCATAGTAACATTAACCATCAGTCGATTACTAAACCTGCTGGGGTAATAATCTTAACAGTTCCTTTGCTAGTAAAGGGCAGTTTTTCACCTTTCATTTTCAGGGAAAAACAGTTTTATATTGAATGATAAGTGGGGTGGCAATCGATAACAATATTAAAATAATGTCAAAATTTGGGCATTTTCTTCATCCTTTACCATTCAATAACTCAAGGGATCTACTTTATCGAGCCACTATGAATCGATGCAACCTTACATACCCCAGCAGACGTGGTGAACGGAATATCTTTGTAACAGGCCACCAGATCTGCATTAGTTTGCAGATCCACTTGCAGCGTCTCCCATACCTTCTTCTTGGGGTTTAAGACATCATCCGGCTCACCCTCAAACCCAAGGAATGTAATTCTTTCCCCCACAGCAGCAGATTGAGGCGGCTCCACCAATTCAACCTGAAAAAATGCCAGCATTAATGGCATCACATCAGCAATTATACAGTCATTCAGGTTGCCCTTGTTAAAGAACCAATCAAACCCAAAACCCCAAGTGGCTGGGTTAGCCTCTGCTATTGCTTCATTTATTAGCCTCTAATTCCTACCTTAACCAAAGGGAGCACAATATTCAAGGCATTAGCTATAATTTTTCGTGAAATGAGCAAGAGTGATATGCATCAGAAGGTCAAAGTAGGTTCCCCAGAAGATAGAAGCATTGAAGATATAAACTATACTTTTTTAACTGAAAGGAGCATATATAATCCCAAAGGAACTTGAAAAGATCATCACAAGTTTGCTTGCCTTCGTGTGGTCGCTGCTGGAAGCAGCAAGAACCATAGCTTGCGACTTAATTCCCCTCATAGTTGCAGGCTTTAGATTGCAGAGTACGCAGACCTTCCGATTCTGCACAATTAAACATAAGAATCACTCAGCAGGCAACCAATAAGCCCAGCCTGGTATAATGTAAGCTACCAGCCTGGTATGCACTTTCCAGAACTAAATAATGTACCCTACAATTAAGATCCGTTGGTGCATATAACAAGTACCTGCATCTCTTCAAGAGGTATATATTTGACAAGTCCACTAACAACCGTACGAGTTTCTCCTCCACCTACATCAATTTCTTCCACATACAGCGAATCAGCATCAGGATGCTTCTGAGCTTTCTTTATTAAACCAACACGAATATCAAGTCTTGTGATGGAGATTTCTGGTTCAACAGCACCCTTCGGTCTGGCTTCAGCAGCTTTTTTTGTCTGCTTCTTCTTTCCACTAGCATCTGTCAGTGAAAAGAAAAGCTAAAATTAGTGGAAAATACTCAGAAATTTGCCAGCCACTGTTCCATATGGTTAGGGTACACCATCAAACATACAACATTCCCAGTAGGAAAAATAAAAGCAATGTGGGAAAATCAACCCTATGGTAAACACCACATTTCAGCAAAACCACACTTCAATCCATGGAGAGTCAAAACCGGGGTCTAACAGATAGAGACTTGTCAATCAATACTAAGAACTTGTCAAACAAGAAGTCAAGATAAGGGATGTAATTGTTCTCTAAATTGCAATGATGTAAGCTTGCATTTCTGCAAAGACAACTCATGAAGGAAACAGTGAGAAGCTCTCATCAACGGATGTCTTCAATACTTCTTAGCCTTCTAGCCAGAGTAACACCAGGATGGCATGACATCTTACTTCCAACAAGACCATCAGCACCAATACATCCTAAAGGAATTTTAAAACAAAACAGCTGTAGCTAAGGATACAGCCACATGCCAAAAAGATTCTAGGAATAATATACTGAGACACCACATGGAAAACTTTGCATGAACATCAAGAAGGATATCAGTCAGTCAGTCAGCAAGGATACCAGCACACCCAACCAGATTCAAAACTAAACATATTCAAATGATAACAACACTCCATCCTCAACAAGCTTATTGGTCATAGTTCCAAAATTATGAGAATCAGTTACCTGAAATCTTAATGTTCTTCATTTGCTTGGCAACTGCATCTTGTTCCCTCTCTTTCCTATCAGCTTGACTTCCAGAAAATTTTTTCCTGAAGAAATCCACTTCTTCATCTTTCTGTAAACACATGAGATGTTACTTAAGTAATAACAAAAAGAAAGGTATCACTAGGCCTGATTCCTTATAACCAATGCCAGCAAACACTGACACAAAAGACACGCGCACACAAACAACTGATCCTCACTTAAGCTTGTTCACACGCAAACACAGGGCACAATTACTATACCAGTTCCTTGAACAATGGCACTGGTGTCCCAATTTTGTGGCCAGCAGGTATGATTTCCCAAAGTCTTTTTGCCCTATTAATTCCTCCCTTTTCATCAGAAAGTAAAGCTTGTTCAAAGGGCAAATCAAGCTGCCTGAACACCTTACAACAACAGAAAATAATGGTGTCTCAGCATGGATGATTAGATCAAACAAAATTAGACTAGTAGGGCAAAATTTCTAAACAGCCACACATTGATCCACAGGGCAGCTAAATTACCTCAAGAGAGAAAGATGGTATGAAGGGTTCCAATAAGCCAGCAAGAAGATATACTAGTCCTACTGAAGTCCTAATAACTATGCAACAAGAGTGTTGGTCTTCTTTGTAAAGCCTCCAAAACTGGCTTTCCTGAAAACAAAATGGAAAAGAAATCCATTTGGTAGCCATCCAAACAAGATATAATCATGAATCATAGCTATTAAAGTGCTTCAGACTTACTTGGAGATATGCATTCCCCTCACTAGATATGCTCATTGCAATTTTCAGTCCTTGCTTTAGTTTAACCTAAGACCATTGTAAACAGGCTAGTGAGGCAGATAATAAGTTGTGCATGAATGATGCAAGATGGAAACTTAGAATATATATATATATATATATATATATATATATTTGTTAGGCATCAACAAAACTACTCAGCAAAACACCAATACCTTCTCCATGGCTTCTAGGTATTGCTCCACATGTTTACCAACTTCCTCAGCCAATTTCTTTGTCAAAGGATGTGAGACTGCGTCTGGAGCATCTGGAACAAAGGAACCATATCCCACACCTGTAGATTCAAATTGTTACTTCAGATAGATGTACAGACAAAGGGAAAGAATTTATGTTTTCCTTTGTTAACCAGAAGGCCAAAGGATTTAAAAATCAATGCTATAGTACAAATGATCATTTGAAAGTTCAGGCATATCAGATGATTGAATATCCCTATCACAAAAAAATAATGAAAGAAAACAGCAATTTGGTGAGGTGAAGATTCTAAAAAAAAAACTTCGTTGATGCCCACAAGGCTTGAAATTTGCAAACATGCCTCAATTGAATTGGTAAAAATTTTGTCCTCCTGATAGTAACAAAGAGAAAGAGGTCATGCATATATCAATTTGAAATAGAAAACCATATTATTCCCTAACAAATCTGTGACCAATTTATACCATTGCCAACATGAGTTGCTTGGGAGACAGACTAGCTGATCAACCAACAATTCCAGAAAATTAATAACTGAATGCTAGGGAGCTCCCTTACCCGGAGGTTTTGCGAGGAAGCTCAAAACCCGATTAATAAAGTTGCCCAAATTATTGAGCAACTCATTGTTAAGTTTTGCTTGTAAATCAGGCCATGTAAATAGCGTGTCCGACACCTAATTCACAATTCACAGAAGTAACAAATTTGTGTTTTAGCATTGCATTCCAAAGTACTGAACAGTACTAGAGTGTTTGTGGGAACAGGATTACCTCTGGTCTATTAGTTAGCAAATAATATCTCCACACTTCTACAGGGATGTTGGTGTCTTTGACATCATTCCCAAAGACTCCTATTCCTTTACTCTTGGAAAACTTTCCTGCAGAAGCCATTGACATTAACAAATTCAAGAAGATTAATGGTCAACCATCATCTTCGTTAAAATATAAGGCATTGCATCTCTTTCTTGTCTGAATACATTACAATGGACAAATTATAGCATATGTGCTACAATTCATATGGTTTTTGTACCTGCTTCATAATTCAAGTATTCAGTAACACTTATAGTTTTCATCAATGTCCAATTTTCATCAGTTCCAAGAAGGGTAGATGGAAACATCACCTGAGAGAAGGAGATAGTTACAGAAACTGAAGATGGGTATGAGTATTTACAAATAAAACTAAACAGCACCTATATGGTCTAAATCTCATTATATAACTCATTTACGCAGATCACCAACTGATAATTCTGCAGAATAGAGAACCTACTGTATGAAATGGTACATTATCCTTTCCCATAAACTGATACAGCTCCACATTTTCAGGGTTCTTCCACCACTTTTCCCAATCAGGAGTGTAACATGAAGTGATTGAGACATATCCGATAGGTGCATCAAACCAAACATAGAACACCTACAAAAGAACATAAATAGAACTCACAAGACACACTAATCCAAGTAATTTTCTGAAAAATAAAATAATGAGTCCATTGAAGCCCCAACAAAGGTGGTGCCATCATATGTACATTGGATCTATATAAGAAAAAGATGGATGTTTATGGTCAACCACAAAAAGGAGGGAAAAACTAGATAATCCATGAACTATAATGAGCAGGCTGCCCATCTAGATTAGACCAAGAATAAACAGCATCAAATTAATTTCCACAGGTAGTTAGGTTGCCTTACAAGCACTATCATTTCATAAAATCTAATAAAATGTGAGCAAATGAACCCTATCATTAAAAAAAAAAAAAAAGAACAAAGAAAATTGGACAGATAAGCCACAAATGGACAATAATCAGAATAGAAACAAAAAGATAGAGTTTAATTATTAACCTTGTCTTTGTATTTCTCATGTGGAACTGGTACCCCCCACTTCAAATCCCTGGTAATACATCTTGGTTTCAGTCCTTCTTTAAGCCATGCATTTGTTGCTTGAATAGCATTCTGGCTCCAAGCTCCAGCTACAGATGTGTTCTCAATGTACTTTACCAATTTATCCTTCAGCAAAGGAAGCTCCAAAAACAAGTGATCTGTATCACGAATGTGCGGAGCAGATTTACAAACCTGTTGCACATCATTACAAATGCAATTGTCAATACGATAAGCCATAAAGCCCTTTTTTTCTTGGCTATGTAAGTGAAAGGGAGTATCTTCAATAATCTGTTGCTTGCTAATATAAGCTGAAAATTAATTCCACTCTGTAGTCAGAACAGAAATTCTGTTGACAGCTGCTCAAGAAGTCTCAAGAGAAAGAAGCACTAACTTACCAACTCAGCTTCCATTTCACCTTCAATATTCAGATTTGCAGACTCCTCATTTGAGTCATAAAATTATCAGGTACCAGTTCAGTAATTCTAGTTCTAAAGGCCCTTTAAATCTAGACAATAACTCAAGATAAAAGGAAGTATGGTCTAAGTTTTCAACATATTTATTTTTATACAAGGTCATGTTACACATTTCAGACCCAAATATCAACTGGGATGGAAATAGCATAGTAATGAAGGTTGCAAATAGTGCGTGATTGTGTGCTTATGTGAGTGTGTGAGTGTGTGTGTGTGTGTGTGTGTGTGTGTGAGAGAGAGAGAGAGAGAGAGAGAGATGATACCTTGCACCGAGGGTCTTTTAACTCTGTCGGATTCAAGAGCTTTCCACAATTTTCACATTGATCCCCTCGTGCAGAATCGTAATTACACCCTTCAGTTGGACAGGTACCCTCCACAAGCCGATCAGCTAAGAACCGTTTGCATGTGTCACAGTAAAGCTGGGTCATGTCAAGAGTTAACATGGGCCAAGGTGCATTTCACCAAGTATGACAATAATTTGGTAAAACGTGGTAAGGAATGAGATTCATGAGTCCTAAACCAAGCCAGCCTAGAACCCCTTACCTGCTGCATTGTGTTCTCTGAGAGCCAATTGTTCTCCAACAACTTCTTAAAAATGGCTTCACAAACTTCAGTCTGTTGAGGAGATGATGTGCGTCCAAATTCATCAAAACTTATGTCAAACCATTTATAAACGTCCCTATGGACTGCATGATACCTGGAGAGGAAATTTATGAGTGTTGAATTAACTCCAGCAGAAACATCAGAGACAGTAAGAAACCACAAAAAAAGAATCCAAAAGAAAGCAAAAGACATTTATACCCAAAAGGCTATTATTGACACACAACAGAGCAAGCCAGTCTCATAGCCGCCAATCAATCCTTCCTTGGCCTCATAGAGTACAATATAAGAAAATATTCTGATTTGCTAAATTTGAGGTTCAAATTTGAAAGGTATTTCAAATTAAAACATTAGACACAAAGTTTAAATACATTAAGAACAACCAATTTACTGACCAGTCCCAAACTAACAATGAATTTCAGTAAAACCTACACCAGAAGACATTCATTCATAAAATTACTCTACAATGGGTTAAACCTTACTTGTCACAAATCTCCTTAGGGGTACAATTTTCCTCCATGGCCTTGGTCTCGGTGGCCGTTCCATACTCATCAGTACCGCACATGTAAATTGCATTGTAGCCCCGTAGTCGGCAATAACGAGCAAACACATCCGCACTCAACACACCTTCCCCAAGCAATAATAATCCAGTAAATGAAACAGTTAAAAAAAAAACGAAAATCCAAAAATGATATCGCCAAAAAGAAAAAAAAAAATTGCTACGAAAATAAAATTCTCGAGTTCATTCATTTCTCTTTCTTCTACTCCTTGAAGCCAAAAATTAAAATCATTGTCTGCACACACACGCACGCACGCACGCACGTGCATAGAGCAAGAGAGAAGAGAGACGTTACAGCCGATGATATTTCCGAGGTGAGGGACATTGTTGACATAAGGCAAGGCGCTGGTGATGAGGATGTTTCTCTTGCCGGGGATTGGTAGCTTCGGGACCGTCCGATCACCGATTGACGCCAAAAGATCACCCATGACTTTTGAGCTCTAGGGTTTATAATCTTCCGCCTCTAAATTCAGCCAAACACGGCTTTTCTCTTCGTCGGAATCTTTCCAGCGTAGGAGCAAGCCACGTGGCATGCAGAGAGGCGCGCCGAAAGAAAGAGCGAGAGCAAGAGAAAGAAAGATGGGGAGATAGAAGGGGGGGGGGCTTCAGCCGGGTTTAAGGCTTCCGTTTGCAGGCGACAGTGGTAGGGCAAATCAACTTTTGCTGATTCGTTAATTACCCTCTGTTTTCAGAAGAAGTTACGAGCATGTCCATCAAATATCTGTGGGGGGGGGCATTTTTGTGAATGAATTTTTTAAGTTATTATTATATCATATTAATATATAAGTCGCATTTACATTTTCCTCTAAAAAAAAAAAAAGAGGTCAAATTTAAAATAACTCAGACGAATCCCAACAGAATAAAAAAAAAATGTAATTAATTAATATAAACTGAAATTAAGACAATTGGATATTGTGAATGTGATATTGTTACATCTTTTATTTTTTACCTCTTTCAATGCCCTTCGGGCATCAGGGCAGATAACCATGCAACTGTAACACGTTTGTCTCCTATAACTTCATTAGTTGTAAGAGGAGGCCTAAGAGGATGCACAAAGTTGGAAGTAAACGAGTTTCCTGAAAATTCATGAAAATTGAAAGCCATGCACTTGCTTCAGCTGCATGGCTAACCAAGTCAAGTGACCCCATAACAACAACCAATGGGCTTGTTCAGCTTACTGTTGTGGGGGCACTGACTACCTGTGAGAGGAGTAAGAGCTGTACCAAGATATCGGCAGTAAATAATTTACCAGAGAAGTTTGTTCCAATTGGCTTTAGTTTTTAACCAAGAAAAAGAAAACGAGGCAAAGCCGCCTGTTCCCTTGTGTCATAACTTCAATTTACCAAAACTCGAGAATATGGAAAACCAGGGAGGGAGGATGGTCAGCACCCCTGCAGCATTGTTCAAAAGAGTTTTGTACTTTGACAATGTCTATGAAGAAATATTTAGCAGCCTCTGATTGCTTCCATCTTGGATTACCTTAACCCAGCAAAATTTGCATCACATCTATCTTTATGAGACAGCGGAGCAAAGAGACTAGGAGAGTGCAAGAAGAGACTAGGACCCCTACAGACCATGTTTTCTTTTACAACACACAACAAGCATTTTGCAACCATGCTCGAGGAATTGGATGTGTGCTTGCTACCGCTTTACATCCCGGTGGAAGCTTTTGAAAGATGCTTCAAAGCATCAGCTATGTCATTCGCAGTTGCATTTCCACTAAGGTGGGCAACCAGAGGGCTCTCGTTAGGAACAATGTCGTCTCTGAGGTCTGTTGCTCCTGACAGCTCTTCAGAACCCTTTGGAACCACCCCCTCCATTATTACGGTCTTGTGAGCCCCAGATATCATCTCGTCATAATCGGTATCCCCATTTTCACCAAGAAATACGAACATATTGGCAACGTTCAGTCTCCAGCGAACAAAAAGGTACCTGATGATAATAATCAAAAGGACACAGAACTCATTATCCTCGTCTAATTAAATTATCTCCCATTTAAAGTCCACAAGAGTTGACCCAAATAAATTACTATTTCATAAAACAAGATTGCTTAAGCAAAGCATCTTGGAAAACACATATATAATGATCCTGTCAGTTTGGGATCCTGATAAGAATGCACTCAGTGGCAGGCCAAGAAGTGTGATCACACCCACAGAGGAAGGAAACAGAATGGTTTTAATCCATGCAGAGCCATTGACAAAGAGCAGGCTCAATAATCGTGAAACCTTTTCCCTGTCCTAGCATGTAAAGTGACCATGAAAGTTCGTACAGTGAGCTGGAACACAATAATCGGTTGTTCAATGCTCCAAGACAATTTAAAATGGTTTCATTAAGATCCCAACCAAACTACAGTAGTTGTTAAAGAATTGCAATATGGTCCTGTACTTACAGTGACCATACCTGAGTGCCAGTGCCCGAGATGCAAGAAGAGGGATAATTTGCATTCTTGATGAGTTCCTGCAATACATTGGATGACAACGAAGACCCCGCATCCTAAGCTTCTCTCTTAAATCATAAACTTTCCATACCTGCAACAGCAATTCATTATGAAAATCCACCAACAAAATACCAAATAACAACCGTTCACTAATAAAAAATCATCACCTACCTGACTGTGATCCTTAATCAAGTATGCAATGCAATGTGAATTGCTTGATGTCACATCGTCTTCCATGAGACTTGAACAAGCACTAGATTTTTCCTCGCCATCATGCATGTTCATCAGCTTCCAGATGGTTTTCTTTAGTCCTTCACAACCCCACCGGTAGTCTATATGTGATGCATAATCTGGGTCAGGAAGAAGCTTTCCATCTTCTTCGGTGTAAGTGCCAGGATAATACAATTCACTTCCACTGCTACAGATCAATGCATCAAACTCATTTACTTGAATCTTGGCCGATGATAAGAAATCTACAGTTTCTGACAATGGCATAGCAGTTGATAGAGCAAGTCCTGATACCCTTGCAAATTGTGAGTCCATCCGAACAGCCTTCATTATTTCTAGCACCATCTGAACCATCTTCTTATCAGGAGACCCCTTATCATCATAGCAGTCAAGAGCCACAACAATAAGTCTGCGTCGCCTCCTTAACATAGGATATTTGCTGACAAAAGTCTCGTGCTTCCCACTTTCGGTATCTTTTTGGCCAGATTCTGGTTTCTTAATCTTGCTTAGAACCTTTTTTACTTGGTCTTGGATCTCTGGGTCACCAGATTTTGCAGATGAATAGTCCAAAGATCCATTCAGTGAGGTCTTTTCTCCATCAACTGAGAGCCTAAGGGACATATCTTGCACATCCTTCAGAGAATCATTAAGAGATGACTCTTCAGCAGCCATCTCATCCTCTGGTGTATCGGTTTGCCATAAAGGGTGCCGCATCCGGCAAGCTGCTACCCTGGTCAAGTAGGTGCGGCAGTGTTCAGGCCAAGAAAAAAGGTGTATGTTCTTCCAACCATTCTTTCTACAGTCATGCCATAAGTTCTTTTCTGATACCAACTTCAGAAGTGCATCAGCAATAGCTTGCTGGTCATGAGGGTCCACAAGCAGACCATTGTTCAGTGCCTGTCAATTCAAACAAGAAAAACATATGAGAAAAGATAATAGTATCATCAAATTTCCACAACAGATGATAACATGATCACTGAGATATAAGTTGATAATAGGATAGTAAGACAGATGGAGGTCATCTTTACCTGATGGATGTCAACTGGCCCACCATTCTTAGTAGCCACCATTGGAAGTCCATGAGCAGCCGCCTACATTATGTTGCAAACATGAATGTTTTAAGCTTCCTAGAGCAAAGGAATAGAGATAATGAAAGGGTGCTACTTGATTAAAACCAACCTCAATCAGTGTAAGCCCAAAAGGTTCAACCAGCGCTGGATTTATGAAAACTCCCTGAATGTATTGAACCACTTAGCTAATTGTTAACTTAAAAATCATATAGTTGGAGTCATCAGAGATAATGCCAATAAACCTTTGTTTTGGCAGCAAGCCGATATATCTCTGGAACATCAGCCTGCTTATGATGTTTTGGGTAGGCCACTAGCCCATAAAGATCATACTTGTCGATCATTTTCAGTACAGAAGTGAGCACACTTCCATTTCCAGAGGACATCTCATCTATGTCGTCCCTGTTCCCCATTATTAGTGTCTGCATGATGGCAAATTAGTTTTCTGAAGTGCTACATATTTTCTGATAGATCAACAGAATAGTTATACTTACAAGATTGGCAAGCTCTCTTAGAGCGCGGCACTCACCAAAAGCCTTCAAAAGAGTAGTAATGTTCTTCTTTGGATCAGGCCTTGACAAGGCCAAAATCATTGGCTTATGTGGATTTGTTAGGAAATGCATGACCTTCCAAAAAATGTAAGCCATGAGCAAACTACAGTTGCATAAATAAGCATTTAGAATAGCTAGCAAAATCTTGACAGGAAACTTACTTCAGACCATATTGAAGGAATTGCTTTTGGGGAGGACCCATCAACACCGCCAATGAGATTTCCAAGTTCCCCATCAACCTCAGGGGCATCCTCTTGAACCACTACATTGCTGAAGTCCATGCCAGGAGGAATAACCTATAAACCATTTGGCAATAGTCGATCAGGTGGTCCAAAATAATCATTTATCACTCCCACTAAAACTAACTTAAAATGTATTTATTATTTCCCTTTTAACAAATTTGGAGAATGTCTAATTAAACCCATACATTCCTAAATATCCTATCAGCCATTAAACAGAAGCTAAGGCATTTGGCATGCTAATATGTCCAGAAAAGGAAATGAATTGTGTGTTGGGGACATGTAGTAACACAGTTTCAGCTTTCCTTTTATACCTCAACTCATGCATATGTGATAAGGTTCCAGCATTGAAACAACATTAAAAAGATTAGCATAATTAAAAAATTGCATTCTTACCACCATCCTTGGCATGAAACGGCCATGGCAATTGACCCCACGTCTAGCACGAGCACGCAAGACTTTCTCAAGCTTGACATCAAAACCATCATAAAGTCCCCATTGCTCTTCAATCTCCTGTTTGGTACTTGTGATTACAAGTTCTGCAGCATCAAGTGAAAGCTCTTCACCTTCTATCCTCCTCATTATCTTATATGTTGAATTAATATCCTTCTTTGATTGTCGGCCCTGCTTAAGGAGCTGTTCCAGCTTATTTCTCCCAAGTGAGTGTCCTGTCAAAACCATTGGCACATTCAATGCACCTGATAAAAGAGCAGCGCTGTCTCCTGCATCAGCATAATGGCCATGAATAACATATGGCCAAACAGGCTGTCCCCCTCCAATTTGTTCACCCAAGACTTTTGACATATTAAGAATGTGAGCAAGAGCTCCATCTACGAATTCTTGGATATATGGCCAAAGTAGCTCTTTCCTCAGATATTTATCACGTGGACCAAAGGGAATTCTAACAATATATGCCCCCCTGCTTTCTCCCACTTCATTGCCATCAGCATCTTCAGAGCCTGCAGTTAGCATCTCTGCAGGTTCGCCATAGTTCCAATCAACCTCAGGACAGGAAATTTGGCGAGTAACAAGATCTACTCTGTAAACCCCAGGCATCCTAGCAAGTGCTCGAGCAAGTTCCACCACATATTTCACCTGAGAAGTCCATTATTGAAGAAAATGGCACAAGAAAATGAAAGAAGATGCATAGAACAAACTCTGTGTATTAAACTGAAGCATTTACCTGTCCCCCAGTGTCAGAATCTCGACCGAGCTCCATGTTTTCTCCACGGACCAATCCATGCAAACTGACCAAATAGTTTAATTGCAATAATGAATTAAACTGAGATCTCATCAGTATTTAAATAACATTAATTGTCTTTAGGGATAGATAGGAGCAATAATTTTGTCTAAACAATTATGTAAATGATGCTTTTAATTTCTCGATCTTTTAACGATAGGTTAAGTAACAAAAACTAGCAGCTCATTCAATTTGCAGGTAGAATGTTGCCCTTTTATATGAAAATCCCAAACATAGTTCAAAAACAAAAAAATACTATTTCTTTTGTAACAGATCCACCAGTTAAATTGCCGTGGTTGCTACAAGAACCTGTTTGGTCCATCTTTCACATATCTCGATGAAGATGAAAATGACATAAAGAAAACATTTGGAACATGACACATCTCCACTGAGTCTAGAAATTATCATTCAATCAACCTAAACAACTTAGTTACTATAAATTTAAACAGAAAAAACCATGGTAAATGTTACAGATGTTATGCTCAAATTTATCAATACAGGAGTATTTGCCGGGCATGATTAACTGAGCAGCAGGAATCATACCTGATAAGGACAATGTACAGTTTCTTTTCCTTTTTATCATCTGACCACACCTCCAAGTTGGAAAAGTTTCTCTGAAACTTTTTCCTTGGAGTCTCACTTTGCATTAGCTCGCCTACACTATCTCCCTTTTCACCTTCAGACAAGTCCTCAGACATGTCTTCGGTGGCATCTCTGCGTCCTTGTTCTCGCTCCCATCTACGATTCATCAACCTCTGCTGCTGCTCCCATTCCAACTATAGACACCAAAAGTGTACACTTTAGTCTTGACAAAATATCGGACTAAAATTTCTGTAGCATTAAATCTTACACTCAAACATTGGTGTTTAAGTAATTTGCTACCAGCAATACAAGAAGAAAAAATTAGGCAGCTCTAAGGAACTATTGGCTGGTTTAGACAGCAGAGTTACTTGGAAAACCAAAATGGAGCGCCCCATAAAAGAGAGAGACCCCTACTTGGCCACACCATGAAAAGCACATGCAATTGCATTATAAATGCACACATCCACCCATAAATGGTCTGAAGTGAAGCATATAATTTCATATGTGATTGATAAGAATTAATTGACCAAGAGTCATTAACAACCCCAAAAGTATTCTGCCTCTCATGATTGAACTGCAGCCATAGTTATCCGATTGATGTCGACTCTTAGTAAACAGAACATAAAGTCTGCAGCTTTGATTAGCATAAAAACAACATATTTCATTGTACGACCCCAAAGAAGGTAGACAGGTAAACCAACCAACAGAGGCCAATCGGGTCCTTGGATTTTATTTCATTGTATTCCTCTTTCCCTTTTCAACACCAATCTATATATTTTAGTACCCAGTTCTCAGTTAAGAAAAACAGAACGCTCATTGGAGTTCATATTTCTTTGAAGCACAATTATACTATCCATCATCGCTAAAAAGAAAGCCAAGGAAGAAAACAGTTAAAACAGTAAAAGATAGCCCCCAACGCATTTACATCACTTACACACGTACGTGATAATTAAGCCCATAACAGCATATTATATACACGTTCATACAAGAAGAATTAGAGCCAAACCAGGACTTCTTGTTAATGATCGACTACTCTATCTTTATGTGGGCGTGTGTGGTGTTTTGTGAAAAACAAAAAGGGAGATGCGACCTGCTTCTTCTTGCGAGTGAGGTGCCAAATACGCCAGCACATGTTCTCGAGCCGGGAGCTGCGCTCGCGGGTATTGCGTGTGGCAACCACCTTAAGCCATGTCCTATGCAGATCAGTCTCATCAACTCCTGTCACAACCTCCTCAACAAAGTACTTTGTTGGGTTAAAATGCCCCTCTTCTCTCGGATTCACAGGCGTGACTGGTTTCTGATCCTCAATGGCACCAGCCCCCGTGTCCAATATCGCCTCCAAGTATCCATTTATCCACTCATTTCCGGCCATTACACCACCCATAAAGATCACTCCTTTCTTTCTTGTTTCTTTATACTCGATACAAAAAGCAAGAAAACTACACGATGATATTCCTTTTGACAGGTGAATGAAGGGATTTCCTTTTCTTTCCTCTTAATATACTGGTTTTGATTCAATTCTCATTTCTTGTTTTTTGTCATGGCGGGCAGAGAAAGCAAAGGGTTATTGGGATTATATGTTACGTCAAGGCTGTTTGTTAAAACCTATAAAATCAAGAACATGGCAAAAGAACGAACCAAAAAAATAAAGAAAGAAAATAACGTTTGTTTCTTGATTGGCGTTGTAATGCAGGGTAAAAGAAAGAGATGCTTTCTGGGGTAAAGCAAAGAAAAAAAAAATTTACTTTTTTCGGATTTGGGTTTCTATTTCTAAGCAGATTTTGATTTCTTCTTCTTCCTTTTTTTTTTTTTTTTTTTTTGGGATTTGTGTGGTTTAGAGGGCAGAGAGAGAGAGAGGAGAGAGTTTTGGCTGTGGTTGGACTGCGTTGGCACAACTCAGGATTCTGAGTACAGGAAATAGGAAACGAGAGATGGAGGAAGAGGCGGAGCGTAGGGAATGGTATGTGTGGGGTCAAGGGGGATGAAAGGTTGACACGTGTAACAATAATCTGAGAAATTATCGAGGTTTTATTTCACATTTGTAAGGCAGGTTGTGGAGAAGTGTGAGTCAGATTTTTACATTTTCCAAGGTTGTCCGCTTCCCAATGCGCCCTTCGCTGCTCCCATGTTCCTGCTCCCCTCCACAGGTCTTGTGCTCTTTTGCTTTCGATATTCTTAAAGGGATGCCTTCTTCTTGTTTTTTTTTTCCTTCTTTCTTACATTCTTTACCATTGTTTTGCTGATTTTTACCCTCTAAGTGGTGTTCCGCAAAAAGAATTATTTGCATTTATCACGTAATCACTCCCACGCTAATCATTTGCTGATGAATACTACACAATACTTTCTTCCTCGAATACAGAACAGAATATTCGAATTGATTGCAAATGCTTTTTTTTTAAATTTCACTTGCTTTTACAGGTAATATTTGTAAAATCAATGTCACTTTTTTTTTTTACATGTTCCAATTCAAATAAAATAGTATTATTCATTAAAGAAAGAAATGTGATAAATGCACGCGCAAGTGTGCATACATTTGCCAAATCAATTGACATATATTTTAATTACAATTTCAAGTAGTGGTTAGATTAACATTTTAACTATGATATATGACCTTTAAAAGGTTAGTTTTTTTTTTCTCTCCTTATATTATGAAACCAATGCAACCACTGTTAAAAATAATCTTCCTCGTCGTTACTCAATAATTTATTAAATTTTATGTATAATTATTTTTATCTATTAAGAAGTTTACTAAATTATGAATGTCGAGTTATTATATTTTGTTTGTGCCTTGCATCGCATAATGTCATTTCCATTTCTTTCTGGTCAGCTTCAAAAAAGCAATTTAGGAATTAAGATACCATTAGTTGTATGTGCATTTATGATACTATAGTTGCGTTAAGACAGGATGTAAATTCCAATTTTGATTGATACCCACAGATGCTGACTTTAATTAAATGTATGTAGTTAAAAAGGACTACTTAGTTTACAAGGAGGCCTTTGTATTCAGAAGTGTCACCCCAGGAAATACAGTAAAACTTAATAAATTATTGTAAGAAATAATGGAATAGCCGAATAAGGGAAGATGCATAATGGGTATCTCTAGTAAGAAATTAATTCCTTTCAATACAAAATGTGCATGCCCATAATGAAAGGAACAACTAAAAAAAAAAACACACACACACACACACAAAATTTCAAAAGGTGTAAAACTATACTTTTAATGTCTAGAGGACATTTCATCGATAATATTTAAGTGACAAATTGGGCTGAAATGTCACAAACCTAGAAATAGAGGCCACCTGAATAACAATATTGAAAGTTTAGAGATTCCAACAAAATTTATAATAGGAGGAGGAGGGATGACCATGCTTTTTACCTAAAATTTTCAAGATAAGTTAATTCTTACATTAAAAAAAAAAAGAAAAGGAAATGCATATATTTTGCTACATTATAAAAAAAAAAAGAAGGAAATATTACATATAAATTATTTTATATTAAATAAAAAAAAGTAATATAATATAAAATATAAAAATTAATTATATTTAATATTTTTAATTCTATTACTTTTTAATTCACTCGCATCCTACCGTTTTGACATTGACCATTGTTTGTATTGTCATGGAGTTTGACGTGAAACCTTGAGCTTTCATGGTGTGACATTGTACTCCCACGATGACTCTGACTTCCTAACGTTCTCTCGACAACTTTCACAGGAGAAAAAAAGTTAGGTACTGGTCTGTCTCCACATTTACGGAGCATGAAACAGGCACCTACGATCAGAAGACAGAGACAAATCACGAGACGATCCCACGAACTCCGAAGAAGAAGAAAGAAAAGAGAGAGAAAAAAAAAAGTTGCCACTAACTTTTGTTTCCATTCTGTACCAAAATCTCTCAAGTACAATTTATCCCAAATTCCACACCATTTTCTGGCCCGTCCCCCCTGCTTTCGTGTCTCGACAGCTAGACCAAAAAGTGTAGGAATCGGTCATTTCCACTGTTCCATCTTACTAGATGCGCAGCAATAGGCTCAATTTGCCTTAGTTTCTGAGATTTGTTGGGACATGCAAGAATTCCACGTCAGAATACAGAATGCACTGCGAAGAGTGTAAAGCGAATGTCACATTGCTAAATGATTGATAATTGCCCTCTCCCTTTTGTTTTGCCCTTTGAACTTAACTCCAATCCGTATAAACTAACGTCCCATTCACAATTAAAAGTTATTCTCGAGCATTGATAGACCTCTCTCTGCGTCTGATGAGAAAGTATATGGCAGCATATCATCACCCCCCTTTGCTGTAAGGACAATCGACCAAACTTTATCCATTGTCATCTCTGCTGACTCGGTTGGATCAACCCCTTTTCACACGAGTAGCTTTCCACGTTAGAACTTTGCTAGAAGGTGGCAAGCAATCGTTTAGTTACGTGATATCATCAGCACATGGTGCCATCAACATCCAAACACAACATGAAACGAGAGCGCCACAATCCACGCTGCCCAACTTTTGTTTCGCTGTGGCTATTCTTATGACACCTGTAACGTGTTAAAGGACAGTATGAATTTTTCATGTTAGTTACTTTCGTTAGCAAGTAAAGTCTCTTAATGTAATTTATGAAACACAAGAGCTTTGTAATTATTGAATTCTTTGACAATAATTGAATGGTTGAATCAAAAGTTAGTTAATGATGTTCATGCATTTTAATAATACTCATGAACACATTGCATGCTACATCTATTACTAATCAATGTTCATGAACTTAATGGGGGAGAATAAATCTCTTTTATAGATATATTTTAAAAAAATAAATGTTGTGTAATTAGATTAGGTCACAGAGCACTTATGGGCCATTGAAAACCCAGATGTATTGTATGAAATTGTCGTGGGCCAGAATAGCCCAACATTGCTTACAACCCAAAACGCCGGTAAACCTCGGAACCAAGCAGGCTGCAGGCCCAGTCCGTCATCGGCTGTCTACTATTCTTGCGCCTTCTAAAACGCTACTGGAAACGGATTGCCACCGAACGAGAAAAATGGGGAAGAGAGACAAAGAGATACTGCCGCAATTGACGGAGGAGCTTCTCAGTACCCTAGGGGACTTCACCAGCAAAGAAAATTGGGACAAGTTCTTCACCATCCGTGGAAGCGGCGACTCCTTCGAGTGGTACGCTGACTGGACTGAGCTCCGCCACCCACTACTCTCCCTCCTCGGCGGTTCTCCGGTCGACGGACATGATTCCTCCTCTTTCTCCTTCGTGCCTCCTCCCCCGCTGAGAATCCTGGTTCCAGGTTGCGGCAATTCGCGGTTGTCGGAGCAGTTGTACGACTCGGGGTTTAAGGATATTACGAATGTCGATTTCTCGAAGGTCGTGATATCGGATATGCTGAGGAGGAATGTGCGGGAACGGCCTGGCATGCTGTGGCGGGTCATGGATATGACTTGTATGCAGGTGCGTTCTTTGGTGGCTTTTTTTAGGTTTTCTTCTTTACATTGTTCATCTTTTATTATATCTCTTTCTTTATTTATGGGCGGATGAATGGGTGAATTTATTTTTGGTTTCAGTTTTCGTCACCATGTATTTAAATGTTATGTGCCAGTTTGCAGACGATTCCTTTGATGTTGTTCTCGATAAGGGCGGATTGGATGCCTTGATGGAGCCTGAACATGGGTCCAAGCTGGGGAACCTGTATTTGTCTGAGGTTTTTGGGAATTTGATTTGAGCTTTTTATGTTTTAACATGTTTCCATTTTATTCAGCATCAATTATCCAGTTTGATTTCCTTTTGAGGCTAATTCATTGGTGTACAATGACAGGTGAAAAGAGTTCTGAAACCTGGTGGAAAGTACATTTGCCTCACACTAGCAGAATCTCACGTTCTAGGTACTTTTTGGTTAGGTTCTAAAAGTACTTGAGCCAAGCAACAAAAGGGTTTTTATTCATCATTATCTTATCTTAATCTTTAATTTTTCTCTTCATTCATAACATTCCTTCATATTTTTTGCTCACATGGGACCTTAGATGTGCATGAATATTGAGGGGTTTGTGTAATATGTTGCAAAATTTTCCTGGACTACATTTGATTTTGCTATCATTTTTTCCTTATTTTTGATGAAATCTCATCTTTTTTACAGGTTTGCTTTTTCCCAAGCTCCGGTTTGGTTGGAAAATGAGTGTTCACACCCCAGCATATAAACCATTGGAGAAACCCAAACTCTGCACCTTTATGGTGGTTTCAGAGAAAGAAACTTTTAGTGCTTTGCACCTGATAAATTCTTCAATTGATCATTCATCTCTTGGGTGTAGTGGGAATCAGGTTTGCCTTTTCTCTTCTGAAGGGATACAATTTTTTTATCTACAGTACAGTCAGTGGGAAATATAAAATATGGTCTCAGGTACCCAAGACACAGAGATTCTTTTGATTGACCATTCATTGAAGTACAGGGCATTATTTTTTTTCTTATTTATGCCTATGTTTAGCGTAAAATTTGCAAATCTTGGTATAGAAATCCCATTAATGTTTGATAAGAAAAGGATTTTTACACTTTCAGGCTTTAGGTCTCCACAAAGCCATAGAATATGAGAATCAGGTGCGCAGAGAATATTCCAGTGGTTTGGATATACTATACACTGTAGAAGATCTACAATTAGGAGCTGAAGGGGAGTTGGCGAGTCTTAGTCCAGGTCGTAGGGTGCAGCTTATTTTGGGTGGACAAGGAGGTTCCCGTTTCAGTTACAGAGCTGTCATTCTTGATTCCAGGGAATCCTCTGGCTCATTTTCTTTTCACAGTGCTGTTTTCATCGTGCCCAAGGTATACCTAATATTCATATTTTCCATATGCAGTTGATTGAAAGCATTCATTTTGATTTCTCTGTTCAAAATTTGTAGTTTTTTTTCTATTACACAGACACTCAAAAAGTTGGGAAAAAAATAGTATATCTCTTAAGCAAAGTTGCAAGAACCGTCAAAAAGTAACAATACATTGTTGTGGTTGCTGTGGCCTGTCAAAGCTTATGATGGCAACTATACTCAATACCCATCTTTTACTTGCTTCTTACTTACGCTGTCATTTCTGCCTTGCTGTCATGCACTAAACAAATGTTGTATGTTATTCATTCCATGACATATTTATAGATTTAAAAATAGCTTCCCATGACTTCTGGCAGAGTATTGACCATTTTATGTGCTAGTCAGAGTGGTCTAAAAGCATCCCTTCCAAACATTCTGTTGAACATGTCTGGTTTTTCATAGGCTGTAGTAATTTTTTTAAGGCATTTTGATTTGTCTTTTCAAATTGGTTGTCAAGTAATTAATTTTAGAGACTGAAAGAAAGAAAATGGACCTTCAATAACTAATACAAATGCCTGTTGTTGGTGCCCCTTATTTGCTTGCGTGCATATTTGCTTGTGAAGACAAGTACATATTATAGGATCTCTGGCTTTGAACATTATTCTTTTTTCAGCTTCAGTAAGGGTGTTCAGTTTGAGAAATTGCTGTTCTTCTATTTAAATTACTTAACTGAATGTTAGATTTCAGGATCGAGCTCATGAATGGCTCTTCTCTTCAGAGGAAGGACAATGGCTCGTTGTTGCAAGCTCAAAAGCTGCTCGTTTAATAATGGTAGCTTCATGATTCTACTTATCCTAGATATCTCCATTTGACTCTGCTTTGATTATGACTTCTAATCCAAACTTTATGGGCTGAGTGAAGGTTACACTGGATAGCACCCATAGTAATGCCAGCATGGATGATATCCAGGTAATTCTTTTGCTGGTTTAGTCATTAATGTTAACATACCCATCAATACTTGGTTCAAGTTTCTCATTCTGATATGCAGCACTTTTTTCCCCCTTTCAGAAGGATTTATCTCCTCTCGTTAAGCAGTTGGTCTCTGACAAACATGATGATGGAACACAAATTCCGTATGTCATTGCATAGCACTTTTCTCTTTGACAATCTTGCCATATTTCATTCCGATCATGTTGATTGAAAATTGCTTTTTAATGTTTTGTGAAACTTGAGATGCTATATCATCATAGTGCAAAATACTGCAAGTGAAAGTGGGCCATCTCTTTGTATGTAAAGCGAGTTCTATGTTTTTCCATTTATTTGACTTTTTTTTTCCCAATACAATCTTAAAATTTGCAGCTTCATGATGGCAAGTGATGGTATCAAACAACGAAGTACTTTGCACAAGGTTTAAATGCTTCAATGCTCCTCATTTTGTTTATGCTCATGATTATTGACTGCTTTCTACAAAGTTAAATATGTGTTTTTCTTGCTTTCTGTATCTTATTACTTGCTTTGTGAGTGACACACAGCCAGTACTATCCTACTGTAATTAACAGACTAGAGGCCAACACTTATTTCTGCACTTCTAGTCAGCTTGTCCTGTTAATGGGCATGGTAGTTTATGAAGCTTCTGTTTCACTGGGAGGCTCAAAAAACATGTGACCTTTATTTTACCATGCAGCAATCTTGTCATTCTACCCTGGCTTACCTGCAGCTCCTACCTGATACATCAGAGAGAAACTGTTTCACTGGTTAAACTTGGGACCTTCAGTTCACAATGACTAGTCTCACTGCTGCACCCAAGCTGACCACTTTTGAGTCCTGACAGATAGATTCACTTGTATGCAATATGGAAATAACCATGTTGATTTATGCTGGTAACACTCGTGCCTGAATGTTTGGTCTGTCACACATTCCCTGTGATTGGCAGCATTAAGAGTAATGCTACTGCATTTTTTTGGCCTCATTAGCTCAGGGGTGCAGAGAGATCACTTGGTGGCGAGGCAGTGGACTACATGAGTGCTTATCTAACTTAATGCACGGTTAAGACCACAGCGTTTTAACAGCCTTTTATGTGCAGGCCTAATATATCAAACGAATTTTAAAAGTTAGATTAGGGAAGTATTTAAGAAAAACGCTTGCATGTGGGCCTACAAGCAGGTATGACGTGGTTGTGATGGTGGCAAAGGATGGTCATAGCAGTTTTCCCTTAGGCTTAGAGGTAGCAAGGGTTAGGTACCAAGACGAAACTTTTGAATGCAGGAATGAGTATATGGCGGTGACAGCTTTGGTTATTAGTTGTGTGTGTTGTGGACAGGAGGAGCTTGGTTCATAGGTTTAGACAGAGAAATAATAATTTTTTCTTGAAGATAAAGACACATGCGGCCTTTTAAGAGAGAGCAGGTCATCTCATTAAGTCGAATTTATTCTTAAATTTGAAAATGCTTTCTAAGAATTTTTTATGTTGGGCTTGTCTTTTGCATGACATTTGTCAGCTTACCTTGGAATATAGGATGCCAATTACTTAATTGCTTTTTTCTGATTAATTGTTTTCCCATCTTCATCTTGTTGCCAATATCAGTAAATAAATGACAATAGGTCCATATGCAATTCTTTAGGCTTTAAGCAGTCATTAAAGTAACTAGTCCTCTCTGTGTCTCTCTCTTTCTCTCTGATGATATTGCATAACAGTGGAAAGTTTTGTTCTGTCTTTTCCATTCACATAATTGATTTATAATGTATTCTTATAAGCACTATGGTATGATAAAAGGGCATTTGGAGCTATCATCTGCAAAGATAATGTGAAATAAAGTACCAAATTCACAAAAAATGCGATGCTTTTCAGCTGCCCATTTTGAGATGTTGCCTTTCTTCAATTATGATGCGGGCCTTCTAACAGTACAGTGTATCATGAATACACCTTGATGTACATTGTCAAAATTCCCCCGTTTATTATTGTCAGTTTCTTGTTTGCATGGATGTAGGTGACATCTATCTTAACTGGGCCCATAACTGTCGAAGATGTTGTTTATGAAGACATTAATGATGACATCAGTCACATTTTTCCATCTGGAGATTTGGTATTTCGTCGCCTTGTTTTTCAAAGAAATGAGGGGCTGGTTCAGTCTGAAGCTCTCCTCGCAAGAGATGGATCTCTTGTTACCGAAGTAGAGAGGAAAGCTAGTTCATCTATATCAACGAAAAAGGGAGGTCAGAAGAAAAATAATGGTAATGGTTCATGTCCTTTGACACCTGTCATAATTCTAGAATTGAAGAGTTCCCTGGTTTTGTTTGAGCTTTTGTTCCTTTGAGTTGCAAATTTTATATTGATGGTCTTTCTCAAATAAATGCAGTATGTGAATGTGGTTGCAATGGCCATATTTGCTTGAAGTCATATTTGGTTCTCAAATAATTTGAGCAAATAGTCTTGCAAAAGACAACTTTAAGCATGCTTTTGTCATATTTTTTGTTTTCTTATAGGAACTTTGTTATCAAATTCATTTACCAATGTTGTCACAGAGAGGCATAAACAAATTGGCACTATTCTCACTTCAGTTTTCTTTCACTAGATTGGATGCATCTCCAAGACAAATTGGTGCTCTGTTTAGTTACACTAGATTGGATGCATCTCCTACATGTCTGAAACTTGGGTTCCCACCTTGTACATGTGGCTATTTTCCCTCCCTTTCACCATCCTGATATGAGCAAACCATAAATCATTGCTTATTTTATGTCTTTTTTTCTCATAGCTTAATATATCCCTTTTTTCATTTTTTCTCTTCAATACCATAGAACCAGGCAACCAGCTGAAAGTTTATCATGATTATTTGGCTAGTTCTTATCACATGGGGATTCTGTCTGGTTTTATGTTGATTTCTTCTTTCCTGGAAACTGCAGCATCAGCAGCAAAAATGGTATGATCAGCAGTCATTGTCTCATTCTTTAAATTCTTGAAGGCTGTATTTCTTGGGAATTATGACAGTGAATAACTGCCCTGCTGAATTACTTTTTAGTGTGGCGATCTCTTCATTTGAACCAATAAATTTTATCTTGCTAATTTAAATAAATGTTTTATGGTATGAGGCATACTGACATGCATAAGTCAGTCTCTCTCAGGCCGCCTTTGCAGTATCAAACTTGACAACTGGTTGTGAGATGGTTCAACTGCTGACACTTCTGTTGTCGGCTTCACACAAAGTTGAACACAACTTTGTTTTCTAAAGTTATTCACGCTTTACCTCATGAGCATAACTACTGTCCTTGACAGTTTTTGGTTTCTGACAATTGGTTTCCTAGGTTAATGCAGTTGTTATTGGTCTTGGAGCTGGTTTACTTCCTATGTATCTACACAAATGCGTGTCATTTTTACACATTGAGGTAATTATAGGCTTTAAAACCTTTCGCTCCTGGACAGTGACATGCACCATTTATTGAGATCATTTTCACTTGATCAGATTGATTTGAGAGATTTACAGTTATACAGGTGGTGGAGTTAGATCCTATGGTACTTGGTCTTGCAAAAGACTACTTTGGTTTCACTGAAGATAAACATCTGAAGGTAAGCTACTTTGTTGTTATATTGTTTTCTGACTCATTATAAGCTATTTATTGAAGGATCTATCTTTGCATTTAAAGAAGTGCAACTTGTTGAAGCTGTTGTGCTGGTAAATTCAATTGTTTGCAAAGGCAATTTTAAAGGTTCCATATATAAGAACGTCATTTGGAAGGTCTTTGCTATATTCAACTTTTCAAGGACCTTGGAATGTGACCTTCATATTTTCACATCAAGTCAAATATTGCTTCTTTTTTTTAAAATAAATGGAAAAGCTTTTATTAATAATTTGAGACCCAGACATTGGCCGTTTAGAACATATACACTGGACATTCCAAGAAATAGAAAACTAAAAGTGAAGACTAGAAAGGAAAATGCTTAGAATCATGGTTTGGCAATCCAATCTGCTTGAAGCCAAACCCCCTGCTTCACAAGTGCGTCAGCAACCTGATTTGATGATCTAGGAACATGGTGAATGCATAGATTACACAATAATCTTGTGTAGTTTTTCATGTTATTGAAATCAGACTACATTTCAAGTCAAATATTCTTCAGATTCAGAATCTGCTCTCTATATTCTTTTCTTTGATACTCTTCTCTGGTCTTTGCTTTATTAGCCTCCTACACTTGGATGGGTCATGGCAATAATGTTTGTGATATTTTCAATTTATTCTAATTGGTAAGTTAGAGTTTGAGCTAACATAATTATTGCTGGCCCTTTTTTTGGGTTATGAACAACTAGTTGGCATTTTGTCTTTTGATTTATTGGCCAGCAAGCACTATAATGGGTTGTGTTAACTTCCAAGTGACATCATATCAGGCTCTTAAATGACTCCAAATTTTATAAACACATTCTTTGTTGGAATTACAGGTACATATTGTTGATGGAATTGGGTTCATTAGCAACTTGGAAAATTCTGCAGCGGCAGATGAAGTGTCTGCCAGCCACAGAAGAGAGGGCAATTCCTGGAACAAAAGGTCTTCTTTCAATGAAAGTTGCAGAGTGTCTCAAGTAGAGGGCGGAAATGGTCCTGGGGTTGACATACTTATTATTGATGTGGACTCTTCTGACACAAGGTGCATGAAGCTATTGTGTCCTTGTTGCATTCGAATGCATGAGTGTCAGGCATATGTCTGATAATCTGAGAACTTCATGTTTCTTTTTGTTTTGCTTTCTAAACAGCTCTGGAATGACCTGCCCAGCTGCAGATTTTGTGGAAGAGTCATTTCTTTTGACTGTGAAAGATAACCTCTCTGAGCAAGGCCTTTTCGTAGTTAATTTGGTCTCAAGGTCTCCAGCTGTTAAAGATATGGTTATTTCTCGGATGGAAAAAGTAAGTGCAAAGAACAGTGATGTCCCTGGCAAGGGATTTTTTTGTATCTGTACCCTAATTAGCATCTCTTGCTTCATTATTGTACAAAGGATTTTTGTTTTTTGTTGTTTCAAAAACAGTGATGTCCTTGGCTAAGAAGGTGATAATAGCCACCTGCATATTATTGACTGGTCTTCTATTGTTATTATATGATTCTATTTATGGGAAAATGACTACGAGATTCTGGAACCAGAAGGGATAATATCGCAAGTCAACTTACGAATTATTTCTGAATAACTATTTTGCTTATGTTTTAGGCATTCCTCTTTCTTTCTGTCTTTGTGCTCTTTTCAGAAGCATCTGTTCTCCTGCCTCTTATCTTACTATGTTTGTTTTCAGGTCTTCAGCCACCTCTTTGGCCTTCAGCTTGAGACAGATGTCAACGTGGTTCTTTTTGGTCTCTGTTCAGAATCATGTATTCAGAATGATAGCTTCCCTGAGGCTGCCATTCGGTTGACAAAACTTTTGAAGTTCAGGCACCCAGAAACAGGGCAAAGCATCATAGATGCTACAAAAAAGATCAAATGTTTGAAATGAAAGTTGCCCAAATGCTGTATATTTCAAGTTGAAATCATTGCCCTGGTGATATATGATCGGCGTGAATGAGCAAGCTCAATCCCGGTTTGGAAAATACATTCTCGCTCATGGCAACAAGGCACCATGAATACGGTGTTGCATGGAATGTTGATTTTGACAGTTGATTCGTTGTGTACTGGATCTAGCTTGGGTGTGGGTTGGTGTTAACAGCATACTTGCTGGAAATTCATGTCGAAGTGTGGTTACCTGTGTAAACAATGGATTTTAAGGAGTGGCATCTCAAAATTTGATCTCCTTTTGACTTTGCATTCTTCAACACATAAATCAGGTCGGCCATTTTTGCATGGGTAAGAGAATGTGTACAAGCTTTAGGTGCAGTAGATAAGTATGGTCCCAGAGACTGCATGCTAGTCACGAGACTAGATAGTGTTCAGGCAGATGTCACGTTTAGGCATGTGTGCATCATGTGAACAGCTAACTTTTGTTTTGCTTTTGTTCCTTTTTTGGGTTTCTATGCTTTTTGCCTTTTTAACTAATTTTATCTCATCCTCCACCCCCATGCAAAGACAAAGGAGATTACCGAACTCCCTTTTCTGAAGTTCAGAATCTTAAATTGCAATGTTTTAACTTTAGAGTATTAGAGTCTTGACATTACTCAAAATTCAAGGCTTTACCGTAACTAACAACTGATAAACGAAATCTATTACACGAAGGTAAACAATTTGTGAGCAGTAAACATCAATACTTGTAGCAGAGATCATTTTTGGATGGTAAGTTATCCTTCTTTCTTTTATAATGGCCGTACTAAACTGATTGATATATGATTTCGGTGGATTTCTTTGGTTATTTTGAATACAATACAACTCATTATATTCACCGGATCAATTTTGTCATCTTCAACGTGTTATTCAAGAACTGTAGTAGTCACAAAATCAATGGAATATTGGACTATCTTATTAAATTTGTTGTAACCTCTTAAGTTTTGTAAATATTTATAATATATGATTTTTTTTATAAAAAAAAAGAAAAAAATAACTATTGAATAACCACTCTCAAATATGCTAGCCCCTTTCTTTTTTTTTTTTTAAAAAAAAAACATTATTTACATTGATCATTATCATGATATTAAACTTGATCACAAGCTCAAGGAGACGATGATAAAATGTTTAAATTCTTTGATTGATAATTTTATTTTGATATTATATACTTGAAAATATAAAATTTTGTATTTCATATTATTATATTTTATATTAATTTTTTAGATAATTATTTTATGTAGACAAATTTTTTTTTTTTTTTTAGTGTAAGATATTCTTAATTTAATTTATAATTAATAAAATGATACTTGTAATTGTTATTTTATTTACGGAAATGAAATGTAAGTACACCAAGCGGTTCAAAAACTCCAGATGACCTAGTAAATTCCTCAAGATGGGCAATGCTAACCATACCTATTTCCAGACTATCTGATGGCAGATTCGGAAATTTATTTATTTATTTTTTAAATATATATAAAACGGAAAATGGGCAACTATCAGGGAAAAAATAGATAGAAAATCTTTTTTCATACTGTCATTTAATGTAAGCAAAGAAAACCAATTTAATATGCAGTCACCCAAAAAAAAAAAAAAACGCGGGATGCGGAGGCAATCTTGAATCGTGCGATTCTACTCTCTCTCTCTATCTCTCTCTCCGTTTCTGGAACTCTTTTTTTTTTTTTTTGGGTAACAGACCTGCCGGTCGCTCTGTCTCTCTCTCCTTTGCTTCGTTCCTTCTAATCCCTTCTGGCACCCAATTTCCTATCTGTCTTTTCATTGGTTTATTTTTCCTTAATTTCCATTTGTAGGAGAAAAAAGAAATTAAAAAAAAAAACCATCAAAGGATCGATCTTGATCATCAAAATTTCGAAGATCATGATCAAAACAGCTTACCTAGGCGTAATGGTGGTGGGTCTTTAGAATCATCGCCATTTGCAGAGTGCCAAGTGAGGTAGAATTATTTATTTATTTTTTATTTTTTAAAAATCTGAAATAAATATTAAGATATTGGTAGCAATTGTTAAACATAAATGGATTACTGAAATAATAGAAGAAAAATTAAATAATGTGATTTTTTTATTAAAAAAAAAAAAGCTTTGGCAAAGATTAAGTTTTGGCGTGTTTTGAAATCACATGGTTACGTAATAGTCAAGTAATTGTGTTATGTAGTATAGACATTTGAGAATATTCTTGAAACCCAGGTTTCTGATACAATGCAACTTGATCACTGATTTTGTTGGCATGTTTTATTTATGGGTTTTATGCATGTAGGGAATTGGGATTGGAGATCTTGGCCCTGCAAAATTTTGGTAGGAAATTGGGATTGGAGGTCTTGGCCTTGCAAAATTTTGATTTTTGATTTTTGATTTTTTATAATTCCTTTCTTTCTTGAACAAAATGGGGATATCGGCTGATAATGTTCATGGGCTCATTTTGGCCATTTCCTCGAGTGTTTTTATTGGGTCGAGCTTTATTGTCAAGAAGAAAGGTCTTAAAAAGGCTGGAGTTTCTGGAACCAGAGCAGGTTTGATTCTTTTGTCTCATTAGTTGTTTATATATATATATATATATATATAATATTTATTTAATTTCGTAGAAATTGTCAAATTTGTAGTGGTTTTAACATTATTATTATTATAATATATATATATATATATGCCTGCAGCGATGGAGTTTTGTTAGCCTTTTGAAGTCGTGCGTGTACATGAAGTCTAAAACTATGTTTGCCAAATTAGTGGGAATTTTTCCTGTAAACAATATTCGATGGCTGACTTATTATGAGATTGTGTGGTGATCAGGTATGGGAGGCCATTCATACTTGCTTGAACCATGGTGGTGGGCCGGGATGATTGCTAGTAAGTCCTATATTCTTCTTTTTTTTTTTGTTTCTTATCTCGTTCATGCCATGTTTGACTTGATGGACCTTTTGGTTGCTCTTTTAAGGTTTTATCTACCTTCTTGTCTGTAATCTACTTATATGTTGTTATTTATTTGCTTGCACCTGATCAAATTCATGAATTACACGCATGCATTTGTTGCACACTATCCACAGTCTACTCATACGCGAAAATACACCAGAAAGTTGAGCAATGACACCTGTTTCAGGCCTTGCTTTTGTCATTACCTGTTCTCAAGCTCGGATAAAGGAAGATAGGTTTTTAGGTTGGTGTTTAGTGTAAAACTGATCGAACTCTTATGACTTATTATATGAGCGGTCAAATGCTAAGAATCAAGAGACTAATCTTATAATGTGGATAGAGAAAATGGGGAGATTTTTCTGATGGAATCAATCGTGAATGTCTATTGAATACAAAAAAGTGAAAAAGGAAAAGGAAGACGAAGGTACAGAAATTATGCAAATATAAAATGAAAGTGTCCCCTTGTTGAGTTCAGTGCTTTTTATTTATACCTTTAAAGTGCAATTGCTTTCTCTTTTACTGTAGCAACAATCGAGTTAGCTTCTGATGGTATTGAATGATTTTTCATCTAAAGTGAAGTAAATATGTCTACTAAAGGAGCCTTTACCTGTTTACCGACATTATTTCTATTTAAGCACTTAGAAATTAACAGATAAAACTAACATGGCACTATGAACATCTTTTGCACGGAGCAAGATAATCTAAAGGGACATGAAAAGGTACACAACATTTAACGAATAGTTTGCATGGAATTAGCGGATTGCCTTCTGCTTAGTTAAGTTCTTAGCTTTTGGGAAAAGGCTGGGATAGGCTTATAGAAATCAGTTTTCTGTAGCTTCTTGTTTCTTTCCGTTTATTGTATTTCTGAGAGGAAAAAAAAAAAAAGAAGCCTTCTTTGCTGAAATCATCTACAATTTTGAACTGGTATGTATATCATCTCTAATTGCTTTTAGTTTGACGAGGAATAAGGAATCTTGTCTTAACGTCAATGATGTGCCTTATGCTTTTGCAGTGATTATTGGGGAAATTGCTAATTTTGCTGCGTATGCATTTGCTCCTGCAATTCTTGTAACTCCCTTAGGAGCTTTAAGTATTATTTTCAGGTATGGTCTACCTTCCGTCTGTGGTAGTGGAGAGAATCCATACAGGTACACTTTTTTTTTTTTTTTTTTCGGTTTCTGACTGAAAACATTACTCTGCAGTGCAGTGCTAGCACATTTCATTTTGGAGGAGAAGTTACACATCTTTGGAGTTCTTGGATGTGTTCTTTGTGTGGTGGGCTCTACAAGTATTGTTTTACATGCGCCGCAAGAAAGAAATATTCATTCTGTTAAGGAAGTATGGCATCTTGCAACAGAGCCAGGTACTCGCATGTATTATTATTATGGTTAAGTCCTTAAAAGGGCTAACTCAGTCAACCAAAAAATAAAATAAAATAAAATGAAAAATGAAAAAACCTAGCATTGCTTAATGTACTTGTGCTCCATGCTCATGGATATTTCAGCTGATGTCTTACATGCAATAAGAGTGGAAATTAGTCTCATTGTCTCCTGTTCAACCTTACAATGCAAATGCTTGACTTGGACGTTATCAATAGATCAGCAGTAATCATACGTCATATCTATGTGATTTCTCTGTTAAAAAGAGTTAATGAAGTAAAAGTTAGAAGTCCCAATAACCATTGTTTCTTTTCTATTTCAAAATGTTAGGCAAATTTGTGTTTTTCAAACTACACAACTTAGGCAGAAAACTTTAGATAGAACCTTAGACTACTATTCTCTTTTCTGTGGTATGTACAGTGTAGTCAAAGCCAATATGCTTAGCACTCTAGTAGTAAAGATTCAAATAAAGATGCTGGAATTGATGATGTCCTTGGCAAAGAAAAGATTTTGCTCTAGAATTATGGGTTACCTAATTCTGAGGAGCCATTATTTGCAATTTGTTGGTTGCCTCTATCTTGTTTGGGGGCAAAGAAAACTGCCATGCTGTCTCATTTTGCTCGTGCTTGAAAATAATGGTAGAGAAGGTTGTTTAACATTGTTGGCACAACTTAGATTTTCACGGATCCTTTTAGCTTCGATTAAGAGATTTTTGTTTTTAACAGGTTTCCTTGTATATACGAGCATAGTTGTTATTGCGGTTGCTGTTCTCATTTTCCGATATGCACCACGCTATGGGCAAACCCATTTGATAGTCTATGTTGGAATCTGCTCTCTCATGGGATCCCTCACGGTCTGTTTATATTTTTAAGAGTTGTGCTAATTCTATATGTGACTTTAGCTTTCAGTGGCTTTAACCACTTCATGTATTTATCTGTAGGTAATGAGTGTGAAAGCAGTAGGGATTGCTTTAAAGCTGACATTTTCTGGAGCAAACCAATTTGTCTACTTTCAGACATGGCTGTTCACTATAATTGTGGCTTTCTGCTGTCTTTTGCAGATTAACTACTTGAACAAGGTATAAAAGATTGCAGTATGCCATTACAATGGTCTTGGATCCATGTGAAAAATATGATAGCTAGTTTCTTTTCTGAGTATATTTGTTGATGCTGTATATGAATTCAGGAACATTGTTCACGCAACAAGCCCTTACTAAAGTTAGTGATGCTATTTGGCAATAAATTGATCTCAAACATGTCAGCTAGCAATTCAATCACGAGAACTTTCCTTGGCAAATATTTAATCCAGATCTCTCTACATCTTTGCAGGCACTGGACACCTTCAATACAGCTGTTATATCTCCGGTATACTATGTGATGTTTACTACACTGACCATCTTTGCCAGTGTGATCATGTTTAAGGTAAAATGGGATATTGTTTGAAGACTTGTGTGAAAAGCTTTGTGATCAAGAAGAGCACAAAATAATCATGAATGCTTGCCGATGTTTTTCTGGAAAAAAAATTCTGGAGTGGTGTTTTTGACTTTCATGAGGGTGCATAGTAACAGATTTAAATGTACAAATAATAGAAAATCAGTCTCTCGTCACGACAAACCGAGTAGGATTAACTCTAGAGGTTGTTTTCCATTATAAAAGCCTTGTGGTTAGACATCAAGTCAGCTATTTACCACTCGCCAAAGGGTGCACTGGTTATATGCTGATTTGTGGTCTCTGACACTAACAATTCGGCTCTTATATTCTGCCTTATTACTCAGGGCCTTGCTATAATTGTTATCAGTGAAGTTTCACTGCATGTGGGGATTTATTCAGACATTTTCTTGACCACATTTGATAACAAACACAGGATTGGGACTCACAAAATGCATCCCAGATCGTAACTGAATTGTGTGGTTTTATCACGATCCTTGCCGGGACCTTTCTCCTCCACAGGACAAAGGATATGGGAAGCAGTCCAACTTCAACCCCGAATTCTCCTGCCTTTTCACACTCAAATTCCCCGACAAGCCGGAATACTGGATAGCCCCAGATACCACAAGGTTCCAAGCTGTGCATGGCCAATTTTCAGTCGTGCACATTTAACAAATATCAACGTAAGCAGATGAAAAGAAGCCTTACTGCCAAGCGAGAGGGGACAAGCATTTTTTTTTTTCTTTTTAGCCAGAGAGATTTGTACCTACTGAGCTGAGAGCATTTGAAGGGGATGTAGCAAACATGGAAATAAAATTTCCATGGTGCGTAGAGATATGAGGACGACATGCATTGATGATTGTTTTGACTAATTTACTAGATTCTTGATTCTAAATTGATTATGTAGGTGAATCATTTAACAGTGATAAAAAAAAGCTTGCAGATAGAAGAATTTATGTTGTTTTTATGGAACAAAAACAATCAGAAATTTTTGCTAAAATATAACAGGAGATTTTATAAAAGCTTCGCTCAATTTATCTTCACTACTTACTGAAAGCCTACAATATCTTTACATCTAAGCAACTCGATATCAATTGCTTTATCTAACATTCATGTTTATCTCTTTGTAGAGATATCAAATTTGATCACTCCCTTTGTTACTTAAACATGATCTTCAAATTAAGCTGCTTTCATTTCGTAGTTAAGACAATAGAAATAGTATTTTCCCAAGTCACAATCTCTTCTTTCTCACAAATTTTTTTTTTTTTTTTTATGAAAAAAGGAAAAAATTTTAAGAATTTAAAATTTTAAAAAGTTAAAAAAATAAAAAATAAATAAAAGTGAAGAAGAAGAAAGTGCGTTTTACATGCTAAAGAAGTGTCCAAAAGCCAGACATTTTCTCCTACCAACGTTAATTGCCGCCACCCCTTTTTAAAAGAAACAGCCAGATGATGTCAAGCACGAGTCATTTTGACCAATAAAAAATGTAGAGGTCAGTTCATATATCCTGCAGCTTTTTCTCATGCATTCTTGATTATATATTCTTGTAAACTTATCGGTTTAGTAGTGCTTTCAGGAAATAAGGGATTGTTATTTATTTGTGACATTTTTGTTGCAACTATAGTTCTTCGTATAAATGGCTTCTTTCTAAGCGGGACTGTGACACTACTAGTTACTGTTAGAAAAATATAAAATTAGATTACAAGTAGAAATGAATATATATAAAAAATTGATATAATGCTGGTTTATATTTTTATTTATTTATTATTTTCTTTGTTTTTTTTTTAATGTCCTTGAAAAAATATAAAAAAAATTTCTGTTAAAATATAATAAATTTTCTATACCCTGAATTTTATTTAAAAAATTAAATTTTTAAGTGAAATAATTTTGTAATATAATATAAAAAATTTCATAATTCAACAATCATAAATTTAAATCTCATTATTCTTATATTTAATTATGAATGATGGAGCCTAAGGGAAACAAAATTCATTACGAGAATGGAAACCAAATACGTTGGACGTGCAAAGAATAATTCAATTATTTGTATCCCTGTGGTTGTTGCTGTTGCTGCTGTAAATGTTTAGCATTTGATGTCTATTTCCGCTAAGAAAGTTTCTGTCAAAAGAAAGTTCTGTGACCATTTTTTTGGCACTGGAAATCCTTCTGGCTGCCTGCCTGCATACTGACTCGTTTGGCATGTTGAAAATAGTGGCTTTTCTCAAATGTTTTGGAGGATTGAACTCGATCTTTGATGCCCTTTTGGGCATTTTCCTGCTGTTCAATGCTCGTTCATGGTGCAGAAATTTCTGATGCTACATTTGGATGCAGAAGACATTGTGTGCAGTAGATGATGCACTAATGTGGCGTAGCTACCTGAGGTAATAGGCGATAATGGTTTTAAATTTTCTTTCATTTGCTGGCAAGAAAATTGCGTTTGACAAAGAAGCATGATATTCTGTACCAGTAGCGGCAGAATAGATTTATTCTTTCCCTGTGGAATGATTCCAAGTGCTGTATAAGGCTACTCCGGCAAGCAGCCCACTCTCGAGCCACTCGGTTCTTCATCATTTGGGCTGCAACACCGGTGGCTGGGAACCGAGGCTCGCTTAAAAGACTTGATCCTCTTCTGAGCCCATTAGGATCATCCACCCAAATTTAGAGGATCAATTAATCATTAAATAGTCATATAACCCTTTTTTTTTTTTCTTTTTTTAATTTTGCATATATATATATATATATATATATATATATATTAGATTTCAATACTTCAATCTCAATTTTTGGTTGCAACAAGAGGTGGGGTCTTGTATAAATTATCTTAAGATTTTATTTTTATTATTATAAGATTTATCAAATATAAATTATACAATAAAAATAACTTTTATTCTCATTTTTTTATTTTTTATTTTTTAAATTATAACTTAAAATTTGAAAAATAGTGATCATATGTTCTTGAGAGGACATTTCGATGGACTTCTATTACTCAATAATCACATAAAATTGAAGTAAGTGTACCAGTTGAATAATTGAGGGTTTCCTGCAATAGAAAAGACCGCGATGACGCAGCTAATTTAATCTTTAAATTTCTTTCGCTTAATATTATTTGTTTAATGGGGGAGTGTTCCACTCATTCACGTTCCTATGAAGTTGTGTTCGAATCTTCTCACTAGATCCCACTCTGTGATTGAAATTTGAGGCTGATGCGATAGCATATTTCGGAAATGTGTGGTATATCCCGTTAGATACCATTGACTCTTTTGGAGATACAGTGTACATTGTGGCTTGGCCTCTTCCCAATGTCATTCCCGTTCAATATGGTCACTCTTGTTATTCTTCGACACCGTTTCCTGCTTCACCAACCATACAAGCAAGCAGTTCTCTATTGCTCTTTCCTCACTGGAATCGGGGTTTTAGATTCCATGATCGAAGTCCCTATTGCCATTCCAAACTTTGATCTGTAAGTGCTATATTTGTTTTATCTGAGAACACACCCTTGTTGATCCCCAGTGACTTTATACTCAAAATGTTCATCTATACTCCAGATGGGGTCTCTGTTTTACTGAGTTTTCACGGTAGATTTCTACAATCTGAAAGAAAATGATCAATTTCAGTTGGATAGATTGGCAGTTAGCTCTTAGACCTCATAGCCTTTAAAACAGAAGGGGCATATCATAACAATATGGTGTAAAGTGAAAAATTTACATTGTGAACTCCACTGGATCAATTGCTCACATATGCTTCTTTTTGCAGGACATCTACCCCATATAGAAGAGTTGCAACAAGAAGTTCCACAGGCTGTGAGATCTAGCCATGGCTGGAAACGAATTGATGGTGCTAAATGCACTTGATGCAGCAAAGACCCAATGGTACCATTTCACTGCAATAGTAATTGCCGGGATGGGGTTCTTTACAGATGCATATGATCTATTCTCCATTTCACTTGTCACCAAATTGCTTGGTCGCATATACTACCATGTTGATGGTGCGGAAAAGCCTGGCACTTTGCCTCCCAATGTTGCAGCTGCAGTGAATGGCGTCGCGTTTTGTGGCGCTTTAGCTGGCCAGCTCTTCTTTGGTTGGCTTGGCGACAAAATGGGGCGAAAACGGGTTTATGGGATGACCCTTGTGCTGATGGTTGTCTGCTCTATTGCCTCAGGGCTTTCCGTGGGACATTCTGCGGAGGCTGTAATGGCCACACTCTGTTTCTTCAGATTCTGGCTTGGTTTTGGCATTGGCGGCGACTATCCTCTCTCAGCCACAATCATGTCTGAATATGCCAACAAAAGAACTCGAGGCACCTTCATTGCTGCAGTGTTTGCAATGCAAGGATTTGGGATTTTGGCTGGTGGTATTGTTGCTCTTATTGTTTCCACTGTATTTGATCATGTTTTCAATGCTCCAGCTTATGACATCAACCCAATGGCCTCAACCCCACCTGCAGCAGACTACATTTGGCGCATAATTTTGATGTTTGGGTCCGTCCCAGCAGCCCTGACTTACTACTGGCGAATGAAGATGCCCGAGACTGCCCGCTACACTGCCCTCATCGCCAAGAATGCAAAGCAGGCAGCTTCAGACATGTCCAAGGTACTGCAGGTGGACCTTGAAGCTGAGGAGGACAAGATGGTGCGGCAATCTGAGGACCCATCCAACAATTTTGGTCTTTTTAGCAAGGAATTCGCACGTCTCCATGGGCTTCACTTGCTTGGAACAACAACAACTTGGTTCTTGTTGGACATAGCCTATTATAGCTCAAATCTTTTTCAGAAAGATATCTTCAGCGCTATTGGATGGATTCCCGCACCACAAACAATGAATGCTATACATGAAGTCTACGTGATTGCAAGAGCCCAAACATTGATTGCCTTGTGTGGTACAGTTCCAGGGTATTGGTTCACGGTGGCATTTATTGACTATCTGGGGAGGTTTGTCATTCAATTGATGGGTTTCTTCTTCATGACTTCGTTTATGTTTGCACTCGCCATACCATATCATCACTGGACAATGAAGGCTAATAGGATTGGCTTCCTGATCATGTACTCATTGACCTTCTTCTTTGCCAACTTTGGACCCAATGCCACCACATTTGTGGTGCCGGCCGAGATCTTCCCGGCAAGGCTGAGATCAACCTGTCATGGGATATCAGCAGCAAGTGGGAAAGCTGGTGCCATTGTAGGTGCATTTGGGTTCTTGTATGCTGCACAGAGCACAGACCCTGCAAAGACTGACCCAGGCTACCCACCTGGCATTGGAGTGAAATATTCTCTTATTTTGCTGGGTGTCATCAGTTTTTTTGGAATGCTGTTCACCTTACTGGTACCTGAATCTAAGGGGAAATCACTTGAGGAGCTATCAGCAGAAACTCACGGTGGTGCAGGCGACCTTGACCAACAGGCCTCCTCGAGTATGACAGTGCCTTTAATTAGCCAAAATCATTAGGAGCACATTCGGTATGATTAAAATGTGATGAATTCAATTCAATTCAATTTAATTACTTCAGATTATCTTTGTTCTTTTTTTTTTTTTTTATCCGGTTTGGTATCACTTATATTAAATGAATCATAGTCAATCTTAAACATTTAAAAATTCGTCAAAAGATTTTGTAAAATATTTTTTTAAAAAATAAAATAAAAAAAACTCTGAAAATGACAATCCTCAGCAAAATAGCCAAACCCTCAAAAGTACCCTCTCTTATCTTAATACTTACTAATGTTATATTTATATTCATGGATGATATGATAAATTTATAATAACAATTGAATTGTATCACATTAAACAAGAAACTTCTATTTATTGACAGTGCAACTACCAATTCAAATCAGCTCAAACTTTATTGTGAAATTCGATTCAATTGTTTAAATTAGATCATATAATTGATATCAAATAAGTTGTAGTTATACCCTTTTGTAATAAAATTAAAATAAGTTAAAAAAGTACATTTTTTTTATTTTTTTGGTTTCTTTTGGAAAAGTAATATTCATGCATATTCCCTTGCGCACTAAACCCAACTGGGCTGGTACTAAAATGCAGGCTACCTCTGTGTTTCTTTACTCCTTGAATTATCCTCTACCTTTTAATCATGGGATTTAAATCTCAGATATCTGCATTAAAATCCCACTAGGATTTTTACCATCTCCTACAGTTTCTGTCACCTTGTTTTTCATAATTAGTTGTTGCTTCAACTCTTCTATGCAAGAACAACCGTTCGTTAGTTTTGGTAAAACAGGAATTGTCTCAGATTGGCCGAGCAAGCAAATGTTATGAATTTGAAGTATTGCTTAGCCTTGAAGTCTGTTCTGGAACTACTTGTATTAAACAAAGGCCATTGACACTGGCTTTCCACATCGCCTGGTGTCATCGTGCCTAATAAATCAGTAAGCACGATTATCATCTTAAAATGACTACGTACGAGTTTCACTGATAGACGGATAGCCATAAAAAATTGAAATATCGTTCGCATCAGAAGATTGTAGTAAAACACATCTTCAAGGCAACCCCTTCCGGAGCAACTGAATCTACTTTCAAAATCAAAACAGAAAATCAAGTAAATGTTAGACTAACCGTGAAACAGTGGACAGCAAATAGTTAAAAACACGTAAGTCCAGGACTAAACTTTCTGCAATATTCCTGAAAGGAGATATACAAATAATAATAATAAATTAATTTTTTATAATTTAGTTCTCAATTTTTTTCATATCTTTATTTGAATTATATTTTTTAAAATTTTTTATTATTTTTGGTCCCAAAAAAATCAATTTAAAATATAATTATAAAAATTTAGAATGAGTTTTTTTTTGTATATTTTATTTAAAAAATGATAAATTTTTAGATGTGCCGTCTGGATAAATCTGTGACTGCATTTGTTCATTGAGTATATTTTCAATTGCGCTCACAAAGTTTGACAATTTTTTTTTTTTTTTTTTAGGTTTTCACCCAAAGATTTTTCCCACTTCTTAATCAATTGAACTCGAAGAAAATTAATGAGAATATAATGTTCAAGTTTACGTCTTACAATATTTCGTATGTTTGCTTATCTGTTTAATTTACATCTTTTTTTTTTTTTTCCAGTTACCGGTTCACTTGAACTTTGCAGACATTAGAAATTAATAATGAAAAAAACAAAAGAAATAAAAAAGATTAAAAAAAAATCACTGGAAAATTGCGTGGCTGATATGTTAATTTTCTCAACTTTTAAATCAGGACAATACGGAGTAAATTGACATATCCACCCCTCACATTACAACTCCTTTAATCTCCTTTAAAAAAAAAAAAAAGCAAAAAACAAAAACAAAATAATAATAATAACAACAAATCGCTTAAGGCTGAAGAAGCGTGAGCCGATATCGCCGCCGCTAGGTGAACAGGTAGGCGCACTACGCCCTCTGTCGTTGCACGTGTTGTTTCCTGATTCGTAAATTTCAGTAATTGATAAAGCAAAAATTAATTCGATTCCCCCGCTAAATCTCTAATTTTCTCGGCAGCCAAACAGAAAGCGCTTGTTTACCTGCTAGGTTTCTTTCTCCTCCTCCTGTTTTTGTCCTTTTTTTTTTCTCTCTTTTGATTATTAAATTCATCGTTGTTAAAATCGTTATTCTGCTTGTTGCCTGATGCGGTCTTTTTTTTTTTTTATAAGAAAATTTGATTTTCACGTTGTATTTTGGTAAGAATTATTTTCTATTTTTGGTCTTACTTTTAGGGATTTGACGGTATTGGAGAAAATATGACTGTGAAGATAGAGGGTTTGAGCGATTGAATCCTTCTAAGGCTTTGGGGATTTAGGGATTCGTTAGTTCTAGAAGTTTCAGCGTTCTTTATAGGAAATTTAGGTTTAGTTTGTGATGGCTGACCGTAACAACAATAGTAACAGCAACAATAATAGCAATAACGCTGCCGGCGCGAAGCCGATATGGATGAAACAAGCGGAGGAGGCCAAGCTGAAGAGTGAGGCGGAGAAAGCGGCGGCTGCGAAAGCTGCATTTGAGGCCACGTTCAAAGCGGTGCCCAACCAACCTGAGAAGCCTGCAGATTCGGAGTCCGAGGAAGAAGATGATGCCGAGGATGACTTGGCCAACAAGCCTGTGGGCCCTGTGGACCCCGCCAAGTGCACGGCAGCCGGGGCGGGCATTGCTGGTGGAACTGCCTGTGCACCCTCGACCTTCGTGGTGGTGACTAAGGATGCAGATGGGAGGAAGGTCCCCCACGGTGGTGTGCTGATTAAGGTGAAGGTGTTGCCTGGACTGGGCGTTGGTGGACTGGAGCAGGAAGGGATTGTGAAGGATGTGGGTGATGGGACGTATACAGTTACTTATGTGGTTCCGAAGAGAGGAAACTATATGCTCAGTATTGAGTGTAATGGGAAACCCATCATGGGTAGTCCATTTCCTGTTTTCTTCAGTGCAGGTAATTGTTTTTTCAAGATTTGTTTATGTATTAATTGTGATCTTCATGGTTATATCATGTCAGATGCTGGTGCTTATTTTGAATTTTTTTTTTCAATCACTTGGAATTATCTCACAGTTTATCATTGTGCATTGCTTAAGATTTTATCCATCCCCAGTTATTTCTGATGTTGTGGGTGGACTTTAGTGTATCCATTCTTTAGAGCTTTTAGAGTTGCATGTATAACCTGGTATGGCTGATTCATTTATGAGTTGCTCTTCTTAGTGGTATTCATGGATTTCTTTTCTATTATTTGGATGATGGAGATCTTTATGTGAACATTTTGTTGATTTTTGAGTGCTGGATTTGCTTTCATACCTTCAGCAATTGTTTGTAATTTATTTATGTCCTTTTGTAAATTGTTTTTGACAACACAGTTTATTTCTAATATACATGAAATCTCATATGTGTATTACAAAAATGTGGTTAGATGCATTTATTAAATGTTTCTTTCTTTTAATGACAGAGAAGAAGTAGATGTAGCTTGTATGAATTCCCTGTATAAGCTAGCATGGTTTCCAAGCAATAATTAACAGAATGGAACATGACTACCTGGTTTGTGGTACTGAATGACTTTGGATTAAGGAAAACAGTATGCATCTGTCATTTTCTGTTGATTTGTATCTCTTGTTGACTTCTTTGTCCTTAAGCTATTCTAAGTGCTCTTGCTGTAGTGATGCTTACGTATAGTCCATTTTGAAGTATCAAGCAAGTTCTGAGTTTTTGTTATGCAGGCACCTCAACTGGGGGACTACTGGGTATGGCTCCTGCATCCACATTTCCAAATCTTGTCAACCAGAACATGCCTAACATGCCAAATTATTCAGCCTCTATCTCTGGTGCATTCCCTGGCTTACTGGGAATGACTCCAGGGACTGTTCCTGGTGCTTCAGGCGGAGTCATTTTGCCTGGAATTGGGGCATCTCTTGGAGAAGTCTGTAGAGAGTACCTTAATGGCCGGTGTGCAAAAACTGATTGTAAACTGAATCACCCACCTCACAACTTGTTGATGACTGCTTTGGCTGCATTAACCACAGTGGGAACTCTTAGTCAGGTGCCCATGGCACCTTCTGCAGCTGCAATGGCTGCTGCTCAGGCAATTATGGCTGCCCAAGCACTTCAGTCTCATGCTGCTCAGATGCAGGCTCAGTCTGCCAAAGATTCTTCTGGTATCCCTTATCTCTTTGTTAAATGGTCACACACACACACACACACACACACACGAGAGAGAGAGAGTGGATACATTTTGTCCTGCTGTTTTATAAAATTTACTTATGCAGTTGCTCTTTTACGTCAAATATACCATTCTTTTTTTTTCTCTCCCGCTTTATATGTTGCCTTTTATCCTAGCTTTATAGTTATTATCTGACCTTTTAACTTTATTATCAGTGCTTTTAAGCAAGTGTTTTACTGTTCTGTAGGGTCACTTGACAAAGTTGGGAAGGAAGATGCCCTTAGGAAGACACTTCAAGTTAGCAATCTTAGCCCCCTTCTCACAGCTGAACAGCTTAAACAATTGTTCAGCTTTTGTGGCACAGTTGTTGGATGTACAATTACAGATTCAAAGCATTTTGCTTACATTGAATACTCAAATCCTGAAGAAGCAACTGCTGCCTTAGCATTGAACAATATGGATGTGGGGGGTCGACCATTAAATGTTGAAATGGCTAAATCACTGCCTCAAAAGCCTCTTTTGAACTCTTCAGCAGCTTCATCTTCTCTGCCATTGATGCAACAAGCTGTTGCAATGCAACAGATGCAATTTCAGCAGGCTTTGCTTATGCAACAAACCATGACAGCACAGCAGGCAGCTAACAGAGCTGCAAGCATGAAGTCAGCAACTGAGCTAGCAGCGGCAAGAGCTGCAGAAATAAGTAAAAAGTTAAAAGATGATGGGCTTGTTACTGAAGAGAAGGAAACAAAAGAAAAATCAAGGTACATCATTACGTTCCTTTCATAATAAGTAAATTCACATTTCCCATTTTTAGCTTCAGACACTGACTAGAGAGATACTGATGTTGCTCAATTAGGTGCTTTTTAATGCAATTTGTTGGACATTGATTATTACCAAATTTCATCTTTATTATAATGACAATATTGTTCCTTTTCCTTCTCTTTTTCTGCTTCCTTTTTGGGGCTTATTTCTTTTGTAGATTCTCTTCTCCACTGATTAATTTGGTTCATTTGAAGGTCACCATCATCATCTCAAGCGAGGTCAAGATCCAAATCGAGATCACCAGTCAATTACCGGAGGAGGAGGTCTCCTTCCTACTCACCTCCATCTCGCCGTCATAGAGACCACAGATCCAGGTCACCAATTAGATCTCGCTATCACACAACATATAATAGTCAAAGGCGGTCTTATAGAGATCATAGGTTTGATGGTGACAGAAGCAGAAGGTGGGGCAGATCACCCGATCATTATTCATCTGTTTCTAGGAGAAGTAGGAGTGGAAGTCCTCGAAGGAGGAAATCTTACAGAGCTGACTCTGACTCACCAAAGCCCCGAGAAAGTTCATCATATAGGTCAAGAAAATCATTCCATGGTGGTTCCAGGTCACCTCGGCATCATAGTGGGAGTAGGTCATCCCCAAGAAATCACAGTGATAACAAAGCAAAGTATAGAAGGCGCTCGAGATCTAAATCTTTGGAGACTTATGATGAAAGAGCAAACAAAGACCAGTCTAAAAAATCAAAGCAACGTGAGAGGAAGAGATCCAGGTCGTTATCTGATGGAAAAAAACATCAAAGCAGGCCAACCTTGAGTTCGGATGAAGATCGATCAAAAATTAGGAGGCGGTCATCTGTTGAAACTAAGGACCATAATGACAAATTGGGCAAAACCAAGGATGAAAGGTCCAAACATCGAGCTAGTGGGAGGTCCAGATCAAAATCTGTAGAAGGTAGGCACCGGTCCAGGGAGAAAGGAGGTGAAAGTGGAGATAAGAAGTCCAAGCACCGAGACAGAAAGCGGTCGAGGTCTGTATCTGCAGAGGTTAAGCGTCATGGAGAAGTCAGGTCATCCCACAGAGGTGGCAATGAAAAGAAATCGAAGCACAGAAGGCATTCCAGGTCAGTATCTCCAGAGGGCAAGCACATCTCTAATCCTAAGAAGGATGAAATTGGAGATGAAAAATTGAAGCATCGCAGTAGTCGCCAATCAATGTCAGCTGAAGATGAGCAAAGTAAATCTCCAAGAAGTTCAGAGGAAAAAAAATCAAAACAGAGAAAGAACTCTAGGTCAAAATCTGTGGAATACAAGCATCACTTGAATAGAGAGGAAGATTCCACAGACTGCACTTCTGACAAAACTGAAGATGCCAATGCAGAAGAAGATGCTATTGATGAGGATTCAGTTAATTTGATTGATGGCAGAATGCTGGATTCGAAACACGATCGCAATTCGAAGAAAGTTCTTATGGAGTATATTGTAGCAGACAGCGACGGACATCTGGAGAGCAGATATGCACCTAGTTCCAAAAGCAATGAAGGTTAGTTGATGAAGACTCAGCATCCAAAGGTCAACTTAAGCTGTAAAATCTGAAAATCTGGAAGGAAAAAAGGAATTGTATTGTCATTGTTGGAGCTGAACATTGATTAATCTGGTATTTTTGCATCTTACAGGAGTAGGAGCTCTGGAAGAACAGAATGAATCTGAATAGTCCCCTCAGGCGGATGCATTTGGCTGACCCCCTATAAAATTTTGTAGAACATATGAACTCGAGCAGATTGAGGTAGATCTGATTTGTGTCCATTGCACAGAACATGTGAACCAAAGTGAAGGAAATGAGTCCTATGGATGGTTTGAAGTTTCCTTGTCAGCAAAAAGTTCACCGCAATTTGAGAAGCTTATTGAGATGGACAACTTGGGAACTCTGTGGATTGGCTTTAACTTATGCGGGGGCGTGTTTTTCTTAGAAGACTTCTTAGTGCTTATTTGGTGTTTTGTATTAATCAAGTTTCTGGACTCCTCATAAGTATGCACACCTTTTTCTTTTTTGTTTTTCAATCCTTTGCAGGTGTTCTTGTAGCAGATGGGATCTAGAGGTTCTAAGGCCTTTGATGAAATTGATGTGGATTAAATATTTGAGGAGGTGTTCTGCTTTTATCTGCATCAACCTTTCAATCTTGTAGCAAGCTTCTATTGCTGCTAGATGTATGTTGGATTATTCCTTTTTATTGGCACAATTATGAGCTTTCCATAAGAGCCTTTACTGGAGGATTACTTCCTGTTGTCATATGTTTGCTTCCTTTCTACTTTTTCTTTCCTTTTTTTTTTTCTGTAGCTTCCACGTCATGTATACATATGTGCATAAAGCCTTGCATACATATTCACTGGGTTAGAATCTTGATGAGGTCTTAGGTGTTGATACTTAGCTCCTAGCTGTTTACCATAGAGTTGCAGCAATGTGGATCTAGTTAAAATGCTGTGAATCCTTCTTGCTGAGATTGTAGCATGCTTGATAATGTATTGAATGCTTATCATAGGTCTTTGTATATTGATCTACACTAAATTTTGTTATTGTTTAAGATGAAAGCCTCTTGTAATGCAGTAGCCTGGTCTTAGGTTTAGTTTTGTTTTTCTTTGATGGTCTGTTGGGACTGTCGTATCCCAAATAATTGCAGGTTGTATATGGTGTTATGGTGTTTTCACTGGAGCTTCCTGATACGAGAATGGAAGGGTTGATAGTTACTAATGTTAACGAAGGTATGCAGTGAGTGAACTGGGAAGCCTTTGTGTTAGGCTTTCCAATCATCTTAGAAGTCTTTTGGCATTCTTGAATAATAAAATGGTTCAAGTACCGGTACTTGTGTATCTTGTGCCACTATGTCCTAAAGCCTGGTGCCTTACCTTTCCCCATCTTCCTTTTTTGTTGTTTTCTTTTTTTTTTTTTTTCAATTTTCCATTTTGTTCCTTTCTTTTCTTTCCCCCTTCCAAAGGTCTTTTCTTGGTTAGTGAAGCTACTGTTGAGGTCAAGTGAAATCAGATGCTGCTGGGACGAGTTACTTCAGTTGCATCGTGTCGGGTTTGAGCAGGCTGGCTGACTCTTTGGTATTTTGAGCCAATGCAAGTTTTGTTGATTTTAACAGGTAATCTTCCAACTGCTGTGTTGGGTTGGGTTATGTTTCATGGTAAAAAGGTTGCCAACTTGTGCACCTATTTTTGGAATTTTTTTTTTTTTAAATAATTATGTTTGGTAGTGTGATCCCTGGAGCCTTCTGCTGATAGTTTGTTTAGTCAGTGATTTGTCGCATCAGACCATCCCTAGCAATCAATATTAACTTCCGTATGAGACGGCACACTAATCGACCAGACTAATTATATAAAACAGCACTAACATAGATCTATTGTGGGCCAGATTGCTCCATTTTTTGTTTTCTATTTTTTGGGTTCTTTTCCTTTTTCTTTCTAGGCTGGGCCATGCGATATGATGGCATGGGAGTGGAAGCATTTGGGCTCTATTCTAGGAGGGGGGAACTGGCTGTACATGACGTGGATGTTAACCTACATGTTCCCTCGGCACCTTCCCCATCTCTCTCCTCTCTGCCCCATTCCCGTCATTCATTGCTTTTCCAAGTTTTTTGTTTTTTCATCTTTTTGTGTGGTTCTCTCTCCTCTGTCCCCCATTCCCGTCATTCAATACATTTTACAAGGAAAAGTGTCCTGATAGGTTAGAAGTTTTGAGCTCTGTAATTTTTGCCAAATTTTCTGTTTGTATTTATGCTCCTACGTGTTTTGGGAAGTCCTCTTGCCTTTCTTTTCCACTGAGGTGGCATTTCCCATTTCTATATTTTAGCTTCTCAGTTGCGTCTTATATTGAGGATGGAGCTGGATTGAGATACTATGGAAGCTCAGAAGTACAGTTGCTGAACGGTGAATAGACCACAATTGGTAGATTATGTTAGTACTGAGAGCAACAATGGATACGACAAAATTATAAAAATTAAGACTAATATTTGTCATAAAAGGGGTTTGGAAAATAAGAGATGATTGCATTAACCCATAATTATGGGTTCTTCCGTGAAGTATCGTTTTCGTTGCCTCTAAACAACATCCTCTCTGTTTTCTTAATTAAAGAACATCATTTTCTAGGTGGGTGGTGACGGTGACCTAAATTGCTACTTTTTGACTTTGCTTCCAATCCCTTTTCTTGCAGAGGCGTTTAAAGGGCGAAGCTAATCGATTAGTGCCAGTATATGGCAATGCCACTGCCGTCGGAAATGTGTGGTTGATACTTAGTCCACGCATTGCCATATATCTGGTCCCATATTGTGTAACCTTGTAAAAGGCGTGAAATATATATACCTTTAGCCGTTGATTTTGCTTAAAATACCAAATCAACTGAAAATAACTAGCGGAATTGGATTCAATATGTTAATTTCTAGGGTCTGAGAGGGACTTCGAAAACTAGATAGAAAGGAGAGAGCGTTCGCCTTCAAAGTGGTGAGGTCTTACAGATCCTTTGCCCATTCTTCAGTTAAGATAGAAAATTTTATTTAAGCCATTCCAAAATTTACACAACCCACTCCCAAAATTTAGGGATTTGTCGGTTCTAAGTCGTGCCATATTTGCCATATTTTATTACAATCACAGGGACTTGTGCGATTGAACCAAATACAACGAGACATTTTTCATCGGGTTTTAGTATTTAGGCTAAGAACTAGGGAAAAAAAAATAATTTTTCAAAAAATAAAAAAATAAAAATTGTTCCCTGCAAATATAGATACAGAAGACTTTCGGCTCTGGCAGGCTTATTAGTTCTTCCATCTTTGGAGCTTCCATGTCATCGGCAGCTGCATCGACTTGGATTCGTAATAATATACTCTGATATAACTGTCTTGTAAGTTTAAGAAGACGTCACGGAAGTTAAATAAATGTCTGAATTCCTCAACGCTTCCTGGGGCTCCCCATTTCCTTTCTGACAAAAGAGGAGAATCTTGAACGTTTATCATTTATGTGTTTCGTACAAAAACTAGAAATGTGGGCGAAGAAAACAATGAGAAGTTGGAGATGGAAAAGCCTTGGAGAACAGAAAATGTCAAATACTCCCATCTACCACCACCCACTTAATAGTTGCGTAATAAAATAAAATAAAAATAAAAAAATTGCATGGAAAGATTGCGTTTGAATTCTCCAAGGTTTGAACGAATGCAGGCCCTTCCCACAATAATTTTCCCTAAATAGACTGGCATGTCTAATATAGGAGACCCCCACAAGTGGGATAAGGTTGACATGAAGGTGGCTTTTCTTTCTTTGTATAATTAGTTTGTGCCCAAAAGTCTCCTCACGGTTGATCAATAAGCCATCAGCAGTGGGTGCAGGGAAATTAGCAATTCCCGGAAAGAAACGGCCCGCATTGAATTGAAAGGATCGCCAACTTATTTCAAGCAGCTGTTGTGTGTCCATCTATTTATGGTTTTTTTTTTTTTTTTTCCTTCTTTTCTTTTTTCCCCTTCAAAGTGATTAAACAAGAAATTTCCTTTAAAATTCCTAACCAGAGGAAAACACCAAGAGAGAAGTCGTCATTTGCACATCGTATTTGAGGAGGCTCATTATTTCCTTATAAATTTCATCATTTTTCCCCTCGTTTTTTTCTCCCCTTTTTTTTGCATACACGCTAAAAAAATATATAAAATATAAAAAAATAAATCATTACTCCAACTTAAACTTAATAATTGAACTTAGAAAAGAATCTAATTATTTTATCACTAAATCATGTAGTTAGCGACTACTAAATATTTTATAGTTAGTAATTTAGCTAAAACTTTAATTACCGTTGTTTAGAACTAACTTATATTCTCCCGACTTAATCAGATTCTCTTGCGGATATGTGGGGTGTCTCCAATATTATATTATTCTAAGAAAACACGTAATTGCAACTTTCGTCGATATTTCTTTCTTTTTAACTGTTTTTTATTTTTCATTTTTATATATCTCCTTTTTGGGTCAGAAGGAGATATCTGGAAGCAAGGCAGGTTGACCCGAATTTAGCCCAGCATTTAATAAAATTTTAAAGTTTAAATTGTTAAAATATATAATAAAATTATTTTTTTAATATGAGATCAAAATTTTATTATTAAATAATTTATTATTTAAAGTATGATAAATTTTTAGATAAAATATTTTTTAAAAAAAAACATAAAATTTGAATTATATCATATAATAATAATAATAATAATAATAATAATAACCATCAGTATCGTCTTGGGATATCCTAAGCCAAACACTCGATATATAAGCAACTCTTGCGCTTGTCTTTCCATATCCAACTCAGTCCCGTTAGCCCCATTGTCATTCTCCGCATTATCGGCTAATTTCTTAATCTATAAGCTTTAGAAAAAGAAAAAACAGAGACCAACCAAAAGTAGGGGGAAAAAAAAAAAAGAAACGGAAACTTGGAAGAAGAAGAAGAAGAAGAAGAAGAAGAAGAAGAAGAGATATGCATTGCTATAGATTGATGAACCCGGGGACCGATGCCTCCCGCTTCTGCCTGGCCTCCCGGTCCTCCTCCGCCAATAAGCCCGACCCAATTGTCCGGCTGAGGCCCCCGAACCGGGTCTCAATAGGGTCGTTCAGAACCAGGGCCGTAACCAATGATAGAATCGTCGCAGAAGTCAGCTTCTACGAGCTCCTGGGTATACGCGAGTCCGGTACTCTGCTCGAGATCAAGCAGGCCTACAAACAGCTAGCCAGGAAGTACCACCCGGACGTGTCGCCTCCGGATCGGGTCGAGGAATACACCGAGAGGTTCATTCGGGTACAGGAGGCATACGAGACCCTCTCGGATCCCGGCAGGAGAGCTCTTTACGATCGCGACATAGCCAGGGGCCTTCATCTCGCCTTCTCTGCGAGGAGACGATACGAATACGGAAACGCTGAGGTATCTTTTTCACTGATTTTGTTTTTTTTGAATGTAATTTGCTTTGACATAGGTGTTTTGGGTTTCTTTTATTTAAGTTTGATTCTGAGTTTATCTGGTAATATTCTCGGGAATTTCTTTCTTCAACTGGGGTATCTTCGTCTTTATTTTACGGAGTTTATGTGGCGTTGAGAAATGTCTTCTTTTTCTTATCTTTTTTTTTTTTTTTTTTTTTTCCTTTATGGGTCAATCAAAAGACAACTTGGTCCCATCGATTTTTTCATTTTTCTCCCTAAAGATGTCCCAATTGAGTTGGGTTTTGGAAACTGATGCCTTTTCTTGGACTTGTCTTTTGATTTTGATGTGGTATAGAATTTTTATGTTGGCAAGAGAAACTTAGTGATATTGGAAACAATAAATATATAAATATATAGAGTTGTATTATTTGTCATGAATTATTATTTGTAAGAGTCAAATTGTGAGTGAATTTCTTTCTTTGATTGAATAGCATCTGCCGTTGAAAAGCTGAGTTATCATTCTTCTTATTGTAATTCTTTGTCGTCCCTCTCCCTGTTTCCTCTCCCCCCCCCCCTTTTTTTCTTTTTTCTAACGCACTTAGTTTATTGATCCAAAACAGTCAGTTTGGTTTCTTGTATATTGGAATTTGGGCTCTCCTTTGTTATGTGGCTGTTGATGAATTGAAACAAAGAGAACTACTGGTTTGTGATGTCGTATTGAACTGACTTGTCTTTGTGAGCAGGAAATGGAAGAGAGAAATGAGTGGAAAAATCGCTGGCACGCTCAACTCTCAGAGTTGAAGAGGAGAAGCGCGAGCAAGGATGCAGATGAGAACATGTCGTGGGGAGCCCGTATGCGCAGGCAAACAGAAGAATCGCCAAGACAACCATAGATATCTGTTTTTTTTTTGTCCAGTCGACGAAATGCATACACACCAGTCTTTTGGCTTCTACGCGGTTGCTCTGGACGCAGAAGTAACGTAGATTACTGTCCTGTTTTCATTTCCTCTAAAAAACAATCAGCACTTTGTATCGTCCAGCCTAACTGATGTACATAAGAAGTTCAGTGACGTGGCAAATGCCAAATATGGTCATTATTGTACAGGCTGCATCTTTCCGTTTCCCTTTGATTGCTTGCTCCTTCACATACCAATAAAAAAAGGTTGTTACCAGTGGCATAGTGGAGGAATGGTTTCAGTAATTTTTGTGAAATAGAAATATGTATTTGAATCAAATGTAATTTTTATTAAAATGTGCATCATTATCTATTAATTTTTTGTAAAGATAATAATTCTTACTTTATATTGAATAATTATAATTTAATTATATATAGAATATTGGATGATGATGACGACGACGACGATGATGATTATTATTATTATATTTACATCTATTTCTAGGTATTAACAGCAAGTTCTGTGATGGTACATTTATGGACTTCAACAGTTGAGAAGGCGTGTGTATGAAAAGAAAGAGACAGAAAAACAGCACGTGATTCACAGATCATATGAAGATTGCTTCTGAAACCCACGAATGGTAACACAATTTGCCTGCCTGGGATGCTCTGTCTTGGTGGTTACCACTGCACAGTGCTGCGTGCTTTAAGGTTTCAGATTCTGTGCACATGTTCGCATGTGCGAATGAATGCCAGCGTCGTTTAATAGCATCATGACCCGATGCATGATCTGATGGTTCTGGTTCTGCCACTTATTTCTTTAATTTCACTTAGCTCCCAGCCCCTATTAAGTAAGCTATTAAATTGAATATGAATTTTGGAGAATCACTCAAATGGTTTGAATTGGGTAAGGCTTTTGCCATAGCCAGAACCCATGAGATAATTTTAAAAAACCCTTGATATATATCAGCTGGTGGCTTAGTCAACCTTGCATCATTATTTGCATTTCATAAAAATAAAATAAAAATTATAATTTAAAAAAGAAAAGCACTAGAAGACAAAAAGGACGTGAGGTACAGCAAGGCACGATTGCAGCAACTTCATTTTGGCGTGGCCTTCGTTTTGGTGATCTGGTCCTGGAAAAGTGGGGCAAAGACACTTGGGCACGTGTAGTTGTGGTGGTCCCTTTGGCTATGTCAGCCAACCCTTTCGATCTTATCTCTTAATCGGATTGATCTTGCCAGTTGCACTCAAACTCGGTTGCCTAGCAGGGGTTTGTAAATAAATGGCATCGATTGTCTACACACTCGGAAACATTTTAAAAAATTTATTTTCTAACGTTATTTGCTGAAATTAAAAATTATTAAGTTTCACTAATTTCTTTTATTTTAATGCGATAAACCATAACTTATTATACTATAATTAAAAAAAATTAAATTGATATTTTATTATATGTTTTAAATTTTTATTATATATTTATAAAGTTGATGTGCATCTAAAAAATTAAGGCAACAATTAATCCTTTCTAGCATTAATGATGTCAAACCATATAAATATATATATATATATATATATATATATATATATATATATATATATATATTTATGGAGAAATATCCATTATTGTCCTCCAGCTAGTAAACGTTCCAGAAAAGATGAAGGTATGAGAATCTTTTATATATATATTTTTTAAAAAAGAGAGATTTTTTTTTTTTTGATGTAAATTGAAAATTAAATTCGAGACGTTACATCCTAAAAATGAACTCTAACACCATGAGAATAAAACTTACTGATTACGTAGACTTTCGCAGACAATTCAGACAAACCCTAAAAACTAAAAATTGAAATGGACAAGGACAAGCCACTCCTTCTCCAAACGATTTTTTATTTTTATTTTTATTTTTTATTTTATCCACAAGGACCCGAACCAGCCTCTGCAATTCAATTGTCAATTTTTATTTATTTATTTTTGAGTTTTGAGCCTTGTTTAATTCATTTATTCCATGGTCGAACAATGGCACCATCAAATCCGAGTTACAGCTGGTGATCCTTCGCTCTTCTTCCTGGGCTCTTCTGTGGGCCCTGAATTTGGAGGCCACTCACTCATGTGGCCCAATCTCATATAATATCAGGTGTCTTGGATGCTTAGCGTTTGCCCGTTAAATGTACCAAAAAAAAAAAAAAAGAAAAAGCAAAACTGGGACGGTGCAATTAAAATCCGTGTGGAAATTGATCATTTCAATTCCTAACATTGACAATTATATTTCAATAATGTTTTTATGTGAATAATGTTAATGCCTAACATGGTTTTGTGGGGTTTTGGTGTGCCTGCTGGAAAACTGTCAACAGGTTACAGTTAAAATGGCATTCTGTAACAAATATGGGTGCTTGATGAGGAATAGCTTTTTGCAGGATGTGCAAATTCCAGTGGCTTCTATGTTGCAATCCCATTTGCTTTATGTCATCATCATCATCATCAAAGCTTTTGGTTGGAGGTAATACATAAACGTTTTTAGAAGAATAGAACTTAATAATATGCTTTGCATTTGTGCAGTGCTATTGACCTTGTGATTTGTTTCCCCTCTAGGACTTTCACTTCTAACTGATGACGAAATTCTGTTGCGGGTTTTTTCTTGTTATGGTCTTGTGGCCGATGGCAGGCTTTAGCGTTGATGTTCTATTATTTATCAGCAATAGCTCATGTATTTGTATCGAACTTTTCTGATTTAACAATCCACTTCAACGCCGTGTTGTGTTGTTGGAAGAATTGATCTGCTGTGAGTAGCCCCGTACAGTTTTTTCTTGATAGAGATACCGGAAGTTTTGATTTGATAGCTTCACCAGTGATGGATCTACCTCCTCTGCATTGTCAGCCATAAATGGGCAGGTTAAAAATGGAATGCTGTAGGAGATTTGGGCACTCTTTTTTGTGCTGATTATGTGTTGACTTTTACATATACTCTTTCAGAGCTTAGTGGGACGAATTGTTTGCGTGAGCTATGCCACAGAGAGCCCTAGTGCTCCACGATCTTTCCACAACAACTACTGTGGGAATGGAGGTTCTGACACAAACGGAGGGAGTTCTGGATTTCAAGCTGTTGTCCACACAGTCTTGCTTCTATAGCTAGTTGTCACCATCCAGAATGCTTATTTACATTTTTTTTTTCTTTTTTGTTGGATCGACTGAACACGGGGGGCTATTCTGTGGCTTTAGAACAACTTGTGCCACTTGGTGCTCTTGTGGGTAAGTGACTATGGAGATGTGCATTTTCCCTGTCTGCATGAACTTGTTCAGAAGCATATTGATCAAGTGATTTGCTGTCTAGAATTTGCGTTGTCTGGCGTTGTAATGCAGTAAAGGGCAGTCAACTGCAGGAAGGGAAATCCCTGCAGCATTATGGCTAACGCATTGCCCTTAGCCATTCAGTACCCTTTTGAGGTTGCCTTCTCTGCCATGTCTTCTATACAGTCAAATTAGTTAGTTGTGACTACTCAGTTGTGCTAACCTCGTCATGAATGGGATATATTGTTTCCTTTAAGCCAAACTGTTCCACAGCCAGCTGACCTCCCTTCTTTGCTCTCTTCATTGTTCATCTTCTCTGGTGTTCGCATATTGGGTAGTTGTTTTCACGTAGGTGTGTTGACGGTATCCAATCGAAAGAATGTAAATGTAATCCATTAATTTGACACAGTAGATGGGAATTTATATTTAAGTATAGGGAAAAAATTGCGCGTATCTGTCGTTGGACTTCTTCAACGGAAGAAAAAAAAAAACTAAAAAACTAAAAAAATACTATTTTTTTATTGTTACTTTTTCTGGAGACGTAAACTATCGTTAGAGATTATCTGGCAGTCCACTTTCGACTCTTTGTTTGCTGTCGGAAGCTTGTCCCCATACGGCTTCGAGATTTCGCCGCCGCTACCGAATCTTAATGAACAAGGCAGAGAGAGTAAAACTATTCTATTTCTATACTGTTTGTTAATTTTTTTAATTTAAATATGCACCAAACTTTATATTTTGCTTGACATTTTTTAATCAAGAACAGGTTCAAAGGTTAATGTTGGCAGGGGCATCTTTGCCTCTTGCTTTAAGGGAACATGACTCCCTTCTGGTTGAAGGCCTAGGTCCCCAAACATTTATCCAGTCAGGAATTGCCTTCCTTACCTACTTTATAATATCAAAGTTCAAAGGTTAACGTTTGCAGGGGCATCTTTGCCTCCGTAGTAACAAAATAGGTTCCAATTCAGTAAATTAAAAACTAATTAATTACTAGAACCAACACAAGTAAGAAATTGGGAATTTCTAAACAAACAAAGACGACAAATTAAAAGTCAAAAAAACTAAAGTAAAAGAAAAATATTGAAAGCAAGTCCTGATTGTTGTTCAATCACAAAATTCTTTAATATGAATATCAATTGCTGAGATCTGCATCCTTTCTAGCAGAGCCCACCAAAATTATTACAACCCCCAAAAGTTTACATAAATCTTAAACCTTGTTCCTCCTCCTCCTCCTCCTTCCTTCTGATGTTTCTCCTTTACTTCAGTTCACAATTATCTTCTGTATCCAATATGTAACAAATACATCAAAGGACCACACCAATGACTTCTTCTAGAGGACAAGAATGACCCCCAATAGAAATAGAAAAAGGTTGGAGAAATGAAAGATATTTTTCGAGTTATCTACAAAAAGGAAAATTAAAAAAAAAAGTAAAAAAAAAAAAGACCTACCATGTGAAGATGATAATGATATCGATGGGATCAAATTTTCTCGAGCTTAATTCTCGGGATGCTCACTCTTGGTGTCACTTTCCTTCTTACCCTTTGTCTGAATCCCATTGTAGCTAACGTACCACTTGACAAATTTCCTCAGCCCAGTAGCTAAATCAGTGGTTGGTTTGTAACCAAGGTCCGTATATGCCAAGCTCACATTAGCATGTGTAAAGGGCACATCTCCATTTCTTGGCATCTTGATCACATGCTTCTTGGCCTTTGTGTTCAGCAATGCTTCTAATATGGACACCAATTTCACTACAGGGACTGGAGATGTGTTGCCAAGATTGTATACTCTCAACTGTGCTGGCCCTCTCTTCTTTCCGCCGCTTCCAGTGCTCTTCTCCGCCGTGTCCAGGGCGCCCAGACAACCTTTCACGACGTCATCGATATATGTAAAGTCACGCGCCACTTCTTTATCATCCTGAGTCTGATACACATCTATGGTTTTTCCCTGTAAGATGTCTTTTGTGAAGAAGAAGTAAGCCATGTCGGGTCTGCCCCATGGACCGTAGACGGTGAAGAATCTCAATCCGGTGAGTGAAAGGCCGTAGATATGATTATAAGTGTGGGCAATTTCCTCTCCAGCTTTCTTGGTGGCTGCGTAGAGACTTGCAGGCTGATCCGTTCTGTGCAATTCTGAGAAAGGAACGTCTGTGTTGAGCCCGTAAACTGAACTCGACGATGCCCAAACAATGGCTGGCTGCGGATTTGCCGATTTGGAAACCTCAAGTAGATTTACAAAACCTGCAATGTTTGATCTCACGTAGGACTGTGGGTTCTGCATTGCATATCGGACTCCGGCCTGAGCGGCCAGATGGAGTATGTGAGTGAAGGGCACGACGTCGAAGAGCTTGCTTAACAACGGTGCGTCGTTCAAGTCTCCTTCGACGATAAAAACTTGATGCTTCAATAAAAGCTGCTGCCTCGATCTCTTGAGAGAAGGGTCGTAATAGTCGTTGAAGTTATCCAATCCAAGAACCCCATCGCCGCGCTTTTTCAAGGCAAGCGAGCAGTGGGCGCCAATAAAGCCAGCAGCGCCGGTGACCAAGACAGAAAGACCATTGGGACGGCGAGGGGTGGAGGACTTGCGAACCTGTCTCTCCCATGCTGCGCCACCGGTGGAGGAGGTGAAGAAGGCGGTGGAGAGGAAGGAGTGGTGATGGAGGGGCGGCACTTCGTGGCCGTCAGAGTGATGGGAAAGTGGTGGGTAGTTGAGAGTAAAGAAGAGAACAAGGACAATCGCAATAAGGAGAGTTGCACGGAAGAGTAGTTTTGAGGAAGCATTCAGGACTTTTGTGCTGTGGAGCCTTTGCAGGTAGCTGTGGTACCTCTCTATCTTTACTGTCTTGCTTGGTGATGCCATTTCAAAAAAGGAGTGGAATTGGATTCCCAATCGCCTCTTCTTTACTCAGTTTTTAGAGTGAGAGAGCCTGTGAATCTGTGAAGGAGAGTGTAGACTATGCAAAGATTATAAAGGGAGGATAGACGGAGAGAGAAAGAGAGAGAGATGGAAGTAGAGACAGTCAAGGTTGGTGTTGGTTGGAGGCCACTTTGATCCTCTTTAAGTCTCTTCTCTCTCTCTCTCTCTCTCTCTCTCTCTCTCTGCTTTCCTCTTTCTCTTTCTCCTCCTCCTCTCTCTCTCTCTCTCTCTCTCTCTCTCTCTCTCTCTCTCTCTCTCTCTCTATGTATATATATATATATATATATTACTTGTGGCATTTAACAGATGGAAAGTTGGGGGCTTTATAAAAGAAAGGAAAGCAATGAGCCAATGTCAATTGTCACGTCCTCATTTTTCAGTCCAATTTTACTCTAAAATTTAACGGTGCAGTGGAAAGTGCCAGCCAACCGTCTGCTTCTGTTGAAAACTCCCCCTCCCATGTGATTTACACGTGTTCAGATGTGAACACTCCTAGACCCCTTTTACTTTGTATTTTTTCTTTCTTTCTTTTTTTTTTTTTGGGTTGGTTCCTTTCTATGTGAAGAAATTCATTTAATTATAAATGATTTTCTGCTCTTGATTTTGACATTACCTTAACAGGCAGTTTTCTCGTGGGTGGGTGATTGAGGTCAACTGGCTTTCGGAGAAAGTAATTAATTGTTGTTTGTACTAAGAAGAATCAAATCGATCAATTGATCCATTCCCAATGAAGGAAACAAGAAAGCAGAAAATTCACATTAAATAAGGGAATTGAAACCCTTAAATTCATATATTTTTATTATTAAAATTATTGTATATTTTTTTATTTAAACACGATAAAAATAAAATATTAATAATATTAATGCGTGTTCAACAATAACAATAGTTTGATGCAAATTTATATTTAAAATTAAACGTACATGTGAAATTCAAGTAAAAAAAACTCGGATATTATGAAGTTTTGGTCTTACTGAAATTGTAATTACTGTGATTAGCCGTCTTGCCGACATATAAAATTAGGAAGTAGAACCATCTGTGGTCTTTATTTGTCCTTTATTCGAGCTTATACTATGCACCGTAACATCTTTGGGTTGGCATACAAAGCCAACTAGGCCCTCTCGTCGGTGTCCCTAATCACAAGTTCTTTAATTGGTGACGTGGAGTTGGAATTTGTCCAATTGCAGCAATATGGATGCCATAATTTCTACGGCATTTCTTTATCAGAAATGGAACCATCAAGTATTTGGGTACTGAAAGTGAGAGTGAGAGTAATTTACTTTTATTTTTTCATCTCGCGTTTCAGCGAAAATGAAACAAGAAAATGGAATCGTTTTCAACCAATAAGGCAAAAAGACAAAAAAAAAAAAAAAAAAAAAAAAAAAACATAAATGCAACAACAGAAACAAGCCGAACACATGCATGATGGGTCATTGATTGAATTTGGGTATATGGGAAGCTTTCATTGTGTTGCAGCATGAGTTATTTTCATGCTCATTAGGCATGGTGAACCCCTGATAATATCAACCTGATTACCATTGATTTGCTCAGTGCCTCATTGTTCCATCACCCCGGTGCCTCCACAAGCCAGCGTTGCCAGGCTCGGCAGTGCCTTTCCCCATTTACAGATATCGTTTATTACCATTAAAATTTTCAATCAATGGCCCAAGATAGGGAGGTCCAAAGGCCGAGATGCTGAGCTGAGTCGGTTCAAATGCTGAGGCAAGTGTGTAGACCCAGTCCATAGCTGCTCAGTGGTTTAAAATTTAGATAGCCCAGAAGCTTTGATCTGATAAGAAGCCGGAAGTAGACGGAACAACTCGAACTTTAACGATGGTAACAAAAAAAATGAATTGTTGCTGAAGCAAACTGTGGATGAAGTAGCTAGTAGCTGACGATTTATATTTCAATTATTAAATACCAATAGCTCCTGACAAATCAATAATAATAATAATAATAATAATAATAATAATAATAATAATAATAATAATAATAAACTATAGGATAAGAAATAGTAAAGATAAGAATAGTAAAGTGTTTATAATTAAATGAGTCGGACGTAATAGATGAGATTTAGCTATTTAATGCCTTCAATGTTAATCTGCTATTATTCGTAGCAGTCTCATTAAAGCTGGAAGGATCCATTGTTGAATTTAATTTAATTTTTTTTTCCTACATTAGATCATGAATTATACAACAAGAATAATTCTTAATAACATTAGAATCGAAAAAACTTTAGGTTACACTCAAAAGTCTAAATTCTTAACTACTAGGGTATTGAATTTATTTTTATTTTTAAATGACTCATATCAAGAGAGCAACTATTGGGGCCAGCTGTAGAGAATTACAAAGGACTTCTTATGCTCGACAAAAGCATGCATAACAAGTGCGTAGGCTAATAATCAAAGTCTTGATCTAGTAGTTAAGTTGATGCGAGCGATGATATTTATGGTAGCACTGCAGCTGTATATAACGGCCCACATATAGGCTGTAATTAAGGCCGCATGAATTGTAATAGTTCCTATTGCAGTATTGTCCACTGCCCATAAATTGACAATTGAAAGCTGAATTCAACAAAGAAAAGATCAAGTTTAAAGTGGAAAAGTACATGAGATTTTGCCATCCATACAAGCTGGGGAAAACATCATGTTGTTTTTGTTAAGTTACCTTAACATTATCAAGTATCAACTACCAAGTGAAGAAAGACATACATTACGCACTCAAAAAGAACCTCTAGTAGCTTCGTTGGTTAAAGAATCTCAGCATCACTTTGTGTCCCAAGATATTCGAATATTGATATTAGATAATAGCCAATTGGATTTCTAATAAGAAATCAACTTCCCTTTGTATAAGATCAAAGACAGTAATGTGGGGGTCGTGGGATCCACACCGTCACTGTCGAAACCCTAGGAGATAATGTAAGGAAAACTATGAGGAAAAGTTCGTACTAAGTGGGTGGGGATGGCACCTTACTTGTTTTCTTTTGGTGGGGATGGAAGAGGTTGTACCTTTATGCCATTGCGTGTAGGATCCGGATCCTTAAATTGTCATGTATATAATGGAGACTAAGGGGATAGAAAGGCATTAATTATGGTCATAAATACGACAGATACTCCAAGCCAAAACGAAAATGGCAACATTTCATTTAGTACTACTTTAACAGTGGACTTGATGTTGCAGCCTGACCCAAGTGGTGGAATGGCTACTTGGCTAATACATACCATCGAGAATTCGAGGTCAAGATTTTTAATTGTTGAAGCTCATCGGTTTCAGGGTGGACTTTGAAATATTTATGCATGCAAGGTAAACATGATCACATTGATGTACAAGAGCCCATCTTCCCCCCCACCTCCCCATAAAAAAAAAACGTTTGCTTTCGTACTTACACATGTTTTTTTTTTATTATTATTATTTTTAACGAAGGCAATAACTTCAAACATTACTTGGAACTCTTTTTCTGCTTACAGGCTGGCGAGGGCTCGAGCCTAGAGGTGCTCTTGGATTCAATTAGCCGAAAAAGTGAGCTTGATCACTGACAACCAATTTAACCACTACGCGGAACAGTAACGAGTTGGAGACTTGCATTTGAGTTTGTGCTCTCTGTCGTGGGAAAGAAGAAAGTAGACGGCAACTCAGCTAAGATGGGACCTCGTTTTGTCCTCTTTTTCCCTGTGGAACGGAAGCATGCACATTGATGGGAGCTGGGGACCCCACAATGTGCTATTATTCCATCTTGCATTGCACAAAATTGCTTCCAGGCCCGACCCGATCAGTCTTGAGTTTAGGGAAATTTTCTTTTTTTAGATTGGCTGGGTTGAAATTTAAAAAGGAAAACCTTCCACCGACACAGCGTGAACGCATAAAAAGAGCTTCAACAATTGCACATTTATGCGAACCATGTGTAACTCGTTGCATTAGAAGTGAAAGAAGAACTGTCAACTGATTTTTATTTTTATTTTTATTTTTTTGAGGGGAGGAACAAAGACAAAAAACCATGTGTCAAGTGTACAACATGAGAATGGTCCCCTATTTGTATTTTGTACCCAAAAGTAATAGTCTTACCCATCGATCTAGAAAGAAAAAAAAAAAAAAAAAAGGGAAAGGAGAAGGAGCAATGTCTTTGTACATTAGAGAGATTCTTACATTCATTCAAGCTTCTCTGTGCAATGGTATATTTGTCAAATCTAGATAAATATTAAAACATTATGATGATCAATTATAACTAACAGTTCATATCCAACTCCGTTCACCTAAACCACTAATCTTGTGTTAGCTTATCATTTTCATAAAAGATTAGATGGGAAGGCCCATCGCATCCTTTGTTCTTTCTAAACTTTCAGAGCCAGAACTTTCAAAAATTGTTTCTCTCTACCATTCCAACGATAAGTTCTTATTGTCAACTATCTTTAAGTCGAAACAGGAATATAAATGATAGAATGGAGTGAAAAGGAGAGGAGCACATACATATTTACACAGAAACACGTACATATATCCATACACGTTTGTTTAGAGTGAAAAGGGACAAACATTAATGTTTACTGCAGCGATGATTTGTTTGGCTTCGTGACTTTTCTGTGCCTCCATGATTACCATTGGTGGAAATGCAAGCAACGTTTTACTGGTTTTGAAAATGAGTAGACGAACTTTTTATTTATTTATTTATTTATTTATAGATTTGTGCATGGCCAACAAGAGAATTGGACAATGGGAATCAAAGGGGATTGCAAATATTATTTTTGTCTCCTAAACCATGTGGTGGGCATGTGGGGTGTTGGATTTTTCGCTGGATGACAACCGTCTATCTCAGGGATCGATTGGAGCTATGATTAGGTCATTTGACATATCCACAGACTTTCGATTTCGGCCATTTGAGAATATTGTGCACTGCACTGGGGCCACTTCTGTCCGAGACCCATGTCACTATTTTACTTTATATTTTATCGTCCATTAAAAGTGAGGTTAGAACTTAAAGATTTCTAAAATAAAATCTTAAACTTTTAATCGTTAAAAACGAAACGAGAGTCTAGCGATTATTTAGTAAAAGAATAGACAGAGAGCGGCCGGGCCAAGTTGGTATGGAAGATGGTTCAATCTGACAAATCCCTTCTAGCTTATGACCATTTTCACCTCTCAGGCATGTGAAGCCCATGTCCGTAGATTTCTGTTGGGTTTAGCATCTCTCTGTGTTGCATTCTTCTCAATCTAAGGTTTTGCAACTTCAAAATTACATGTGACAGGCTATAATCTATATGAGATCATCGAATAAGCACAATCATGGATCTATCTCAGGCAATGGAACGCATGAATTTGTGTTCACCTTCATCCATATAGATAAAACCCATAACTTTGGATTCAACTTGTTCGTGCATGATAACACCAAGTTACCGACATTGCTATTGTGGGACAACATTTCTTGATACTTGTCTCACAAAAGAAGCCTATCAGAAGGTAGACAAGCAGAAAGGGCAATTAATGTGTTGTCATCAACATAAAAACGAGATGAATTTTATAAATTTTGGTCTTTTCAAGATTGTTTGATCTACCAAATTCACAACTCTTACACCAATACAATCCCTAAATAACTTAACTTGTACGTGAAAGTTGAAAGAATGTGAAGAAGACTTACCATATAGTGAGACTAGAACTCTTCAACGCACAACTCCTTGTAGACATGTTCGTTCACATCATGCAGCCACCTTATGCAGTCCCCAAAGGAGCAGCAACCCCGAATTTATTTGGCTCTCAAAGGTGGCCTCCATAGTGCCAGCCGGTACTTATGGGCATGGCCCATTGTCAGCTTCCTCTGCAAATGAGAATCATAAATCAGACCCCAAATTGTCACGGCTCCAAAATCTGATGTCCAGGTGAGAATGTATATTAGACATGAGGTTCTATCCCAAGACTTTCATTTGCAAGTTGAGCAGAAAGAGAAGTTACCCGTGTGCCCTGAAGTGTGAACAACTTTTAGTGCTACAGTTGAAGTATTTTAATTCAATTTTCTTCTCCAACTGTTCTACCCACATGGCAACCAAAAATGTAGTCTGCAAAACAGATGATTCAAGGTACGTACATTACTAGATCATGTCACATCTGCCCTTGCTGAACCACTTAGAACAGGACCTCTTTTCTTTTCTCTTTTTTTTTTTTTTTCACTCGATTGTTTGAATGGATTCAAAGCAGCACTTGATACTGCAAGTATTAATCATCTAATGCAAGTCTCATAAACAACAGAAAAGTGCTCAATCCAGGGCAGTTCCTTTGTCTTATTCTCCTTACATTTATCAACAAATTGTGCAGAACTACAGTGTGCCAAACATACCGCAAACGTCAGTGGCTCAATGCACCGTGACTATTGACATGCAGCAGAGGTACCCTATCTACATATCATTAAATTGGGACCTTCATAGATAAATGTATTTGGCTAAATTACTCTATCACACATTCCACCAAATCTCGCAGCTAACAGAGAAAGGATATACAAATTGAGTGAAAATCAAATGCAATGGTAGCGCATCAGAACTCAACTGAGATTTACATAGGAGCATCAATGTTTCGGGCAGAGTCTCCAGCATGATATGAGCTAGCAGCTAAGGTGACACAACATAGGTGACAACATATAATAAGAGACTGAAGATTGAACATAGAAAATTTGGGAAAAATACTAAATTAAAGGATTGATCCATTTCAAGAGATAAAAATTTTAATATATTTAATTACTTAAATTTAAAAATTATAAAACATTAGTTAAGAATTTGATTTAACAGTTAAAAGAAAAAACTTACTCTTAAGAAAAACTTTATTAATACAACAAAAAGACTAATAAAAAATAATTATTAAATCTCGTAAACCCAAAAATTCATCGTTTTATCACTGTTCTTGTTCTGAAGACTAGTAAATCGTATCATGTGCTTGTAGGAATGGATTTGAAAGTGGGGTTGTGGTTTTGGACATTTGCCTCCATGCCATCGTCCAGATTTCTTTCTGCTTACACTGATGATGACTCGTTGTTCACACTTGTTCAAGGTCGGTAGGTTAATTGGTTGGCAACGATCTATTTTCAGCTGTTCGTTTCGACATGGGGGACTGCCGAATTGGAAGGGACAACACAGCTTGGTTCAAAACGCATCGTTTAGGCCCTTTGAACTTTGACGTAGGTTTCTACCGTTTGTCCAAGTGCCTACCACTACTAATGATTTTTTGTGAATTGCGAAAGAGATCCATTGCTCAAATGTCAAAACAACCAAACATGATCAGTGATCTTTTACATGGGAGTCACAACTGACAACCCGCAATCTTCTGCTACTTCATTGTTTTGCCAATTAATAATGAATCAGGAAAACATATAGAAGTAATACATCAATTTATTAAGAGGAAGAAACAGCAGAGTCAAACAACAAATCATGAGAACCTGCATAAAACTTAAAAAGGAAATGCAAAATCAACAGCTAACTTACAAGACCAGAGGCCAACAGAGATAAGCTTTTTCATCAAGATAAAGCTTTTTCTTGCCGGGCAACGAGGAAAATTTTCAAGGACCAAGAAAATTATAGTAACAAGCAACTTCGAGACTAATTCTTGTATTTCATCTCGGACATCAGGAAGCCAGGCATTTCAAATGAGGAGGCAAACTTCTCGACATCAGTCTTAAGTGCCTCAATGTCCTTATTGTTCACCAGACCCTTGTTGAAGTCCTTCAACAACTTTCCATGTTGTTTCTGAATGTCCAAAGTGATGTTCACAGCGCGGTGGAGGAATTCTCCAATCTTTTCAAAGTCCTTTTCTAACAAACCTCTTGAAGTCATGGCCGGGGTTCCTGCAACAGAAATTCTGGTCGATAACTCATCACTACTATAAAGGTTTTCATTTACATTGAAAATAATCTCAACAGCTAACCATGACAGTGCCCATCCAATGATCAGTTGCAGGAAAAAAAAATGGTGAAGAGAGAGCGGAAACTCATCATCCCTTTATGATGCTACATTAGTAGCTCCTACCTATTCTCACTCCACCGGGAGCCAAAGCACTGCTATCACCAAACACAGCGTTCTTGTTCAAAGTGATGCTGCAAAGATCACAAAGTTTCTCAACCTTGTTGCCTGCAAGAGCAGTACTGAAGAATCAGAATGCAAACACACAAAATCAAGTGCATGACAGCAAATTCCTCAAACAAAGTAAAATCCAACTCTTTTACCGGTTAATCCAAGAGGCCGAAGATCCCACAGAACAAGGTGATTCTCGGTTCCTCCTGTAACCATCTTATATCCCTTGCTCATCAAGAAGTTCCCTAGAGCAACTGCATTGGCCTTGACTTGTTTGGCATAGGCCTTGAACCCAGGACTCATGGATTGCTTTAGGGCAACAGCCAAAGCACCAATTTGGTGATTGTGAGGACCACCCTGAAGCGCAGGAAAAACAGAAAAGTTGATCTTGTCTTCAAAATCATAAACCGCATCCTCTGGCTGACCCTTCTTGGGTGGTTTGGGTCCCTTCCTGTAGAAGATCATACCAGCTCTAGGACCCCTCAAGCTCTTGTGAGTAGTAGTTGTGACAACATCACAGTACTCAAAGGGGTTGGCGGCTTCCTACAGGCAAAGAACAAAAATGAAACTCAGACATCAAATCCGGATCATTTTAGGCTTAAATTGAGACTAAAGAGAAAAAAAAAAAAAAAAAAAAAAAGGAAAAATCCACCACATCAACAGTGTAAGCAATCTGCAACAAAGCAACTTTTTTGTTGGAACATCAAGAGTGAACCAGAATTTTTTGGGAAAGAAAAATGGGGAGCGTTTTAAAAAGGTATATAAAAACGTATGGTATTTTATTTTATTGTATCTTAAACTACGGGAATAAATAAAATGCGCACATAACATTATTTCTGCTCTTAAAAATGTACCCCAATCACAAGATCTAACAATTGCCATTCACGAACAAGTTGACCAACCAGAACGAAAATTAAAGTCACATACAAGTTCACATCAATCAATCGGACAGGACAAAGATAACAACAAATAAAAACAAGTAGAAATGAAAAACAAACAAGGAGAAGAAGGGATGGGCCAACCTCAGATCCGAGTCCCATTGAAATCCAATTACATAACTAACTTTCTTATACATCCAATACTACTCTTAATTAATTTAAAGTGTAACATACAAGTGCACCGCATATCAGAAAACAGATGATCACCGACAGTTTTTTTTAAGCTGCATCCATAAAAGCCATATCTTTCAATTCAAGAATGTCATAACTCACAATGCAATAAAAGATCTGGGTTTGAACTGAACTGCTGAACCACATCAAGAATCAGGGGAAAAAAAAACAAGAAGAATGAAAGCTATATCAAAGAGAATTTAGATCCATAAACGAAAAAAAAAAAAGAAAGAAAAAACAAATCCCAATAAAATAGAGACCTGAGCAGCAACAAGACCGCTAATGTGAGCCATATCACAGAGCAAGAGAGCTCCGCACTTGTCGGCAATAGACCTCAATCTGGCATAATCCCAGTCCCTCGGGTAGGCACTGCCGCCGCAAATAATGAGCCTCGGCCTGAAATCCATGGCCTTCTCCTCCAACCTATCGTAATCGATATATCCACTATCGGGGTTGACCTTGTAAGGCAGACTCTCGAAGTAAATCGAGGTGGCCGAGATCTTCTTTCCGCCGGAGGTGTAATACCCATGAGTCAAATGGCCGCCGGAAGGGAGGTCGAGGCCCATGATGCGGTCGTGGGGCTGGAGGAGAGCGGTGTAAGCAGCGAAATTGGCGGGGGAGCCGGAGTAAGGTTGGACATTGACGCCCCACTTGGTGGGGTCGACGTGGAAGGCCTGGAGGGCGCGGGAGCGGCAGAGGTTTTCGATTTCGTCGATGAACTCGTTGCCGCCGTAGTAGCGGTTGCCGGGCATCCCCTCGGAGTACTTGTTGGTGAGGGCGCTGCCTAGGGCCTCGATGACGGCGAAGGAGGTGAAGTTCTCGGAAGCAATCAGCTCGATTCCTCGACATTGGCGGCGTTTCTCCTTCTCGATGAGGTCGTGGATTTCGGGGTCCACCGCTTCCAGCTGAGTGTTGCCCCACACATTTACGGGATCCATTTTGGTTTTCGGAAAGACGTACGCACGCCAATACAAACGCAGTGAGAATTAAATCGGGAAATGCATGGAAAGTGTGAGAATATATAGATGGCGCAACGCTCTGATGCAATATTATGTGGTGAAAATTTTATTATATATTATTACATAGTTAAGAATTATTACAATTTTCTTAAATGATTCCCTTCTAAAATGTCAATTTACTTCAATTTCGTAAAAGAAATAAAAAATTATATTAGAAAAATTAAGCAAATTTGGAATTTGTTACATATAAAAACAGCGTCCACCACCCCTCCACAATGGACCCACAATCATGTAATTATTAATTGAAGTTGATATAAAAAATAATAATTATTATTATTATAATAATTGATGTTAAGGCCACCTGAATTGAATAACAAAGCATTAATGAGTCTCGAATTTACATCAATGCACCAATCCTAATTAATTTCGTGATTTTTATCAATTAAAAAAAATGATTAAAAGAACCCCAAAAATGATTAAATATGTAGAATTGATTTAAAACACATTAGAGCCGAGTTCCACACAAATTTTTGAATTAGGGAGTTACTCTTTATATTCTTCAAAAACAAAAAAAGGAAAAAAATATTTATTTTTTTTACTTTATTTATTTTTTAAGAACTAATTGCTAATCGTCTCGACGTGCTCACTCATCATACTTGATAAAAGAAAAGAAAAGGAGATCTAAATGGTGGGTTTGCATCGGGCAAATGCCAAGACATGTTCTCGCAAGATGTTTATGGATGGACATGTGAGTTCACTTGGTGCGACGTCCACACCATGTCGCTGGTAAGGTTGGTGAACGTTAGGCGAGGTTAGCGTAGAAAAAAGTTCAAAGCTTTGGTTAGAAATTTTCGTTATTTTTAATTCTCCCGTTACATCATTCCTATGTCAATTCACGTTTAGATGGTACTAAGATATAAAAAAAAAAAAAATTGTGATTAATAACTTAATTTTTTTAATTATTAGTCACTTCTTAATAAATAAAAATTTATATAAAGAATATTGTATTAAGTCTTAAATTTATTAATATTAAACGAAAATATAAAAAAATATTTGAGGTAAACAATATTCAATGAAAATTTATTTTATTTTTTTTGAAAAAAAAAATGACAGGTTAACTCTTAATTTTACATATAACAATATTTTTTGTTAAAAATATATAATGAAAATGTATTAATTGGAGTTGGCGGGGGACTTGGGGGGAATGTGTGTTATTGAAAGGGGGCGATTTTGTTAATGAGGATTTTGGAATTTGTGGACGGACGTTTATTTGTCAACGCTAAAGTATTATGAAAAGAAAGTTGTACAATATGTATTAAAAAAAATGCAATATGGGCTATTTCACCAGACATATTATGGCACGTTGGTTTATGTCTATTAAACAATTTTTTTTATTTTCTATTTTTGTGGTTACTGTACGACCTCTAATTTACATTTGAGAAAGAAAAAAAAAAAAAGGGGTTGGTCACTGGTTGGTAGGTCAAGAACAGCCCCGTTACGGTGACATCGTCCAAACAACGGGATCTTTTGGTACGATTAACCTTTTTTTTAAAGTACATGTTTTTATTTTTATTTTTTAATATTAAAATATTTTATAAAAAAAAATATGAAAAGAATTCAAATTTTTATGAATTATTTTTTTATTTCTCAGGTCTATAAGTACTTTTTTTTAAAAAAAATTTTATCAGCTCTTGAAAGTGACATTTCTGATATGAATATACACTTTAAATTGTTAGTATTATCAGTCAAGAATATACGTCACTCTCTTTGGAATCGAATAATCGTACAATAATATTTTTTTTATTGAATAATTTAATGATATCACTTTAGGCGTTATTTAGTTTAATTTTTTATTAATTTAATTTTAAAATTTTTTGTTAAATAAATTTTATACTTACAAATATTAAAATTAAATATAAATTTTTTTATAAAAAATTAAATGACATATAAAAAATAAGTGAATAAATTATCTTTATTTATAAATATAATCATTGATGATATGTTTTTTAAGTAAAAAAAATTAATAATTTAAAATAATATTTTAATTAACCATACTATATATTTTTTATTAATTAATTTGTGTTAAATATGTTATATAATTTTTTTTATTTAAATTTAATAATATTAAAAGTAAAAATATAAACATTAACGGGTCTACCTTTTAAAATCATCAAGGCCTCATTGTCACGGAGTTAAGCTTTGGACGTGCTTTAGACGTGCTAACCCTGTCTCTTATACACAGCTAGATGTGTATAAGAGACAGGCCCGTGACACCCTCCCCCACTTGTTTTCGCGACGTCCTCGTCGCGCTTTCATGTTTGTAGTGGTGGATGAAATCAGCAAACTGCCAAAGCAGGTCCTCTTGTTCCCAACTAACCTCTTCGTCCGGTAAATCTTTCCATTTCACCAAGTACTCGGTGTAGTTAGGAACTCCCCTCCTTCGGGTCACTAGATCGGCCAGGATGGATTCCACCTGCTTGTCAAACTTGGTAACCTTAGCGGTTGGTGCGTGCGTGGACTTGCTTCGACCAGGATCCTTGTTATTCCCATGAAAAGGCTTTAAAAGACTTACATGGAAGACATTGTGGATCTTCAGCTTTGATGGGAGTTGGACTTGGTAGGCGGCCTTTCCCACACGCTTGATAACAGGAAATGAACCTTCGTACCTTCTCACCAATCCCTTGTGCACGTTGCGTGGAGACTTCAGTTGGATGAGCAACAACTTTACCATCACCAAGTCTCCTTTCGCATATGCTTTTGTGTGTTGCTTCTTATGGACTTTGAAAGGTCTTTCACAGTCGGGAAGCACCACAGTAGGTTCCTTGGAGGTAGCTTGCTTCAATTCTGCAAGCCCCGAGGTTGCCATGTGGTAAAGGGACATGACATGAGGTTTGGCACCGAGTTCCAGCTGGATGTGGTGATCCACATCTTGTCTTGGAGGCAGCTTCTTTGGCAACTCGGGAGGCATCACGTCCTTGAACTTGGCAAGGACACCTTGGACAGATTGTGGCAATGTAGGAGTAAGTGCTGCTACGTCTTTCCCATTGCCGAGTTCCCTTGTGGTAGAAACATGACCGTCACCTAACTCAAGACCCCGTTTGAATTGCAAAGCAGAAATCGTTGATGTTTCCGACTTCCCCTTGCTCTTCAAAGGGATCACTCGGATCTTGCACGTGTCGAGAATCACAAGAGAACTTGAAGTAGGAATGAGAAAAGCAGAGGCTTTGCAGAAAAATACAATACATAGCACGACTTTTAAATCATCCATAGGAACGATAGAAAAGTCTAACTTACCCGTCCAATCTCCAATTTGGACAGCTACTCCTTGCGCCACACCTTGGACAGGTTTGGCCTCCGAATTGACAGCCTTAATGGTATCATTCCCTTTTGCAAGTTTGAGGCCTAAACGTTTGGCCTCTTGGACGTCCATGAAGTTGTGCGTTGCTCCCGTGTCTAGCATTGCACATGCAATTTTGCCTTCAATGGCAACGTCCGCGTACAACAGTCCCTTCTCCTTAGGAACTGCTGGAGAGAAAAGCTTTGACAGGTTGCCTAATTGTTGTATGGCTCCCATGTCGAGTTGGGACTCTTCCTTGGATTTCTCCTTGTTGAGTTCCGCGATCATTGCATTCATTGCCCTACGGTTGGGGCAATCCTTCACCCAGTGAGGTCCATCACAAATGAAACACGACTTTGGGGGATTACCTGTGTTACGTTTGCCCAAAGAGTTCTGTCCATGCTTGGGATTGCCACTTGAGGATTTCTGGTTTCCACCCTCCTTGCGGCTTGCATCCTGTTTCTGCCCGTTGTTCTCTTCCTCACTTTTGTTGGAGTTCGGCCTTCTATTCTTGGAAGAGTAGTCAATGAGCATTTCGACAGTGGCAATGGCAGCATCTAAAGTCTGCACATCACGTCTGTCCAGCTCTACTCTTACCCAATCCTTCAAACCGTCATTGAAGTGGAAGAGAAGCTCCCTATCGGACATATCAATTTCAAGCATGATAGTAGTAAATTCCTTGATGTAATCGGAAATACTACCTGTTTGGCTTAAGCGACGTAACTTCCCTCTAGCTTCGCTGTCCGCATTGTGAGGCACAAAGTGTTTGCGCAATTCAGCCTTGAATTGCTCCCAGGTGTTGAGAATGCACAAGCCTTTCTCACGTTCGGAATGCTTCCTTCTCCACCAAAGTTGGGCAGCATCCCTCAAGAAGATTGAGACGTTACATACCTTTGCAAGGTCGTCGACAACCCCCATGGCCTCAAAGTATTGTTCGAGACCAAAGAGAAAGTTTTCCACCATTGTGGCATTGCGGGTTCCATTGTACATAGCTGGTTTGGGGACCTTCAAACCATGCACAACAGGGGCACTGGTGGTTACAGCAGTCGTACCACTTGAGTGTGTGCTATTTCGGTGGCGTGACTCCATCTCCCTACGAAGGTCATGGATCTCTCCTTCCATGAACTTGCGTAGGTTGGACAACTCTTGATTGATAAAGCATATCTGATCCTCGAAGGTGCGACCAAGATCTTGAATCATAGACCTGGCAGTCCGTGTAATCTCAGCGTTCTCATGGATCAAGTTATCAACTTGATCACTGAGATCGCCTACAGCGGAGCTCACGTTCGTGATACTCCTCTCCAAGCCAACAACACGCGACTCCATCGTTTCCTTTGCTGAAACTTTGGATTTGCTGCGCTTGGTTGGGACACCTTGTTCCTCTCGCTCACGAACTTGTTGCTCGAACTGTTGTTCCACAGCAGCAACTCCTTCCTCACCTGTCATACTCACAACTCAAAGATGAACAAAGTAGGGACTAGGATTACCTTGCTCTGATACCACCTGTCACGGAGTTAAGCTTTGGACGTGCTTTAGACGTGTTAATCCGCGCGACACTTAGAAATCTTGCGAGAGAAGATGTTAAGTAAGCCTTGAAGAGAGTTACAACCAACTCAAGAGAGAGAGAAAGTGAGAGACTTTGAGATAGAGAGAAGGATAGTAGGCACAAGTATAACAATGTAGAAAACTTTGCTATTGAGAGGTGTAGAGGTGTTGAGGTGTGTTTACAAATTAGAGGAATGAGAGTATTTATAGTTGCTTCCCCTCCTCAATGTGTGGCTACAATCATTTGTTCTAGAGAATTCTAAAGATAATATCTAGATATTTACAATAGAGCATTGTAGAGAGGGACACCTAAGCATTCTTCTAGAATTCTTATTGACTTGAGTTGGGGCACCAATTGGGTTAACATGCAAGAAGTAGGCTGGCAGCATACTTGAATCAGTCCGTGACATCATGCTGACTTGATCTTTTGCAGTTTGGGATCAGTTACTGCGTCTTATCTTTGAATCAAACGTAGTTGACACAACAACAGGGTCCCACCGGCTTTCAGACTTGCGTCTCCAACGCAAACGCAGAGCGATGGCTTTTTAAATCTTTACCAGACCCACCCACCAACCCCACCCATCGTGCCGTCCCTCTCTCTTAAAGACCAATCTCGACCGTCCATTTATCCTCTCTAACCTTATTTATACACTCCTTCCCTCCCTCCTCGATCCTCGCTCTCACTTGCCACCACGGCCACTCTTTCTTCACTTTTGTCTCTCTTTCTCTCTCTCTTGCGGGGACCCTTCCCTATCCTTCTTTTCTTATAGAAAGAGAGAGTGTGTGTGACATCTGCTTGTGCTTTGTTTTTGTTTTTGATTTTTTGAATCTCAGATCCGACAACACAGCCTTAAAAATTCAAATCAAGAAACGATGGCTTTGTCGGTGGAGAAGACGACGAGCGGCCGCGAGTACAAGGTGAAGGACATGTCTCAGGCGGACTTCGGCCGCTTGGAGATTGACTTGGCCGAGGTCGAAATGCCCGGGCTCATGGCTTGTCGCGCCGAGTTCGGTCCTTCTCAGCCTTTCAAGGGCGCCAAAATCACCGGCTCTCTCCACATGACCATCCAGACCGCCGTCCTCATTGAGACCCTCACCGCCCTCGGCGCCGAAGTCCGCTGGTGCTCCTGCAACATCTTCAGCACCCAGGACCACGCCGCTGCGGCCATTGCTCGCGACTCCGCTGCCGTCTTCGCCTGGAAGGGTGAGACCCTCCAGGAGTACTGGTGGTGCACCGAGCGTGCCCTCGATTGGGGCCCTGGAGGCGGCCCCCATCTGATTGTCGACGACGGCGGTGACGCTACTCTCTTGATCCACGAGGGTGTCAAGGCCGAAGAAGTTTATGAGAAGACCGGTAAGCTTCCCGATCCGGCTTCCACGGACAATGCGGAGTTCCAGATAGTTCTGACGATTATCAGGGACGGATTGAAGACCGACCCAAAGAGGTATCAAAAGATGAAGGAGAGATTGGTTGGTGTTTCTGAGGAAACTACCACCGGCGTCAAGAGATTGTATCAGATGCAGGCTAATGGGACATTGCTTTTCCCTGCTATCAATGTCAATGACTCTGTTACTAAGAGCAAGGTACTCTTTTTACTCTCTCTCTCTTTAGCTTTTGATTTTACTGTTGAATGATGGGTTTTGCTTTGGATCTGCTTTTGGATAAGTCAGTTAAGTTTCGATTGGCAATTTAAGAGTTACTTGGATTGATTCATTCATGTTCCTAAAAATGATTTGGGCTGTGATTTATTGATGTTGCTAGTGATATAAATAACATTTTAATTTGTTGACTGAATTCTATGATTTAGATCTGCTTTATATACACTGTTTTGGGCTTATTTCTGATTGAATAATAACGCATTTGTATGCTGTTTACCGTTGGGCATTTGAAGATGATGTTATGTTCTGGTTTTATGTCTCAGATGTGGCGTTTCTACTTTTTTTTTTTTTTTCAGTTGAATCAGATCTGATATGATGTTAATTAGTTTGGCTTTAACAGTGATTGGTTGCCATTGGTGTTTACTGTTGAATTGGGTATAGTAAACTTGCAATATCAATTCTTTTGTTATGCCTGGAATTTCTCTAACATCTCCATTTGATCTTGCTGAGTACAGTTCGATAACTTGTACGGTTGCCGCCATTCTCTCCCTGATGGCTTGATGAGAGCTACTGATGTCATGATTGCTGGTAAGGTTGGTGTTGTATGCGGTTATGGTGATGTCGGCAAGGGCTGTGCTGCAGCTTTGAAGCAGGCTGGAGCTCGTGTCATTGTGACCGAAATTGATCCCATTTGTGCCCTTCAGGCTCTTATGGAAGGTTTTCAAGTCTTGACTCTTGAAGATGTTGTTGCCGACGCTGACATCTTCGTAACGACCACTGGCAATAAGGACATCATCATGGTGAGCCACATGAAGCAGATGAAGAACAATGCCATTGTTTGCAACATTGGCCACTTTGATAATGAGATTGACATGCACGGGCTTGAAACATGCCCTGGTGTAAAGCGCATCACCATCAAGCCCCAAACTGATAGGTGGGTCTTCCCAGATACCAAGCGGGGAATCATTGTCTTGGCTGAGGGGCGTCTCATGAATCTGGGTTGTGCAACTGGTCATCCTAGCTTTGTGATGTCCTGCTCATTCACAAACCAGGTGATTGCACAGCTTGAGCTGTGGAAGGAGAAGGGAACTGGTAAGTATGAGAAGAAGGTTTATGTTCTACCCAAGCACCTTGATGAGAAGGTTGCTGCCCTTCACCTTGGCAAGCTGGGAGCTAGGCTCACCAAGCTCAGCAAGGACCAGGCTGATTATATTAGTGTGCCCATTGAAGGTCCTTACAAGCCACCTCACTACAGATACTGAGAGGCCAGATGGAGAGGCTTGGGGAGACCAAGTATTTGGGTGGCTGGATTGTTCTGTTTTTCCTTTTCCTTTTTCTTTTTTTGTTTTCCTCATAATTTGATGATGGGGTAGAATGTTAGACTTTGATTTTGTAAGGTTTATGTTTTCCGATATGCAATTGGGAAGGAATGAATGAATGGATTCGGTCGCTCAAAAAGACCACATGGGATTTAATAAACGTTGGATGGGGTTGTGTGGGATTATATCATGCATCTTTTTAACTGCTGCATTTTAGTTTTGCTGCAGCTTCTTGTCATTTTTGTTAAATTAAAAAAGCCAAAAAAAAAAATTTCAGTCAGTATATTCTGTTTGGTGGGTATTATTTTCTCCGCTTGCACATTTTTGGTTACGTTTCGTTTTCGTCACAAGACTTTTTGGTTCAATCAAGAAATATTTTCTCCGTAACGTAATGCAACTGTGCAGAGGTAGAAAGTTGGTAAAGATGGAGCAGGTGTAGATCCGTGACGTGATTAATTTCATTCTTTATCCTAAACATTCCAAGATTTTTCTAACTCTAGTTGGGGTTGTTATTGGGTTACATCATTATGAATCTGGTCTTTGTGGGGCAACCATTGACAACTGCCCAATATGTTTAGATACGCCTTCCACATCATTCTTGCAAAAACCTTCATGTTGGGCCTTGTTAAACCAACCCTATTTAGGCAGCTCGAGTCCTCACTCAGGATTATAGGGCTTGAACACTGTTGGCCTAGTAAAGTAGACGTCTTATAGGGTTGTCTCATTTCATCTTTTCTTTTTTAATAGTTCACGGGTTTAACTTTCAGGCAAAATACTGTCAAAAGTAAGAGAAAAAAATGATGCAAGGAGCAGCTACTTTTGCGCTTGAGAGAGACCTGCAATTACATTTACAAGGCTTCGTGAACATAAGAATCCGTGTCTAACTTTGCATTTCAAGTTCTTCAACTGTATAGAGTAAAGAAAAATCAATATCCTCATGGAAGATATTCAAATCAACCTAGGCTTTTAGACCACCAATTGCGTAACACAACCAGCTTGTGCTGGTGACACAACTTCATATCCTGCAAGTAGGCTATATCTCAATCAATGGATTTAAGTGCATGCATAAGCTAGAGAATGCAGTGTTCAACTCCTATAATGATATAATGAAGAAATCAAATTAAGTTATTTCCTATTCACCTTTAACCTATTTGAATTTGCTTGGGTGAAGGGCAGTGCCCGTAGTGAGGAAGGATGGGGAGGGGAGGGTGATGCGTACAATAGCTTCCTTACAAGAGTCAAAGGAATACACATCATGGTGTAATGATGCCTATGAAAGAGCATAAGTATTGCAAGGGCCTTGTAATTGAAGTTGTGTGTGCAACAAAGTATCATCAAGAAATCATTATTCTGTTACACCTTCGTTCAAGGTAAGGAGCAAGAATGCACAAAGAACAACATATCAGAAAAGTAGGAAATGAGAGTTGAGTTAGATTGTACTTCATCACATTAACCACAGACCTGTTGTGCAGATCAGAATCTTTCCAACAAATTTTACATTGTCATTGACAGAAGGAATTGGATTGGCAATGGAGCCAAAAAGAAGGGATTATCTAAATGTAATGCAAAAGGATATGTTCCATTGTCTGGTACAAGATAGTGTCAACAGCGACAAATAACACAGAAAATTAAGGGTCAGTTCCCATGATCTTCAGCATGATCCATATTTACCTCTCTATCCTTCCGCACTAGCAAGTTCCACTAGATAGAAACCTAACTAGTATATTACCCCAGGCATTTGTAAATCAGAAATGCACCATCAAGTGTTGAGTCATAGACCAATCTGACCTAAGGTATCAACCCAAAAACTGTAGAACATGACCAGTGCAAGAATTATTGTTTAGAAAAGAAAGAAAGAATCAATTCATACTAATGCAAAGAATTCAACATTAATACGTGAAACCCAACCTAGTGTAATAGTTTTGAGCTCTCTAGTGTTGGTCCCTAATAGAAGATCATGGAATTTAGTGAAAAAACTACAGATGTCATGGATTCTTGACACGGCATTGGGAATAGAATTACAAATTCCTGGACAGCCTGTTGCTTTTTGAAACAGTAATGTCGATTAAACACAATCGTAAATGACACTTCTTTGTGGTCTTTTTATTCATTCGTGAGGTAAATGACATGACATCTGTGTGGTACACTTTACTAATAACATGTTGGGTCAGTGCCCTCTCCTCAGACAATGGGTGGGTTGGGTAGAATAAGCTGAGTTGCAAAAAAGTACGGGTCTAGAATGCGCTTGCCCTGGAGTTTGAGAATCACTTTATTCATTTCCCCTTTGTCCATTAAGCAATCGTTCTGCTTTCCACTTGGATTTCAATTTCCTAATATATACCTATTTGAGAGTGAAAATCTTAAATTTGGCCAATCTCAGTTTATTCTCAAGTACTCCATTCTATCAAGTAAGGAGGGTTTCTGCCTCTTATAAAAGTGAATCTTTTATCCCTTCATGAATTGTCCACAGAAATGGTTTTTGTTTATCATCCTTCCCACAATTAAGTAACTCATTTGCCCAACTGATGCACAAAGGATATACTAACCAAGATGAAAAAAAAATTCAGAAACATTCATATTTTTCAACCAAAGATTGCTGCAAAACCTGAAAGGAATGAAATTTTAACTTCCCTCAAGTTACACCGAACAAGTCGTTTAAATAATGTGAAAAAGATACACCAGATCTGCCCACGATTAAAGTAATAACCATTCTTATGGGAAGTTGAAACAGGAGTATGTTAGACATACAAATATAACCAAGAAAACCACCCTCAAAGGCACCAAAGCTAGGAATGATTGGTACATTACCAAAGAATTTCTCACGATCATGCCCATATGACTCCATTGCTAATCATTGATGTCTTGGACGGCCCTTGCACACCTTGTAATGACCTCACAACCCCTGTTGTAAGGATGAGCGGCTACACCATGACAATCATAGTATGATGCCCCTGGTTTTGTACAAGGAACCATGTCCCTCTTCAGTGTCTGATAGCTAATGTACCTCTTTTGCATCCCCAGAAGTCTCCTACTGATCTCCGATTCCATCATTTCTGGCTCTTCGAGGCAATCTCCCATCTTCTTGCCGCAATCCCTCTTTACAGCGGCATCAATCTCACTGCTTTTCAGAGAATTGAGGCCCAAAACAGAAACCCCACAGCAAATTGTGAAGTGGGTTTGGAGGTAAATTAATGCCAGGCAGAATGTGGTCACGGGTTTGGACATTTTCTTGAAGTAACTCTGGGTTTGTGCTAGAGATCATATAGGCGTGAGTGAGTATGTGAACGTGAGATTGAGTAGTTGGACAATGTCGTAGATGGGACAAGACATTGCAAATCCCTCTTCTTTGTCAAAAAAAGTAACGAATTGATATTACTGATATATTTTTTTGTGCAGAAAAAAAAAATAAACAAGAAAGAAGAAGAAGAAGAAGAAGAAATTTCTGTTCACAGCTAGCTAACTAGTTGAAAATAATTTTTTTTATCAAATGCTATGCATCCAAATATTTGGGTTTGAGAGCAAAAGGAAAGTCCTATAATTAAGTAAAACATAAATACCTTAGTTTTAAGCATATTGTTAGGCATTCTAGTTTCTAGTTTCTTGTGAGATTTATAAAATAAAAGAGAATAAAGAGTTTACGATGCAATGAAATTCTTAACAGAAACTAAAAAAAAAACCAAATAAATGAGGTATTGGTCAGAGTAACCTTCTCGCTAACTGGGCCACTCTGGGCATTTGTGGAAAGTAAATGATAGGGACGGCAAAAAGCTATGCAAAATTTATTGTTAAACAGCTTATCAATTATAATTTTCCATGTCATCCATAGTTGTTCTAGAAATGAAAACAAACATAATCAAGAAGCGGTGAATTTTTGGAGTTAAAAAACCAAAGAAAAAGGAATGAGCCAGCCCTCTAGGCACAGGCACACCCCAAGAAGTGTCGTGCTTCCATGGCTCAATGGCTGAATTGGGAATAATCCTACCCGAAATTGAAGTCCAAAATGTTAACCTAATGTTTTGTTATCCAATTAATCGAATTTGACTGATTCACGAGATTGGGAATTCATTCAACGGTGTTTGATTTTGAAAGAGCAGCCCTATATTTTACAAATTTATTTTGGCAGTACATAGCTGCAGAGTCAAATGGCTAATCATTCTGTCAATTAGGGCCAGGCATTATTCCAAATCGTGCATAATTGCCTAGCCACCTGGCTACAAATAGAACCAATGCATGTAATTGATTGTCATCGTTGCCATATGCAGGTGACTTTGAATTATTTGTTTTATTCAGTTGATAAGTTCCTCTCCTTTTCTTGTTATTATCCTCCTCTTAGACTCTCTGTTCATTTCACTTTTATAATGATCTGTCGGACTATGAATACAACATATGAACTCATTTTCCATCTATTTCAAGAGCATATGGAAGTAAAGCATGAACCCTAGGCAGTCATCGTGACCAACATTTCCAAAAAGCTAGCTGGCACCTAATCAATTGGCTTTTACTTGTCATGTTTAGAGAGACAATTCGCGTGAACCAAAACAAAATTGAATGCTCGTGAGGTAGAAATGAAGTCCAAATCCTAACAAGATTACAGTACAGAAGGAAAGATGTAACCTGCTGTCAAACAAATGAATTTTTGTAAGATAACTATGGAATCAATACAGGGTAAATGCGATTCTTTTAGCAGTACCATCAAAACAGTAACAGAAACCATAAATAACTGGTAGCATTTGAACATTGTTTTATCAATCTATCATAAACAAAGAGCCGGCTTGATGTCAAAAGTTACACAACACATGAGTGTGAATTTTCCCAGAGGAAAAATTACCTGGAGAAGCATTCCAAACCTTTTCATCAGCCTTTACAGCTTTAAATGCTCAAAGAGAGAGATGACCCATATTCTTAGAATTTCCTGGCAGTCCATGGTTTGTCCTTCTGTCTTCATGCTCATCATATGGATGTGCCCTATAACTAGAACTTGCCTCTTCATTATGACAACAGTCTGGCCTTTCAGTTAGGAACTGTTCCCAGAATACATCATTTACTCTAACAGGAGCAGCAGCTGCTGCAGGCCCTTGATTGTTATTTGGATCCTTATGTAAGGAAAATAAATTTGAGTCTTGATTGCCTTGATTTCTGTCCTCTGGGATGTCTCCCGTAGCAGTTTCTCTATCATGGCCATCAAACCTTAGCTCCGGTGATTTGGCAATTTCATGACCTGATTGAGGCATCCCTGCTGAATAAGGACCTTTATTGACTTGCAAAGGAGTAGATGCCAAAGTAAGATTCAAATGGCAGGAAAGATGACCATCAACCTCATCATCAAGAGTCAAATCCCTGCTGATTGGGGAATGCAGGGTATGCATTCCCGCACTCCCATTTGCTGGCACTTTTCTAGAGAAACATGTATCTGCTTTAAATGTATAAGATATGCCAGTATCTGAAAGTTCTAATTCAGGTGCAAATGGTAGGCTTAATACCATTGGTTGTGCATCTTTTGGGTCTCCTTCAGATATTTTCCCCTGTGGAGTTCCCCCATCTTCAGTGGAACTCTGTGTGCTATGCGAGACCAAATTTATATCTGAAACAGCTGGCGATAATTCTAGTCGCAGCTTGTTTGAGAAATCTTGATGTATGATGTTTCCAAGCTCAGGTCTAGAACTGCTATGATTGTCCACAAAACTATTTTCTACAACTTGACTTGAGTGATCAACTTGAGGCAGTCTCCTTTTCTTGTTATATGCAGAAAAATCCAAAGCTTCGATCTTCTGAGCAAGACATTTGACAAAAGAAGGGTCTTGAACAGCTTTCTCAAAGAAGGAAAGCAAAGATTCCTGCCTCTGCTCTATATTATCTAACTTCTGTGTTAAGTCTTCTAACTGAATCTTTGTGGTTGCCCTCTGCTTTTCAAACCCTAAAATACGCATCTCCAGTTCAGCTTTCTCGTGTGCAAGTCTCTCTAATTTTTCTTCAAATGCTGCCCGTTCTGGATCCACTGCAGAGCCTTGAGGATGACTGTGGCTGTGAATTGGCTTCCTTCGGTGGATGTTCTTCAGAAGATGCTTTTGATCTTTCACAAAATCTTCATTAGCAAATTCCCATTTTTCAGGATCAATCTTCCTAAATCCCTATCATCAAATAAGATTTTCTGCTTCAGAAATTCTGTTTATAAGCTGCCAAGGTCCAACTTAATGAGCACTAAGCTCAATAAAACTCAAAGCCCCAGAGAATTATACATGAGAGATGGGGGAATGGTGAGAAGTTCATGCATAAATGCACGACAATATAAGAATGAGTGAAGATGAAAAAGATGAGATGAATTGCACAATCACTTGGAAAGTACAAAATTGAGCAGAAAGACAAAAGCAAGGATTGTGACATCATATAACTTACAAGATCGGGGCTTCTTAGATGGAAACTGAAGTACCAGGATAATAATTTCAGCATGATAAGTTTATCTCAATAAAAAAAAAGGGTGCAAGAAAGGAAAGTTTAAGACCAATTAAATGCTAAACGAACATTTTGGGGGAAAATTGAAAAGTATAAGAAGTGCCAATTCTCATGAAACTTGAATTAAAGCTAATAGAAAATGAAATCAGTATCTTCTTCATCGGTATAATAACATAAATCTAAGTAATCCATCACAGATCCAGCCAAACCAGAAGCTAGCTCTTCTCTCTATCACCACACTAAATTACTGAAGTGGTGCATTCCATTTGTAAATTGTAACAAGCATAGTGGAACGAGGTACACCTTATCAGGAAGCAGCACCCCAAAAAAGGATGAAGTCAAATCTGGTTTTGCATTTCTATGTGAACAAAAACAGAATTCAATTTATCATCACCGACAAAGTCATCATTGATCCTTCAGTTCCAAGCTCCAAATGGATAGAATTGAAATCCATAAGTAGATGAATTCTTTCAGTTCCTATGTATTACATTCTTCCTACTTCAAACTATTTCCAAGACAAAGCAATCATCCCAAAGTACACCCCCCCCAAAAGATTCCTTCCTAATAGTCACGATTGAATTAATACAAGGCTTCTTAAGCAATGGAGGCTTTTCAATTGCATAGGAAACTTGTTTCAAACAGTATCACGTGAAACCTCCATCAAATTATTCCCAAAAAAGAAAAAAAACCTGAAAAGAGAGAGAGAGAGAGAGAGAGAGAGAGAGAGCTGTCTCTTATACACATCTAGATGTGTATAAGAGACAGGTATTACATTCTTCCTACTTCAAACTATTTCCAAGACAAAGCAATCATCCCAAAGTACACCCCCCCCAAAAGATTCCTTCCTAATAGTCACGATTGAATTAATACAAGTCTTCTTAAGCAATGGAGGCTTTTCAATTGCATAGAAAACTTGTTTAAAACAGTATCACGTGAAACCTCCATAAAAATAAACCCAAAAAAGAAAAAAAACCTGAAACTGTCTCTTATACACATCTAGATGTGTATAAGAGACAGTCATCAGGCAGTTAAATACCTATGTTAGCCTTCTCCCTGTCTCTTATACACCTCTAGATGTGTATAAGAGACAGGAGAGAGAGAGAGAGAGAGAGAGAGAGAGAGGAGAAGGCTAACATAGGTATTTAACTGCCTGATGAAGCTGGAGAAATTGTTGTGCTTGAAGTAGGTGGGAAGGAGGAGGCGCGCGAATTCAGGAGGATTCCAAACAACGAAGCTCTTCTTCTCCGGACTCCACGACACGATCTCGTCCGTCAACGTGTCGTCCACCATGTCGTACGTCTTCAACAGGAACGGCGCCGGCCCTGCTCCTCCTCCTCCGCCGGCGGCGGATGCCGCTTCCATCTTGGACTCTTTTTTGAAACAGATGTTCCTCTTCTGACCTCCTCGGGATGCTTTCAAAATTAATTAGGTAAGTATTTAGTAATTCAACATTTCCAATTACACAAATGAATAGATAAATAAATAAATGAATAAATAATTGGGAGATGTCGAAGAGCAGTTGCACGCAAAGAATTTTTGTTCCTCCGTACAGCATCATTTAGAGTCTCTCTCTCAGGAAGGATGAATCCGTATCCGACTCGTCGGTGGTACGAGATATCTGGGCTAACCGACATGTCCCTCATTGGTAGATCCAGTACTACATTGTCGGTTTGGTGGGCCTTCGTGCCCAAACCAGAAGGCAAGGCAAGGCATTTCGCCATTTAATCACGACCCATTAGCTCCCCCCTCTCTCCCCCAAAAGCGAATGTTTTGGTGATTGAGAGACACAGGTTTCGAGAAAATCAAGCTCCTCGCAATTCTTGCCAAATTCTCAGTGTTTCTTTTTCTTTTTCGTTTTTCCATTTTTACTCTTGCTGTGGGTGGAGTGCGCCTCTGTCAAGAGGAAGATGGAAAAAACGATCACCGGAAGGTGCTGCAACAGCCATCAACTCTGGTTGGTCATTTTTAACTCCTTTCTTCTATGCTTTTTGTTTCTCTGCTTTGACTACTCAGCTTTAAGTAAAACCCAAGACGGTTTGAGCGATTTGGTTCACGGTAATGAACATGCAGTCACTACCCCGATGGAAAAATCCCATCTTGACCCTAAAGGTACTGCCTTTGGAACAAATAACACCAGTTCCACTATTGACAGACAACATACAGATTCTTGTATGGGTCGATACATTTATATTCATGAGCTTCCCAGCCGATTCAACCGAGACTTGCTTGAGAATTGTGAGTCAATCACGCCGGGGACCGAGCACAACATGTGTCCTTACTTGGTTAACTGCGGTCTTGGTCCTACGGTTGAAGATCCTGATGGGATTTTGTCAAACCAGAGTTGGTACTCCACGAACCAATTCTTGTTAGCAGTGATTTTCCACTACAAAATGAAGAATTACAAGTGCTTAACCAGAAATTCTTCGCTTGCCTCGGGGATTTATGTGCCATTTTATCCGGGTCTTGAAGTTAGCAGATACCTTTGGGGGGCTAATACTTCAATGAGCTTGAGAGATCAATCTGCTGTTGACCTTGTTAAATGGCTTGTTCAACAACCTGAGTGGGGAAAGATGTTGGGCAGAGACCATTTCTTGGTTGCAGGGAGGATTGCTTGGGATTTTAGAAGAAAAACTGACAATGAATCTGATTGGGGCAGCAAGCTCATGTTCCTGCCAGAGTCCAACAACATTTCAATGTTGGCGATTGAGTCTAGTTCTTGGAACAATGATTATGCAATACCATATCCTACTTGCTTTCACCCCGCCAAAGAAAGTGAGGTTCTTGAATGGCAAAACAAATTAAGAAGCCGAAAAAGGCAATATTTGTTCTCTTTTGCCGGTTCTCCAAGGCCTGATCTTCACAATTCTGTCCGGGGCAAAGTTATTGAGGAGTGCCTAGCTTCCCAGAACTTGTGCAAGTTGGTTGACTGTAATTATGGTATTAATGGTGCCATTACTTGTAATAATCCGGTTAATGTCATGAAGTCATTCCAAGATTCAGTTTTCTGCTTGCAGCCTGCTGGGGATTCATACACCAGGCGGTCAATATTTGATGCAATTTTGGCCGGTTGCATTCCAGTGTTCTTTCATCCGGGTACTGCTTACGTGCAATATAAATGGCATTTGCCGCAGAATTACACCAAATACTCTGTGTTCATACCCGTGAGAGACCTTAAAGGTTGGAAGATAGGCATCAATGAGACATTGCTTAGAATACCAGAGAGTAGAGTGTTGGCCATGAGGGAGGAGGTTATAAGACTCATTCCAAGGATAGTGTATGCAGATCCAAGGGCTAGATTGGAGAACTTGGAAGATGCATTTGATTTGGCAGTTAAGGGAATTCTTGAAAGAATAGAGGGTGTTAGGGGAGCGATTATGCAGGGCAAGGACCCTAGTATTGGTTTTGCAGATGGGGATGATTTCAAGTACACTTTTTCTGGATATGTATGAGAAACTTGAGTGGACCAGTAGTTCATTCATCAGGCACAGCATAGCATGTAAGTAAATAATCATAGTATAACTCCAACCATTATTTTGTTTCTTTTATTTTGCCTATCTGCTGCTGTACTGCCATTTGCTGGTGCCCGTGATGGCAATTACTGGTATCCATTATTTCCTTTTCGTTTTTTGGGGGTAAACTTTCATTTGGGTTAGAAGTAAAGCGTCAACATTCTTTCTACTTTAATTGTCAACAGAATTCAGCAAAAAGTTTTGCCAACCAAAAAAGATTTCCCATCACGAACACTGTTCAGTGGACAGGACAAATGTGACGACGACACCCTTTTTTCTTTCTGTCTTCTTTTTGTCTTTTTCTGACCACGAAAATTGAATAGCAATGGCCGACACAAGGCAAAGGGGCCCATGAACCATGTCATGTCATGTGTTTTTACCTAGTAATTCATGCAGTGATCGGAGGAGAAGGAGGCAACCATCTAAATGGCAGAAGACTTCGGTGGATGGCTCCAGTTCATCGCCTAGTATTGCGGTGCACCAGGAAGCAAGTCCCTTTTTTTTTTTTTGGGCCGGGGGAGCCAATGAACCCAATATCTCAATTTCAATTGATAATTTAAACCTCGAAATTAGAGGGATTAAATATAAATCTGTCTAAATAGATTGGAGAATTGATGAGATTGCTACTGCATAAAAGAAAAGATTGAAGTCTTTTACGTTTGGGCTGGCCATCTTTGCCTACTATATATGATAAAATAATCAATATCACCAAAACAGTCAGAAGGGTTCTTGAGCCTGCTTCTAATGCGTGCAATAATACTGCTTCTAATTAACCTGGCATATTTATTAATCAATTTTCTTTTCTTGTTTTTTTTTTCTTAGTGAACGAGTCTAGGATTATTATACACGAACGTTTTAAGCCACCCCCGTCTACCCCTGCCAGCCAGCCGAACGCCGAGGCAACAACCATACAAATGAATCACTTTTTGTATAGAAGTGTTTGGGCCATGGGCCCATGTCAGTGAAATGGGCTGATGGGGTCAATCCAGGTGAATTTCCTTTCTGGCTCTCTTTCTATTCTAGGAAAGAGGTTTATTCGTTGTGGGTGTGGAGAGGTGGTGGTGGAGAGTTCGATTGGAAGCAAAGGGGGCGACGATGTCAGGCGAGGCGAAGTCGACTTTCAAGTTATTCTCGAGCCCGGGTGGTGGTGGCGGAGGAGGAGGAGGAGGAGGATTAGGGTTTCTTGATTCTTTATCTTCAGATCCTCCCCTGCCTCCGCCACCTCCTCCCATCGAAGTACTTCCCTCTCAGGTACTCATTTACATACACATACATACATACATGATTCAATGTATCTTTATACACGCTTTCACACACTCACAAAAAAAAAAAAAACAACTGAATGTTAAGTGATCGGTTCATATTTAAATTTAAGGTTTCGACGGCGGTGAAGTGCTCTCTGGAGCCGGTGAACCTCGACGGCCTCACTTTGCTCAAGGTTAGTTCGCTATTTCCTACTTTCTGTTTTACGGGGGAAAGGAAGCAGCATAGTGAGGGAGCAGATTGATAAGAAAGGAACAAAATCTTTCGCCTCTAGAAACAAACCCAGCACTTCTTGTAGACTTTTATACTGTTCTAGAAATGATCAGTTGTGCTCAATTGGTTGGAAATTTAAGATTCGGGTTTGAAATGTATGAGGTTATTCTGTTAGGGCCGGGTTAGTACCAGAGATGTTTTTGGGCTGCCTAACTCCGATTTGGTGCCGGGCGTATATGAAGGTGCGTATGAACTCGTTTTATTGGTCTTTGTTCAGTCCTTTTATTGATTTTCTTTTCGTTTCTTTTTTCTTGTCATTTTTTTTGAATGTTATTGTGCAGTGGAGGCATCTTAATGCGCATGTTTATTTTCGCGGATGTAGGTGGATTGAAGCTTTGGGAGGGTTCACTGGACCTCGTTAAAGCTCTTGGATCAGAGGTTCACAATGGGCGCTTATCATTTACCAGAAAGCAAGTTTTAGAGGTGGGGTCATAAATTTCAGGTGATTCACTATGCTTCAACATATAGATAATTTTCATAACCAACAGTTCATAAATGATGACTACTTTAATCATTATTCATCTATTGTTGCCCAAGGCCTCGCAATAGTTTCTCCATGTCATCATGCATGACCACATGTTCAGTGTTTGTTTTACTATGGCAGAAAGTTGTTTTCCTTAAGCTATCTTCTTCTACAACAGCGACAATCTGAAACTTATCCAGCGAATCTCCAAAGATGTACACATGTCTAATGGTGTGTCTTTGAGATTTTTTTAAAATTATAGTCTGAATATTTGTGGTGTGGTCAATAGAGGGAGGAATAATTGGTACTGCTGATTATAAATACCATGAGACAAACTTTTCAGCAGGAAGAATGGAATATGACCCCTTTCTCGATGCTTTATGATTGTTTCTTGTGAGAGGGATGTGGGAATGTGTTAAGGCAGTTGTCTTCCATATATTTTATCCTTCTTTATTTTTGTTCCGTGCTGATTTATGTGGTCTTTTCAGCTGGGATGTGGTCATGGCCTCCCAGGGATCTTTGCGTGCCTTGAGGTAAAGGAATTTGCTTTTTCAATTATCAATCACAGGATGTTAAGTAATTTACAGCTTTGTTGAGCTTCTTGTTTTGCTTTATCAGGGTGCAGCTGCTGTTCATTTCCAGGATTTCAATGCAGAAGTCTTGCGATGTCTTACCATTCCAAATACAAACGCTAATCTTTCCAAAAAATTTGACTCTACGAGATCAAATGAGACACACTCTCGTACCAGCACAGAACTCCGTTTTTTTGCAGGTGATTGGAGTCAGATCCATCAGTGTCTTCCTCATGTGCACAACAATGAAAAGGATCTGGACAGCCCAGGGCAGAATTCAATTTCTGGTTATGATATTATTTTGATGGCAGAGACCATTTATTCCATCTCAGCTCAGCATAGTCTCTATGGACTTATAAAGAAGGTGTTTCTTAATTTCATGGCTGGTTATTTCTGTTGTCTGTCCAACATTCATACTGGTAATTCTTGAGTTCTAAACATGTTTCACTTGCAGTCCATAAGCTCTCCTTGTGGAGTTGTATACATGGCAGCCAAAAAGCATTATTTTGGGGTAGGCGGTGGAACACATCAATTCCTCAGTATGGTAGAGAAAGATGGTGAGCTTATCCATTTTGAGTGTTTGAACCATAATCCTATTTTTATTTTTATGATGCTCGTCTAGCTCATGAGCTTTTCTTTTTTTGGGTGAGAAGTAGATGGTGAGCTTATCCATTTTGTACTACAATCTAGAAGTCTAAAGACTGCATCATTGAGATATCTGATGATGCATTTTGCATGGAATGACAAGCCTTAATTCTCTATTGCAGGCATTATGGCTGCAAGCCTCATTGCTGAAGTTGCAGATGGTTCTTCTAATGTCCGAGAGGTATGGAAGTTTTCAATAAAGTAGGTCTGGTGTGATTTAAGGTGGATCGGATCCTATCTCTTTTAGCAGGCATGGAGGGGGCTTCCTTTCCTCCAGATTTTCAATCAAATTTAGCAGATTGTACCCGATTTTGCACACTGTTCTCGAGGATATCTTATAGTTGGGTAAAAATATTTGTTCTATTCAATAGTCTGCAAGTGTGCAACAAGGGTTAATAGCTGATCAGAGCACATACGCCAAATTCAAGAATCTGAGTTGGACGAGTCATTTTATCAAATTCTTATTTTATGGATACTTAAAAGGCTATATTCAGAACACAAAAGCTTGTAATTTTGGCCATCTAAATTTTGATTAAATTTTCCATACATCACATTAAAACTTCAGATTAATCAATCCTATACTTCAACCGAACAAGCAGGAGGGAATTTGGGGAAATGAACAAGAAAAGCAAATGCACATCATAAGTCAGGCCCACAACGACAGATCTTGGAACGGGCATGATCTTCTTGTTTATCTCTTCCTTGCATTCTGCCCAAGAAACCTTGCTGCTTACCAAACTGAGGTAAAACAAGCCAAGGGCTAGCAGCAAACAGATATTAAGGGACTTTTGTTCCATTATTTTGGGTTTTTAATTTTGGTAGATTTCTGTTCTTCTCGTGACTTTGAAACCCTTTATTGAAAAGGGTTGCCAGTGGGGACATTTCTTCTTTTCTCTGGAGCTGGGGAGTTCATGCAAATCCAGCAACCCGGCTGGTTGAAAAGTTTGCAACGCAATCCACCAGCTATTACGTCATCTCTTGGTGTTCGTGTAATTCTGGTGATCAAAGGTTTATCACTTCGTTAAAAGTTGTCTTTGCATCCATGCCTAGCCACCCAATAGATTGCAATTAACTACTTACCTCTTTAGATAAAAGCTTATTTTGTTTCTTAATTAAATCGTACAAGCAGCACAAGTATTATTGTAAGATTGAACCCTCAATTTGGCTCTTTACTACATACATGGTTTATTGGCCAAACCTCGTTCGTATCTAACAAAACCCATATGCACGTTGGGATTTTAAACCCCACCCCCGCAAAAAATGCATTTTGCCCTTTATTTCTTTCTTTCTTTCTTTCTCTTTAAATCCATAGGACAACTTGAACGTGCAAGTTGGAGAAGAGAAATTTAAAAAATTAAGGTGAATATATATTATTGGAATCCCTGTGAGGCTACAACATCGATTTTGTCAAACATTTCTTAATTTTAGTTCAGTCATGAAGAATTGTGTCGGTTATACTTTATAATAAGTTGTTCCGCTACATTAAATTTATTGGAGAAATAAATTTTATGATAAACAACAAAAGTTATTAATTACTCCCACAATTGAGTATATTTTCTTCGCTAAATGTCTTGGCGAAAACTCGAACCCATAAACCAATTAACAAAGAGTAATGTGATCTTACAACCGCATGATAATTAACTGAAGATGAAGAATATAACAAAGTCATCTCCTGCACCTGTAGATGTTGGAACAACCACTACTGTACTTGTGTGACGCCGGAGGCAGGCAAGTTCCCCTGTAGGGACGACCATTCTCAACTCCGCCACAAGCAGGCAAATCGCCCCTGAGACTTTGATAACCGATGTGCTTGGTTGCCTGAAGGATTCTCCGGCATGTTTCCGACTCCACGAGAAACCCATCTTCTCCTATCTGGCCGCATTGTCCCATGGAGCCACCACATTCAGCAGAAACATCATGAGTTGCAACGACAAGGACTGTTGATAACAATAAGGTTGCAAGCAGAACGCGACCGGAGTGGCTTCTCTTCCTCATGTGTCCCAATATCTCTCTCCGTCTTGTTTTCTTAGGATATCTGGTTTGGGTAAGATTTTATCTTTCGAGTTTCAATTATTGTCTCACGATTGCGTATTATTACGGCTGTGCTCTTATACAGTCTTGTCGGTTTCTCAATATTGTAGTGTGGTATACTGTAGAATTCAGCCGTTTTTATGATGGGGAGGAATTGCATAAATGGCGTTTGTGTAAAAATACGAGTAAAGCTGCCTATATGTCAAGGTTCCAGGGACCCCAAAAAAAAGTTGTGCATGACATCAAAATCGAATCCTGACATGACATATATTTACAACAAAAAAAAAGGGGGTACCAGATTACTAGGAACCAAAAAGTCCTAGATGCTAATTCCAAGTGGTTGCGTTGCAGTGGAGGTTAAACACTAAAGGTCCTACCACTCTGTACTATATTAGCTTTGATGAACTAACTTCTTTTATCCGAGTTTCTAATCACGAAAATACCATAAAAACAGAGATCCAAATTTATCTTTGCAGTTGTATCTGTTCCACGTTCACTTGAGAGTCAGAGAAAATTGCTTGCTTCTCATCGTAATGGCCTGAGCAGTAGTGCAGGACGGAATTTGAAAGGACTTCCCATAGAATTGTAATTGGCAATTGAAGCTATCTAATTCACGTGATGTTAGACAAAATAACACCGCTACCTACTATCATTATTTTCATGGCAAAAAGGTCCCATCCCACGTGCATGGTTTTTTATCAACTGGCCTCCGCAATATTTAGAGACCCGTGAGTGGCAACTAGAGCACTAGAATTTAATGTTGACAATTCTGTATCTAAAAAAAGTTAAATATCATAATTGTCTCTTACCATGTGAGGTCTATATACTTGTTTGCGGAACCTACTTTGTATTTAATCGATATCTACAATTTATCTACTCACTAAACCTTGCTTCAAAATTTGCTCTCATTCAAACAAAGTTTTATTGTCATTGAAATAAAAAAGCACTCTTAATAGGCTTTTTACTACTAGCACGATTCAACTACACCTTCATCTCTAATATCTCATCTGCAAAAGCTTTAATGTTTAGCTCAGAAGGGCCATCATCCTTTGCGGCCTCCATTGTCAAGGACTTCCACTTCTCAGCATTCCGTCTCATCTCATTATCTTGCCCTCCACCAACGGCCATTATCAGCTCCAGGCACCTCTTTATCTCCGCACTCTCGGCCAAACCTTCACCACTGGTTTTGAGTCTCACCCCTGTCTTCCACACGTCCTCAACCAGCTTGGTGATAGTCAATTGATCAGCCCATTGTGGAAAAGCAACCACCGGCACCCCAAAAGCCAAGCTTTCCAAAGTTGAGTTCCACCCACAATGCGTCAAGAAACATCCAATTGAGGGATGAGACAACACATCCGCTTGACAACACCATGGCACTATCATCCCTTGTTTCTCTAGCTCATCTCTGTTGCAACTACTCATGCAATGATCATCATCATCATCTCCTCCTTCTTTTCCATTTTCTCTCATGACCCACAAGAATGGACGGCCAACATCTAGCAATGCCCGTGCCATTTGCTCAAGTTGTGGCTTTGGCAGCATAGAGATACTCCCAAATGAAATATAAATCACTGAAGATTCAGACTTTGAATCAAGCCATCCCATGTAGTCCTTTGAAATCGAACCTTGGAAAAGATCACCTCCAAAAGAAGTATCATACGGAATCAAGGGTCCGACTCCAATCAACTTATACTTATCTATTGAATTTAAGGCCTCATGTTCTATAGCATCAAAGGTATTGACAAGCACTTTTGGATTGCTTTCTTCATCAAGAACCTCCAAATGCTCTTTAAATAATGGCAATGCAAATGCATAAATGTTTGTATGGATGAAAAAGTAAGGAAGATCTAGCTTCGACAGGGGTGGCAATCCTGGTAATTTAAGACAAAAGTTGAGATCATCAACGTTGTTCTTGATGTAATCACCATAGCCATTGAAGTAATAGTAGTAGAGGTCCAAAACCGCGGCAGGTTGGTTCCAGAAAAGGGTTGACGGGAGGTGATGCTTACGCGCCACCTTTGCCGCCCATGGAAGGAGAGTGCAGTACACTAGAAAAGTAAAAGGCTGGTCGCCGCTGGCGTTTACCGAGATGAGTTCATCGAGAGTTTCGGAGCCCCGCCGCTTGAGCTCGGACATGTAGTGATCGCGGTCGTCTCCTGGTTTGAACCCGTCGTCGTAGCCGTCAGAGAAGGTGGCGAATGATAAGCCCTCGGGAGTTCCCGTCCTGGCCATTAGCCGGTCGCCTCCGATGCTCGTGGCGAAGGTGACACGCACGCCTCCCTGCAGGCCCAGTAGGCGCTTGGCCAATTGGAGGGCCGGAGTTATGTGGCCTTGTGCCGGAAACGATACCAGTAGAACGTGGGGTTGCATTTTTTCGGACGGCACGTGGAGCTCACGACAACTAGGAAGAAAAGCTTCTCAAGGTTAGTGGTCAAGATAAGAGCTAAAAGCTTGTACAATGATTGAGGACAGATGTCGCTTTTTATGTCCTTACCGAGAGTGAAGCAGACTTAATTTTAATAATTGCAAGAAAGATTTCTTTTTCTTTTTCTTTTTCTTTTCTTTTTTTAAATTTTTAAAAATTAATATAAAAATTAAATCATTTTCAAATTTTATTATACTGTGCATTTAAGTGAAAGAGGAATGAGAAAAAATTTTACACATTCTACCTAGTTCGATATGACTTATGCGAGTGTTAGATTTAATATAGTACAAGATAAATATAAATAAAACCAAAAAGGGACAAAAGGAATGTTAGTAAAAATAACTTTTCTTTTATTACTTACACTTGTTAGGACAAAATATGTCAATATTAACTGTTTCTTACACTATGATAGAATGAATCCACAACATATTCTTGGTCCATGAAAGAAGACCCTTTTTTCTTAATTTTTTTTTAATGATCAATCAAGTCAACCAAGGTTTGCCTAAAATCAGCTTTTGAATGATGGCAAGTCAGAGGCTGTGAAAGACCAAACATGAGTAAACAACCCACTGCTGCCATTTTTCCAAAACCTGATTGCTTATTGTAGAAATTGCAATTATTCAACAACTAATAAAAACAACATTATTATTGCTGTTACTGTCACAACCAGAACCGCAAATATGTTTATGCTCCATTCTAAAGGCCTGTTCCCAGGTTCCCCCTCAGCTATGACGGTGGATATCTGCTTAAACCCATATATCTGAAGTGCAGTCACCGCCTGGGTATCTCATCTCGTGGGCTAGGCAGGGACCTTCAGGCTCAGCGGCAAAGTCGACGAAAAAATTGGGGTTTAATGCGAGGCCTCCTTTCTCAGTGTTGACATCAATTTGCAACATATGGGATCCTTTCTGCACGAGCTCGGGATAAAACTGGCGATCCCAAGTACTGAAAAGTGAGTTGGTGACATAGAGTCGCTTTCCGTCTAAACTTAGCTGGATCATCTGAGGCCCACCTCTCAATCGATTGCCCTGAACAAAGAAAACGAAGCTCAGCATTCTCCATCACATGATAATTAGACCACGGCCAACCAAAAATCTCATCCATATAGCCACAGAAGTTATGTGTGCAGCTGAACTGCACTTTTACCTTCTTTTTTTTTTTAATCTTTTTTGGAAAAAATTGCCAATAGTTTTGAAACATTCATGCTGTGTCAGTGACAGCAACACCTCTAACATAACATCTACAATATCTCAATTCTATGATACCAGGATAGATAACAGGACCACAATCCCAGCCACGGCTGATGTTTAGCTCCGTGGTATCCAAGGCAGAACGAAAGCAGAAGGATACGTGATATGGCCATAGTGACCCATCATCATGATATGCCCCCACAACATTTGCATGCATGTGGCTACCACTCATGACAAGGAAATATTACCTAAGGGATTCCATCATCCTGTAACTTTGGAAGATTCCTTCCCAAAAAAGTATATAAAGAAACAAGATAAAAAAAATCATTGGCCAAAAGGTTACACCCCTGCAGCAAGAATTTTTGGTTTGAAAGGCATTCAGAAGATTTCTGCCACAAAATAGCAGGTGCTAGGCCAACTACATGGCAGTACCATGTTATTATAAGACAAATCCATGGATACTCAATTAACATTGCATGTGGACACCAAAACACTGCCTTGGAGAGCATTGTCGGCCAAACCTTGGTCAAGTTTTCAATTAAACAACAAAAAGAAGAAGAGAAAAAAAAACAGCAGGCAGTTTATCTATAAATTGAGAAAGAGAGATAAGTGATCTTAGATTTGGAAGATCATACACACCTGGACCTCTGGAACATCATACTGCCAAGTTTTACCATCTTCTCCCTCAGCCATTACAGGGCTTCCTTTCTGGATAAGTCCCCCAACCCAAACTTGGCCTGCCAATACAGGATTTGTAGGGTCCCCAATGTTGTACTGTCTGACATCCCCGTGAAGCCAGTTGACAAAGTACAGAAACCGATCATCAAGAGAAATCAGAAAATCAGTAACAAGGCCAGGCATTTCTGGAAGAACCCAGTTTTGCACTTTCAATGATTTCACTGATATTGCCACCTGCAAAAGTCAATTAGATATCACAAAGCAGCATGCACCTAGGGGTCATTGCAGAAAAATAATACAAACTAAACCTTAACACTGTTTGTTAGAAAAAGAACAATTGCCACATACATACCTCATGGCTCCATGAACCATCTGGGGTCTTGAAAAACCGCACCAGGTTACTTGTCAAGGCGCACCCAACAAACCCTATGTCCTTAGAAGGATCATGCAAGAACCTTATCTGCATAAAGAGAGACATGATATATCCAATATTTGAAGCCTTATAATGTGCTAGTAGCAACAAAGACAATGAATATATAGACAAATCTTAATATGGAAAGGAATTGTGGCTAGATCTGTCTAAATCACAGGAAGCAGAGTTGCAGATTGCAATTGCAACAATTACCTCTAGTGCTAGATGTCCTGCATCACCAAGATCCATTGTCTGCTTTAGTTCACCATTTGGCCAGCTGTAGACATATAGATGCCTGCCGTAAAGACCCTCTGATACGTGCTGCAGATGAAAACCTTTAGTGAAGGCCAGAGGAGCTCCCCATGATGAGCTGATCATTGTGTTTTGTCGTGGTTGGTACCAGTAATCATAGCCAAATGACGGACTATTCCCTGGCTTCTCCCACCTTGCCAACATCAAAAGGAAAATGTTGTATTAATTGCATTTGAAATAAGCATTCTCAATTTCCAGATATATCAACACTGTCATATAATTGACCACTTTTTGTGTTTGAACGAGTTAATTGAGACTTGTAAAATGAAATGAGAGATTCAAACTGAATAGATGCATTGTGATGATAAACTGAATAGGTACACAAAGAGTTACCTTCCTTTTATATCAAATTTTGAATCAAGGAGAAGAAAACCACTTCCCTTTGCATGTCCGTCTTTATCTCCAATACATGAGACTAGGATATCTCCAGAAGCAAGACAGTGTGATGTGTGTGGATATGCTAATCCTGTCTTTTGCAAGATATCCTCAGGCTCAACAGCTTTATGAAGGGTTGGGGCCCTTGGATCCTTGAGGGTATCAATTAAATATATCCGACCAGAACTGTAAAAGATGCAGATAAGTTGTCAAGAAAACCATGAAATCCCCGTACAATATACAATTTAGTGATTTCCATTCTACGCTCCATCAGCATAAAGAGAAATTGGCAGTGTCTATCCTGGAGAAGCAGAATTGATAATCTCGCACCACTGTGTCAAAGAGGATCTCATCCTATCCTCAAGTTGAGTACTCACCACCTTGCTGACAGAAATGCAAATTACGAAACCGTTGACCACAATGTACAACCATTGCAATTGGTAGACATGTATGGAAGTGTCCTAAACCTCTATAAATGATACAGGTCCTACAGAAAGCAGCTCTCTATCTTGCATGTTGGTATCTTAGTAGATAGTAGTTCTCTAATGTACATGTCAGTATCTTGGAAAATCCTTCAACGTCCTTTTTAGTTCTTAAGTTTGCTTTAAATTCACCAATCAGATGCTGTTTTGAAGATTTTGAATCAAAAGATTTATACAATCCCAAATAAATTTCAGTCTTACATCAGTGATGGCAGGATCAGATAACGCCGCTCTGCAGATGGATCCCCATGGCAAGAGCTGCAAGCATTCCACCCTGTATGATGCAGCTCATCTCCAATGTTTGGCATGGGTAACCTGTGGATAACTTTTGAATAAGTAGATGAGTTTGGATCAACATCCACAGTGGCCAAATAATCAGGCTTCTTTATTCCTGTCCCTGCATAATTGTACAAGTTGACATTGCTCGTCATGAATCGTTTTCCAGAATACTCATCCAAAATGCTCAGATTGATCTAATATTTAAGGGATGAGGTTTGAGTGCAGAATCAAACAAAACAGGTTGAGTGCAAAGAACATGATGACTTTGTGGGGGTGGATTCATTTTAAAAATTAGATTACCTATACATACATACATACATACATACATATAGATAGATATAAGAATATCCGTGGGACAGGGATAAGAGCAAAGCTGATATGTCCTTTAATTTTTTCCGCCCAGATGCATTGTGAAGAGAATATATCACTTTCCACTACCCAGACTGTCCCCAGGAGTTATTATCGAGAAAGGAGGAAAAAATCATAAATAGTGTTTCCATAAATGGATCAAGAGATGATCGCATCCCATGTAAGGCAACAAAATAAAAACTCCAACAAGAATCTTTGATCAAAATGAAAAGGACATCTTCTGCTCGCACTTACACTGGAAAATATTTATGGTTCGTCAACAAATGACTATCATTTACTGCCCAATGAAATATAGAGATTCAATATATGCAAAGTTAATTGGAAAAAATGAGAAATTTAAAATAATTCAAAGAAGAGAGACAGTTGGCTTGAAGACATGAATTGATTAATGTCTGATCTAAAAGGAAAATGTTTCTAAAACCCACAAGTGAATAATAATAATAATAATAATAATAATAATAATAATAATAATAATAATAATAATAATAATAATAATAATAATAATAAACTGATTTCCATCACCATGTACAAAAGATCTCCGAAGGACACTTAAAACAAATCAATCTCAACAAGTTAAACACACACAAGTAATCTATAACAATCTCTAACATGTCATCATATAAACAAATCATGCAGTTCACCATAACCATAACAGAGACATACCCATCACAAAAGAAGGAAGAGAGTTGAAATACATACCAGCATAGACACAAGTAACATAGAGAAGAGACTCCCTGGGACCAGACATGGCTTCCAGAGGGGTTGCATACCCTGGTCCCTTCTTGCAGCATCCATTCCCATTATTCACTTCCGGATCCATCTCTCTCTCTCTTTCTCAAGCTCTCTATCTCTGTTTCTATCCTTCTTTGGATGGTAGAAGTAGAAGTAAAACTAGTTAAAGAAAGGCAAACAAAGAAGCCATCTTTATCGTTACTTTGTTGGTACCTGATAACTTCCGTGTGGTTTGGCTTTCCAAGAAGAGGCGCACTTATAGACACAGAACTCAACAAGACGCAAGCGTGGCTTTTGTCTCTTCTTGTAGCTTTCATTTCGGAGATTTCAGGTAGAAAATTCAAAAAATAGAAAAAAACTGATGCTGCAATTGTCACTAAAGCCATCAATATCATCTCACTAATATTCCTTTTTCTTTTTTTCTTTTTTTTTTTTGGTTTTTCCGTTGCCATGGTTGTTGCTACTCTTTGTTTATGAACTTGGTGTTACGTCGGGAGGGCCCACGTTAGCCCTCCCTCGCGATCTTATCTGAATTTTATTATTTTAAAATTCCACCAATTTTATTTTATTTTTTTAAAAATGAGTGATTAATTAAAATAAAATTATAATTACCTGAGAATATAAAATTGACTAATAAATTAAGTGATGAAATTGAAAATTTTATCTAAAATTAGTAGCCAGTCGCTCACGTCATCAAAACAATCACCTAAAATATTTTTTAGGCATACAAATGAATACGTTTTAGGTGATCACAACTAATTTATTAACAATTATATTACTATAATAACAATAATATATATAAAATAAAATAAAAAACTAGAGAGTGGAATAATAAATGGTTTGTGACATTATGTGGGTCAGGGCCACACCATTAGTAGAGTCGTGCAAATGTTGGAGTGGTTTGTTGAGAGTTTCCTCGTACCCTAGTGTCAATTATTTAAAGTACCCCAAGTGTTAATTATTATTATTATTATTATTTTGTTGTCGTCAACTAAACTAATCTAATTAATTTAATTAATTAAGTATTAAAGTTTGACAAGGATGGCCAGGAGGAAAGAGCCGAATTACTAAAAGTACACATAATTAATGGAATAAGGTTACACTAAATTGCACAACAACACGTCTTTATTTAATTATATAGATCATGATTAATCGCCGACAAGACATGAACCGAACCATCCGAACCCACTGCAGCTTTGAAAAACCGGTCGGGGTCACTGGATTTGCCCTTCGACTCGACGAAGGGTCCACTGGAGACAACAAAGTCATGAGACATTAAAGATGCTGCTTTGGATCAATTGCGATGATGAACAGGATCGTTCAAATCCAATCAAAGAATGATGACTAGCTTACCACAACGCTGGGGACCCACCGAAGACAACTCATGAGATTAAAGATGCTGCTTTGGACACCAATTGTGAGAATGAAAAAGATGATTACTAGTTTCTTACAACGCTGGGGTCATCTTTACTTCTCCCCCTCTCCACTTTACAAGTTCTGGGAACTAGTAATGACAATTCAATACTACTAAACCTACTTCTCTCCCTCCAGTCACTACTATTGGCTCTGGGTTTTGGAGTGTTATCGTCAAAGAGCACGTTAGGCCCTAATCTTTTTTTTTTTTTTTTTTTTTTTCACTTGCAGGTGCATCGCACAAGCCGAAGGTGCATTGGAGTCATCGGCCCGAGACGCTATCAGGATGTTTTATATAACAATACGGAAGAACCTTCATCAGCATGCCATCTTTCTAGAGCTTGAGGAAGGCTCGCGTGGAGATCAATGCCAAAACCTTCTTCCTCTTCCGAGTTAGCAGGCCTCCATTGCTCTACAAGAGGTCCCAACACATTGACTGCGTGACTCATGTCAGGTCTTTGGTATGGATCACGGGCAGTGCAATGTCCTGCCAGTTCAGCTACTTTATAAATGCTGGCCAAAGTCTCCTCATCTGGGTTAAGAGTCTCGTCCATTGCTTTTTGGATTTTCTCCTTGCTAACTATCATCCTGCGGAACCATGTCACGAGATGTGCTCTCTCATCTGGCACGGTGTCATCCAGCGCTTTTCTTCCTGTTATTATCTCCATGAGAACAACCCCAAAAGCATAAACGTCTACCTTTGTCGTCACTCTTCCAGTGGCTGAGAGGAATGCAGAGTAACAAGCTCGTCAACCAAAAACACAATAAATCCATGTTCAAGTTCATCCAATACCGAGCAAAAATATTTGAAGAGATAAGAGAATTGGACAAACATGAGCTAGCATACAAGCACACCCAAGACAAGAACAACATTTACAATGATAGGAGCACTGAGTTTGGCCAAAAAAGTTGTAAGTTGTGGCTAGTTTGTGCACTATGGATAGCTGTTTTCCAAATTCCCACGGCGACTCATTTTATGGATTCAACTAGCCACCTTTTACAGTATCGTTTTAAATTGGACTGCATAGTATTGGTTGGAGACAATCATGTTCTCCAGCCTATGGCAAAAATTAAGCTACATCAAGCATGCTACATAGTGATTCAAACCAAATCAGAAGTTGCAAAATTAACTAGATTGTTAAAAGGAACTGATTTGTGCCTCCAAATTGAGGTACACAGTTCTGAATAAAGAATTGGCATGGTTTGCATTGCCATTAGCCCTGAATAAGGTTGGATGGCATCAAGGATAGAATATGCAAGATTGCGATTGTATAATACTTCAAAACTCGAGGTCAAGTGTTTCCCAACTAGGGAAGAACAAAACAGAATCAAATAAAGAGTAATTTGATTAGTTATGTTGTTAGTATTTTATTTTATGTATCTTATTATCCAAGGTTATCCATGGCTAGAAGTTCGTGTGAATTGATATAAGATGGTCTTTACATCACCGCACTCTATTGTATAGCCAACAATGTGATAAAACTAAAGAGTGGGCGAAGGCTTTTCAAACCATGAATAGAGCTCTATAACTAAGCATACTGCTTCTTAAAGTTTATTCTTGCTTACAGGTATATCAGTCTTAATTTGAATGGAGTAGTTAAGGCAATCGTGTGCTGATTTATTTATTTTGTTGTTTTCATTAGTTCTCTAATTATTGTGGATCCAATTCCAGTTGTTATGCTTTTTGAAGAATTTACTAAGGACAATATTTTTGACAAAAAGCTAAAAAATCTAACACAGTCAATTTTGTCGATCAATGCTATAGGTGTAATCTTGGCATTTGAAATTACATATAACGTCATCAATCACTAACATAAAGGAAGCCAAGGCAATTGGTAAAGTCACTCCAGCAAAATTTAGAGATACAGGAACAGGCACATGTTACTTACCAGCATACTCAGGGGCAAGATAACCAAATGTGCCAGCTAATCGTGTTTCCACAGATTGCTTCCCATCAGGAGCATTTTTAACCAGACCAAAATCAGCTACTTTGGCTCGCATGTCATCTCCTAGAAGAATGTTTGAAGGCTTCAAATCTCTATGAATGAAACTTTGCTGAGCCAAACTGTGCAGATACTCAACTCCTCTTGCCACATCTAATGCAACCGTAACCCGTTGTTTCCATGTAAGCAGAGGGCACCCGTGATCATGCCATTCAAACAAATGTTGCGCTAATGTCCCCTGTGGCATGTACTCATAGACCAATATTCTCTCATTGCCATTAACACAATAACCTAAAAGAGCAACTAAATGTCTGTGCCTCACCTTGGTGAGAACAGAGATTTCTGCCTGAAACTCATTCAAACCTTTGGTGCCCATCAGGGTGGATTCCATCCGCTTAACAGCAATCTTGGTTCCATCGTGCAACTCTCCTTTGTACACTACTCCAAAACCTCCTCTTCCAATAATATTCTTCTCACTAAAATGATCCGTCACTTGTCTAAGGACTTCAATTGAAACTATCACATTTCCACCCTTAAAAATCTGATGGTCGCTGTCACCGGCTGCTATTGATTTATGCAAGCTTTCAATCCTATCAATTTCAAGCCCCATAGCGTTCTTGATCAATGCACTCCCTCTGTACTGTTTCCCCATACTACCAAAATTTCTTCTCTGTTTTCTAATTTTATAAAGTACAAAAGATGAAATAGCAATAAAAACAATAGCTGCGATAATGATTCCAGCAATTATACCTCCAGAAGTGCTTCCATCCGATCCTGGACTGCCCCCTGTGCTAATTTCAGTTCCCAGCAGAGCATTCCCCGGCTTAGTTGTCAATTTCAAAGAGGACGGGAAACTTGGAACTTTCCCGGACAGGTTATTATTGGAAACATCAAGGACCTCAAGCTGTGTCAGTTTGGTCAAGCTATCAGGAATTGAACCCTCCAAATTATTATCATTCAGGTACAGATTCTGCAAAAAAGTTAGATTCCCAAATGCAGGAGAGATTTTACCGACAAAATTCTGCTTTGAGAAATTGACGGTGGTAATGTTCTTCCTTTTTGTATCGCAGGTAACATAGGACCAACCAGCACAAGCATCGTTCCCCTGCCATTTATCAGACAGACTTTCCGGATAGCCCAATGCTCCGGCAACCTCAAGTAACACGTCAACCTGAGGATCACAGGGAACGCCAGCCTCCGTACAGTAATTGTTGTCGCCATCATTGTTGGTGACCGTGGTAACCGTGCTGGGAAACACAGGGACACGCCCTTGTAATTTGTTGCTCGACAAAGACACATTGACTAACTTAGGAAGTGAGATCAACGAGTCCGGCACAACCCCAGTAAGCAGATTGTCTCTTAGCTGCAAGTCGAAAATGTTGTTGCATTTGGAAAGATCCGGAATTGGACCCGTAAACTGATTCTTGTGTAGCCAAACTTGGGACAACTGGGTCATGGACGACAACACATCAATGGGACCAGTTAAACCTATAAGCTGATTATTAACCCACAAGTTTTGGATGCTTGAATTCGCCATAGGCAGCAAAGTGCCCGTCAAGTTATTATAACTCAGCCTCAGATTCTGCAAGCTGGGCAAGGACCCAAATATGTCAGGAAGGGACCCAAAAAGATTGGCTTCGTTAGCCAACAACGAAGTGAGCCCGGTAGAGGCAGAAATATCAAGAGGAAACTCCCAAGGAGCGAGATTGCCATTGCTCCCAATGCTCAGAATTTGCAGCCTCGTTAGGCCTTGAAAACAACCGGCTGGGACGGAGGTGAAATTGTTGGAGTCAAGGTAAAGAATTTCCAGGGCCTTGAGATTGGCGAAGGAAGGGACTGCACCGGAAAGACGGTTGCTTTGAACTGCGAGGGTCTGGAGCTCGGTCAAGCTGGATATTTCCGGCGGGAGAGTGCCGGAGACGCCTTGTTTCGTGAGAGAAATGGAAATGACGCTTTTCTTGGAGGCGTCGCATTTTACGCCCTGCCAGCTGCAAAATCCTGATGATGATTTTGTGGACCAACCGGAAGGCAACGGGGTGATAGAATTTGCAAGCTTCAGCATCACCGCACCGTCCTCTGCGACAGCTGCCGTCGAGACGAGGGGGAGGAGGAGGAGAAATAGGCGGAGAAGGAGGAAACCCATTGTGGAGAGCGGGTGAAGCCACAGAAAGAGAGAGGAAAAAGAGAGGGAAATGCACAGAACTGCGAGATATTGGTGCCTGAATTTCAGGTTGAGAATACGGAATTTACCATTTTCTCTCTTTTTTTTTTTTTCTAATTCCAAAATTTTTTAATTTTTTTTTTTGGATATTTTTATTACTGTAAAAAACTTTTTTTTTTTTTAGAGAAAAAACGAAATTTAACGTTACAGAACTTTTAAAGGTTTAATGAATTGACACGTGATGTGGTAAGCAAAGTCATTCGAGAACTTAATGGATTTTCGTGTTAAAACAAATGATACTTGGCCTAGCTAGCAACTTCAAATGAGAGAAACTAAACATAACTTGGCACGCAAGCTTTGAATTAATGCAAGCCCTCAAATCTTCAACTTAATAATAATATCAGAGTGAGCGGCCTGAAAGTTTTGTCGTCATATATTTGCTTAAAATTAATATTTATATTTTTTTTTATCAACAGTTGAGTTTAAAAGACATGTCCTTGACAATGGAGTCGAGAGATTTGTTACGTCGCAAATCTTCAGGTGTTTTCATTCGGCGTTGCACAAAACAACAGTGAAGATTTTAGACGCTTGGGGAGCCCATCGTCTCCCTATTTCTCGGAACGTGATGGGATAGAGTGAGTGAGTTTTTTTTTTTGAATGAAATACCAAAAAAAAAAAAAAAGTAAACGTAGTATCTTTCAACGTGATAAAATAAAAATTATTATTTATTCTAAAAGTTATGTAAATAGATAATTACATGGATCTAAATAAATAAATATAAACTCATCGTTTAATCATACACATTAAAATTATTGATTATAATTATATATTTATATGTTAATATCTTTCATATCTATTTATATGCGTCTCCTGAACTCCGGGGGATTTGGCGGCGCTACTTGACATGATTTAAGGTTATGGTAGCAGCGGCTAAGTGAATCTGTCAATTGTCACAGAATCTTAAGGACTCAGGTGTTTTGGGTTTCGAATGCTCTCTCTCTCTCTCTCTCTCTCTCTCTCTCTCTCTCTCTCTCCCCTAGTGTAATAACTTTCATAATTTCGTTACAAGACCTCAGGTTGGCGGGCAAGCATTTATATAGTTGAGCATCCGGTGCTTAGCAGTGTTGTTAAAACCACATCGGATAGGACGGTCAAATCAATTTAATCGTGCATGTTCAATTCATCGATTTAGTTTGATCTTAAAAATAAAATAGAATTTAAATCGATTAAATTGGTTAAATTTTAAACCATTAATTTTTTTTTTTAAAAAAAAATTATGATTGTTTCAATTTTTTAAAATATTTGTGCGGAAATGGGCATGGGCCAACACCAGGTATGCCCAAGAAATATAATACTTTTTAGAGTCACACGTCATCCTCTTTGTTTAGAACGAAGCAAAAGCATGAACAATAGTTTCGTCCCCGTAGACGTTCCACGTACATATTTCTCTCTCTCTGTTTTTTTTTTTTTTTTTATAGCCACTACTAGTAACTACGAATTTGTACGACAAAAGACTAAACGACGACACATGGGCCCCACTCGTTATGTCAACATATAATTATTTGGAATGCATCTTATACTCAACAGCGGTCGACCAGTCCAAAGGTCTCCATAATCAAATTTCGGAGTGATTCTTTGCGGAACAAGTGCCTCCTTAGATATATGTAAGTGGTTCGTATAATTTAGTAAAGAAAATAACATAACTTGTAGTATAAAAATATCATTAATTCAAACTAAATCATGCCGCAAACAAAACAAAGAAAAATATTTTATGTTATTGGTGTTAATATCAAAAGGCATAATACACTATTTATTAGTTCTTAAATTTTTTATAATATATATATATATATATAATAAGTAATCGATAATACTTTACATGATATAAAGATTGTCGTTGGATATGCTAAGAAAGTATATTTAATATAAGAATTAGTCTAAATGGAAGTAAGTCAAAGTAGTAGGGTAGGTATTCTAAGTAAATTAAGGGTTGAAAAATTTGAAACGTTCTTATTCCATCAAAATACCTTGAAAGTAAAAAGCACGAAGTAAGGAAAGTTGATTTTCTTTAAGTTTATCTGAGAAGTTGATTTTCTTTGTTCTAATAGTAAATAGGATTCGAAAATGCTTTATATTTGTGAAATTTGATGATAAGAGGAATGTTATAATCATAATACAACAACTAAATGGAGGAAAATATAAGGATAATCAATTAAAAATATAAATGACAAGATTTCTTAAATCTTGGTTAAGAAATTTGTAAGGGCGATATAAGGGATTGACAGGAGCAACGTGAGGTTGGGTAAAACCTATGGAATTACAAAAAACAAGAGCATTAAGGACTTATAGAGAGGTGTTATTAAGGAGGCATGATGGTAGTGGATCATTGATGATAAATTTAGGGTCGTAAAAGGATTTAAGTGTTGTCTCTTTATCGCACTTGCCTACAAAATAAATATAAAGGAGACAAAGTGATTATTTTAAGACGCAATAAAAATTACTTGTAGTTCTAAATTAATTAATTAATTGACGAAATAAGTAAGAAAACAAGCTCATCATCTAATCAAGGTAATGACAATGAGAGGGTTAGAGGTTTTGTTCTTCTTTAATTCAAGAGAAAATATGCTCGATGAGCTAGATAGAAAGGTGAGTGGCAACATTGATTATTCCAATGGTTGATCCCATAGTCTGTTATAGTGGTTAAGGTATACTAGTGTGCATGGGTGTCAATTAGAGGACTCCTTTTGCAGGACTGGTCTAATAGTTTTCTAGCACGATTGGATAAGTATTTATCTTAACATGAATATGGATTTGCCTTGGAAACGAAGATTAGATGTTTGTCAGATACTAGTGTTGGTGAAGGCAAAGATTGTCATTACGACAATGGTGGTAATAGAGGTAAATAAGAGGGGGTACTTGTTAAACTTAAAACAAAAGATTTCTTACCATGATCAGGTGATCAAGTAAGGCTTTTTGTCGATGATAAAAAGATCTTATAATATTTCTAATATTGCATAAGACTTAAAAATTAATCTAGTAAAGATAGTTTTGTATAGGGTTAAGGTATATGAAATGAAATTACAAAGGTGAGCCAATTTCTAGCATTATTTCCTATTTTCACTACTTTGGGTTACCGTTGAAGGTGAATCCACAAACTAAAAGATTTTGAGACTTAGTGATACATAAAATGAAGAATAAATTGGTTATGTGGAAAGCATGGTTTCTGTTGAAGGTTAAACAATTGGTACTTTTGAAATCATGACTAAAATTGATTTTAATATATTTTACGTCATTATTTAAAATGCCAATAAATATGAAAAAGTAGTGTAAAAGATCTAAAGATTCTTTTTTTAAGGCAAGAAAGATGAAAGGTTAGTTTAAGACTTAGTATGTCAATAAAAAATAAATAAAATGGATTGGGGGTTATCAATTTAAAAGGCATTAATATAGGATTGTTGTCCAAATGATTGTGAAAGGTAAAAAATACAAACGACATATATTAAGTCAAAATAGTAGAAGTAAGATATGAATAATGTTGTTTATGACAATGAGATTGGTCAATGAAGTGCTCATAAATGTACTCAATATAAAGAAACATGTATTTGTTATGGTAAAAAGAGGATATGAACTTAAAAGCTATTAAATTCATTTGTAGATATTTGGTAGATGATGGTGATATAATGGATTTCTATAACCACATTTGGTTAGGCGAGACACCATTGGCTATAAGATTTTTAAGACTTATTGTATTGTTAGTTGAGAGAAAGGGCTTAGTCAACAATTTTAGTGGATGGGTGCATAATTAGTGGATCTGGAAGTTTAGGTGGCAATGGAGATTGTTCGATTGAGAGAAATACATATATGTTGAGTTCATGCATTTTATATTAGTTTATTAGCCAATAAGAGGGGAGAAAAATAAGTTTATTTGGTGATGGGAGAAGGATGACTAGTTTTTGGTGAGATCCTTTTGTAACTTTTAAAAGTGTCTCTAATGTATAGTCAAGGGAGAGGTTGAGGGTATATGGTAAGGATTAGTTTTACTGAAAATAAAGATTTTTGTATGGTAATTGATTATAGATTAATTATTAAATAGGGAAAGACTTCGTCTAATTAAGAACTCTAATTGGGATATCACTTGTTCATTGTGTACTACAGTGCATTAGTCAATCGCTCATCTGTTTCTTCATTACTATTAAGTTTGAGTAGTTTGGTGCATATGCTTGAGATGGTGGGAAGTTTCATGGGTGGTCTCATAATCAATTAAAGATGCATGAAAGACATAGTGTGGATTGGGTCAAGGATACACATCAGAGGATATATGATTGATGAGATTCTATGTCATCGTGTGGTCTATAAGGTTAAGGAGGAACAATCATATTTTTGTGGGTAAGTTGTTCTTGGTTGAAAACATTTGTAATTTGGTTTTGCTTCAGGCTATGGTGGTGGTTAAGGGTGAAATAACCGCAATATAATTTCATACTTAATGACTTCATAATGAAAGGTGTTCGTCCCATCAAAAAGACAAAGAAACAACCAGAGGTTATCACTTAGTCATAACCCCCGAAGGGAACATATAAGTTCAACATGGATGTTGTAATGATGATCGAGTGTGGACTGACATGTTAAGAGGCATATTGCGTTGCGATGATAAAAAAATAGTATGTATGTCTTTTAAGGTAATTAAGGTTTCCAACATTAATGAAGTATAACTTTTTATAAGTAGAGAAGCAATCGACCTTCAGAGATAAATAAACATCAAGGTTGAGGTTCCATTAATCATTGAAAGTGATTCCTGAATGATGGTAACATGGATAAACAATAGGAAAGGAAGACTTTGAAAACTTTTATTAGTACTCAATGACATAAATAATATAGCCAAAAACCTAGTTTTCTTAGTCTTTCAACCCCAAAAATGTAATCAATTTATAGATATTTTGGCTAAATAGGAGAGAAATCGCCGTATAGATTATGCAACATGGATCTGAATGGTTTGTTAACCTTAGTTGGTCAAGGTATTTTCTTTATGATTTTTTTTTTGTGTGTGTTTTTTGTTGGCATAATGACTTATTTTTGGTGGCTCAGTGGACTTGTACAATTCCTTACTTACATTAATATAACTTGACATTTAAAAATAAAAAACAGTTAAGGGTTAGAATATCAATTTGTTCATAGCGATGTACTTTAGATTTAAATATTAGGGTGATAGTTCAAACATAATAATATTTTTTTTTGTCATGTATTTAAATTCTTAAATACTTTTTAGAGGATAATGTATGTTTCACTGGATAATTAATTAATGTTGGTACACTAATCAAAGTCTTAGCTAACATTACGAGACATGATGCAAGTTGGCTAAAAAGTATTTAAGGGTCAATTATGACATCACAAGACATTGGAGTATGAGTTAAGATCTAGGCTAATGATGTGTATTGCAAGGCAACAGGCTTTGACAAGGTAGATAGCTAAAGTGTACATCAAATTAATGCGTACATTAAACACTATGAAAATAAAGAAAGTATAAGTTGTGCTTCCTAAAATATAGATCATGATATGGTGAAAAAATTATGCATCTAAGATAGAAGTGTTGTTTAAAGAAATTGTTAACCAAAGCTCTTGGTAACCAAAGCTCTTGGTAATAAAAGAACATAAGCTTATTAGCCAATTCTTGATTAGCTAGTAAACTTTCCTCAAACATAATAAGTCAAGAAAGGATTATTGGTCAAAGGCATGTTAATACATATTTGGAATTTGGAGTGCGAAGATTATGTCATCCAAATAAGAGAAAATGAGTTAAAGAGTGTTATTTAAGAAATACTAATATAAAACATAAAAATAACATAAGTATAAGCACTTTTTTATATTATTAAACCATAAAATTAGTATCAACTAAAATTTGATTGACTTTGTAAGCAAATCATATAAGTTTAAATATTTAAGAGTATTAATTGCTAATTTTATAAATAAATATAAATAACTAAGAGCTCATATTAAAAAATATATATGAGGTGAAACTACTGAATAAGAGAGTTTGTAATTGTATTTCTATTGTATATTTTTGTGAGAAAATTAATAAAATGTTGTGAAAGATTCTCATATGTATTATTGTTTCTTAACAATTATGCAATTATAATTGTCTAAGGAAAAACACTTTTCTTGTATACATTTGTGTGTGAGTTTGAATGATACCAATATACTAATGAGTATAAAAATGTTGGTCTTTGAAATTAGTCTTGTAACACCAACTATATTTATTTTCCTTTTTTCTTTTTAACATATTAACTCATATAGAAAACATTTATCTTAAAGAAACATTCATATTGTCATAACTAATTCTTCAATAATTAGTTTTATCATAACATATATGATATTGGTAAGATAATTAAAAAATTATTAAGTAATTTTTATATATCATTTCAAATATATGGTAAGAATTACTCTCTTTTTAATATTTTTTCTTTTACAAAAATTAAAGTCACGTATATAAATAAATAAGTGGACATATATTTATTAATGCACACGTTTTTGTTATTCTTATTTACATGAATATAGTATACATATAATATTGAACTATACAAGTTTATTTTATCATGCTTTTTATTTGAACTGAATTCCATTTAATTTTATTTTTTTTACTCATATGTAAAGTTAAATTAATTTAACTCACACTTTAAATAAATTAAAATAAAAATCTTTATATTTATAATAATTAATTATAATTGATATGATTTTTTTTATTTATAAAAAATACTATGTGTCTAAGTTAAAAAGATAGAAAAAATAATAAAGATTTTCTTAATAATTTTAATTAATTATTTTAAAAATAAAAATAAATTAAAAAAATATTATTACTTACTTTATAATGGTAGCTTTTTGTAATTTATTATTATTAAACTAAACAATTTTTTTCCTTTTTCATATTGTTGATACCGTTTATATATTTTTATACATAATAATTAAACCATATTATTAAATAATACATACATACATATATATATATATATATATATATATAAAATTCAATTTATCCATTTTTAATATAAAAAACTTATATTATTATTTTAAAAATAATTTTATTAAAAAAACACGCAAATTAAACACAAAAATCGGTGGAACCCATCTTTGGACATCCAACCTACTTTTTAAAGCGGTTTTTTGAAGCACTCTTTGAGAAACCTCATACAGCCAATCTTCCTGCATTATTCTATCTATTCTCAAATACATAGGAATACGAACTAGAGCCTGCTTCTCTATCAATTTCACAGAAACTCCAAGAGTCATCATGGTGCAACCCCACTTCCTTCTTGTAACATTTCCGGCACAGGGCCATATAAACCCGGCCCTCCAATTGGCCGAGCGTCTCGTGGCCCTTGGATCTCGCGTCACTCTTGCCACCACTGTCTATGCCAGCCGTGGCATGTCCAAAACTAGCTTCTCCGACAGACTGTCGCTTGCCACCTATTCTGACGGCTTTGATGATGGATTCGAGCTCGGAAGTGACTTAAGGCTCTACTTGTCCGAGATCAAGCGTTGCGGCTCCCAAACTCTCAGTGACCTAATCCTGGCTAGTGCAAAGGAAGGAAAGCCTTTTACTTGCGCGGTGGTGACGCTGATTCTCAACTGGGCTGCCGAGGTGGCGCGCAAACATCGGCTCCCCACAGCTCTCCTTTGGGTTCAGCCTGCAATTGTTTTCGACATTTACTACTATTACTTCAACGGCTACGATAATCTGTTCGCTAACTGCAATGATCCCACATATGCTGTTAAACTACCGGGTCTTTCTGTACAGTTCACCGGTCGTGAGGTCCCTTCGGGGTTAAATCCTTCGAATCCTCCCGATCTTGCATTACCGGAGTTTAAAGAGCAGATAGACGGGCTCAGCAAAGAAGCCAAACCCGTAATAATAGTCAATACTTTTGATGCACTGGAAGCCGAGGCCTTGAAAGCCATCGAAAAGTTCAATCCAATTTCGATCGGACCACTTGTCCCATCAGCCTTCTTGTATAGGGATGACCCGTCGGATGCTTCATTTGAGGGCGATCTTATCCGAGGTTCAGTTTCAAAGGAGTACTACATTGAATGGCTAGACTCGAAGCCTAAATCCTCGGTGGTTTATGTATCGTTTGGAAGCTATTCCGTCTTGTCTGGGTCACAAATCCGAGAGCTGGCTCGTGGGTTGATTGTTAGCAGCCATCCGTTCTTGTGGGTAATTAGAGAAAAACAACAAGAAGAATTAGCAGATGGAAAAGATGAAGAGGAAGAAGGAGATGCAGATGAAGATCCCCTGCTGAATTACAGGCAGGGGTTGGAACAACAAGGGGTCATTGTGCCGTGGTGTTCTCAGATAGAAGTTCTGTCACATCCTTCGATAGGATGCTTCGTGACGCATTGTGGGTGGAACTCCACTATGGAGGGCTTAGTCGCCGGAGTCCCGATGGTGGCTTTCCCGCAGTGGTCGGACCAAGGGACCAATGCCAAGTTGATCGAGGATGTCTGGAAGACGGGAATGAGGGTCGTGGGCAATGAGGAAGGGATCGTTGATGGAGATGAGATCAGAAGGTGCCTGGATTTGGTTATGCAAAATGGACAGAGAGGGGATGAGATGAGAGGCAATGCCAAGAAATGGAAGCACTTGGCCAGAGATGCAGTAAAAAACAGTGGTTCTTCTTATCAGAATTTGAAGACTTTTGCAGATGTCATCAACGAATGCTCTTCTTCTTGCGATGTTCCTTTGTGATAAAGACGGAAGAATTTTTTGGAGCTGAAATTGAAATTCTTCTACTCACTAATTCCCTTCCATTACATTTGTGATTAGACCACAAATTCAGATGGATTGGAAAATGAATTAAAAAAAAACAGTGCATGTTTTTATTTACAATGTTGAATTGTGGCAATTTTTAGTTATAAATGTTTTTAAAGCCCCGACCAATATATATATATATTATATATATATATATATATATATATATATGTTAAAGCAATCAGATCTCTCCAGCAGAGGTAACTTAGGACCTAAGAATTAATATTTTCCTTTTTCCTTTCTTGTTTTCTCTTTCAAGTACAATGCACGAGCAATGCTGAAACACTCCTATCATGCACCACTATCTCTTATACTGATTTGACCTCATGCTAGCAGAATAGGAAAACGATTCAGTGCCACAGTGATACTGGCCTACCCCAAAAAAAAAATAATAATAAATTAAATTCTATATTTTATGGTTTCATATTGTGAACCACTTGTTTTCATCTTTGTTATTCTCGCGTCAAAAAGTGGGACCCATGTATTATAACCCGACAGATTAGCAGATAATTGGCAGACAACTGCGCTTCCACCCTCATAAATCATATGACCCCATGAACAGTCGTTAACAGAGTAATTTGATTCAAATCCGAATTACTCTATCTCCCGTTGACTCCGAGATGGCAAAACAAGAAAATATATTATAATGAACAAACCGGCAATGTTATCATTTATTATTATATCCATTCTTTTTATTATTATTATTTTTGGCCTTGTGTAGGAAAACCAAGACCTTTGGTTTTGAGCTTGGAGCCTCCAGTGGGCACCATCTCTCTCTCTCTCTCTCTCTCTCTCTCACACACACACACACAAAACAACACACACATGCCTGCCCTTCGCATGGAACATAAAACTTCGAGCTAGGAAATCAAAATAGCCAAAATATCAGCTACCAATAAAATCAACCATCTTTTTTTGCGAGGGACATAATGAGACGTTTGATAAAGTTAGAGATGGAAAAGAAGGACTTCCAGGAGATTAAAAGACCCCATAAAAAAAAAAAGAAAGAAGACTAAATATAAGAGAAGCCAGAGAAAGTGGAAACGCAAACCAAATCCAAAGGAGATAACTTTAGCATAATGGAATCCACCGTTTTCTTTTATATTTAAGGCCAAAAAATAGACTTTGGGTTCATAAAAGTAAGAAAATTTTAAAATAATAATTTGTGCAGCGCCATGTTCGGGAGACCGAGAAAAAAAATTCCGGTTTCAGACATATTTTAAAGCGTCACTTTCAACGGCAATGTCTTCAGTCCAAATTGCTCATCAATCCGCACATTTTTTTTTTATTGGTAAGCCACCCCATCTGAATGTAATTTGTCGTGTATTCGCCAAACTTGATGGAAAGTAAAAGAATTCTACTTCTAACGTACGGCCACCTCCTAATTTGAAAAAGGTATGGCATCTGTATCATGAAGGGACTTTGTCAGAAAAAAAGCCTTTGGTAACAACATCCACAAAAGTCTTCAAATTCTGGTAAGAAGCACCACCCTCCTTCATGGCATCTCTGGCCAAGTGCTTCCATTTCTTGGGATTTCTTCTCATCTCATCTCCTTTCTCTCCGCTTTGCATAACCAAATCCAGGCACCTTCGGATCTCATCTCCATCAACGATCCCTTCCTCATTGGCCACGACCCTTGTTCCCATCTTCCAGACATCCTCGATCAACTTGGCATTGGTCCCTTGGTCCGACCACTGCGGGAAAGCCACCATCGGGACTCCGGCGACTAAGCTCTCCATAGTGGAGTTCCACCCACAATGCGTCACGAAGCATCCTATCGAAGGATGTGATAGAACTTCTATCTGAGAACACCACGGCACAATGACCCCTTGTTGTTCCAATTCCTCTCTGTAATTCAGCAGGGGATCCTCACCCACACCTACTTCTTTCTCCTCATCTTTTCCTTCTGCTTTTCCTTCTTGTTGTTTCTCTCTAATTACCCACAAGAACGGATGGCTGCAAGCAAGCAACCCACGAGCCAGCTCTCTCGTTTGTGGCTCAGACAAGACGGAATAGCTTCCAAACGACACGTAAACCACCGAGGATTTAGGCTTCGAGTCTAGCCATTCTGTGTAGTACTCCTTCGAAACTGAACCTTGGATAAGATCGCCCCCAAATGAAGTATCCGACGGGTCATCTGAATCCAGAAAGGCTGATGGGACAAGTGGCCCAACCGCCACTGGATTGAACTTTTCAATGGCATTCAAGGCCTCGGCTTCCAGTGCATCAAAGGTATTGACAAGTATTATGGGTTTGGCTTCTTTGCTAAGCTCATCTATCTGCTCCTTGAATTCCGAAAATACAAAAGTGTAAGGATTAGAAGGAAACAACAGTGACGGAAGCTCAGGACTGGTGAACTGTAATGGAAGACCCGGTAGTTCAACGACATGTGTCGGATCATTGCAATTAGGGAACAGATTATCGTAGCCGTTGAAGTAATGGTAATAAATGTCTAAAACAACCGCAGACTGAATCCAAAGGAGCGCGGTGGGAAGGTGATGTTTGCGCCCCACCTCGGCGGCCCAAGCAAGAATCAACGTCACCACCATGCAAGTAAACGGCTTGCCTTCGTTTGCAGCGGTCAGGATTAGATCGCCGAGAGTTTGGGAGCCGCAACGCTTGCACTCGGACAAGTAGAGCCCGGGGTCATCTCCGGGCTTGAACCCATCATCAAAACCGTCGGAATAGGTGGCAAGCGAGAGGTCGTCGGAGAAGTGGGTTTTGGCCATGCGACGGCTGGCATGGACAGTGGTGGCGAGAGTGACGCGAGATCCAAGGCGCACGAGACGCTTGGCGAACTGGAGGGCGGGGTTTATATGGCCTTGAGCAGCATATATTACAAGGAGGAAGTGGGGCTGCACCATGGTGACTGTGGAGGCGCGTGTGATCTGGAAGTAGGCTCTAAGCCCTATCACTCTGATAGTTATGACTTGACGAGTGACAATAGACGAGGGAGGACGATGATCGGGTGAGGGGCTTTAGCTTGGGCCTTTTAATGGCAATTTGTCGTCCAAACGATGACGTCTGCTGTGACGCTTTAGAATATGTCCCGAACCGGATGCAACGTCAGCATGTCCGGTAGATGAATAGTCGATCAATGATGGCTAGTTGATCTATTTGACACGTCGTTCGGCTCCTTTATATATATATATATATATATATATATTTTAAGCTAAAGTTTATTAGATAGTCCAAATGGACCGTTCAATTTTCCTGTAAATTTTTTTGGTTTAGGGTCATCTTGTTGGATGCGATGCATAACTCTAGATTGCGACATTTCGTTTGAAACAAACATATTCACAACGCCTGTGCACATGCCTTGTCGTAAGATGCGACGTTCTATTATTGTTTTTTTTATTTTTTATTTTTACTTTCTTGGTTTGTGATCGGAAGATGGGGCTATAAGCAGGCCAAATTCTGATTTTTTTAATAAAAAATAAAAAACAATTAATAAATGTATAATTAAATTAATGAAATATATAATAAATTAAATAGAATGTGTTATGAGTTATAAAAAATATTTTTTTTTATCTCTGTTACATAAAATATCATTTTAAATTAAAAATCAAAATTTTGGAATTTAAACTTTTATATTTGTTTATAAGTAAAATTTACTTTTTAATTGGTTTATGGCCAAATTATCCAGCAATAAACTTTTTCTGTTTTGGTTTTATGACTGTATGCTCTAGCCCCTTTCCTTATTAATGCTATTATTGTTTGTGCTTATTATTTATTATTATTATTTTATAAAAAAAAAATAATGAAATTTGTATTTATCCATAAATTAAATCTTTGCTGTTAAAGAACCAATGCGTTGTGGTATTTTTGAAAATAATTTTAAAAACTCAATTTTCAATGTCTCCTCTCTTCCACGCGCTCCCACCCCTCGCTCGCATTTTGGTTTATTTTGGTTTCATTTTGATTTTTTTTGAGGTTTTGAAATGGATATCTTGGTCAATCGCTTTGCTCGTTTAGCTTGCACGCCGTGCTTTGGGTTTGATCGGTAAGCTTTATAACTTGGATGAAATTCGAGATTCTGACTTTATTTGTAATTAGGAACTTGTTCGTTTAGAATTTTCCTAAATAGTATCCAAGAATGTCTCTAATCCACATCGAAGTTTCCCAAGCAGCGGCCACCAATGTCTTTCCATTAACATGCCAAGTACCCCTATCAACGAAGTCATACTGCTCGTTTAATTTCCCATAGGACTTGCTCATCAATCTTGCTCAGCTTCTGATCATCAAGACGCTTCCAGGTTTTGATCCTCTCCAATCCTGCCCATGATTCATCACCTTTCCCAAGCTCTGCTAATATGACCCTTGCTCTTCGAGACCACCCAGCCTTTCCATAGCCATGGTATCCAAAGCCTCCACCATAACAAAACCATATGCCATTCAAATTGCCACAGAAGTCATTGTTGTGATCATGGCCCATGAATACAGCCTTCACATCTCCCATGGATACAAAGGTCTGTAAGACTCCTGAATTCACTAATGAACAGGCCACAGCTTCCTGAAAGTGGCCTATGATTTTTTGATGGTATAGGTGTCGAACTTCTGGAATTGGGATATGGAAGAAAGCCAATGAAGGAGGTCTGAACAAGGGCAAAGCCTCTCCCATGTGATTTTGTTCCTGCTTTTGGTCCTGTTAGTTTGTGACCTGCAACATGTTAATGAAATCTGAATCTAGAAATCTCCCTCATGGGAATGAAAGAACATCATCAAAGTGGTCAGACCATCTAGGAGAGTTAAACGAAGAAGAGTTTTAAATACTTTCGAAAAATGCAGTAAATAGTTATCACCAAAAAGCAGCTTATGGTGTCTTTTTGGTAATCCTGCAAAATTACAAGAAAAATTCACACAGTATTCTTGCAAAACAGAATAAAAAACAGGTTTTCATGCATGACCCCCGCCAGGGGGGAGGGATTCATGATTTGATTGAAGTTTGGGTAGGGATTCTTCAGAGTTTAAGAAACTAAATTTAGACTACAAGTCAGAAAATAAAAAATGATTACATTGGGAAAATTTACAACTGAAAATTGAAATCAAACTACTAGCATCACACTGATAGGGTTGAAGAATTAGCATCACTTTAGTAGAATAGGAAATATTCATGGTGCAAGAAAGCATCAGACTCTCTGGGTAGCAACAACACTAGCCTGTAACTTATTCACTCATTAAATGCAAGCAAAAGAGTAATAACCCCTCCGTATAGATGCAGCCCTTCCCAGCACATTCAAAATTGCAGAAACAAGCCTTACCTCCAAATATTGTAGGAACACTGAAGCAAGACATAATTAAACCTTAGACATGAGATTATATCAGGAAAAGTGAAATTTAAGAATCTTGTAACTTTGACTTATGGTGTTGATCTGGTAAAACATTTTTGTGTTCCAATGACAAACTGTTTCAATATTCCAAAAATATTAGGAGGTAAAAGGTTTTTCTTCTTTTCCTTTCAAGACATGCTGAGGAGGAGCAGTCAGCTCTATATTTACAGGGTTAGGTAATCCTTTGCTCCAAGTTAATGAATGAATTAGCTTAGAGGCTTCTGATTCTTGAACGCTTCTTGTGTGATTCCTCAAAATCTTTTTCTTTTCAGATTTTAATATTTTCATTATTCCTCCAATGTATTCACATCTAAATTTCAAAATTTAATCAAAACCAATTTATAAAACTTTAATGAACCTTAATCCTAAACTCAATCTACTTCAAATTATCATCCCTGTCCTCAACACTAACCACAAAAACAATGTA